>JANHMN010000016.1:30543126-30568779 GCA_030674055.1 Rhabdomys pumilio | reverse complement strand
TGGCGCATGCCTTTAATCCCAGCACTTGGGAGGCAGAAGCAGGCGGATTTCTGAGTTTGAGGCCAGCCTGGTCTACAGAATGAGTCCCAGGACAGCCAGGGCTACACAGAGAAACCCTGCCTGGAAAAAACAAAAAAATAAAAAAAATAAAAATAAAAGTCTTGGAATACAAATAAGAAATTTGGGGATTAAAGTAGGTAAAGATGATGATTATAATGATGGTGATGATGGTGGTGGTGGTGGTGGTGGTTTGGACTTAGCAAATTACTTAGTTAACCGTAGAGCTTTGCTAAGCACGTTATTCCTTTGGTCTCATGTAGCAAATGGTTGAATCACTATTCTACTTCTTAAAGTCATTATCCTAAGTCAAACACAAATACACCCTATGGTAAAGATGAAAACTGAGACCTGATTCTTTGCCTACAGGGCCGATTGCATCAGGTTTATATTTCCTTGGGTGTTGATAACGTGGTGCCTTAAAATCCGTCAAACTGAATACCTGCTTTTACTCAGTGATCCACAGTGACTCCTATTGGGTGCCATCAACTAAGGGTTCTCTATTTTCAGAAGTCACCGAAAAAACTCCAGTGAATCAGAAGTTATTGAGTTGCCACGGGTAGTTAGAGCATGGGTATCCTGGCTCACAGGTGTTTATGGGACCCAGAGCCTGTCCCTTGTGAGGCTCTGCCTGAAGAAAAGAAAACAGAGATGTGACAACTAGTGCCACTGTCATTCACGAATAATGAGCAAACCAGCCTGCTGAAAACAGAATTAATGGTCAGGACAATGCTAAAGAGAGTGAAAGAAATCTGAGAATTCCGGGAAGAAAACATATGGGACCCATGATGGAAAGGTTTAGCGCCACTGCAAGAAAGAAATCCAGTCAAGTGAAGACTTCATGAGAGGTAAAGGAAGCCGCTGACATCAGAAATTTCTTCTGTTTTGAATCCCTTTTAGCCTGCAAGCATGTGCTTCCTGTTGCAGACAGCTTACAAGGATGCTGTCCTATAGCACCGCCCTGGTGTATTTAGTAAGCCTAGTTTCTCTCCTGCTGATGAGTGAAAAACGAAAATATTCATTTACTGCAGTTACTACTAGTTGCTGATCCTGCACATCGGGTAAAATGTTTATTCCCATGTAGATTCCAAGCTTCTAAATCTGAACAACTCAACTCTCTTCCTCACCTTGGACTGTGGCAGGCTCCTCCCCTTCTCACCCAGGACTTCTCCTCCTCTTCTTCCTTCCTTCCTTCCTTCCGCATGCTTGTCAGCATCCAGGGCTTCTGGCCTTCCAGGTATACAGTTAAGAGTGATGGAAAGAGTTTAGACAGCAGAGGTTATTTTGTTGGTAGGCTGGCAGCACACCCTTGGCTTAGCATGTGCGTAAAACTGATTCTGCTAAGGGACTCTTTGGTGAGTTATCTTGAGAATTCTCTCCATTTCTTAACAAACACCCATCTAAAGGGCTACAGAGATGGCTCAGCGGTTGAAAGCACTTCCTTTTCTGACAGATGACCTATGTTCAGTTCCCAGCACCCACATGGTGGCTCACAACCGTCTGTAACTCCAGTTCCAGGGGATATAATTCCCTCTTCAGTCCTTGACAGGCTCCTTAACCCAGGTTGTACATATAAACGCATGCAAGCATATACATAATACACATAAAAGTAAAAAATAATTAAAAACAAAACACCTGAGGATCTCTGGACTTGGGTGGCATCTGGTAACACACTTTTCTCAACATCTCCCAATATGATGATGTTTCTGTTTCATTATCTACATGATCCTAAAACGCAAGGCTGATTTTTGTATCCATGGCCCACTTAAGATTCAACATAAATGCTTACCTAGTTTTAGTCCAAATAAACTCGAAGATCTCTGGAGGAGTCCCAAATATAACTACTCTCTGACAGAACTGCCCAGATAGCCTTTCACACTTGAGATTCCTTAGGAGATGCCTCCACCTGAAGGAATAAGTATCTGGCCATCAAAGCAAGCCAGTTGAAGAACTGTCCTGGTTTGGGGGTGGGAGGGGGCAGACATGTGTCAGAACTTGCTGTTGTAAGAGTGCTGGGCCCTTGACACAGATCTATATTAAAAGCCTCCTGAGAACTCATTTTTCAACCTTCTTCTTATGCTTGGATGCTCCTGATTAGGATGAGGTGACTATCTGCTTCTCAGATTCTTACCTGGAAGCCCTGGTCCATGACTCCAACTTGGAATAGGTGTCTGCTATTTTGAAGCCTGAGCTTCCGTTTTATAACCTTGTTACAACAGATTGCATATGTTCTATATTTAATAGCTTCCACTTTTACATGTACCAAATTGTCCCAGGCCTCACCCAATTGGAATTAAAATTTGAAAAGAAGCAAAAAACGACAAACATACAATCCACTTATTTCTAAATTACGTTGGCAGGATCTCCAACTAATAATTACCACATCCTCAAGTGTTCCCAAGATATTTTAGGGAGTTTACCAAAAGGGTGCCGCACATATGCCCACAGCCCAGTCTGTAACTGTGTGGTGTCTGCTTTCCCTTCCCTTCCTACTCTCACCTATAATTTTCCACATTCTCTGTTTCCAGATTTGAAAGGGTGTCAGTTCATTTCTGGATTCCATGGAGCTGTAGAGGAAATAATCCCCTTACCTACCACACGCTACATCTGCTCACTAGAACTCTGAAATGGCTCTTCTTTCTCAGAAATGAACCGTGGGACATCTACTTTCCATAATCTTTCAAATCAATTAATACCCCTTCACAGTCAAAAGCAAAACCAAAACAAACAACAGCGCCATTATTTTTCCGACCACTTCTTTTCTTGGTGAGGGTGATGCAACTTAGTATAGGGCCAAAGCCGCTCCTATCCTTAGCTCCCCACAACCACAACCTCCTCAACCCAAATTCCTTCCTTCTTCTCCCTCTCATCCTAGCAGAAAACAGAAATGTCCATTCAAGTTGATGGATGGCTGGGGTGGCACAGATGGGTACCACTGGTCATTTCTGAGTCATTTCTCTGAAACTAAGGATGCCCACTGTTACGCTGCTTTTACTTTTCAAACTTAAAGTCCATTCTGGAGAAGAAAAAAGAGGAGTGAATGACAGCATACATCTACTTAATGGAAGCGAAATTTATATATATATATATATATATATATATATATATATATATATATATGTAAATATTTGTAAATGAAAACAAAAAATAGTCTCTGAAAAGACATCCAAGGAACTGAGTCTTAGAAAAGGCTGCTTCCAAGATCAGACCTTGTTGACTGGGAAGAGAGACGTGATGAAGATTTGCTCTCAATTGAATTTTATTTTCCATCTTTTTGAGTGTTTTACGTGTGCCTATATTCTCCATTCAATATAAATTTTTAAAGAGTACTCAGTGAAAGGACTTCTAATTCTCGGGCTTTGAAGTTGCTGCCTATATGTCTTTATTAGCTCCACTGAGAAAGAATTTGCAATGGAAAGGGGGGGTGGGTAGTGTGGAGAGGTTTTTCTCTTTTTCTCTTTTTCACAGGTAATCACATTCTTCAAAGCTGGGATATTCTTTTACAAAACATACCACCCTAAAGACTATCTATCGTACTGTGTTCTAATAAACATAAATCCAGTAAGTCTCCATTTCTCCAAGGAATTTAGACAACGATAAATTACAGAGTGGCTGACTATATATTCTTTCTAACATGGATTCTTCCATGGCCCCTGATGGACCTCACCAACGTCTTTTTAAATGAACAATATCGAAAGTTTCAAGCCAAGAGCACACATTTCAACATTATTATTCTATACATTTTTAATTTGGCCATCCTAAATTTATTTATAACATCGTACCTGAGGGTGTTTCTATTTCTGTTGCGTGAATGCATTGCCTGATCACTTGTTCAGTTCTCTCCCAGGCTTTCCTCACAAGGTAATATAAAACACGCTTTATATAAAAATGAATAAGTTAATTTGTTGTCTTTATGAGGCTTGAGTAATGTCTCTCACTGAAGCTGAAACAGATCCTCACTTTCCCAAAGCCTTAGCAACTGGGTTACAGTCAGGTACAAGTGTTGCAGGAGAATGATACATATGAATAATTTGGGAAATGGTGTATATAATCAACATATGTGGTTATAAATAAAACATGACATCAAAGACATTAGTACTATATTCTCACAGGCAAAAGTCAGAAATCTCAACTTCCCTCTAGGTCCTTGATGTAACCAAAAATCTTCTAATATGTGCAAGTTTCTTCTACCTAAACAGTTCATGCAAACACATATAAAAACACACACACACATATATATATATACACACACATACATATACACACTCATCCACTCACAGCAGTGAATAGAGAGATACTAGAACACAGACAGGCACACTAGAGATAAAGGAATACATAAACATAAACAACACAGACACACAGAGATAATATACACACATATAGAGACCCTACAGTTACTCTCACAAAGCCTCATTGCCCGGCTTCATATTCTCAAGTGACTTGGAACGTAGATGCACAGGGCTATGTGTCACATCCTTTTCCTTCCTCCCTCTCCCTGTACACTCTTCTCTCTGTTCCATCACATCCATTAATGGCTTTACTTTGAATCCCTGTTCACCTCAAAGGCTGAAACAGTAGTGTATGTTCGTCCATCCTCTGAGTCCCTGGCCTCTCTCAGCGACTGACATTGTAACAATTCCTTGGGAAATCACATTTGTCTATGAACTTCATGAATTAACGGTCATTGCTTTTCACTACCTTTCTGATTACTTGGTGGTTTTTTTTTGTTTGTTTGTTTGTTTTGTTTTTGTTTTGTTTTGTGTGCACAATTTTGTCATTGTTAGTATCATTAACTTAACATCTATTTGTATTGGGATCTTTCTAGAAGACAAAGAACACAAGATTTCTTTTTTGTTGTTGTTCCATAGAACGTGATAGCAAATGGAAATGAAAATCAATAAAGCCAGCAATTATAAAAGTAGCAAGTATCAGGACTAGAGATAGGCCAAAGTGGGGATAGAGCAGAAGCACTTGAGCCTTTAGATATATGGGTAGACACATCTGAGAGAAGTGTGAAGTTTAGGTCTGAAGAGTAGCAACCATACACACGAGAGGGTTGTTCTAGGTTGAACTGGACCAGCTGTTCTCTCTGGAACCTCAAGGGAGAGAACTAGGGATGAGAAAATAAAAAGTCAAAAATTGGGGTCTGGAGATTCAAGGATTGAATAGTCATAGGAAGCTGCAAGGGCTGGTGACTCAGGACAACAGCTTATGAATGTTACAGCTCCCCGTATAGCCCTCAAATGAGAAGCAGAAAACAAGTCAGTAAAGGACATCTGACAGCAGGGAGCTTAGAGCAGCTCTTGTTTCCCTTTTCAAGGTACATGCTGGTACAGTAATCAAAGCATTTCACATCTCAGTGTCTGGAACATTGGCCACACAGCTTTACAGGGAAACTGTCAAGCTTTAGTCTCCAGCCTCAGCCTCACCAGAGCCCTGGCAAAAATCCATTGCTGGCTTGGCCAAGCATGACTCTGACAGGAAACAGAAGCTTGGCACTCCTTGTCCCAATCCACAGGACCCTGAAGGACCTTTGGCCCAAAGTCACCCTGACACCAGGCAAAGGAAGCAAGTCCATAAACGGGAGAGCGTCACTCCTTTAGTGAACTAAGATGGTTTCACAGTCACTGCGATGACTTGAGAATTGATGACTTTCATCCCTGGTGTCTACTGGGAGCTGGGTTCTAGATAAACCACTATTTGACATATTCTCTAGTTCACTTCAAACAGTGCCAAAAGACAGTAAGTAGTCAATATATAACTAAAAGCTTACTATTTGGCTATGGTGTTTGATATATCTTAATGTCTCTGCACATTGACTAGTCATAAGGAAGCTTGTTTTATTTTTAAGATTTATTTATTTATTTTATGTATGTGAGTACACTGTCACTGTCTTCAGACACACCAGAAGAGGGCATTGAATCCTATTACAGATGATTGTGAACCACCATGTGGTTCTGTTCCTGGGAACTGAACTTAGGACCTCTGGAAGAGCAGTCAGTGCTCTTACCCCTGAGCCATCTCTCCAGCCCCCATAGAAAGATTATAATCATAAAAATGTACCTTCTCTCTTCCCCTTGCTTCCTCCCTTTCCCTCTTGACTCTACTATAATCTCCTTTCTCTCTCCTTTTCTCACCCACACCCATTTGGTTATCATGTCTATTTCCATGTTACCAGTTCACACATTTTGACAGACACGGAGGCAAAGGTAAACCCAAGCAGCACACACTTTTACAGGTGTCACGAGACCTCAACATAAAAAGTAAAAATAAAGCTTCAGGAGAGTTGGTTGGTGATGGAGCCCCAGAAATAGGAGGTCAGAAACAGTGGGAATGCAAATTTTAAAAGGAGGAAACATTGAAGAATGGGTTGGTAGCAAGGAGAAGAGAGACTCCCAGAGGGACTATCATGTTCAGTAAAGAATAGTAATATGGGGGGCATTCACTAAACATATATTTCTTAAATTTTTTTTACTATTACATTCTGTGTTATTCATGATTAAAACTGACTGAAAATCATCAACCCCAAGTTATATGGACAATTCCTTATAAGAGAAATATTATACACTCACAAACAAGTTGTGCCATTCCTAAGAAACAGCATTCTTTTGGGTTGTTTTTTTTTTAAGATTGATTTTTATTGGATATTTTATTTACATTTCAGATGTTAGTCCCTTCCCCATTTCCCCCCCACCCAGAAACTTCCTATCCCATGCCCCCTCCTCCTACTTCTATGAGGATGTGCCCCCACCTACCCACCTACTCCCTCCTACCCACCCTCCAATTTCCCCACACTGGGGCATCCAGCCTTCATGGACCAAGGACTTCTTCTCCCATCTATGCCCGACAAGGCCATTCTCCCCTACATATACAGCTGGAGCCATGGGTCCCTCCCTATGTGCCCCAGGCTGATGGTTTAGGTCCTGGGAGCTCTGTTTGGTTGGTATTGTTACTCTCCCCATGGGACCACAAACCCCTTCAGCTCCTTCAGTCTTCTCTCTAAGTTCTCCATTGGGAACCCCATGATCAGTTCTCTGGTTAGCTGTGAGCATCTTGAATGCTTCAAGAAACAACATTCTTGATAGGCACACTACCATGATTGAATCTAATTACTAGAAAAATAGGTCATCTACAGTCTACAATGTTTTCTCACCATGTGATTATCAAATTCTGTAATAAAGGAGAATGAGGTGCTTGTATTCGTAGTCAGATTGCTGAGAATCAATGTGTTACTTGAATCATAGATATTACCATTGACTGAAAAATGAAAGGCAGATCAACTTTAGGTAGCAGTACATTTTCTGTCAATCAACATGTATAATAGTGGGCTGAGATGAACCAAAGTCATTTCTCTTGAGTGTTTAAGTTGTACAGGAAGAAAAAAAAAGCACAGTATGGGTTTTAATTCTGTCTCTCAACAGGGACCCTGGGGCGTCTATCCTTGCTGAAAATAATCTCGCTCTTGGAAAATAATCCTATCTGATTGAGAAAACATAGTACAAAAAGGCAAAAAGTAGCATTTTTAACCATCTTGACCTCAACCAGCTGAACGCTCCTTTTTCTTCATTTTTTAAAGGTGTATTTATTTTATTGTATATGTATGAGTGTTTGGTCTGCGTATGTATTTATACTGTGTGTGTGTGCGCGCTCATAAATAACAAGTGTCCACATAAATGACAGATGTCCACAGAGGTCAAAAGAGGACATTGAACTACATCTTTCTGAACCATGTGAATGCTGGGAGCTAAAGTTGGATACTCTGTAAAAGCAGCTAGTGCTCTTAACCACTGAGCCATCTCTGCAGCCCTCAGCTGAATCCTTCTTATATGCATAGTATCTTTTCTTTCTCCTTTCAGCCAACTATTGTCTAGTTCAAAAGTTATAGCCAAGAACCCTCAGAAGCAACTGTAGGAACACGCAGTTTACACATGAGAATGGATGAAATACCAGTGACCTCCACTGCTCTGTGGAGTCCCCATTTCCAAGATATGCTGAAAGAGCAACATTTTCCCCTTGTTTTTTCAAATGTACTTCAACCATAAGAATCTTTCTTCCTTGAAAGTTACCCTCTGCTTAACTTTTGTTTGTGTGTTTTATTTATTTATTTATTTATTTATTTATATTTATTTATTTATTTTGCTTTTGTATTTGAAACAGGGTCAAACTGACCTAACCTAAAACTCACTATAAACTTGAAGATAACCCTGAACTTCTGATAGACCTGTGGCTTCTAATTCTGCAGTCCAAGATTCCAACGTACCAAATCTGTACTAGAGATTGAACTGGGGGCTTCATGGATATGACGTAAGCACTCCAGCAAATGAGCTCCGACCCCTAAATCTACACTTTCATTGTTATTTTTTTTTTGTCTCAGTTGAATCTCAAACATTTTTATTTCCTTCCTGTAGTTCCTTAGGATCTCTTCTAAGTAAATGCCAAAATCACGAGGTCTTAAAAGTGCCTTAGTACTCTGTTTTATGTCTCACATTGTGTTATTGATGTAGAAACTGAGGCTCATGAGGATAGAAGGATTTGCTCATGATTGCTTCAGAGACAGTCACAGCACAGTGGGTAGACTGAGCAGCTAATTGCATAGATTATCACAAATGAATGAGTAAGCTTGAGGAAGTCAAAGAGTTCTCAAACAGAAGCACTATGAGACAGCATCCTCTCTACTGAGATTACTTTACATTCTCTTGAAATTGTAGGTTTCCTGGCATTGCATAAAAGTCCAGGCTGTAGAGTTGTGATATTCATCTTCAAAACAGCTTTCATAACCCTTACTCAAGAGTTCATTTTATTAGTAAAGAGGCTACATCTTGAAGAGATAGGTCTCTGGGCTAAAAGCCTACCTGCAGTGGAAGAAAGACTAGGTAAAACTTAAGCCTGAGTCTTGAATGCTTTTTGCAATAGACTAAGTTTCTTCTCTTTCCATGATTCCACCAGTTCAGAGATAAAATGATGAGTCTATTCTGGTTTTCCTCTTTTTGATATTCAGGGAGCCATGTATCTCAGATGTGCATCAAACTCACCTCATTGCAGAGGGTGACCTTGAACTCCAGATCCTCCTGCCTTCACCTCTCTAGAGCTAGGATTTCAGGTGCGCACCGCCACAGCCTGATCAACTCTACTTTTTGGACGACAGAAAAAAAAATTTAAGGTTAGCAAAACTGATATGCATGCATACTACTTTTGTGTTTCTTCCCTTGGGTACTTATTCACAGAGTAGTAGACACTTGAAACATGGGGCATTAATGCACCTCTTCAGGGGGAATAAAAAGCAGAATGTAACCTTCCAAGGTGTTCAGTAGAACTCTCAACTACCAGCTCTGATTACTGATTTAATGTACGAAAAACATTTATTTAATATGTTGTTCTAGGGTGTATACTAAGAAAGAAAGAGTATTTGAAAAAAAATCTGAAACTAGTATGATGATTAAATAGTCTGAAAGGAAGGAGTTACACAGAGGGAATTATACTGTCAACTCAAGAGAAATCAACATAATAATAGTTTTCTAGGGTATGAAAGACTATTATCCTGACAACGATGACAGATTGTTCTCCATTTCCAAATAAAATAAAACCAGAGGAAATGTAACAAAACCTGGAGAGTTTAGTCTGCAGAGCATGAAATTTAAAACTTTGTTTTAATTCATGGTGGGGAAAAATGGAATTTCAAGGACAATGGAATTTTTTATCTCATGAAACTCCATAAATTATTGTTTAACCCAGGGTGAACCTATGATTTTTTTTTCTAAGTAAGGCACATATCAGGGGGAAACTGGAGAAAAATTGACCTTCAAAGTCTGTGAAATTTCCAGAGTTCTATAATATAAATTATATTTTAACATCATTTCATTAAAAATATAATCATACCATTTCCTACATAAAAGTATTCCCAATTAATATTGTCATGGTCGCTGCAATCTGTGCATCACAGCCTTGGTCCAGTTCTCCCACCTGTCTACATGTAGTCTGAAGTAGACCAGGAGCTAGGTCTAAGTCTCAGGAAACAGTTCCAAGAGTCTAAGGGTAGTGGTACTCTGAAGATCACAAGGGCCAAGTGAATAGAAATCTATCACACAGGAGCTGAAGGATAGACTGAGGGGGAATGCAGAGGCATGCCAGCAGCATTCAGTGATATCCTATAAACTGTGTTCATCATTTGATGAGCCTTCAAGTAGTCAGTAATGGCTATGCAATTTGTCAGTTATGAGGCAGGACGACTTCCCTATCCATGTTCTCAGACATGAATAAATTTAGTTGATTTTGTCTACCTAAAGCTTTGCTATCATCACAATTGCAGTTTGTAAAGGTGGTTGCGCCTTTGGAAGTTCTCAGTTGTTAAGAAAATAATTAGCGATGAGACAGCAGGACAAGTCAATGCAATGATAGGTCTGCTATGGGGCAGCACAGATCTTCACAGGTAGTGTAGCCTTTGAAGAGACACAGGAGAGAAAGTGGGTTCCATCCTGAGGTCTATCCCATCATCCTCACTCTTCCTTATGTTCCTTCCTGACAGAACAGGTACAGAGAAAAATTGGAGGCCAAAGGAATATAGAAAACATCTATTGGAAGTGGGGCAGCTACCACTCAGGAGGCAGAGACAGGCAAACCTCCACGAGTTCAAGGCCAGCTCCATCTACAAAATGAGTTCCAGGACAGTCAGGGCTACACAGAGAAAAGAAAGAAAGAAAAAAGGAAACTGCAGACTGACAGAGCCTTCTATTACTAACCCTTTCTTGTGCATGAAAAAAAGGCAGCCAACTAGTAAGCTATTTGTACAAAATCTGGTTTGGGGGACTCCAATTTCTAGACATCTTCCAACTTTCAATCTACCATTCACTTATTCTATGGCTTTTTACCGCTGATCAATTTACATCTGACGATTTTGTCGAATAGTTATGTTCTGAACAATGTTTGACTCTTCAAAATTATTTTGTAAATCAACTATCCCCAGAGTGCCTAAACTTAGATGTGGAAATAACCTTTCATTTTTATGTTCCAATAAGCCATATGGGCCACATTTTATCATTCAAAAAATGGAGAAAAATATCAATCTTGGATTGAAAACGAAAATAAGAAACTTGGAGCCCATGAAAAAGAAGAAACTTAGAATGAAAATATTTCCTAAGCAGAGCACTAATGAAACTTGATAACACAGATGTTCAAGATAACTGAAGCTAGGACTGAATAATAATAAAAAAAAATGTCTAAAGTTTGAAGTATGAATGTTTGCCCATGCACTTGGGTCTTTCTTTAGAAAAATACATGTCACATTTTTTCCTCCTTCAAATACTGATTTTGTTGGATTCAATCTTTCAATTTAGTCTTGTTTTACAAAATGTGTGACTAGAGGTTGAAGAGACGGCTCAGTGATTGAGAGCACTGACTCCTCTTCCAAAGATCCTGGGTTCAATTCCCAGCAGCTACATGGTGGTTCATAATCATTTATAATGAGGTCTTCTGGCATGCAGGCATCTATGCAGACAGAACACTGTGTACATAATAAAAAATACATCTTTTTAAAAAAAACACAAAATGTGAGACTCTTTTTTACAGTTGAATAAGCCCACGGATAGATGGCATATGTAATTTGAAATTAAGCTTGTTCTATAATGTAATTGAGCTAACTGACATGCAGCATCTAACTGTTTCCCCCAGTGTGCTTAATCTTTTTAAAAGACAGAGAGAGATTTTAAAGGCATCTGCAAACCTAATTACCATGAATTCCTAAGGATCATCCCAAATCTATTGTCATAATAAAATCTTACAAAAGCAAGAACTGTTTGAAATAAGTAGGTCGTGCTAAGGCTGAACAATTGTTCCTGACATTTTGAAATTATCATTGTTCTGGTGAAGATTTCCTACAAAATAAGGATTTAGCATAAAATTTGCTGTTTTTCATTCACCAAGAAACTGTTCATGGTTGGGAAGGAGGCAAAACCAATATGCAGTGTCAGGATCTATGCAAAACTTAAAGGAGTACCAGCATTTATAGGCAGTCTGCACTTACTAAAAAGAATCCAGAAAAATAACTTATTGCTGAAAAGATAAAACAAATATATGCTATTGAGAGAGATGTGTATATGCATATATGCCAAGATCCTGAAGCTATATAAAATAAATGCCAACAAGATGGGCAGACGCCATTATAGAAGTTAAGAAGGTAAGGTTTCATCACCTTCAAATGGGAATGTATCAGTTTGCCCCTAGAAAAGGTTAACCTAAAAAGATAGAATCACTGTGAATTTAAAATTAGCGAGCAAAGTGACCACGAGAACCTTAGACTGAGGAACATAGGTTAGATGAACTCTGAATAAGTCTATGTGGTTTCAAAAGGAAGAGATAAGGACACTTTATCTCTTAGGGTATGTAGAGCCTAGGGATGCTGGAAGCATGGTGTGGCAGTAGAGGGAGGAGCTTTTCGTGTCACCTGAGAAAAGGTACATAGTCTGTGTATCCTACAGTTATGTTAAGGGAAAAATTAGAAAATGTTGACTCCTGGGAAGACACCAGAGAGCCAGAGAGTAGATGACACTCCTAGAAGAGTCTAATTGGGAATGGAAAGTATTCAGTGTTTTATGTGAGTTGTAATGTGTGTGATTCCATCAAGAGTACACATCTCAGGGGGCATCCAGGCTATTGCTCTCAAACCACAGCATCAATTACAATGTGTCGTAGCCAATGGATGCCAGAGATGGTTGATAGCTGAGGTTTCTTTTCCTAGATGATAGTTATGTCATCTAGGACTTCAAAGATCAACAAAATGAAAAGGATGGAGATGGGAGGGGGGGAGCAAGTTCTGTATTGGCACTGTGAGTTTTGTGGCTATAAAATTATGTTTGTAGGCACAATTATATAATGAGCCATTCATCAGGCAGCATTTATTGATTTAGAGCTTAGAAACACTGCCATCTCTCCAGTCACAGCTACGCTAGTAAGTCCCAGAAATATAAATGCTAATAAGAACAAATTCTTCCCTCGAGATAATTACAGACTCACATATATATTAGTGGGGCTTTGATGGTATACTAGATCTTTGATAGAAACTGCTTAAAAGAGGGAGATATGTATTTTGGTCATGGTTTCAGATGTAATACTTATACCATGGATTAGCTAGCTTGCTTGGGCCTCAGGCTGGTGTGAGTATCGCTAAGGCAGGACCATGATACAGCAAAGCAACTCATTTCATGGTAGTAGGAAAGCAGAGAGGGAAGAAGAGAAAGAGTCAGGAAAGAGTTCCTTCAAGATGGCCAGGCTCCTCCTACCAACCTCACCTTCCACACCTCACCACCTCCCAATCATCTATTTTCATTTTGAACCCATCAAATCAGCTTCTTAATGAAAGAGGCATCCTAAACCGGCAATGATGGCACACGCCTTTAATCCCACCATTTGGAAGGCAGAGGCAGGCGGATTTCTGAGTTTGAGGCCAGCCTGGTCTACAGAGTGAGTTCCAGGTCAGCGAGGGCTATACAGAGAAACAGAGAAAGCCTGTCTCAAAGAATCAAAAAAAAAAAAAAAGTATCCTAAAGATTCAAAAGATTCAGCTGTTTCTCCAAAGCCCTACATTGAATGCTACCAGAAGTAGGAACCCAGCTTTTAATGTATGGGTCTTGGGAAGAGGTAGGAAGCACTTCATATCCAAATACAATGGCATGATACAAAAATACAGTTGGAATCTCATGCATATCTTCTGAAGACTACTCACTGGCTGCTGTTTGGATAATCCACTGGAGCCGCTCTACATCCTTGTCTTCTCACTAATCTTTATTTATTTGGACTCTTCCTTGTTTTTGTGCCTCTATTTGTGTACTAAGTTCTTAGGATTCTTTCCACTACTCCAGGGTTTACCAAGTGCCATGTGAAAGAAAAATATATCTAATAGTCAGAAGTCACACAAGTGTCACAGTTCAAGTCTCTCATCTACTTCTTAGGAACTGAGTTGTCATTTAAATTTTCCCATGTTCATTTGAACATTCTGACGAGAAAAGAAGTGTCTATTTTCCTGAGATTTTGTGACTATCAAATAAATGTGAATATTAAACAAAATGGTGTTTGGCACATATCAAGTACTCGAGTGAGGAAAACCAATAAACTAACATGTTTAGGTAACCTTGTGCATTCTCACAAAGGACTCGGTTTCCCAAAACCTCACAGGGTTTCAGTGGGCATGCTTTTATGCAACAATGCCTTCTCATAAATACAGAAGCATCCATGGGTGGACTGCTAACCTTGGGGAAACACACTGAAGTGTTTCCTACATCTACGTTTAAATAAGGAAGGTGATACACAGAGACAAAGAAGGCTATGGAAGCAAACCCACTGATGGCATGTTGTCAGGCATGAAACCTAGCCACTGGCTGTTCTGGATAAACTCATATCCTAATACATGGACCACTGAAGACACTCAGACAGCATCTGCCTTCGCCGTCTGCTGTTCTCAGCTACCATATGAGTGGTTCTAGGAAAGGAGATGACAGGTGAGTACTTCCAAGATTATGTGGAGCCTTCAGAAAGCCACCCAATATCTTATGAAGATTTCCCCAGGGATCATTCTGAGAACAAAACTCAGTCAGAGACACTTTGAGGGTGCTACTTCAAAATATAACCACTAGGGTTGTTATTGAATTCTGGTGAACAGAACTAAGGATCTTAGTTTATTTTATTTAAGGATGTTAAATAAAAAAAATTATTTAATTATAAATAAAAAAATTATTTAACATCCTTACTTTATTTAAGAAAGAATTTAACCTAAAATTTTGTGAATCATTTTAATGGATAACATTAACATATATTATTCAAATACTGGAGTTGGAGCAGGAGAGATGGCTTGGTGGTTAAGAACACATAAGGTTCTTTGTCTGCCTCTCTCTGACTGTCTGTCAGTATTTGTCTCTATCTGTCTGTCTACTCTGTGTGTGTGTGTGTGTGTGTGTGTGTGTAGGTGTGTGTGTATGTGTGTGTATGTGTGTGTATGTGTGTATGTGTGTATGTATGTGTGTGTATATGTGTGTGTGTATGTGTGTGTGCATGTGTGTATGTATGTGTATGTGTGTGTGTATGTGTGTGCGTATGTGTGTATATGTGTGTGTGTGTGTGTGTGTGTGTGTGTGTGCATCCATATGAGTATGCCCATACTTTTCTTACTGAGGACCTGAATTCAGTTCCCAGCACCAACGTCAGATGGCTTGAAATGACCTGTGACCTCTAACTCCAGTTCTGAGAGATTCAACAGCTTTTTCTGGCCTCCAAGGGTACATGTGGCATATATTCACACATGCACACATTCGTGCATGCATACACAAACAGGCACACACAAACACACACACACACACATACACACACAAACACTACAAAATGGGTAAATAAAAACAAATACTAGAAATAGAATTATTGAGCGATTTTTCATCCAAACTGGGATCGTTGGATGTGGACATAGCTCGGTGCTAAAGTGCTTGCCTAGCATGCATAAGGCTCTGGGCTCAAGCTTCATAATGACAAAAGAGAGATGAGGGAGGGAGAGCTAAACTGAAATATTTGTCAAGTAATACAAATGTACAAATGATAAAAAATATTAATACTTGCGATGCTGACTGGCTTATTGATGACAAAACTATATTCAGGCTGACGTAACTAGTTATCCCATTTACATGTCATTTTTCAGTCTCAGTAACCTGCAACGCCTTCATTTAGTTGCACATTAAGGAACTTCAAAATGGTCAAATTATCTAAAAGAAAGATTTTGGGTAGTTCCAAGATGGCGTCAGCGGTTTTGTGTGCATCTCGGGTCTCTTGGCTGCTGGGCCAAGCTGCCACAGGTGGGGTGGCCCTTGTCGAGTGGCAACCAGGGCAAGGAGGGTTCAGCTCGTATGTGGAAGGCCCTCACCTACTTCGTGCCACTACCCAGAGTGGAGTGAGCATGCTCAAAGTATCGACACGAAGAGCACGAAAGACCCGCGTTCGTCGCCTACCCCCATCTCGGCATCAGGACCAAGCTCTTCCCTTGGGGAGATAGTAACCATACCCTATTCTACAACCCTCATGTGAACCCACTTCTGACCGGTTATGAAAATGAGTAAGAAAAACCTGGACGTTGCCCCAGGCAACAAGGGACTACAGCACTGGGTTGGACTGTTACAGTGTCTGTAGACATCGAAAGCCCATTGGATGCTAAGCTCATCTTTCCTTTTGTCAGATGATAATCATTACTCTGATCTTCCATCCATTTGCTTGTAAGAGGAGATGGCTTAAATAAATAACTTAAACTTTAAAGAAGAAAGAGAGAGAAAGAGAGAGAAGAAGGAGAAAAGGAGAGGAGGAGAAGGAGGGGGAGGGGGGGGAGGAGGAGGAGGAGGAGGAGGAGGAAAAGAAAAATTTTTGGAAAGATTTTGGACTTGGAACAATAAATAGTCCAGGACAAGGATGCAACAGAGAAGACGAACAGAAGATAGGGTAAATACAACAGAGTACATTTGCCCAACCCTCCTTCCTTAGTTAGGTTTACTATTGCTGTGATGAATCACCACCGCCAAAGCAACTTGCGAGGGAAGGGGTTTATCTGGCTTACACTTCCACATCACTGTTCATCATCAAAGGAAGTCAGGGCAAGCCATAGAAGTGCTAACTGATTTGCTTGTTCATCAATCACTCAGGAAATGTTCTGCAGCTGGATCTTACAGAGACACGGATAACTCTAGCTTGTGTCGAGTTGACATAAAACTAGCCAGCATACTTACTATATAGTTTCCAGGGAGGAGAAACTGGGACCAGAGGGTCACAGTTGAAAGGGTAGAGCTGAGAGCCTAGGAGGCCAAAGGGATCAAATTTTCAATATAGATTACTAGGGGAAAAAACTATGAAAAGAAAGGAGAGTCATACAAGACAGTATTTCAGAGATCCACAGTTTCCCCGTCAGGTCTTCAGGTAAGTACCAATAAACATGTGTGTTTGTGAGGACACCCCCATTCGAAAAGAAAAACGTGGGGACCATATTAGCACTCACACAGAGTTGGGAAGAGTGACCAGACTATAACTCCTCCTCAAACATGGGGGTAGGAGGGGTAGATTTAGTAAAACAGCTACTCTGGACTTTCCTAGAAAATTATAAAAAACAAGTTCTAAAGGGTTCATAGGGTATCCAAGTAACAGAGCTCCAAAATACAACTTAGCAATATTATCAGCAATATACAGTCATCCAGTACCCAAGGATTTAAAATTTGTGGCCTCCAAACAAAAACTGCCGTATTGAATCAGTAGAAATGGATTCAGAGATTACACAAATATAGAGTTATTTGATAAATTCCTTAAAATAGTTGTAACTGCATTCTAAATGTTCAATAACACAAAAGAAATCATGATGTCTCAAAGATGATTATGGAAGATTTTAAAACAAGCAAGATACACAGTGAACTTCTTAAAGGGAAAGTGTCCTACCTGCGGTGGGAAAACCGTTCTGATGAAGTTAGTAGGCATTGTTGACCAAGAATATCAAAAGCTAAGCTGCGTCCAAAAATTGTCAAGATATTCCAAAGTGAAATATCAGAATTTGGCATTTTTACACCATCTGGGGTCTTTAACTGACTTGGTTCAGTATTTCTCTTACAGATATTTTGTCATATTAAAGTTCAATGCTTTTCCCTTGGCAGTGTCTGAATCTATAATTAGAATGACCTAAAGCTGGGAAAGATGTTTGACACTGTGACATTTAAAAAAAATGTCAAGAGATTGTTAGCATTCCATGAAATCATTCCATTAAACACTTCTAGTGGTTTCGAAATAAAGTATAAAAAAATTAGAAGGCTCATCTATTGAGGTTTAATACCACTGTAAGGTACCAGAGGGGGTTTTGAGGATGCTCAGCTCGATGATGATGATGATATAGAGGATGGAGGCATGTGGTACTTTGGTGATGTACACTCTCCATTCACCTCCTACTTTGTCACAGTAGTATACACCTCAGCCATTCAGTTATGAGACTATACCATCATACAGACATCAGCAACTCGCAAGTCTTGACAAATGCAATATAAAATGCCCATCATTTCCAAGCGGAAACCCTCCCTATGTTTCCTGAAGCAACGACAGCCTTGTTTCCCTACAAACCTGTCTGCTAACAAATATTTTATCCATATCAACATGTATAAAAACAGCCTCAATGTTAAATGTTTGATCTACTTATAGGGTTAATAATAATACAGTAAGATATTTCAACAGATGAAACCCCAAAAGCTTTTCACTAATCATGTGGGTGGAATTTATTTTTTATTTGTTTTTATTGTATTTGTTTATTGGGGGTGTTTTGAGACAGGATTTCACTATTGGCTTGTCTGTCCTAGAACTCACTATGTAGACTATGCTGGCCAGAAAATATCCACCTGCCTGTGCCTCCTGAGTACTGGGATTAAGGTATGTAACACTGCACCCAGATGGCTTTTAATGGAACTATTAGAATTAATTTACCTGAATTTCTATGTGAGGGATCTGATGTCATCTGCATAAATGAGTTTCACTGCTTGTAAAAGTCTAATGGGCATGGAACATTAGCAACTACTGCTTTATTTTTAGCACATGTGAAAAGAAAAGGATTGGTAGTGGTGACTCATGTCTGTAATTCCATCATTCAGGAGGCTAGGGCAACAAGACCACAAGTTCAAGGCCAGCCTGGGCTTACAATGCATTCCAGCCTAAGTTATATAGTAGGCTATGTTTTGAGAGAAGGAAAAAAAATAGAAAGTAGAGGAATTAATTTCAAGGGACTCATTTGCTTTAGATGTAAATTATTCGGTGTCTTTTAAGATGGTCACTACTCCAGTAGACACCGATACATCTTCAGAATATTTTTGTCTTCTGGATTTGCACAGTCAGTAATGTCACAATTGCATCTTAAAAACCTTCAAATGCACAATTGTACAATAAACATCTTCAAAACTTAAACTTTCTTGTCGAGTTCATCCTCATCATTACTTAGAAACAGAAAGGAATTGCTTATCTTTCCACTAAATATGTACTTTGGTTTGTTTTTCTTTTTTTCTTTTTTGTGTGATACTGAAAACTGAATCCAGGGCCTTCCCCACACTAGGTAAATACTGTTTTATTAGATTCCAAACAGGTTATTGTTTTATTATCTATAGACATGACAATTTATACAAACACCTTTGTGATCACTTCTGACTTATTACAGCATTTACTTGTGTGCAAACTTTCTGTCTTGAACTGTTTGTTTCATAAAATGCAGGGAGTCTTTTAGCTTTGGACTTTATTACCATGTATGCACATAGGACTGGCTCTGTAAAAGTGTGCTGAATGACTGGGTGGCCATTAATATGGCCACAAAAACAGTATTTCTCCCTTTTCCAAAAGATAATATAAAACCTGTCAGGGGGCATGGTCCCTATAAGCTTCCATGTGGTTCTGCTGGGTCTGTTCACTGGGTCCTGAGTCAGGAAGGTATAAATGTTCCTTCCACTCCCCTCTCTGGGCAGAGCCTAGGTGTGCTTTTTCTGATATGCTGGGCTTTTGTGTTCTTTCTATAAAGATTTCTTTAAATAAAGTCTTTCTATAAAGTCTAAAGACCACATGAATGAGTAAAAAAATTAGTTTCATTGAAATTTAAATATACATTTGAAAATCCAAATGACACTAAGAATAACATAAAATAAATAAGACTACCGGATAACTTGATAATCTTTTTAAAAATTAACAGAAGCAAATTATATGCAGCCAGTAGAAAATATTTACACTTTTTCTTATTTTGACATGAAATATTATTATTCAGAGGTGCGGATATATGTCAAGGGACCTGCAGGGCTTGTCAAAACACAGATTGGTAGAATATGTGGCTCCATCCCCAGAAAATTTGAGTCAGTGCTTAGGGGTCAGAAATTAGGTGAGAATTTGCAAGTCTAGTTAGTTGTTTCTGCTGTGCTTCTACTGAATTCTGGTGCCTCTGGGGCCACTCTCAATGAGCAGCTGGTTCTCTTAAATAATTAGATAATCCCTTTTTAATCTATGCTTCATATTCTCACCATAATAAACGCTCTGGTATTTAAATGTTTCTTTTCAAGGAGCATTGTCCTGTGCTATTAATGACAACTCTGTGACTTTGTTTTTCTTTTCATTTCTCTTCCCTTTCAGACGAAGAAACCCTTGTCGTTAACATACCACCACTGCCACACTTGCCCCCGTGACAGCTCATTCCCAACATTAATGTTTGCAGAGTTAAATTCTGCAATGTTCAGATGCAGAATTCCATTCTCTGCAAGGTTGTCTCCGAGTATTTGCATAAAAATTATTTAACTTCCATATTTCAAAAAGAAAACAATAAAACCTCAGAGTCCGCGTGTCATAAAAAGCTTGTTGTCTTCTATACTGTGGAAACGAAGCCTACAATGGAATTTGACTTTTACATTCTCTGAGGGAGAAGCCATAGTTAATGGTATTGAGGATTCAGTTAGCTGTTCCACAAAACCCACAAGAGTCAGTGATGGAGGACATTTGAGTCATTTCCACCTCATTAGCAGGTGATAGCTGATTTTAGATTGCTTGGCACATGTAACTGTTGCTAGCAGTTTTCTGAGTTCTGCCAGATGTTGGGCTGCTTCTGGAATAGTTGTAGACAGCTTTTTCTCGGTGCTGCATGGAAGCAAAGGCTTGTACTGCATTTAAGAGAAATCTGATTCTTTAACTGCCCACTCTTGCCCTGCACTTCTCTTAGCATCTAATAGGGGAGGAAACCACCTCATCAATCTGCTCAGTGGGGTGCATGTCATTGACTTGAACCTAAAACTGTAATTTTAAAATGTTTGAGAGAAAACTTACCCTTCTTCCATCTTCCACGGCAGACTAGTTTCCCAGTTTTCTCCTTTAAAATTTTCAAAGGAAAGATAGTAAGGCAGTCCTTCGTGTGTCTGATAAAATGTTTAGTGAATTTCTCCATGGAAAACTGCAGAGTGTCACACTATAACAAAGAACATTCTCCGTATGGTACTGGAATTGATGATAAGGTCTAAGGAATGAAACAGACATATTTATTCCTCCAAGTGTAACTTAGACCCTCTGTGTTGATTATAAAATAGAGAAAACAGACAAAGAGGGGCCACAGGACCAATGGGAATAATCTAGTAATGTTCGAAGTGTGCCTATGTGTATAGTATATGTGTGTGTGTGTGCACGTATGTGTGTATGTATATGTGTGTATATATGTGTGTGTGGATATGTAAATATGTGTATTTATATGTATGTGTGTGTTATTTCTATTACTTTAAGCTCTCATATATTATAGATGTGAGTAAAGCTGAAGAAGCTCATTACCTGGAGATGCCAATGGATTGGGGGGGGGGGGGGGAGAAAGATCAAAAAAAAAAAAAAAAACACCTTGTTCTTTCTAGCCAGAGACAGTTGAGAAAGTAAGATTTTTAGATAATCACCGAGTGACTTTGACCAAACACCACGATAGGAAGATAACAAAACTGTGGTGCCATGTCCACTGAGGTTGTTAAAGATCAAGAATGGAGCCAGGACTGTCTCCCCATCCTCTAGGGAGTGCAAACTTGTGCCTGTCTCCTTATTCAGGTGTCAGTAGAGGGCAGCAGGGAGCGTGGGAGACATTCTACCCTGACACTGTCTTTGTTACGATGTGACAGATACAAACACAGTTCTGAACCAAATCATTCACTAGGTAAGTGACCAATAAAGAGAGACGAGCCTAATTTGGTGATGATGAAATTGTTGCTCATCGGTACAGCGGCCAGGGAAAGCAGGTTCAAGCATCATCAGAATTTTCTTTCAGTCTTCTTTAGTGTCTGGCTCATTCCATAAGAGCTCGAATGCTCTAGTTTCAAATCTGTTCTCAGGATAATGTATATCAGTGTCACAGTCACATTGCAGTCTTTTGGCCGCTTAGTAATGCATCCTGAAAGGTTTCAACTTTACAAACATTCTTGTTTTGGAAAGCAAACATTCTTCTAGCAGATTAATTTTGAATAACAGGTTTAAATGACAAAGAAACCCATCTGGAGTTTCTGAAGCTTCTATTCATAGCTGAATTTCACCCTTGCCATTAACAACACATTTATAAAATACCAGGTCTTTGCCGAGGGGGTTATTAACTCTACTTTAATTATTTCAACTAGGAATTCTATAAGCTGTAAAAGGGAGCTAACACACATACGCAAATATACGTGTGTGTGTGTGTGTGTGTGTGTGTGTGTGTGTGTGTGTGTGTGATTTATCAGATTTCTAAACTTTTGGTCAAGTTTCATGTGTTTGATTTTATAAACTATGAATACTGTAAGAGTTTAAACTGAATATTTTAAAACTTGGGCTTAAATTTCTCTCTCTAATGGGTTGTTTTACTAATTCATAAAGCCCTCTCCACACACAACCACTGCTATTAAGAAAGGGAGAAATACAAAAATATTATGTATTTCTATATATATATATATTATATATATACATAAATATGTAATATTTATGTATAGAATTTAATACACATATGCATATGTGTGTGGTGTGTGTGTCCCTACATAATTAAAAGTTGACAAGGAAGAGGAGCCATAGTTGATCTCAACAGGAGATCACTAATGAATGCCCAAGTACCTGACCCAGAATTTTACTCACCCTATTTTGTGGTGGACCCGGCTAGGCTGATCCTCAGATGCCTTCCTCAGTGGTTTCCACAGCTCAGACCCTGCCTTATTCAGCACTGGTTTTTGGCAGAACTTACCCACGGAGGAACCAGGACATCTTACACTCCCACATCATTTTTGTCTTCCTAAACAGTATTTATTTTCTATATCTTAAGTAGGTAGGTAGGTACCGAATTTTCTATTTACAGGTCTTTGAGTAAAGGTATTTACAACATTAAAAACCAAAAGGGGGGGTCTGATATTCAGTGGCCCACACCTTCAGGATTTTCAGCCTTTTCAAAACTAACCTCATGCTCCTTCTTTAACATGGTGCCTTTGCACCAATAGAAACTTGCATAAAGCATCCAACCGTTTTCTTCCTAAGAAAGTACCCTCTTTCTAATTGAAATATGCCGTAGTCTTAAAGGCGTCATTAACATCTTACAAATTTCCACAGTAACACAGTATCCTGATTCAATTTTTAATATTAAATTCAATGTGTATTATAGCCTTATGTTAACTTTTATTGGAAAAAGTTGTGCAAAATGTATTTAAAGGATTATTAAGAATTTCAAGATAAAAGCACAATTGAAATATCTGCTGAGAACCACATCCTTTTATTCAAATAAGGCTAAAGCCATGGCAAGGTTATAAAATTATTTTTTCTCAGTATCTCAGAGCAGAATTAGCAAAGTCTGTGGAGGTGGCTATTCTACTTAGCCCCTGCAGAAAAAAATGCACAGGGTTGCCTCAGCAGTAGAAAAGCATTTTGGGTCAAATATAGATGCTATTGCTCGTGTACATCACTAGATGGCGCCATCAGAATCTAAAATAGCCAGTCCTGGCGCACGAGTTCTGAAACATCTTTGTCAGCATTTCTTAAATGGCAGAGAATTCCACTTTTAAAAGAAAAAGTATATTTTTTTCTTTAAAATTACTTTTAGCAGTTTTGTGGAAAAAATACTTCTCTCTAAATGTTTAAAACGACATGGAATTCCAATAGAAATTGTACTGTATTTAAGTCTTGCCACCTTTTCGAAACTGCTTTCCTTCTGGTTAAAAACTGTCTACAATGATTAGTCAGCCTCGCAGAGTTCTGCCAAGCTGAAAAGGCTGCATTACTGTACCTTAAAAGCTCTTTCCCAAAGAGCCCATGAATGAGAAGGGAAGCAGGGAGGGGTGTGTGGAAGGGTTTAGAATTGGGACAGGAAGAGGAGAAATATTGTCGTTAAAATACAATCTCAGAAACTAAGCAAACAAACAGAAAAGCTTTTTCCCCCCGCATTGCCTAAATTTCTGAAAGAAAATTAGAACTAGCAGTTGATAGAAGATGTCTTGCCTAAAGTCAGATAAGCAAGCAACTTGTCCCACTGTGCTCAGTTTTTCAGATTATGTAGTCCAGAGTCATCAAATTGTAGTTTCTGTGATTTCACGGGTTAGGTCTGAAAACTATGGCCCCAGACAAAGCACAGTCTTTATTTTGGTGATGTTGGGAAATCGCCTCTAATTTCCAGATTCGGGGCCATCACTTAAATAGATGAAATTTGTCAGTTTATAATTTCCACTTGACACAGAACAGATCTTTAGGACATATTTTTCCCCTCTGTTAGGTTATTAACTAAAGTGTCACTGTCATGGATGCTTCGCTTGCAAAGACTCCTAAGGAGGAGATGGGACAGGAAGGGCCAGACATCGGGTGGTTCTAGGTATTTCCTTTCCTGAAACTCTTCTACTCACTCGGAGTGATTAAATATCAACGACAGAGCACAGGCATGTACTAAATATGTAACACTTAAACTAGTAACATAATCATTTGTTTGGCAAATGAGTAAGTACACTAAAGCAATATAAACTGCTTTTTAAAACCGAAAGTGCCCTATTTTCTAAATTTCTAAAGTGCAAATTATGTCCAAAAAAATGTGCTACTGTCTGAACGTCTTTCCCCGTCTCATCTGGTGGTTTTCTAAGTGAGTGTCTTACAGCTTCCGTTTACTTGGGAAGTGAAACAGAGAAGAAAGGAATCAGACTTGAGGATTTCTCTCCACACGGCCTGAGGCAAAGTGGACCAGACAGCAAAGAGATCACACACACACACACACACACACACACACACACACACCTGTTGCCAGTAAACCAGACTGTGTTTGCAGGTTGTTTGACTTAAGGCTTTTACAGGAAAGAGTAGACAAACTGTGGACCCCGTGTACTAAAATGTCTACCTATCAGGCAAGATGTGCCCATGGTACAGTAGAGGCATGACTACTCTGGGCTGAAACCAACTCCTTCCTGATTAGATCTGATGCCCCCTTCACAGGAGGAATGCATACCTTGTATAGTAGATTTACTTGGTCAAAAGCCTATGGTTAGAGAGACCATAGGCAGCACCTATGAGGGAGTCTACTAATGTTTTTCTGAGCAAATGTAGTTAAAATGCCTTCTAAATGTTTCTGGTGATACCCTTAGACTAGTCCAGCTTTCAGCACTGACCAGAGAAGCATCTTTTGACAGTGGGACACACACATATACACACATACAAATAAATAGATGTCATTAAACATTTTTATAGAATTGAAAGACAAAGGTGAAGATAATTTGACTGATTATTATTATTGATTCTAGAATCAGGCAATTAACTCACTCGTTCAACAAAATAGTGTTTGCGTGAGATGAACAGACAAGCTTGGCATTATGGGAAGAAAGACGCAGGAAGAGAACCGTGAGGAAAAAAGAAAAACTAAATTTGTTGTCTCATGGTACTTTTCTCATAAGACTAAAACTTCAGCTGGGCATAGTAGCACAGCTTTAATCCCAGCAATCTGTAATAGAGAATCTGAGGAAGGTGGCTCTCTGTGAGTTCAAGGTCAGCCCAGTCTTCATAGTGAGTTCCAGGACAACCAGAAAAAAAAAATTACAGAGTGAGATTCTATCTCAAAAACACAAGAAAAGGTAACGTGTGTACGTGTGT
>JANHMN010000016.1:30510280-30543116 GCA_030674055.1 Rhabdomys pumilio | reverse complement strand
AGGCTAACACTTCAAATGTTTATAAGCTAATTACTGGTGATCCTCACAACTCAGAGGTCTGAAAGAGGTAACACGGTGGTCACAAAGAAACGCTGTTGGCAAGGAAACTTGGTTGTTTCTATAACACGAAGATTAATATTAATAGAAAAAGTTAGAAACGCGGGGCGGTGGTGGCGCACGCCTTTAATCACAGCACTTGGGAGGCAGAGGTAGGCGAATTTCTGAGTTCGAGGCCAGCCTGGTCTACCAAGGGAGTTCCAGGACAGCCAGGGATACACAGAGAAACCCTGTCTCGAAAACCTAAAAAAAAAAAAAAAAAAAAAAAAAAAAAAAAAAAAAAAAAGAAGAAGAAAGAAAAAGAAAGAAAAGAAAAAGTTAGAAACAAAATGTATATAATGGAAAAACTAATGTTTATTTTCAAAAACTTGATATTTTATATAATTTATAAAAAAAATAAATGAAGGTTGTTTTTACTTAGAGAAAAAGTCATCAAAGAATCCTGGTGTGGAAAATACTGTTAATAATTAAACATCAGTTAGAATATGCCAAGAATGTGCTAATATTACTAAGAAGATTCAGTATTTTCTGAGTAGGTAGTTTCCATACATCTTTACAATAAGAACACTACTGTATGCATAAATGGGGTAACTGACCAGCTTAGCCCACTGGCTTAGAGTATTGACTTTAATTACAGAAGTAAACACGCAGCTGCTCAGTTAGCATGTTTATAAGGGAATGAACTCATGCCTGAGATTATTCTGCTGTCTAAGATGGAGATAGAGAAGATTTGGTATTTGTACATCAGATACAACGTGCTGAAATTCAAAGGGAAGTTGGTTCACACTATTTCCTGTGGTGTTCTATTACATTAAATGAATTCTGTGAACCCCTTTCTAATGTGTATGAAAAGTAATTTCTTAACCTGAGACAAATCACAACATCTTAATAAAGTTGTGATTTTACACTTGGTAGCCATTTGTATTGCCTATATTTATATTTATATTTATATTTATATTTATATTTATATTTATATTTATATTCCATCATAATTTCTCATTCATATTAATTTGTCTGTCTCTACCATTACCACCAATTAGAGGGGTAGCACTAAAAATTTTCTGCCCACTATACACAGAGCTATACATACCTTATGTATGCATGCAATGTGATGCTTTAATATATTACTAATATGTGAAAAATCATTCATATACAAGCAAATCCACTGAGCAAGCATCTCACGTTGTCACCTTTTGCTTATGATACAAGAATTAAGATTTATTTTTGGCAATTTCTGGTATATAGTACAATATTAATAACTACAGTCCTCATGCTGTACATTAGATTTTTAGGAAAGTAAGTTAGTATTATAGTAATACCCTTCATAACTGTAATTTTGTACCCTTTGATATACACATTGCCAGTTGTCTGACCTCATCCTCAGGCGACTGACTTTCTACTAGGCTCTGTGTATTCAAATAATCACTACATTTTCCCTGAGAATTTATGGTTATACTAGACACATTGGAAGTTAAAATATATTATTAATATGCACCTATTTATGTAGATTTTAATATCTTTCAAGTTTTTTCCCTCGCATCTTATTTGAAGTGAGCTTCAGTAATTTAGGAGGTTTCCTCATTATTTATGGTAACAGTCTTGTGAAGAGATGAGTCTGACGAGACAAAAGAACAGACGACACTCTAAAGGGCAGTCACTGAACTTCTGGACATAGCAACTGATTGGCGCCCTGGTTTTCTTTACAGAGACACTGCTCATCTCCATCCAGTCCTGAGTTAACCCTTTCTCAGCCAAGGTGCCTTCTCTTTATGCTAATATAATGGTTTTAGTCAAAGCTCAGTTTTTGTAGAAAATATGTATGAGGTGAAAGGAGATACATTAAAATGGAAAAGTCTCTAGTCATCAAACTGTATTTACTCTCAATATCTTGCCAATGTTATTTTTAAAGCATTAGGGCTGGAGATATAGTCCAATGGTGCATTCTCTAAAAAGATAGCAGATGCTATATGAAATAGACCTACGGTATGAAATGGTTCAAATATTAGTGTCATTTTTGCTCAGGTAAAAGTCCAAGGTTTCTAAGCTGGGGAAAATAGATGAGTAGGTGAAGTCCTTGCTCCCAAACATGAGAATCAGAGTTTGATTTCCCAGGATCCATATTCAGAGCCAAGAATAGTTGTGTGCTTGTAATGCCTGAGACAGATGAATCATAAGGGATCCGTAGCCACGTAGCTGTAGATTCAGTAAAAGATCCTGTGTCAAAAAAGTAAGGCAGAAAGCAGGAGAGGATGATAATGGAAGTTCACACTTGGCCTTCACAAATGTACACAGATGAATGCATCTAAACACACACACACACACACACACACACACACACACACACACACACAAGTCCAGTGTTTCCAACTTTTATCAATTTGTAGATTTTTAGTAATTTGTAATTAAGGATGTTTCTCACTTTAGAAATTTCTGTCGCCTAGAGCATCATTGTCACGTGCAACCAGCAGACTAATTAGACATGTGCGCAGAAACACATTCTACTTCCACCTAGAAGGAAATCCTATCTTGCATGGGGACATTGTATTAATGCCTGGACAACTGTAAAGATGAAATGGTCTGGGAAAGGTAATGTGACATTGAGAAAAGAGGCAAGATTCTGTGTGACTAGCTAGTAGTTGAGAAGGAGTAAGAAAGCACAGGGAACAGTGGTGGCGCACACCTTTAATCTCAGCACTTGGGAGGCAGAGGCAGGCGGATATCTGAGTTCAAGGACAACCTGGTCTACAGAGTGAGTTCCAGGACAGCCAGGGCTACACAGAGAAACCCTGTCTCAAAAAAGAAAGAAAGAAAGAAAGAAAGAAAGAAAGAAAGAAAGAAAGAAAGAAAGCAAGCAAGCAAGCAAGCCCAGGGAAGCTCACAGCAGCAAAGGAGCCCAGTTCCCACCAGGAATTAAAGGAAGTTAACTGGTGGTTTTCTGAATGTGTGCAATCATACAACAGAAATGGGCATCAAATAATAAAAACTCAAAATGCCTTGCTTGAAGTGGACTTGTTTTAATCCAGCTGATTATAAAGGCCTGCTCTGTGGATATGACTGTGCTGTCACCTGCTTTCTGATGTGACACTGATGGAATCTTCAGGGACTTATTCATTTATTTATTTATAGCCAAACTCCCTACTCTGAGAAAAAAAATCCAAGGGAGCTTCAGGTGGAAAGAGGTCTCTCATGGGGATCTGGAGAATTGTGGGATTATCATTTTCATGTTTACATCTTTTTTTTAATTTATTCTTTGACATTTTCATATCTGTATATTATTTTTTTAAATCTCATTTGCCCTCTCTTGTCCCATGCCCATTTCTGTGGAATCCCTTCTTTTGCTGAACAAGTTCCTCTCCCAGTTCCTTTTAAGTGACCCACTGACTTGAATTGGGGCTGTTCCCATGAGAATGGGTGAAAAGTTTTTTACTGAGACATGGGCAGCTTACTCGTGGCCACAACACTGAAGAAAGATTAGCTCCCTTCCCTAAACAAACATCAACTGACACAAGCTCCTCAGTTAGGGATGAGGCCTTGAGAACTCTTCCCTCTACTTTGTATCTTCTTAATCAAATAAAATGCTTTGCAGACAGGGCCATAGTAGTACATGCCTTTGAGCCCAGAACTTTGCAGACAGAGACAGATCTTTGTGAGTTCAGGATCACCTGGGTCTACATAGTGGGTTTCGGGCAACGCAAGGCTTCATAAAGAGAACCTGTGTTGGAAAAAAAAATTCTGCAGAGACATCTGCAATTATTCTGTTGCCCTAGGATAACAGTAGAGCGCTGCCTCAAATAGGTGGAAAGAATTCTGACTTACAGCTGGGCACCTAGCAATGCGAACAATTAACTGTCAACACAATAAGACACTCCTTGTTGTCTTTAAAAACAAAAATCCTAGTTGTTCAATTTTACCAATGAAGACTGAGGAGTCACATGCTGAGGGTCAAAACCACGCTAGCTCAAGAGAGGCAGAGAAAGCACCCAACTGACCTTCCTACTCCACAAAAGTTCCGGAAAGAAAAAGCTGCTTTTCCTTCTGAAACATCTTTCAATTCAATGTCCCTCTATTCTACTTGCTTAGGTGACTTCCTCTCAGTTGGTTCCTTGCTCTGCCTCTTGACCTATGGCTAACTTCATTTAACCCTGTTTACAGAAAGCTTTTTGGATTAAAGGTGCCTGCTGGGGCTGAACCACACAAGGTTTTTTACCAGTTCACAATCTTGGGGTTCACAATGTGAACAACGATCTTGCAACACACTTTACCACAAGCAGAGCTTTCAAAACCTTTTCCACCCACCATCCCTCTCTCAGAGATACGCTGAAAGATGTTTTTCACCAAAATGAGGGCCCAGGCTAAGGAAGAGAAAGAAGGAGATGAAGGAAATAGCCATCCAGGCGAGAGATAAAGACAATCCACAGAACATCTGTTCCTCAAAATCCTCCCACAGAACAATTTCCCCGATCACAAAAGCAGTGGATTACCAGACAATGTTTGCATGGCTGCAGTGAGAGTTACATAGCTAGAGAGTGGTAGGAGAAGCTTACAGAGAAGAAAAAGGCCAGAGCGATCCAGTCCATAGCAAGATCACTGCTCTTGCTTCTTTCTTCTCTTCTCTCCAATCTCCTCCCTCTCTCTTTTTCTTATTCATCAAATGATTGTATGCTATACACAAACGAGAGAGGGGGAAGGGAGGGAGAGAAGTTGGAGCACAGAAGACAGATGGGACATAAAACAAACAAGTAAAACAGCTGTGTTCTACTCCCAAGAAGAGGTAGAGAGCAGGGATAGGGCAGGACCTCACGCAGGCATATCTTCTTGTCTACAGCCATAGTGGGTAATACCATCATGCCTACAATGTCTGTCCTGAAGTTTGAATTTATTGGTGCTGTTCAAAAAGGATGCTGGTTTTGTCCTCTCTGAAGGTCACATCATGACTTAACAAAATGGCACAGGCAGAAAATTGGGCTGCCTGGCAAAGTCCTTCCAGAATGACAAATCGCGGCACACCTGGCCTTTGACTATGAGACCTGTGAATTTTGTGTAAAAGTCACCATCTCCAAAACCTTGTCCCTTATTTGGTTACCTTTGCAGTCAGTCAACTCTTCTGTTTGTCCGTCACATTTCTAGGTGCATTGTGGGGAACAAATAGTCCCTATCTATCATAAAATGTATCTTATTGTTTTACATTCAACTCTTTCCTGTAGGGGTGATATTTAGAAAACGGCACCCTGGCCAGCTCTGCTTAGCTATGGCTGCCATGTAACGCACTAGGAGTGGCCAGAAGCCATGCGCACCATAGCTAGAGTCCAGGTGTGCCACAACTAGACCCACACTGCCAATCCCCCCACACTGCATCCACAAAGCTCGGCTGAACCCCAGACAATATCTGCCATCCTCGCAGTACCCAATAGAAATGAGACTCTTAAAGCTTAATGATTATCTAAAGGATTTATATATTTAGAATGCTCAATCAACAAGATGTCCACACAATTAGAGTTGTTACCCATGTAACCTTTTGATAGAAATTACTACTCAGGATAGCTCTTGACCCATCTGTGGTTCTCCATGGCTGCTCCCTCTCCCCTCCTTCTCCTCCCCTTCCTCCTTTTCTCCCCTCCCCTTCCTCTCTTCTCCCAGCCCCACCTCTTTCCTCTTCTACTGCCTAATCACCCAGCTCCACTGCGGATACAATGGAGCAGAATAAATATCCTGCTACACTTTCCTCTCCGGGATAACCAGGATGTTAACTATTAGGCAGATCCTAAAACCAGTGTTTTAAAGATGTTCGTCTAGGCCTTGTACAACTATGTGGAGAAAGAAATCTAAATAATTTGCCATGATTGTTGAATGAAAGATTATTGATATTTAGCTACTGATAATTTGTTGGCTTGCTCTCAGTAATATACCAAATGAGGTAGAAGGCTGCTTTGCATCTCAGTATCTATGTCTGAAAAAAAAAATGGATTTGGACCTGACAATAATATAATAGATCTTAGGTCAGTAAATATTTATGGTAAATGCTACTTTGCTCCAATTTGTTGAGAGCCACATACAAAATAAATTTAAAATCCAGGTGTCCAAAAACTAGAGAAATATACTAATAATAAAGAGAGAGTTGATGAATCTGAGAAACTCGGGGAAGGATTTTAGGAGAAGGGAAGGAGAAAGGAACTAAAGAGTGTATCCAAAGCTTAGAACTCTGTTTGGCCCGATGTCAAAGGACTGTGCTTCTCAAAGCAAACAGAGGCAATTTGTGCCCACAAAGAAAAGGAAAGTGTAGCATGATATCTTGACTGAGGATAGAACCCAGTTAAAGTGAGAAAGAAGAAAGATTTGATGGAAACCAGACAAGGAAAAGACATTTGAATCGGAAACCCAGTGAGCGTGGAGCCCCTCTGAGTCAGCGCACGGATCCCGCAGCTCGTATTTGCTTTGGCATGGCTGACCTCAAACATGCGCATTCTTTACTTTGTCTGGTTTTATTACACTCGTTTAAATGTGCTGCAACTAAATTTGCCAGCAAAAGTAGCAACCATAGTCCACAAGAACATAAATGGTGGTTTTGTGGAAGGATGGAATAACAGGTTCGGTTTGTTTCCGAGGCCTTGGTTGTACTCAAATTACAGAGTGGAGTTAGGATATTGACCAGGTGCACACAATGAGTAACAGTGGCAGGAACCTTAGCAGGATGGTTTAAGGCAGAGGGCCTTCTGGTTTAAGGGGTGAGGCAGTAAGTGGGTGTCCCAACGGAAGAGGTTCCAGAGAACATGATTACAAATAGGCACAGGGGCTCTATTTGTAATAGTCAAAAGCTGGACTCCATCCACATGAAGGAATTGTGTGCCTTACCCCAGACAAGTACCACAGACTGGGTATGATGATTCCCCGACAGAACGTCTAACAAGTACAGACACAACCCTACTTCCGAATCTGAAGTCTTAGTTGCCCGGTTGGAAATGCACCACGAATTCAGAGGCTTTCTCAAAGACAGATTTGGAAATGAGAAGAGTTGCTCTCTACCCGTTAGGGTTTCAAACCTAGGGATAGTGGGAAAAAAAAAAAACAAAAAAAACAAAAAACAAAGTGGATGAGTGGGTAGTTTCAGCTTCATCACAACTTCAACAGTCCCTACAGTGCTCCTCTCAGTGCACTCTCGACTTCCAAACAAGCACCTTTTATATAAGTTTCAAAGTGGTAAACAAGGGACTGTGTCTGACTGAAGTCAGCTCAGCAAGGAGCCTGGGTCCATATGATCATGAAGCATACCAGTAAAATACAGTGTCCTATAAAGGCAGAGACTCTGGATGCTGTTTTCGGAGGTCCCTGACAAAAGCGAGAAACTGAAATTTCCCTGATAGGAAATAGAGAAGACAGCCAGTAGGCTTCTCGAGCACCTCACTGTTCTCTGGTGGGATGAGAGAGCATGCTGATACCCATGGTCTAATTGATACCTATGGTATACTGGTTTAATCGACTGTGTCCCTTACAGCCCCTGGATACATAGTGCTAGTACACAAGGGCTTTGCAGAGTGTGTTTCTGCCCTGATGGCTGTTGATATTTGTGTAATATTCGAGATCAAAGCAATCAGGAATCTTCTACACAGCACATCTCTTTAACTCTTAGTCTCTTTTCTGTTACCAATTATTGGATATTGTCTTACTTAAAGACAAGTTATTTGTCAATTACCAGACTGTTATAAAATATAAGGAAAAAAAGCTGAGTTTCTATGAAGAAAATTCAGATTTCAAGACATAGTGGAGCTAGGAAATAAGAAGTTGGAATTGAATCAACCCTATTCTTTTTAAAGCAACAATTTTCTTTCCCCTCTCTCTCTCTTCTGTGTCTGTCTGTCTGAGCTATAAAACATAGTAGGTTACTTCTATTAAAGTAGTAAGGAGACCTGTGAATTTGAGAGAAAAAATGCTTCTGTTAAGGCAAAAATGGTTTTATTTCTGCTTCTAGTTTATAAGTAGTGATTAAATTTAGATTTCATGCCAATGGATCTCTAAGTGTAGCATATATCAGAATTGCCTGTTAAGACAGATTGTTAAATTATGCTGAAAGTTTCTAATTCAGTCTGTCCGTCTGGTATAGGACCTGAAAATGTGCGTTTTCGTGAGGTTTTTTTGATGATACTGGTCAAGGGACTGACTTCAAGAACTACTAATGTGGGAGCTGGGGAGCTGACTCTGTGAACAAGTGTACAGATCTGAGTTCAGATTCCTAATAGCTACATAAAAGACAGAATCACAGAATCTCTATGATGAGATGAGGGTGGTAGAGACAGGAAGATTCTTGGAAGCTCATGAAGACTTGATGTTCTGACCTTCAGATGTACTTCTACACAGGTAGGCTTATTGAGGGGCTAGCTTTAGATTGTATCTCCTGCATACCGGCAGGGGACAATTACCTCAGCAGTCTAGAGGTAGAGGCAGAAAAAAAATCAAAGGTCCCAGTAACTATTTTCTTTACAAAGCAAGTTTAAGGTCAGTCTGGGATACATGAGAACTGGAATAAATGTACACACACACACACACACACACACACACACACACACACACACACTTATTTACTCTAGTATGCAAACAAGTAAAGACTGGAGAAGAAAGAGAATCAGAGGGCTTGTGGTATAAGCTGGTAATGGAAGGCCCCCAAATATGTAAACTGACTGTGATTGGGTCTCTTCCCGCTAATTATTGGTTACTTCTACAGTTGTATGTGTGACAAGCCATTATTTATAAGGGAAAAGATATCTGTGCATTATTTAAAGACGAAAGAGCAGAATATATAAAAGGAATACAGTAGCTGCATCTCTTTGCTTGTCTCTGTCCGTTTCTTCTGGAAAGCGTACTCCAGCAACAGTCCTTGGAACCGGAGCAATGTGTAGCCGGGTTGACCGCTAACCTGATCAGCTATTAACAACATTGTCCGTGCTCTTAGAAGACTCTGTACTCAGAAGACGTCCTCCACCTCTGCATCTTCTCTACACCCCTCCATCCTGGAAAGCAGACTTGGTCAGAAAACCTACCTGAGTGGATGCTAGCTTATCCATTGACTGGTTAGGGCCAATCAAGATGTTTTCTCTTGGAAAAGCAAGTCTTTTTAAACGAGCCAGGGAGGAGGTCAATGGTAGTCCCTGTTCTTGGAATATCTGTGGAGTCAGGACAGTGTTTTCCGTTTTCAGGGCGAGTCAGAGGAAGTGGTAAGAAAGAGTCTGAGGAAGTAGAAAGCCGCAGGGAGAAACTGTGAAACCAGGAGGCCTTGTGAGAGTTTGCCCTGAAAGCTAAAGAGGCTTACTTCCCCTTTTCGGAGCCAGCCAGCCTGCTGGGCTTGCTTGCCTACTTGCCTGCCTACTGGAAATGTCTCTCAGGAGTGTTTAAGACCTCCAGGAATCTAATGATGGTCAGTGGTGGCGCTCGCCTTTAATCCCAGCATTTGGGAGACAGAGGCAAGTGGATTTCTGAGTTCGGGATTTCTGAGTTCAAGGCCAGCCTGGTCTACAGAGTGAATTCCAGACAGCCAGGGCTACACAGAGAAACCCTGTCCCAAGCAAGCAAACAAACAAACAAACAAAAAAGACCTTTAGGAATCTCTTATCTTGATTCTTTTGTGGCGGCTACTTTGAAAGGACCCCTTTCACTTACAAATCAAAACAAATTGAAGCACCCAGCATATCCCAGCTGGAAAGTCAGCACTCTGGGAGCTGAGACAAGCTAGCTGAGAGTTTGAGCATAGCTTTGGCTACAGTATGAGTTCTGGGTTAACAGAAGCTACAAAGACCCTGTCTCCAAATCAAACCAAACAGAATATCACAGCAAAACACAGTAAAAAATCACATTTTGAAGAAAACTGCTGGCTAAGCATGGGTCAAGGTGCCCAGCAAAGTCCTGTTCAATACGGTTCCTTTCTGAGCTGTGTGGAGACACTGTGTTTTAGTCGTCTCCAATTCTTAGTCTTCGTGTGTTCAGAGGACACTGGTTGTTCTCCTTTTTCTGTACAGAAGTAGGAAGTGTGATTATAACCCTCAGCTGCCTTCTAACACCTTCCAAGAAATTACCCGTGGTATGTTTTAGCTTCGAGGTGGGAAGATTTCTCAATCATGATCCAAACTGTCTGTAACAAGTTTCAACACAAACTATAAATAGTCAAGGCGGGCCATCTGCTTCCCATCTTCTTATATAATGAAAAATAAGGACAAAAGCTATTTGAAGTCATCAGCTTGAAGCAGTCTGTTGCCCTTTGAAGCCAGGGCAAACATTTTCTTCCCTCTTACCCTGAATTCACCAGTGCGAGCACTGCTTTCCACTATGAGTATATGCATTGTTCATGGGTAAATGGGATTCAGTGTAAGACTGCTTTGATGAAATCATGTGTCTTTACTAATAGGTGTTAATGTCACCCATTAGCTGCGATTTTCTATTCCTGTTATGATTCTCCGTATTTGTACCTACAGCTGGGATACAATAATAGAAGTTCCTTCTCATGAACAATTTATCTTTCAAAGAGTTTCATTGTGTAGGAAATAGATATGTATTTTCTTATGTTAATTGATTTATAATTTGGTGATTAGATTCCTAGACCTAACCACTGAATTTTACTTTATTTTACTTTTTTATTTATTCATTCATTTATTTAGATTCCTTCTCTTCTGCTATTTGTCTCCTAACTTCTATTTCCTCTTCCTTGCTGGCAAGGAATAGGGTCTTAAAGGACCTGATGAAATGAGGTAATGCAAGAGACAGCTGTGTTTAAATGGCATAGCTATGAATCTGGGGGACAGAATTGGGGTTGTCAGAAAAAAAAGTGGGAGAGCTACAAGAGAACCCTTAAAACAGGATTTGATGTACCTCTTTTCTTACAGGAGATTGTGAGATGGGCTCATGCAAGCCTAAGATGGCCTTTACTATGCCACGTGAACCTGACATACTGTAGTCACTGCTACGATAGTTTCTTACCATCATTCCATACTTCTACCTTCTGTATGGAGTCTAATTCAATCATTATACCAATCGTACCCTGTGCAAGGCAGGGGAAGACAGTCAGTGCTGTAAGCTTAGAGCATATTAGTAGGGTTGAAGATATGTCTCGGTGCTTAATGGTAGTTACTGCTCAGCCAGGCCGACAGCGTTTAACCCCTGCCCCAGAACCCACATAAACATGAAGGACAGAACTGACTTCATGGAGTTTTCCTCTGGTATCCATCTGTGTGTGGTGGCACACACTTTCCCTTATATACCCCCCCTCTCTCACACGCACACACACCTCCCCTCATTATACACACACATATACACACATTCACATACACATGTGCATGCACATTCCCCCTCATACACACATACACACACACCTACACACTTCCCCTCCTCTCACAGACATACACACAAACATTTTAAAGAACTATATACAGAGAACTATGCATGCTGTGGTTTTAAATATAATTTTTATTTGATGTGGAGTTAATTAGTGATTAATATGCTATCTCAAGGTTGAAAAGGAAAAGAAAGTCTTACTCTAGAAATCTCTCATGCCTTGTTGTCATAACAAGCTCTTCTCTTGATTAGTTACTTGACGATGAAACTTGGTAATTTTCCCTGACTGTGCAATTGTTCCTTCCCTGAATGTGCATATTTTATTTCACCAAAATTGTGTTGATGGGTAAATGTATCATAAAGAGTAAACACATACAAAATAAGTTTTGAGATGTATCCAATACCTATACGGAAGAACCACAGGTAAAATGGAGCAGATATATAGCCTGTCGTTACTGGGGATGGTGTACCAACATAGCAGTCACAGACTTCATGCAGACTCCAGAAAAATCCCATGTTGCACAGTATGGACCATGTGCATATGTTCTAGATGCATGTTGGCCAAAGCTGCAGCAGACGTGGCTCCTTCCAGATCAATAGGTAGAGAAGAGCTATAGGGAGAGACAAGCCTTGCACCACACAGGGGGCAGGGGAACATCCAAGCACTATATGACACTTGGTACGAAGACGACCATCCTATTTGGCCATCCTATCTTTATTCCAATATTAAAGGGGAAGCATTTAATCTTTTACAGTTAAATATCAAAATTATTCATAACTGTGAGGACTGTTTTGGTTTGGGATAGTTGTAAAAATGAGAATTCCATTTTATGGTTTGCTCAGAGTTTTAAAAACTCATCAATTCATATTGAATTTAGCCAAATTCTCTCTTGGGCAACATTATCATCTATTGAAATTATCATATAAGTTTCACCTTTAAATTCAAGAATGTGTTATTTAATTTTTTATTGTAATACCCATCTTTACATTGCTGACCTAAGCTCTTATTAGATACATTATTTTTATACATGAATTAATTTTATTTAAAAAATCTTTAAAATATGTTTTTATATGTTTATGAGTTAAAGTACATATAATTTTCATATTAATTTTAGTAATATTTTATTATCTCCTCTATTAGAAATTTAGTTAAAACTTTATTAAAATTTGTTTCACCAGGAATTATAATGGACACATAACTTCATAGGAACTCTGAAGCCACATTATAGCATTTCATATATAGGACCTACCCAGTGTTTTACCTTAACTTTCTGTTGTATATCTTATGGTTTTTTTTTAGATTTATTATTGTTATATAGTTGGTATGCATGATGTGAATGTGTGTGCATGAGTTACCAAAGAAGCCATTGTGTCCGATGCCCTGGGGCTAGAGTTGCAGGTCTTCCTAAGCCACCCAGTGTGGGTGCTATGATCCGATGGTCCTCATGACAGAACAGCGGATACCACTGATCGCTGACCACCTCTTCAGCCCCATGCATCTTATACTGTAATGTTATAACAGCCAGAGTGTACTTAGGCTTGTTTTTAAAGTTAACTGTGATGACTTTTAACATAGTTTCGAGGGTTTGTGAGCCTGTGTGGTCATCGTTATTATTTTGACTTTGCTATGCATGTATGTTGCTTTCTTTGCGTGGGGGATATTGATAAAATTTTTATTTCTGAGCTGGATTTAATTCATCTATTCTTACTATTATTATGTGTGGGTGGGTGGGTAGGGGCTAGGGGTTCACAATCTATAGCATATGTACAGACAGCTGAGGACAACTTAAAGGAGTTGGCTCTCCTTTCATCTTGCTGAGGCAGAGCCACCGTTAAGGTTTACCTCAAGCGGTGAACTCTAGCCTAGGTAGAAGAGAGCTTCCAAGTGATTCTCCTGACTCCACCTCCATTTTACCATAAGCTTTGTTGGGACGTGTGCCACAGCATCAAGCCTTTTCGCATGGGTTCTGGGGATCAAACTAGAATTTCCAGGCTTGCATAGCAAGAGATTTTTGCCCACAGATGTATCTCATGGGCTCCTAGGCCGAAATTTAGACATTGCGATCGGAAAATGGATCTGGCTTACTGTTTTAAGTGTGCTGTTTGGCCCTTTCGTGAACAAAAATGAGGGCATGACTACTCCTGGCCATGGTCAAGGAAAGAGCTTTTATTGTAGATATGGAAAGTATAGTCACAAGCATCCAAAAGGATCCAGACTGAACTGGACCATGAAAGGGAAGAGAGGTGGAGAGAGTGGGACAAGAAGCTACAAACATCTAGGTGCTTGTAGGTTCCTCTCTGATTGTGTGCCTAACTGGGATCTGCTCACTGAATAAGAAAGGACAAGTAGACAAAGAGAGGACCCAAGGATCTAGAGAGCCCATGGCTGAAATGGCAGGTTTATATTAGAATGAGAAGCTGGAGGGAGGGAGGTGAAGCCCAGCCCCTATGCTGGAGAGGTTTAGGGTAGGAGGTGGGTTGAGAAGTGCTGGAAGGAGACATGGGTGTGACTTGTCCCCAGTTTCTTTGGGACCTGACCCCTAGATGCTCTGGGACCTAAAAAATAACTTACCTCTTGAGAAACCACTGTAAGGTAATAAGGTAAGTTAGAAGCACATTGAATCTGCCAGCCAAACACACTTAGGTGTTTGTAGGTTCTGTCCTGGTCACATCTGGGAGTTGCTCAGTGAATAAGAGAGCACTGAATGCCCTGTCCTGATAGCATATCCAAAATTCAAAGCCACTTCTCTTTTGCAGCATCACAAAGTCAGTGAATGCTTAGACTGAGCTCTCTGGTGAGCAGGCGTCTGTGTCTCTCCTTTCTTCTCAGACATCAATCAAACACGCACTACCATTACGCTCTGTATTTCCCAGTGGTCACTTAGGCTCATGATTAAGTCAGAGATGGGGTGATCCAATTACCTCTAGAACCCAGAGATGTGCTTTACTAATCTTCTAGATGATTCTCAGTCCAGTCACACTGCCAACCATAATTAACCATCACACTCCCATTATAGCATACAAATCCTGTACTACATATCCTTTTCCTTCTCCTTGCTTTCCTGTGGGTCCCTTGTTCTGGAGGGTGTCCCATGACAATCTCCCAACTGGGGACAGGATGAGAGCAGGGAAGACTCGTTACTGTCTCCTGGGCTGCCTCTGGCCTGCGTCTCCACTGTCTGTACGTCTCCAGCCTAGCCTGATGCGGGAGGTCGAGGCCAAAGGAAACAGAGTTCGAGCAGGAGGGGAGATTGCCTGCTCCTGTCGCTGCCTCTGGCACCCTGTCTCTGACTGGTCTCTCCCAGGTCTTGCCTCGGTCTCTCTGCGCTGAGCTGGTCCAGGCCCGGGCTGGGCAGATACAGAGCTGACTAGCTGGCAAGGAGGCAGCTTGGTGTCCCAGGCAGGTTCCGGGAGTACAAGGCTCTCCCCAAGTGTTATAGCTCTTGTGACAAAAACTCTCTCAGACACCAAGATGATTCTTGAGCACGCGCCTTTTACTTTCCCTAAATAGAGCCCTTATGTACAGTTTTCAAGTGGGTTAGGGTCTGACAGCAGATAATGTCTATTGGCTTGATGTGAGAGCTTGGAGATACCTCATCTGCATGTGGGAGAGCCTGAGGGACCGTGCCTTGTGACTGACTGACCGTTCCTTGTGACTGACGGTCATAAACCTCTCTGTGGGAGGGTTTGTTGGAGGACTGAAGCTAAGTAAAAAGAACCAGGGCTTGGGAGCAGAGCTGAACTCCTGTCGTCCAATAAAGGTTCTGGGGTTCGAAACTCATGCTCAACCAAATACCCAGCTGTTTCTCACAGCCCACTACCCTACACTTTCCCAATATATTTTAGAGACTACTCCATGTTATATATACAATTTAATATTTACCTGCTATTATTTTACCTAAATACACCAATCTACTGTGTAGACGATCCAAAATTTACTTAACCAGTCTTACACGAGGATCGCTGAGTTGTTTTCATTATCTATTACATCAAATGGCAATAACGTACTTATTCATTTACTCATTTTTTTTGTTGTGTGTGAACATGTGAGTGTAGGCGCTCATGCCATGACATACATGTGGAAGTCAGAGAACAACATTTATGAGTCAGTCCTCACCATGGGTTCTGGAGACTGAACGTAGGTCATCAGGCTCGGCATCAGGCATCCTTTATCTTCTGATTCATCCCACCAGCCCAAGAAATCACTTAAAACCCATGTTTTTTTTTTTCATGTTTTTCTAGTGTATATATAGTTGGGCTAGCTTCATGGAAGTGGAGTTCGGGGTCAAAAAATAACTGCATGTGTGCTTACATTATGTGTCTTCCGGTTTTCTCCTCCAGTGATGAACATTATAGTTTCATTAGCTTTGAGTGAGCAGTTCTGCTTCCCTTTAGCCTCAACATCATACTGGGCTTCTGAGCGTATGAAAGCCTGCCCATCTGATGGCTGAGGATAAAAGTTCCTCTACTACCAGTATCTTGGGGTTTTCAGTTATACTGCAAGGAACAAATTGTAAACCACTCTGCATAGTGTCCCGGACCCTAAATGAGGGTTTCATTTACCATGTAATTTATTTCTAGTTCATATTTCTGTCCCAAACAAGCTTTTGGGTTTGAGGTCATAAACAAAATAATTTGACTGTTTACTTGTGGTTGAACAAATGGCATCAATATACACATGGAAAAAATATCCTTTTTGAAGGAGGAAAAGTAGGGCAATAGTTTCCAAAAATTATCATCTATTTGTATGACAAACTTTTGATTCAGTAAGGTTGTAAAAACACTTGGTTTCTATTATTTAAAGGACTTTTCTTCGTCCAGCAGAAGACCTCTGATAAACTAGCTGAAAATATCTGGTAGTCATTTATTTTTATAGTTCTTCTTATGAGAGTGGCTTGGGTTAGATTCCCAAACTTTGCTCCCTACAGCTTTAAAGATTTTTTTCTTTTGCTTCAAATTTTGTTTAGTTTCCTATGTGGTGATTTGCATTTTCTTCTTTCTCATCTGGTGGGTTTTTTTAGATGGGGTCTCTTGCAGCCCAGACTTGCCTAGAACATACTATACAACAAAATTGGACTTCTTGACTCTCCTGCCAAGTGTTAAGATTGCAGGCAACTGCCACCATGTCTATATCCTTTCTCACTTTAAAAACAACAACAACAACAACAACAACAACAACAACAACACCCCTCAATGTTATTTACTCTTCTCTGCTGGCAGCATTCCTTTATTTTGCTTATACATTTTACCTTTCATCTCTGTTTACTCTTTCTCTGTAGCCAACTTTATCACCTGAGTCATTGTCTTACTTAGGGTTTCCACTGCTGTGAAGAGACACCATGACTATAGCAACTCTTATAAAGGAAAGCTTCCAACTGGGGCTGGCTTACATCTCAGAGGTCTCTTGTCATTATGGCAGGCAGCATGGGAGCACACAGGCAGATGTGGTGCTGGAGAGGACTCTGAAAGTTCTGTATCTGGACTGAGAGGCAGCATGAAGACAGTGACACTGGGCCTGGCTTGGGCTTCTGAAATCCTAAGGTCACCCCAAGTGATACACTTCCTCTAATAAGGCCATATGTACTTTTAAATAGGGCACACCTCTCAACAGTGCCACTTCCTGTGAACCTATGGGTGCCATTTTTATTCAAATCACTCCAGTTATGATTTACAATGCTCCAAAGCTTGTGTGTGGGTCTGTGTGTGTGTGTGTGTGTGTGTGTGTGTATCTGTGTAGTGTTCTGCAGCATAGTCTTGATGTTTACAGCGTAGGCTAGCCTTAAGCTTTTGATCCTTCTGCCTCATCTCAAATTCTGAGATTGCTAACATACCTAGCTAAAGATACTGCCTTTTCAAAATGATGTCTTAGGGTCAGAGAGTAATTCCATCTATAAACTGTTTGCCTTCTAAGAACAAGGATCTAAATTTCATCTCTAAAGATGCTGGCACACTCTTGTAATCTCAGCACTGGGAAAGCTAAGACAGTAAGTAGCTGGGGTGTTGAGGTTAGCCCTAAAGCCTACTTAGAGCATTCCAAGCCAAGGAAAGACCTGTCTAAGGAAGAAAGAAATGTCACCTGAGGACAACACGCTGTTCTCTGACCCTCATACACACATGTGCACGTTCTACGCTACATACACAAGTGCATCAGCAGGAGCACGTGCACAGTATTGCGTTCCCTGTCCCAATGAGCCTAACTCTCATGCTCTACAAGGATTACAGGTATAAGGCTGTGAGCAAGACTGGCACATTTGTGCTTTCTTCGTGGACCCTTGATCATTCTCTGCATCTTTCTCTTTACTCCACTGATCAAACGTTCATGGTGTACCCAATAAATTCAAACTCCTGAAGCAGAAAGGAAGGACACATAAATACAACAATGCCAGGTTCATTATCTAGTGGCCAACTAATTCCAGTCAGCAGGTGTGACTCTAAAGGATATGTGGAAATCTCTGCTCCTGCCTGCCTCCCTTCTCCCTCCTGGATGGCTGACTCATACTGATGGGTTACTGTTTTGTATTTGTGGACAAGGATGATTTCCTTGGACTCATAGTTCAGGAAGTTTGGGTAACGGTTGGTTGGCTCTGTATAACTTGAATGTTACATGGTGGACGTGGGAGCCTGTAGAGGAAGGTGTGCTCACCTCAAAATGGGCGGGTGGCAAATGGCCAATAAGGAAAGGTTCCAGAATAAAATATTTCAAGGATCTGCTTCCACGTAGGGCTACCTCCTAAAATTTTCAGACCCTTCCAGAACAGTGCCAAGAGCTGGGAACAAGCACAGCAATAGCCCCACAAGAGACGAATCACTTTTTGGAGGGCCAAGGGCCCCTCGTACGCAAGCTAGCGTCTGAATAAACATGTTGTAGATTTTGTGCTCTCAAGACCCTTTAAAGTATATTTTAAGATGACTGCTGATTAAAGTTATTTAACTTCCTTTAGTGGTAGTGATTGCTACCTACCATGCAATTCTAATGAATAATTCTTTGTGACATTTATAGGCAAGTATAGTGGCTAGATAAATCTCATGACTTTAATCAGTAATGTCTGAGGGCTAAGGCACTATTGTAAACTCAGACCTTTAAGAACAGAGTGAAGTGCTATCGTATCTGTCCAGCTACAAGCACAACTGAAGAATCAAAGCATGGTACGTGTGGATTGGGAAAAGAAAGCTGTTCATTAATACTATATTTTCCTATAATTTTTCTGCTTATTATTAGCTTAATACCAGAGAAAGCATGTTTTAGTTTCCTGATGTGCTCAGTATTTCTCCTGGAGTAAATTTATTTTACATTTTAAATTTAGTCTGTGTTTTGTTTATCTTAAAACTTTTTAAAGATTTATTTTATGTCTATGGAGGTTTTGTCTGTGTATATGATTGTGTACCATATGAATGCCTGATGCAGATGGAAATAAAAAGCGGGCATTGGATCCCCTAAAACCAAAGTTGCAGATGCTTGTGAGCCACTAAATGGGAGCTTGGAACTGTACCCAGGCCTCTGCAAGAGCAGTCAGTGGTCTTAACCACTTAACCATTTCTTCAAACCTGTAATTCAGTAGATGGTTTACCTACATTCTTAATAACTATTATCCTTTGTGATGCATTTTACTGTGCCTGCATTAAGATCTGTTGTTTATTAATAATTTGTGACTATAATTCAAAAACATTGTTTAAGTAAATGTTACTTTTATTAAAAAAAAAAAAAAACTAAACTCTGAGTTCCTTTTTCTGTTGGCTGTCTATGGCTTGGACATGCAACTGACCATTAAAAGTTTGTTTCACCACTATGACTCCCTTGGAGAAAACTAAATTTTCATTATCAAGTGGTTATTAATTGAAGATTGCTTCTGGGTGAGGGCCCAAGGCACATGGCCACTTGTTTCAGCTCTAGTACCTGCATTGATGCAGATGCATGCAGGCCCTGTGCATGCTGCCTCATTCAGTTTCAGTAAGTTCATATGTGTGTTGCTGAGTCATGTTGTTTTAGAGTGCCTTGGTTTCTTGGTGTCTTTCATCCCTTATGGCTCTTACAGTCTTTCTCCGTTCTCTTCTGCACAAGTTCACTGACGGAAGGATTTAGTGGAAACATCTCATTTAGGGCTGAATCTTTCATAGTCTCTTATTTTCTGCAAAATATCTGGCTGTGGGTCTCTGAATTTGTCCCCATTTGCTGCAGGAAGCTTCTGTGATGATGGATGAGCAAGGCTCAAACCTAAGTGTATAAAACTATTAAGAATCCTCATTGCTCTGTTTCTTCTTCTTCTTCTTCTTCTTCTTCTTCTTCTTCTTCTTCTTCTTCTTCTTCTTCTTCTTCTTCTTCTTCCTTCCTCCTCCTCCTCCTCCTCCTCCTCCTCTACCTCTTCCTCCTCCTCCTCCTTCTGCTAACAGTACTATCTGTTTTTTCCTTAAGTTTACTAGTTTCAGGTTCATGATCATCCTAGCAATGTCACACTGCATCTTGTAGAGTGGGCCTTATCAAATGAAATATTGGTTGGTTACTCCCCCAAGCTTTGTGCCACTATTGCACCACCATTACTTGTAAGCAAGACACCTCTGTAGATCAAAGACTATGTTACTGAGTTTGTGTTTATGGTTCTCCTCTGGTGACACACAGAGTAACTTTCTTTACTAAACTCACCAGCTAGCACAAAAGGTGATGACGCTAGTTAGGCACCAGCTCTGTTTCTTCATGTTCAGTGAGTTCTGTAGGTATTATCTTTATGGAGGCTTGCCATCTGTTTGTGGAGAGTAACCTATAGCTCTGGACGACAGCCTGGGTTGTTTGGAGATTCCTATGGGAGCCCTTTGCCTAACAACTCAATTACGTGTAGCCAGTTCCAGTACTGGAAACTTCATTTGGTCTCAAGAGATGTCTTGTTGGGGTTCTGTCTTTGGAAATTCTTTGTCTCATACTTTCATGTTAGGGCTTTTCCTTTTGTTCTTCCTTTCTTTCTTTCTTTCTTTCTTTCTTTCTTCCTTTCTTTCTTTTTAAATTTATCTTTTTTTTTTCAGAGTTTCCACCAAGTACTTTATTGAATCCACTGTGGACAGACAAGTGAAGGTAACATTTGCATACGCATAGGGTAAAGGGTCAGGGCCTCAGCCTGCGGGAGAGGGCCAGATGTGGACAGTGAAACACAGGGCAGCTAGAATCCAGAATGTGGCACTCTTTGTGAAAATGACTGAAAGACTACCGCAGAGGTGGTGGAGAAAATAATGATGCAGATAATGACCATGAGGACACTGAAGACCAGGGAGCTGATGTTCAGGCACTTGGCGGTGGAGGCATAGGCCTGAGCCCCAATCACATCGCCCACCATCTTCCTGTCCCTGGACTTCACAGAGTAGGCATAGGCAATGAAGCCCAGGCAGCAGGCATTGAAGAAGAGTGTATTGAACAGGGACCAGACCACATGGTCAGGCACAGAGATCTCTCTGGGCATGTTGATCACAGTGGTCCTCACAACAGCTGAGTTGTTGGGTTCCCCCAGCTCAGCCAAACTCCTCTTTGATTGTCTCATATCTTGGAGGAAGTCCGGCATTGGTGGGCAAGAAGGCTTGAGAATTGTGGCTCATGGTATTGACTCTGGAACATTCGCCCCATCTGGTGGATGGCTGCTGCTACCCTGGTTCTCAAATTTATCTTATTTTTATTTTATTTTATTTTATTTTATTTGTATTTTTTTCTTCTCTCTTTTTACCCCACAGGCCCTTGGCTTATACAGCTTCCAATTCAGTGTTTTTATGGAATTCCTGAGTGTGTAAATGAGTGACTCTCTGGGTCTATATCTGTTTCTTATGCCTTCTCTTGGGTTCTTCTTCTTTGGTTTGTTTGTTTTGTCCTATTCTAATGTGTTAGTTTTTGTTTTATCTTATAATAAATGGTTGCTCAATGGAATATAATAGAAGACCCGGAAATAAACCCACACACTTATGCACACTTGATTTTTGACAAAGAAACCAATACCATACAATGAGGAGGGGAACCATTTTCAACAAACGGTTCTGGTCTAACTGAATATCTGCATGTAGAAAAATGCAAATTGATTCATATTTATCACCCTGCACAAAACTCAAGTCCAAGTGGATCAAAGATCCCCATATAAAACCAGACACACGAAAAGTAATATAAGAGAAACTGGGAAGCTGTTTTGAACACATTGGCATAGGAGACAATTTCCTGAACAGAACAGCAATAGCTCAGGCACTAAGACCAACAATTAATAAATAGAACCTCACGAAACTGAAAAGTTTCTGTGAGGTGAAAGACACCGTATTGAGGACAAAACAGCAGCCTACAGAATGAGAAAAAAATCTTCACCAACCCTACTTCTGACAGAGGGATAGTATCTAAAATATATAAATAACACAAGAAATTAGACATCACCAAATCAAATAACCCAATTAAAAAATGGAATACAGAGCTAAGCAGAGAATTCTCAACAGAGGAATCTCTAGTGGCCAAGAAGCACTTAAAGAAATGTTCAATGTCCTTAGTCATCAAAAAATGAAAATCAAAATAACTCTGAGATTCCAACTTACACCATCAGAATGGCTAAGATCAAAAATTCAAGTGACGGCACATGATGGTGAGGGTGTGGAGGAAAAGGATCACTCTTCCACTGCTGGTGGGATTGCAAACTTGTACAACCACTTTAGAAATCAATCTGGTGGTTTCTCAGAAAACTGATAATAGTTCTACCCCAAGTACTACCACTCCTAGGCATATACCCAAAAGACACTCCACTATGCCACAAAGACACTTGCTCAGCTATGTTCATAGCAGCTTTATTTCTAAGAGCCAGAAACTACAAACAACCTAGATGCCTCTTAACTGAATAATGGATAAAGAAAATGTAGTCATCTATCTACACAATGGAATTCTACTCAGCTATTAAAAACAAAGACATCATGACATTTGCAGGCCAATGGGTGGAATCTGAGAATATCATTCTGAGTGAGGTAACCCAGACCCAGAAAGACACACATGGTCTATACTCACTTATAAGTGGACATTAGCTACAAAGTACATGTTAACTATACTGTAATCCACAGACCCAAAGAAACTAAGTAATAGGGGGCCCAAGAGAGGATGTGTGAATCTCACTCAGAAGGGGAAACAAACTAGTCACTAGAGGAGGATGGAGGGAGGGAATTGGGTGGAAAGTGGTAAGGAGAAGAACGGGGATAGGGATCAGGTGTGGGGAGATAGAGGCAGGAGAAGACTGGGACAGAATGGAAATTGGTGGGAGGCATCTCTGGAACAAGCCTAAGATCTGGGATGGGTTAGGCTCCGGGGAGTCTATGGGGATAACCATAGCTAAGTTTCGTTTGTTTGTTTTTTGTTTTTAGAGACAGGGTTTCTCTGTGTAGCCCTGACTGTCCTGGAACTCACTCTGTAGACCAGGCTGGCCTCGAACTCAGAAATCCACCTGCCTCTGCCTCCCAAGGGCTAGGATTAAAGGTGTGCGCCACCACTGCCCGGCCATAGCTAAGTTTCTTAAGAGAGAGGCATATGAAGACTGAAGTGGCCACCTCCTGTACCCAGGTAGGACTTCCAGTGGAGGGGGAGAAACATCAACCCACATATAAAACCTTCAACCCAAAATTTGTCCTGCCTACAAGATTCACAGGGATAAAGATGAAACAAAGATCAAGAGGAATGGCCAATCAATGACTGGCCCAACTTGAGAGCCATCCCATGGGGGAGCGTCAGCCCCTGACACCATGAAATGATACGCTTCATGCTGGTAGACAAGAGCCTAGCATAACCGTCTCCTGCGAGGCTTCATCTAGAAGTGGATGGAAACAGATGCAGAGACTCACAGCCAAAGATCAGGTGGAGCTTGGGGAGTCTTATGGAAGAGTGAGGGGAAAGAATGGAAGAGGTCAAGATTACCACAAGAAGACCTACAAAGTCAATTAATCTGGGCCCATGGTGACTCACAGAGACTGAACCACTAACCAAAAGCATGCAGCAGCTGGACCTGGGTCCCCTACAGAGCTTACTCTTCAAGCGGGTTCCCCAACAATTGGAGTGGGGACTGTCTCTGACTCTTGCCTGCCATTAGATTCTCCTTCCCCTACCTGCTTGCCTTGCCAGGCCTCAATGGGAGAAAGTGTGCCTAGTCCTGCTTTGACTTGATGTCTCAGGATAGGGTAGTACCCAAGGGGAGCTTCTCCTTTTCTGAGGAGAAGGGGAGAGGGTAACAGTGGGAGGGGTTTGTGAGGGTGGGACTGAGAGAAGGGAGACAGTAAAGTGAATAAATAAATTAATTAATGAAATTTTTATCTCATTTTTTAAATTGTATATATTCTTCTCTTATTTTACCCACAGGTCCTTTGTCTATATATTGTGGCTTCCAATTTAGTGTTTTTATGAGATTCCTGAGTATGCAAATGGGCAAGTCTCTGTGTTTATATCTGTTTCTTGTGCCTTTTCCTGAGCTTCTTTTCTTTGGTTTATTTGTTTTGTCCTATTCTGATTTTTTTGTTGTTTTATCTTATTATATTTTATTTTCTTATTATCCCTCTAAAGCATGTTTTTTTTCTAGTGAGAATCAGAAAGGGAGTAGATTGGGTGGGAGGAGAGGGAGAGGAGCTGTGAAGAGTTGGGGGGGGAAGTCATAATAGAATATATTATGTGAAAAAATATGCTTTTGCATATTACTTAAAGTCTTTATGTGGTAAATAATAATTCTTCAATTTCTAATTATTTGAATCTTCCTGTTTATAATCATCTGTACTTTGGTTTTTCATTGTACTAGAAGAGCTGAAGTATGTGTGTGTGTGTGTGTGTGTGTGTGTGTGTGTGTGCTTTGTACATGTGTAACAGGAATAAGGCTTTAGCTGGCTGCTATATTCTCTAGTATGTGGCATTTTGAGCCATAGAAATAACCACATTTTTATGAGTACGATTTTGACTTCAACTGACCAAATCTGCCTTTTTTTTCTAAAATAGTTGAACATAAATACAGCCTTAATATCTTTCTTCTTCACCTTCTTCTCCTCCTTCTCCTCCTTCTCCTCCTTCTCCTCCTTCTCCTCCTTCTCCTCCTTCTCCTCCTTCTCCTCCTTCTCCTCCTTCTCCTCCTCCTCCTCCTCTTCCTCTTCCTCCTCCTCTTCCTTCTCCTTCTTATTCAGCCTTGCACAGAGTAAAATGACTCTTATAAGTAAGAGGTGACAGGAAATTCTTCCTCCTCTTTCTGAAGATTGGTGTCTACAAATCTGCTGAACTCAGTTGGCAATAGACATATTAGTAGGAGGGAAGGCACAGGAACCTCTTTACATGCGTGGGGGCATCTGATAATGCAATGCTATGCAAGAATCCACATACATCTGCATAGGGAGAAGAAAAGGGGGCTTGAGGGAATTCGGGGGTAGTAAGTGATGTTTATGAAAGATGAGCAGCTCTGAAGACTGTTGTTGGTTCTCTGGGATCCGGGTGTGCTATTTGGCTTTCAGTCATCTCTTCTTGGTATCAGTCCAATCCTCTTTGGAAAATAAAACCTCAGTAAAAGAACTAAAAGTAGTTTGTTTCCTTTTTCAGCAGGTCTGCCTTTGCATTGATAAATCGACTTCAAGGACAAGGGTTTCCCTGGGTGACCGGATGGGTGGGTTGACAAGGGCGAAGCCAGAGCCATCTTGGTTCTGAATCAGCTTGTTTGGTTTACAGACTTCCTTCACTTCAAAGTATTTGGCACACTTAAACACTATTTAGGGTATGGCTTTCCATGCCCTCAACACACAACAACCACTGTAAGGAAGATGGAGGGTCTGTGGCAAGATTCCCACTTAACCAGTCCTAATGAGCTTTTGAGACGTGTTCTGTCAGGCAACTGGGCCCTTTGAGTCCATCCAAGCAGTGATTAGGAGGCTCTGGGGTCCTACTGCCAGCCCAGATCTCAGACCTGGCAATCCATCTCCTGTCTGGCCTTCATGTGCAAATTAAGGATAATAGTACTTTCTACTTCATAGATTCTTTGAAGATTTAACCAATAAATACACTTTTAAAAATATTTGGTGCACAGTAAGACAAAGTTTATACTGCTTTTCTCCCTTCCTTTCTTCCTTTCTTTCTTTCTTTCTTTCTTTCTTTCTTTCTTTCTTTCTTTCTTTCTTTTCTCCTTTCTTGTGTTGAATTGCAAATGTGACAAATGTTTAATTGCTATTTTACAAGTATTCAGCTGTTGTCCTTTAAAGTAATTGTCACCCATCAAAGGAAAAAAAAATTGAGTTTGTGACCTAATTGTGGAAACGTGTAAACACAAAGTCAGGCTAATTAAGACTCATGGATTGCCCTAGCCCTCAGAACAATAAGATTGGGCATGAAATACAATTGAAAATAGCTTACAGTTACATGTGAGATTTATTAACTACAGCATGTCTGGTACCTAAAAGACAACATCCGGGTATTAGAAACTGTATTATTTTAACTGACTTCCTCCCACTAGTTATGTTCCAAAGCACCAAACAGGATTTGAATCAACATATTTTCTATGAAATTGTTAAGAATGAAATGGAGAAGGTGCTCCTTTATTGATCTGGAGACACAGTGTTTTTGGTTCTCTTTCTATGTGCTTCACCTTTTGGCCATTGTCCAAGACTTCATTAAGATGTGGTTCCTGAATTCCCCCAAAGCATTGATCGTTTCACTGAGTCATCCACACTAAGAGAGAGTGGCAAAAACTCAGTGGTTCCTTTGCCAGCATCCTTTTCCTATAGCTCTGTGCACCCCCATACTCAATGTCATCTTAGACCAGCATCCTCTTCCTCTAGCTCTGTGCACCCCCATACTCAATGTCATCTTAGAGCTAGGCTCTCAGGGATCCCTGCTCCAATCTTTTAAACCAATTTTCTAGATTTAGTTTTATTCATAGCTTTTAAGAGTTCCTGGGCTGGCCATGGTAGCGTGTACCTTTAATCCCAGAACTCAGGAGGCAGAGGCAGGCAGGTCCCTGTGAATTTGGGGCCAGCATGGTCTGCAAAGAGAGTCCATGTCAATCAGGGCTACACAGAGAAATCTTGTCTCAAACAAACAAAACTTACTGGATAGATTTTTACTTTGCTTGCTACTATGATGGTTTTTAGTTTTCTTCAGGGCTAGAGAGATAGCTCAGCAGTTAAGAGCAAGTATTTCTTTTATATAGGACTTATGTTCAGTTCCTAGCACTCATGTCTGACACCTTACAAACTGCCTGTAATTCCAGTTCCAGGGGATCTGATGCTTCTGGCCTTTGGGGGCACCTCACTCATGCTCAGATACATACATACATTCCTACATATGTACATACATACACACACACACACACACACACACACACACACACACACACACACATACACACATACATTTTTGCCAAAAAATAATTGTTTTCTTCCATGTATATTTCCAATTCTTGGTAATAGCTGATGCTAAGTAAATTTCAGTTAAGTAACTGAATATATTTTTCCATCTATTCAAATATTGTTGTTCTGGTTAGTTTTAACTCTCAACTTGACACCACCTAGAATCATCTAGATAGAGAGTCTCAGTGAGGAATTATCCATGCTTCCTGCCATAATGATAATGGACTAAACCTCTGAAACCATAAGTCAGCCCCAATTAAATATTTCCCTTTATAAGAGTTGCTGTGGTCATGGTGTCTCTTCACTTCAATAAAACCCTAACTAAGACTGTGATAAAAAACAAATTCTAGAGCCGGGCAGTGGTGGTGCATGCCTTTAATCCCAGCACTTGGGAGACAGAGGCAGGCAGATTTCTGAGTTTGAGGTCAGCTTGGTCTACAGAGTGAGTTCCAGGACAGCCAGGGCTACACAGAGAAACCCTGACTCAAAAAAACCAACCAAACAACAACAAGTCCTACACTATCAAGCCCTCAAGAGAATCAACTGACAATATTTTTTAAATGTAAAAGTATTTCATCCTCTATTTCGAGTACTGGGAAACAATGAGGAAAGATGCCTACATGCTTTGTTTTCTGTCTGTGAACTGACATTTAGAGATGATGTGAAGGCCACTGATAATGATTTGCCTCTGGTTACATAACAATAACTGTTTATACTATGTACAGTTACTCAGTTTATATACTGTGATCTCTAAACTCCAAACTGTATATTGAGAGGTTGGTTCATTTAACTAAGGTAACTGAAGTTCCTATATAGCAGAGCCAATAAAAGTTAAGATTTCTCATATTTGAATATGAAAATATTCATTTTCACAACCTAAACTTGTGTCACTCTGAAAATGACAAAAAAAAAAAAAAGCAAAAGTTTAGTAAAGTGTAGGACAAAAGGCATAAATGTATAATAAAACAAAGAAACAAAAAGAGGAAAAAGAAGAAATTAGGCTAGACAAGTGTCCTGGCTAGATTTATGTCAATTTGACACAAGCTAAAGTCATCTTCAAAGAAGGAACCTCAATTAAGAAAATGCCTTCAAGGCTTTGCAGACACCACTATCGCTTTTCGCTGCAGCCATGGTCAACCCCACTGTGTACTTAGACGTCATGGCCGATGACAAGCCCTTGAGCCGTGTCTGCTTCAAGCTGTTTGCAGACAAAGTTCCAAAGACAGCAGAAAACTTTCCTGCTCTGACCACTGGAGAGAAAGGATTTGGCTATAAGGGTTCCTCCTTTCACAGGATCCATGTGCCAGGGTGGTGACTTCACACGCCAGAATGGCACTGGTGGCAGGTCCATCTACGGAGAGAAATTTGAGAATGAGAACTACATCCTGAAGCATACAGGTCCTGGCATCTTGTCCATGGCAAATGCTGCCGGACCAAACACAAATAGTTCCCAGTTTTTTATCTGCACTGCCAAGACTAAATGGTTCGAGGGCAAGCGTGTAGTCTTGCTGAAGGTGAAAATGGCACGAACAGTGTGGAAGCCATGGAGCGTTTTGGGTCCAGGAATGGCAAGACCAGCAAAGAAGATCACCATTACCGACTGTGGACTACTCTAATTTCTTTTGACGTGTGGGCATTTTACCTTTCGAAACCATTCCTTTTGTAGCTCAGGAGAGAGCCCCCATCCCATCTGCTTGCAATACCCTGTAATCTCCGCTCTCACTGAGGTTCTTTGGGTTCCATATTTTCCTCATTCCCCTTCAAGTCTAGCTGGATTGCAAAGTTAAGTTTATGATTATGAATAAAAACTAAATAAGAAAAAAAACATAAAAACAAAAAGAAAGAAAGAAAGAAAGAAAGAAAGAAAGAAAGAAAGAAAATGCCTTCATAATGTGGGGTTATTGGTAAGTCTGTAGGGCATGTTTTTATTTGGTGACTGATGGAGTAGTACCCATTGTGGGTAGTAGTTACCCTGACCATTGTGGGTAGTAGTTACCCTGAACTGGTGGTCTAGACTCTATATGAAAGCAGGCTAAGCAAGTCACAAGAAGTAAGCCAGTAAGCAACACCCCTTCATGGCCTCTGCATCAGTTCTGGCCTTCAGGTGTCCGTCCTGCTCAAGTTCCTGCCCTGACTTCCTTTGATGATGAAGTATGGTGTGGAAAGCCAAAAAAAAAAAAAAAAGAAAAAAAAAAAGAAAGAAAGAAAGAAAGAAAAGAAAAGAAAAGAAAAACCATTTCCTCCCCAAACTTATTTTTAACCATGGTGTTACATCATAGCAACGGTAAACCTGAGTCAAGAAAATCAGTCAAGTGTCTAAGGACCCAATGTGCCCCTATTCAGTACTTGAAGAATGTATAGACTCAGGAACCAGGAAGATGAGTGAGACTTTAGGTCTCAGCCTCAACAGGCCGACTGAGGGACAGTCAAACAGGAAGGTTCCCCCTGATTTCCAGTTGAAAGGATCTTATTTATTAATACTGTACTGAGATAAACACCGGGCATACCTGAGGGAGTGAAGTGAAGCTGCCTGGAGCCAGAGGCCCACTCCCACCACTACTGTCATTAGCTACTACACCCAGAAAAGCAGAGACATGCTTGGTATCATGAAAAGGGAAATCCACCCAGAAAACAAAAGCAATATCTGAGTCCTTAGGTGGGCCGTTGGAGTGCATTTGGTTTCGTCTACCAGTGTGCACACTGCTCCACTCAGCCTGAAGCCTTCAAATATCCCCTAGAATATCTTTCTTGTCAGAAGAACTGTTAGACCACAGAGGCTGTTCCGAGGAGAGGAGAGCACCTTCTATATCCTATCTAGAACCTCCCATAAAGCTCTTACCCGGTAATGGTCCCTGTGGAGAGTGGAACACTTCAGTTAATTCCAAAAACCACTTGATATCTTATCTAGTACCTACCTTCACTAATCTTAATTTGAGGCCCTCCCCTGTAAACTCAGAGACCTCCACCTTCTGAAATTCATACATGTAAGGAATTTGCTCTTAGTGTGAGTTGCTGGTGGATCTCCTATTCTGTCCCACCAGGCTTGCCGTAAGTACTCAGTGTTATTTAATGATCATCTGAGATCCTTCTCCGTGTATGTGTGTACTGAACGTGGAAGAACTGGCTGCCTATATGCACAGACTTTATAAAAGAAACCACTCCCTCAAGCATCTGCTGCTGCTGCTACTGGCTAAGAAATTAAAGAATTCTCAGACACAGCCATAGTTGCAGAAATAAATTTCAGGACCAGTCAGTATAATTCGGTTGAATTGACACCAGAAAGCCAACAGAAGTGCCACTCAAGGAGACAAAGTAGGCAGTGCAGATGCAAAACAAGACACATACTTCATGTCCCTTTTAGTAGTAAAGGTGGAGCCCCGAGCTGTACACGTGCAAGGTGTGCACACTGCCACTGAGTTTTTCCCTTGCTCTGTTTTGTACATTTTATTTTGTGATAGGGTCCAACCAACTTGCCCAGGTTGGTTTTGAACTTACACAGCAGTCAAACCAGCCCTTCAGCTTCCAATTTACCTCCCTATAGCCTCTAAAAAAGCTAAGATTTCAGGCCTGTGACATCAGGCCCAACGTGTGTTTTTGGTTTTCTTGCTGTTGTTTTTGAGACAAGATCCCCTATGGCCCAAGTTGGACTTGAACTCACTACACAGCTGAGACTGGCATAGACCTTCCAATCTTTTTGCTTCTATCTCTCAAGTGTACAAGTGCCTGCCACCACGCCCAGCTACCCATGAGTGCCATAACAACAGCCACAGATCTGTTTCTGTGGCTTTTAAAGTTACATTGTTCAGACAATGTCATTGATAGGTAAGCCTGAAAATTAATCAAACTTCGTGGATTAAAGTTGGAGACTAAATGTAATTTAGTTAATTAGCTGGTTGATTTCTTAACTGTTAAACATTTTGTTTTTGTAAATGTGATTGTTATGGTTTGTATATGCTTGCCCCAGGGAGTGGCACTATTTGGAGGTGTGGCCTTGTTGAAGTAGGTGTGTCACTATAGGCATGGGCTAAAGACCCTCACTCTAGCTGCCTGAAAGTCAGTATTCAGCTAACGGCCTTCAGATGAAGATGTAGAACTCTCAGCCCCTCCAGCACCATGCCTGCCTGGATGCCAGTATGTTCCTGCCTTGATAATAGACTGATCCTCTGAACTTGTAAATTAAATGTTGTCCTTATAAGAGTTACCTTGGTCATCTCTTCTCACTTGGGTTTGACCCAAGATTCAGCCTCCCAGGAAAAAATGGCAGCCCTAGCATTGTTCAGGCTATTACGACAGGTTCAGAGCTTCAGTACACTTGTGGTCAGGCCCTTTGCCAAGCTTGTAAAGTCCCTTGTTCAGGTCGACGGCATCGAAGGCTTATACACAACCGCCCTGTACACTGCTTCGTCTATAGAGAATAAGCTGGACCAGGAGGAGAAGAGAGTCTGTGAGTGGGACAACTCCTGAAGGATCCCAAGGTGTCACTTGCTGTTCTGAATCCTTATGTCAAGCACTAGATCAAAGTGAAAAGCCTGAATGACGTCACCACAAAAGAGAAGTTCTCTCGGCTGATGGCCAACCTCATGAATTTACTTATTGAAAATGGTCGCCTAGGCAACACCCAGGGCGTTATCTCTGTTACTTTTCCACCATCATGAGTGTCCACCGTGGAGAAAGAAGTGCCGTGCACAGTGACCTCAGCATCTCCTCTCGATGAAGCTGTTCTCTCTGAGTTAAAGACAGTGCTGAAGAGCTTCCTGAGTCAAGGGTAAATACTGAAACTGGAGGTCAAGACTGAACTGTCACTCACGGGTAGGATAATTGTCTGAATTGGGGAGAAGTACGTTGATATGTCTGCAAAGAGCAAGATTCAGAAGCTCAGCAAGGCCATGCAGGAGTTGCTCTGAGAGACTGTCATCTGTGTGAGCTCTTGTCCTTGGAGCAACAATAAAATGCTTCCTGAACAGAAAAAAAAAAAAAAAGAAGGTGATCCAAAGTAGTTTGTGAGAGGCATTGAAGAGGTCAGATGAGACAGGAGTATCGGTACAGGTAGCACCAGGTCACCCAGAGTTGAAATTGTGAACATTTAGCTGCTTTATCGCTCTTACTTATGAAGACACTTCTTAGACAGTGAGCCATCTCTGTCCGGGTGACTTTGGAGCAATTTAGTCAGTTTTATTGGAATTCTTGACTCTCGGAGATCCAGAGGAAAGAGAAAGTGTTTTCTTTTCTCACATCCCCTTCCTCTTTCCATCCTGACTCATACAGTGACATCCATCAGCAAGAATTCCTGGGCCTCAGCCCCAGGCGATCAGTACAGACTTACTTCCTAGTTGATAAGGGAATGAATGTGGTCCCCATGCACTTCCTAGATCAGAAGTCACTTTCCCCCTTTGTCTGCCTGCTGATAACAAAGTTCATTATCAGCCCTGAGCATTTCCCACTTCCGGTAGCTATTGCTTTTTTATAACTAACCTCTTAAAACGTCTCCACATATATGACCAGGGATCTTAGTTAGAGTATTTCTTCACAAACAAAAAAATTGTTTTGGTCTTATTCCAGAGCCTGGATTCACTTCTTCCAGTTCACGTTTCTTGTTGCTCACAGATTTTAGAAACCTATCAGGGGTCATCCATAGGCCCGTTGCTGGGATGAATCCTATTTGACTCTGGCAGTCAAAGACAGTGCAGCTTAGTAATAGAGTGCTCACCTACAAGTACAAGTGAAAGAGAGACAGAACCCATAACACTTCCCTATTAACAATGTGTGGGATGTGCCTGTCCTTTTTTGAAATATCACACACACCACACATATACACCACATACTACACACATTCATACATACCACACACATACACACACCAGATATACACAAACACACACACTCTACACACCACATACCAGACACACACATATACATATATACATACATATACTATAGTATGTATATATGTATACATATATATGTATATATACATATACAGTATGTATATACACTATACACACATACCACATACACACAAATACACACACATACTGTATATCACATGCCACATAGATACATACACATACTACACAACACACACACACACACACACACACACACACACACACACACACACACA
>JANHMN010000016.1:30439926-30510270 GCA_030674055.1 Rhabdomys pumilio | reverse complement strand
ACACACACACACACACACACACACACACACACACACACACACACACAAAGCCCACCAGATACAAGAAAAAGCTGAGCTATTACAAGGATTAACAGGACCCTGATCTGTGTCTTACATAGGCAGAGATGTCCAAAATAACATTGTCCTCTTCATCAGCATGCCACAAACTACTCCAACAACCCAATAACTTCTGGTTTCTTCTCTGTCATTGACAGGCTGAGTCTCCCACAATCAGCTCTGGCTTCTCTCCTCTCTCCCCTTTCCTTCCCATTAGAACTTCTACCCTAGGATTTATCCTCAGTCTCAATTTTATTTCTTTAATCACTGGGAAAATCTCTCTTATCTGAGACCACCTACACAGAGTCTGAGTCATTCCAGAGAGAGAAAGAGAGACAGAGCCACACAGAGAGAAACAGAGAGGGGGGAGGGGTAGAAGGAAGGAATGCAATACTGACTAGAATGTGCAAGCCTAGTGAACAGCTACAGGTTTTGCCTCACATAAGGCATGTTTCTGAGAGCCTGTATCCTTTATCCTTTATACTTGGCCACAAGAGTTCCCTTAGTACCTTTAAAATAGGTTTGGTTTTGTTTGTTTTGCTATATGCACAACACATTTAATTGGGAGTCAGCATCTTGATTGCTAAAACAGCTCTCCGTTTTCTTGTATTCTCCGTTTTCAAGCAGAGAATTGTGCTTGGAAGTTTCCTAACCATGCTTATCCATCTGTGTTCTGGCTTAGCGGATTTCGTTTGGTTGGTTGATTTGTTTTGTTTTGTTTTAGAGTGTTTGTTTGTTTGTTTGTTTGTTTGTCTTTGGCTTTTGTTTGATTATAAAATAGTAATCAGGAAACCTGGGATTGGTCACAAAGAGTGAGACAGAGAAGTCATAAGTTCCAAATAAGAAGTGAATTTTACAACATTATCAGGCAAGCTGATCGAGTTCTATGAATACAGAAACTCTCCATGGTGTTGTTGATCTTGGGCTGTCTTGTGTTCCTCTAGCCAATATTTCATGAAAACTCTAAGGAGTGTATTGTTTCATAAGCATCCAGGAACCTAGCCTTGCTTCATGAGTTTTTCTGCTGCAAACTGTAGGAATATTTTGAATGTTTCAAGAGGATGCATTATTGTTCCTGCTTAAGGGATGTTGAATGCAGACTTGGTAATTAAAAACCATGTGTCCACCAGAGACACTTCAGTGTAGCTTACAAAGGACTTTACCAACTTTAGTGCATAATCCTTTAGATAAGAAGTTTTAGGCCGGGCGGTGGTGGCGCATGCCTTTAATCCCAGCACTTGGGAGGCATAGGCAGGTGGATTTCTGAGTTCAATGCCAGCCTGGTCTACAGAGTGAGTTCCAGGACAGCCAGAGCTACACAGAGAAACCCTGTCTCGGAAAAAAAAAAAAGAAGAAGAAGAAGCTTTAAAATTCTGATTGCTCACTGTCAGCTCAGTGTCATAGTTCACGAGTCTGAGTTGAACACTGTAAATTTACATTCCTACTATGTTACCCAAAGTTCCTTGTTATGATTTGGATGTTAAATGTCCTCCAAAGGTCACTGTTCTAAAAGCTTGGTCACCGGTCCATGGTTCTATTCGTGGGTAATGGAGCTTTTAGTGGATGGGCATGATGAGAGGAAGTGAGGTCAGTGTGTGCATGTGCGTGTGCGTGTGCGTGTGCGTGTGCGTGTGCGTGTGTGTGTGTGTTCCTAAAGGTGATATTCCACCCCAGCCTCTTCCTTTATCTCTCTGCTTTCTGGCCACTGTAAAATTAGCAGCTTTGCTCTACCATGCCTTCCCTGTTAGGGTGTTTTATCTGCACCCTACATCAATGCAGTGATCCACCATGTTTTGAAATCTTTAAGATAATTGTACTAAGCATTTTCTTATAGTAACAGAAAGTTGATTAACACATTACTAATCCTTCTGGATTGTAAACAACCCACATATAAAATATATGTCTTTGAATTTAGCCTTAATATACCTTAGTTTGTATACTGTCTTATAATAATAATTTAAAGCCTAAACCATATACGTATATGTATATATACTCACTAGAGTGTGTTTCCTGTATGCTGGTTCTGACTTAGTCACTGGTTACATGCGGATGAATTCGACAGATACTGACTTTATCCATTTGCTATGCATGACTAATCCGTGGTATGTCTGAGAACCACACCACTGCTCACATGAAAACACATGACTAATAGGATCTTAACTGGGGAAAATGACATTCAGATAATTTTCTATTTCAAAGAGTTTATAATATATATGTTTATTTAAATATTGCTTCTTTTGGAATACCACAGCTTTTTCAGAACAGTTTTTGTAGAACACAGGGAAACTTTTCAAAATAAAAAGACACAGACATCAGGCAAAAACAAACGAACAAACAAACAAAACAAAAACAACAACAAAAAATAAACCCTGTGAAGATTTTATTGAATTTTCCTTAGGTGTGGGTGTGCATGTACATGTAGATGCCCCCAGAATCCAAAAGAGGGCATTGGATCACTTGGAGCTGGAGATACAGGAGTTTATGATCTATCTACATGACGACAATGCTGGCGTCTGAACTCTGAGAACCCACTGATGCGTCTCTTCAGTTCTAAAAAACATTGTTTTTAAAGTAGACTCTTTTCTCCAAACCATTTCACTTTCGCTTTCTGCTTAGCATACATCGTTCCCTCATTTCATTCTCTCTTTTAGGTAACGGCAGGCACCTGGCACACATTTGTGAGCGTAGGTACACACTGAAGTACACTGGGGGACACATGGCTCCTGAACATATGGTCGTCACAAACTGGAATTGAAGTGTGGATTCGTGTGGAATCACACACACCTGCACAGCAACGTGCTTTATGTATTTTAACAAAGGCAGGGCAACTGAAAGAATATTGACAGCATATACAAATGCCCCTTGACTTCCGTAGCCTTATGTCCCGATAGGGAAAAGTATTATAAATCAAAACTGCGGTAATGTGTCTAATGTACTAAACGGCACAACTGAGCAGTTCAGTGAACTGCAGAACTTTGCTTGATCCTCAGGTCACGTGGATTACTGGGAGCCGAGAGTAGTAAGATTCCAGATACTGCAAGCCTGGAAAAATTCAAATTAGAATTTGAATTCAAAGTAGGGTTTCAGTCGCATGCACATTGCTTTTGCCCTGCTATAAAATAAGGAACTGTACATTAAACCGTTACAAGCCTAAGACCATCTGTACAGTTGATGCATACGAAGCAAGAATTCTGCCATGGACTCTGCTGAATGCATGACAGGCAGTCAATCTATTTAAGCAGACTATGTCAACTCCAAAGCCAAATGAGCTTGCTTTAAACGAGATGACCTTCAGCATCGGGAGCTAAGGCAGAGTGAATAAAGTCCTGGTCGAATGTGTATTATTAAAGCAGGCCTTGGACTCATGAGTAATTGGCAAAGCCAGTCCTTGAATGGGCCAGGTTCAGAAAGACAAAGCCTTCCACTGTCCAAGAATGAGTGCTTACTGAGGACTGACCAGTTTGTACAAAAGCTAGCAACAGAAGTTTCTTTCTCCTCCCAGATGTTCATAGGGCACTGCCCTGCTTGCCTCTGTAGACCTCCTACTGAGAGTAGACAACCCCTCCTCCTGTACTGAGGTCCCCTGTTGGGATGGTAGCAGGTTCCATCAGACTGTGCACATGCTACCTAACTCCAGCTTTTCTATACGTGCATCTAGCCTCTCTTCAGTCCCTCGTCAGAGTTCTAGGACCCAAGCAGTATGGGAGAGCATTACTTGAGCAAGCTACTTTTGCTTCTGTCTTATCATCTGCAAGACAGAAATGATAACAAAGCCTATCTCAGGGAGACATTGTAATACATGAGGTATTCCACAGAAAGCTCTGAGAACGCCATCCAGTCCATAGTGAGTGCTTTGTGTGTTTGACTTGTGGCTTTAGACAAAGTAAATACTTTAATCTGAACAGCAGAGTTCTTAGCTCTGTTCTAAAGTTGGCAAAACAGTAGCACCGAGTAAAGATAAGTTTCTCGCCGGGCGGTGGTGGCGCACACCTTTAATCCCAGCACTTGGGAGGCAAAGGCAAGCGGATTTCTGAGTTTGAGGCCAGCCTGGTCTACAGAGTGAGTGCCAGGACAGCCAGGGCTATACAGAGAAACCCTGTCTTAAAAAAAAACCAAAAAAAAAAAAAAAAAAAAAAAAGATAAGTTTCTCAGTGTCAAGATGTAACATACGCAGTCTGGCTAAGGTACCGGTTTGTCCATCTGCCTGCACCCTGCCTCTCCTGGAAACAGCTTTTGAAGGCTCAAACATACATCATGAAGGTGTGCAGCACAACCACACACACAACCTATATTTTCTCTTTAAACTGAAGAGGAAGTGAAGCCCTTGATGAAATCCATCTTTCATATTTGAGGTGTCTGAAAGGAACAGTGTGGTTTGATAGACAGAGAGCTCCTTTTATATCATTTCCCCCAGACTCTTGCTGCTTATAGACAGGTTCTGCGAGTTCTCTAAGCATGTCTTGTCACTTGGAATACCACGGAGTCACCGACAACACACCTTGTTCTGGGGATTAAATAGCATAACGTACACGCAAACACAGCCATGACTGTAGACAAATATATCAGAAAGATTTGACCCTTTTAAAGTATGCAGGCTGTTTAAACAGTACCTGGAGCTGTTGTCTGTAGCTAAGTGCTAAGTTCACAGAGATGACATGGGAGAAGAACCTCACACTGGGAGACCTGTAAGGGTTGGTGGCTGAAATTGAATTCACACCCATCCAGTTGCATAGCCTGCCCTCTGAATTGTGAAGCTACTAAAAGATTAGATCATGCCTTGAAAGTCGTTATTTTGTAGAAAAAAAAAAAAACCATCAACTTCATTAAGATTTTCTGGCTTACCAGCTGAGCTGTTCTTTGCTTGAGTTATATGCTCTGAACATTTAATTTCCTCCCTTTTGTGAGTGGAGAACAGGATGGCAGCCCTGTCCTTCCCACAGCCCCTCCCACTCTCCTTGATCCAAGGCCTTGTCATTCTGACTCTTGTTCACACACTACCGTTCATTGTGCGCTGGCAGAGTAGGAGGGTGACCACTCCTGGGCAGACACCACTCTGATCAGTCACAGCAGCTCCAATTACACACCTTGAGTGTCATGTGCTTAGCTGAATTCAGGAGTTACCCAAGTTCGTTCTATGTCCCATCACAGTGCTGTGTAGAGTCTCCCAGTCTACCATAGAACAGTCAAGAATGTCCAGGCCACAGGATCATTGGATTCAAAAAGAAAAACTCTCAAAGTATTTACTTTTATGCTCCCACAATTGTGTGTGTGTGTGTGTGTGTGTGAGAGAGAGAGAGAGAGAGAGAGAGAGAGAGAGAGAGAGAGACTGCACAAACATATGTGTATCATGTCATACATGTGGAGACTCAGAGGACATCTTTGTGAAGTTGGTTCTCTTCTTCCATCTTTACATGGATTCTGGAGATCAAAATCAAGTCACCATGCACTTGCGCAGCAAGCTTTTTTTCCTAGGAGCCATACCACTAGCCTTCCTATTTTTTTTTTCTTGTTTGAGATAGGATCTAAGGGAGACCAGGTGAGCCTCCAACTTGCTAAGGATGGCCTTAGCTCTTGAACTTTTTTCCTCCACCTCCTGAGTGCAGGGATTTCATGTATATGCTAATGTAAGGGTCTAGGGTTTGCTGAAGAAAGATACCCTGAACTCAAATAGTATGTAAACACAACGAGGGCTTTATTCTGCAGAAGGCCAGCATGCTGGGATCTCCCATTACCAAGGTGGAAAGACCACCAAGTAAGCTTGTAGGCCTGATTTAAAGCACATTCGGGGAATTCCAGCATAGGTGAGCTTTATCTTACACTGCCTTGAGGCATTTCAGAACCATTATTGGAGGAGTGGGAGTGGGGGGAGGTCTGAGTGGGCTTTTTTTCTAGTAACTGACTTGCCTGGATTTGTCTAGACTTGTCAGGTTCTTAGGCCTAGTCTCCAGGACTGGCCATTTGAAGCCTGTCATGGAGTCAGCCTAGTCTCCTCATTACCATCCCTCATTTATGTAGTGTTGAGAATGGGGTCCAGGGCTAGGCAGGCACTCTGCCAACTGAATTATATCTACCCAATTTCTCATTATTAGGAAAACTAGACTCTTCACTTGTTCAATTCCACAGTCTCAGTCTTTTGTCTTCTCCATAAGCCCAGTGCGTTGAAAGTTCAGTCAACCAGGGCTGAGATGTCGTAGAATCTTTAAACGTTAAAAACTAAAGGGGATGAAATTTGATCATTGTGAGGTGTCCTGGAAGGTAATATAAGGGACAACCACATATTGCCCCTCTCACTTTCTGGTGACCACATGGTGAGTTTTCTCTATTACACACTGCCCACCATGATGTTCCTGCCCTGTCAGAGACCTCAAAGTGATAGAAGTAGCTAGCATGCTCTAAAAGCCCAAAGCCATGAGTCAAGCAAAACGTTCCTCATTTTGATCTCTTTATCTCTTACATTTGTTGCTACAACAAATTGACCTAGTCAACAAGGGTCTGCACAGTCTGTCCACGGCTCATCTCTTTTACCCAATCTCAGACTCTTTCTGAGGCCAAGGTGTGGAGCTGAAGTTACAGGTAGCTGTGAACTGTCAAGGTGGGTGCTAGGAACTGATCGAGGATTCCCTGGAATACATGCTCTCCTTTTAAAAATGTATTTATTTATTCACTTTACAACCCAATATCAGCCCTTTCTCTCCTTTCTCTCCTCCAGGTACCCCCTCATGCAAGTCCCCCTCCCTTTCCCCTTAAAAAAGGAAGTCCTCTCCTGGGTGTCAACTCTCCCACACACTCGACTCCCCCCTGCCTCCCCTCCCTGAATATCCAGTTGCTGTGGGACTAGACACATCCTCTCCTACTGAGGCCAGACAAGGTTATCCATTTAGGTGTGTGGGATCCATAGGCAGCCAGGTAGACAACAGGCTCAGGGACAGTTGTTTGGAGCATGAAGGCTAAACGTCTCATCTGCTACATATGCTAAGGGAGCCTATGCTTAGCCTGTGCTCACTCTTTGTTTGGTGATTCAGTCTCTGGAAGGCCCCAGGGGTCCAGATGACTTGACTGTACAGTGCTCCAAGTAGTTGTGGTGGAAGGAATCTGAAGACTTGACTGAACACGAGGAGACAATTCCAAGTTCACACAACTCACGTCATGAGTGGTTTTAGCGCTCTACCTTGTGAGATTCTGTATAGGGTAGTCCACAACACAGCAGAAGACTTCCTGATAAGTAAACAGAGATGAGGAGAGAGAGGCATGCACAGTGGAGGAGGCCCAGAGGAAGCAGAGATGAGGAGAGAGGGGCATGCACAGTGGAGAAGGCCCAGAGGAAGCCAGTGTCCTTTTAAACTAATCTCAGTGGCCATATGCTACTGATAAACTGTTACTCCTACCTTGTTCCATTAGCCACTGTCTTAGTAAGGGTTTCCATTGCTGTGAAGAGATACCATGACCAAGGCAACTCTTATAAAAAAACAGCATTTACTTGGGAGTGGCTTACAGGTTTAGAGGTTCAGTCCATTATCATCATGGCAGGAAGCATGACAGTGTCCAGCCAGACATGGTGCTGGAGAAGGAACTGAGAGTTCTACATCTTGATCTGAAGGCAGCCAGAAGGAGACTGAGTCTTCCACACTGAGCAGAGTTAGAGTACTTGGAGACCTCAAAGCCTGTATACCCATAGTTCCTCCAATAAAGCCACACCGACTTCAACAAGGCCATACCTCCTAATAGTGTCACTTCCCATGGGCCAAACATACGCAAACCACCACAGCCACAGAGTCCATCCCACTGCAGTGTGGGAGACGACAACAAAGTGTATGAATACCGAGAGGCGTGGTCCTTAGGCCCTTCTGCCGCAGGGTCATTTTGCAGCTCTACCTGCTATTTCAGAGTGGACTATCTGTTCTCCTCTGATTGGTGAGTGATACTGCCTCCTACACTCCCCACTCCATCACGTCTCCAGGATGCCTTTAGTAGCAACATCCTCCTTTTGTGTTAGACCTTTCACCAATACCGTCACATTTGAGCCTCACAGCTAAGAAGAGGACAGAGCTGGAGCACAGATGCCTGTCATTCTGTGTGGAACATCGGAGCTATTTTTACTATTCTGCAGCTGCCTTTACAGCATTAGCCTTGTCAAAACAATCCCTCCACATTGTTAATGTTAACTGAAGGGCATAATCAACTGACAGAACATGAAAAGTATCTTTTCTCTTTCTCTCTCTCTCTCATTAAAGGCAATGTTCCTTAGTCTGGTTTGATAATCCCATTGTTTTCCTCTTTGCCATTTAAAATCTAATGGTGTGGTTTGCGCTAGTCTGTCTATTATCTCTCAGCTACAAGGCATCTTGCTAAATATAGTCGTACACATTTTAATGTTTTAATGATCTTTAAAGCTACTCGTTATTTAAATTATTTTTTTGGATGAACATGAGACAACTTTTAAGTGACAAATTACTTTTTAATTATATTGGTATTGTTTGGTTCCTAGGGCTCTTTTCCCACCGATACAAACTTTGGAACTGCAAAGTACCTTCTCAGAGCTGAAGTCCTGGCTAGATTCTAAGTTCAAGAATCTTCTTTTCCTGCTCAGTGGGTCAATCCAATACTGGGGGAGGGGAGACTGAGCAAAGGGAGGTTTCTCGTTATGTGTTCTCAACTGGCATGGAGTTCACCGTGTAGACTGAGCTAGATAGAGTCTTAACTTACCACACTCCTTCTGAAACATAGTGCCTGCCACAGCCAGTTCAACCAGATAAAAACCAGATAAAAATGAAGTTCACTACCTCACTTCCTTCTCTGTCCCGACCCTTAAGTCTCTTATGACTCCAGTCCTCCTCCTTTCTCACCTGGCCCCTGCTTCTTCCCTATGACTCAAGATAGCCAAATGTGTCTTCAAAATGCAGATGCCTTCTCCCACATCAAAAGACACACAGACCCCCAACATGCTTCTCCTTGCATTAAAAAGTCACACACCTATCTTAAGCCCCAGCAAATATATATTTATAACTATAACTATAAAACATATAGCAGAAAAAGAAGAGCTTAGAGCATCTAATTATGCTAAATGCAAGAACTTACCCAATATATAACTTTATATATATATATATAATTATATATATTATATAATATATATATATATATATATATATATATATATATATATATATAATTTTGATAACAGTATCTCTTTGTTCTATCTTCAAACCAGACCTGCTGGAGCTGAGGTTTTCATCTGGACAGCCAGGGTGGGGTTGTTTAGCCTCTCCAGTACTTTCTTGTTTGTTACTTTTGCCACTGTTGGACTGAATTAAGTCCTTACTATCCTGCACAAACAGCCCTTGAGGGGTTCCTCCAACTGTCTTCTAAGTTTCTAAGGAAATGAGCTCCCCTCTGTTGTATGTCATGGAACTTATCTTCATTGTAGCTGTGTACACAAACATAACCCTTCCTTCTAATTGCTTACGTTTGCAAGATACTTGCAGCTGAGCCATGTCATAAGCCCACCCCCTCCAAATAGTTTTACAGTCAAAGCTACTAGGTAAATGAAACTTTTCTTACATTAACATCAAAACATAAGTCAACGTTGTTACTCAAAACTACTTGTTTGAAAACATGGCCACACCAGATTTGGAGCAGAAAAAGAAGAGCTTAGATCATCTTATTAAGCTAAATGCAAGAACTTACCCAAAGAACAGTAAGGACATACTGTAGCAGGAGTCCCTGCATCACCCCATCAGACCTGCGCCAATGTTCCCTTAACCGGTTCCGCATCTCTGCCTCTGCTTCCTTTACGGCCTCCCTGAAGTCTTTGGACTCCCTGAACACTAATCCATTCGGAACCAATTGTAGCCTGCACGTATACAGTTATATGTAGATATCACTGTTGTGTGATCTCAGAGTTGATATTAGTAACTGAGAATAAAAGAATCCATGCTTGCCAATGGTTGGTTATTAAGAAAATTCAAGGCTAACATGGAAGTTACTGCCAATGAAAAACACAAATCTTCAGAATGTATCATTAATCAATAAATTTGGACATTGTAGAAAGCTACAGAACTGTTCATCTATGCTTCTGACCTAGCACACCAGCAAAAATCCCTCACAGGTGTGCCCTCTACTTTTTGTGTTTTAATTGTTTCTAGATGTAGTCACATTGACAACTAAGAATAGCCATTGCATAGACTAAATTGTTTTTCCACAAAATAAACTCATACACTGAGACCTTAGCCCTCTAGGGCCTCAGAATGTGACTACATTTGAAGATAGTGTTCTCCCAGAACTCATTAGTTAAAATAAAGTTTTTTTGTTTGTTTTGAATTTTGAGACAGGCTCTCACTGCCCTAGCTGGCCTGGACCTTACTATGTAGATCAGGCTGACCTGGAACTCACAGAGATCCACTTGCCTCTGCCTCCCGAATTCTAGGTTTAGAAGCATGTACCACCACTGCAGCTGGAAAATAATTATCTTAAGGTGGCTCCCATCTTGGAGTTCCATCACTGCTAAGAAACACCAGAAGCCACTTGCAAAGACAGCTGCTAGAGACTCGGAGTCGTCTGCAAACCAGTAGGGAAGAGCTTTCTGACAGTCTAGCTTAAACTCACTCTTAGTCCCCAAACTGTGGGTAAATAAGTTTCTGTCAGTTAAGCCATCCAGTCTGAGACATTTTGTTACAGGGGCAGACTTGTACAACCTTTATTATTTATTTATTTAGTTATTTATTGTCTAATAACCACAGAAGTAACTTAAATCAAAGGAGTCAGCCCCACGCCATGTCACTTAAATGACTCTGTACCTCAGGGGACAAGGAAGACTGAAGCATCCAGAAGACAAAAGCATCTGCTTATAAAAGCCATCTGGAAGGCCTTCCGTTTGCCCCGCCCACACAAGGAATGTAGGGCAGGGTTCTTCGTTGTTGTACAAAACAGAAGATGACTGCATAATGACGGGAAAAAAAAGGTCTTTATTCAAATCACATTCAAAATTCTCAGGATTGCTGGAAAGGTTGACAAACCAGACTGTTTCCAAAACACAGCCCCAAACTCACAACAGACGTGGCCTGATAAAAAAGCAAAGCCCGTGTTGCTGTTTTGCCCACTAATTGCTGCAGGGACCTTGGCAGCAACCACGCTGTGGTGCCCACTGTATGCCAGGAGCTCCACCTTGGATCCAGTGGGGAAAGTCCTTGCCGCGGCCAAGACTGAGAGTTTAATATATCGACTGCTATAGGTCCTGGGCAAAATGAAAGCTCCCCTAGGACGTAAGCAACCTCTCTTTGTTTCTCACAGACAGTGTGGGCCCAGTGCCCGTGTTTTATCTGGTAGCAAGTCAGGGAGTCTGAACTGTGACTCTGAAGAAAGAGGATTTGGTGTGTTGGGAGTGTACCCAAGTGCTAGACGTTCTTCCAAAGATGAAACAGTAACCTTTAAAGTCGTCGATGCATAATCAGAGGGCACCTGAGTGACCACAATGTCCACAAGGTACTAACCTCCACTTTACTCTCAATGTTCAGCTTCAAGAAGAACAAAACTAGCTTATTTTAATCTTATTTTCACCATTATTATCTTAATGACATGCATTCATCTTTTTCTGAGAAGTACTTTGATATTTTGTATAATGATCAATCAGGGTGGTGGTTACCATTTCCACCTCAAATCTCTGAGACGTTTTTAATTAGCACATAGCAGTTATACATATTTCTGAAGTAAGGTATAACATTTTAATAATATCTTTGTTGCCGGGCGGTGGTGGCACACACCTTTAATCCCAGCACTTGGGAGGCAGAGGCAGGCGGATTTCTGAGTTCAAGGCCAGCCTAGTCTACAGAGTGAGTTCCAGGAAAGCCAGGGCTACACAAAGAAACCCTGTCTCGAAAAACCATAATAGTAATAAAATAATAATAATAATAATAATAATAATAATAATAATAATAATAATAATATATCTTTGTAACATGGGTACTGATTTAATCAGAGTTAACGTTTCTGTCTCCTTATCATTCCTTTATGACCCTTGAGCTCCCATTGTAAACCACACTCACACCACTGTGTTCACAAGGACTTATTAGTTCTAGGATCGGTCAACATTCAGCTAGAAATGTTTCCACAAATGTCATCTTCCTTGAGTCTAGATAAAATCCTCACTTCAATGCCAGAAAAATAGTCACAGGAAAAAATGACTTTTTCTCTGACGCAACAAAAAAAAATCCAGATTAAGGCAGAAACCATATCTCTATGTCCTTTCTGGTAGCTGATTTGAGATGATTTGCAAATGATGTCTGTGAATGAATTGTTTGGTTGAAGTCAGTTCAGTGAAGCAGAAAATAATTGCGAAAGGAAAAATACTTTCTAAATATTGGGCAAAATATTATTTCTCACTCACAATGAAGCTGTTATAATTCATATACCATTTCCATTTATTATTAGAGATGATCAGCTGTATTTTGAAAGTCAAATTAATATTAAATAGGATGTATGTTTTCATCAATGTTGACCCCTACTTTCAAAGATTTCAATCTTGGCTATGCAGCTTTTAGGACTATGATAAAGTTAATACACCAAGCAAGGATTATGTGACAAGAAAGTTTTCACCTCATGACACCTGGGAAGCAAAGAGAGAAAAAGGATGAGTCAGGGTCCCAATATTCCCTTCAAAGTCCTGCCCCTACTTACCTAATTCCCTTTTATTAGAAGATACCTAAAGGTTCTACCATCTCTCAAAAGCAACAGATGCTGGCAACTTCAACACATGGACTTTGAGCCATTCAAAGACAAAACCATACCAATCACTACATGTCTCTACTTCAGATTTCCTTCCACCACACATCTGAGAAGCTTCCCTACCATCTTGGATGGGTGTCCTTAGAATTGCCAGAAATTGTGTATTACAATAAGTTGCAGATACCATGGGCATAATGTAGTGTTCTAAGTGGCTTATAGTCACTTCCTTGCATAGCTAATGTATTTTGTAATGCCTAAAGTTATGCTTTAAGTTTAAAGTAATGTGCTTAAGATTTCTATAACACAAAAACACCTCTAACCTGTAAACCCTATTTGCTCACAGACTTCCTGGAATCCTAAGGACTATTGTTTTATTTAAGACAACAAGCTATGTGTTTTCACTTCTGTAAGCAAGTTTGATTGTCTCCCAAGTGCACAGGATATGTGCTTGATCATGTGTAGGCAGTGTGTGTGTTTACCTCTGGTTGAAGAAAGGCAGAAGTAGGTAGCCTTATGAGTTTTGCCTTTATAAGCCCCCAACTGATGTAGTTTGGTGTCGGGGACCACTCCGCCAAATGTTGGAACCCACACTGCCAAAAGCTTGGGGGCCAAAATTGTTAGAGCCCGCACTACCCCAAGCTTTGGGGGCTAAAATGTCCCTGCTCGTACTGCTGCTCCAGTCCATGGGTCAGGGTTCAGCAAGAGAGAGAGTGAGGGTGGACTTGAAGAATGGAGACCAGACAGAGTGCGATTCAGTCCCATTTATTCTCAAGTCTCTCTTCTCTCTTTCTGAGTCCCTTGTTCCTAGTCCAAGTCCCAAGTCTCGAGTTCCTAGTCCTTAGTGCCTCCAAGTTCCAATTTTCCAGACCCTCTTCTGTCTGCCTCTTGCCTTTTATAAGTCTGACTTTTCAAGTCACACCTTTAAGTCACGCCTTTAAGTCACACACACACCCAAGGGAAAATCCTGGGTTTATAAAACAAAATGTTATCAGAGTATGCACAGCTGTTGTAGGCTGTTGAAAACAAGTCTCTTGTCAGGATATATGGCTCAAGATGGCTCCAAGGATGATAGCCGCCTTCTGTCGGCTCCCCACAGTTTGGCCCCATTCTCTGAACAGGAGTCTTGGGTATGAACTTGGCCAATATCCATGGCCCTGGAACATATTTAATAAAGACTTCTTTGTTAAAACTTGTTCACAATCAGACTGGTAAATCTCTGAATGACCCCCAGACCCATAATAATTTCTAGTCCCTGTGATGGAGCAATGATTTTCAGGACTCTATCTATTGACTGCTATGCTGATTTAGCCAGTCTGAGGCACAATGCAGAGGTCATTTCTGTGGCACTGTGAAAGGCACCATGGTTCCCCATTCAGCTAAGGCTTGAAACCCTGGTGACCCTGAAGGGACGGTAGGCTTTTTGCCTGATTCCTGGGCACCAGACCACTGTCACTAGCTACAGCTGCCCCCCCACCCCCATAGACTTGTGGCCATCAGTCATTTAAGGGCAATTTCCCAAGCCCCTCCACTTACAGAAAACACGACCTATAGTCACGTAGGCTCAAGACAGATCTCCATTGTAATGAGTTACCTAAAGAACTGGAAGGCTTAGCCAATAAGATTTTTTTCCCAGACACTCCTCCCTGCAAAAAGTATTTAATCTCAGGCCCGTCCTGAGAAGAGGGGCACAGTTTTACTCATCCACTTTCTGCCATGACAATAAATGCCTTAAAACCATGGACTACCTCTTTTCACAGGGATCCATTGTGGGGAGCCATGGAGAAGGCTTTTGTCTACAGAGCCACTATTTAATCTCCCATAGAAGGCCTCTGCTCTCCTAGCCATGACCACCACCAAGTTCAAGCCCACCACCACTGTTGACCCAAGACCTCCCTCCACAGGACCAGCCACAGCTTCCCCCCTCTTCCACTCCCCGCCCCAGGCTAGATCTAGTCCATGGGCCCCCACTCCATTCTAGCTTTTTCATGGCTTCCAGCAGCACCTGGGTGTCTGGGAGCCTGAGAACCAGACGGCCCCCTGCCCCCTAGCAGGCCCCGGCTGAAGCACAGGTAAAACCAACTTGAGGCTTTAGGCTGGCATCTGAAATGAGAGCCGTGGAGTGTTGAGGATTCGGCTCCTTTGGGATCTGACTCTATCTTCAGGCTGTGTCAGAATTAAATCTGGGTACAGTTAGTTGGCTTCTCCGGCTAAGTGGCTTTCCTACTTGCTGTGGAGAAAAATCCCCATGTCTTTTCTAGGCAAAAAAGCTTCCATATTGCTTATGGTGTTTGAGCGGAAGAAATGGTTAATTTTCTGCACAACTACAATTAGTCAGAACATGCATCTTTCTGTTCTCTCTGTAGATAGTTATATCACTTACAATGGGAAGAGGCAGTTAACAAGAATGTAGCTTAAAGTCTGACATGGGTCAAGGACAAGGAAATGGGCTGCTTGGCAGGAATCTGACATTAGGCTAGAACAAGGAAGTAAGCTTCAGACATGAAAACGACTTTGGGCTAGGGCAGGGAAGTAGGCTCAAATACTTCAGTCATCCTGATAAGCCCTTAGAAACAGTGGTCACAGGAGTGTTCACGTAACTGGGTTTAATGCCTTGCTTGTTCCTTGACTATTTGCATCTATTGTATTGCTAGACCCTCAACCTAGAACTGACCTTAATACATGAATGTAATTAAAATGGTATAAAAGCATAAAGGAGGAGGGGGGATGGGATGGGGGTCCTAGCAAGGGGAAATGGGGAAAGGGAATGACATCTGTATTGTAAATAAATAAAATATCCAATAAAAAAATCAAAAATTAAAAAAAAAGAATGTAGCTTAAAAACTCTAAAAGAGTAGGATTTTATTAATGTCAGATTACTAAGATGTCGTATTTTCCTGGGATTTTTTTATCTATGCCACTTATTAACTTTTTAAAATATGTACTTTTTGGAATCGTTATTCCTTGAAATAAGTATTTAGTTTAATTCTTTTGTTATTTGGGGATAAGTTGTGTATTCATTTGATTTTTGCTCTTTCTAGGGATCGAGGCCAAGGCCTTGCATGTAGGAACAAGTACTCTCATTGAGTGCCTCAGTCTTTTACTTTACTTTAAGTTTCCAACTTGTCTCTGCATTGGAGCCCAACCACCCCTGTGTCTGCTCTCGTTCGTTTGGAGCAGTAATGTTGCTTACTGAGGAATCTTGCTCTCTGCTCACATAATTTCAGCACATTATGTCCACTGCCAATCAGCACTCTCTTCCAGCAAACACCTCTACCACATCTCCTCATCATCGAAACACTTTATAGTCCCATATTTAATAAATTATTTCTTCAATCTGAAAAATAGGGGTCTAATTTAATTTTCTCTTTTCTTTTTCTTTTTTTGTTTTTGTTGTTGTGTTGGGAAGGGGGTGTTCAGAGTTTTGTTCTGTTTTGTTTGTGGTCTGTTTGTTTGTTTTTATGAGACAGGGTTTCTGTGTAGCCCTGGCTGTCCTGGAACTTACTCTGTAAACCAGGCTGACCTCAGAGACTCACTTGCCTCTGCCTCCTGTGTGCTGGGATCAAAGGTATGATCCGTCACTAGCCATCACAGTATGTTTACATTTAAATCAACATAAAATCTTGTAAATGGGCTGGAGAGATGGCTCAGTGATTAAGAGCACTGACTGCTCTTCCAAAGGTCCTGAGTTCAATTCCCAGCAACCACATGGTGGCTCACAACTGTTTGTAATGGAATCTGATGCCCTCTTCTGGTGTGTCTGAAGACAGTGACAGGACAGTGTACTCACATAAAAATAAATAAATCTTTAAATAAAAATACATCTTGTAAAATTACTGCTTGTATTATAAGACTGAGGCAGAACGGGAAGAAAATTAAGAAAAATTAAGGGGACATGTGATAAATTATTTCTCCACTAGTATGAGCCAATTTAAGCCAGATTAGAACGTGTGTGTGTGTGTGTGTGTGTGTGTGTGTGTGTGTGTGTGTGTGCTTATGTGTGTGTGTGTGTTTGTGTGTGTATACATATATATATGCATGCAAGTTTATTGGGAATCACTCTGGTCCCAAAGAATAAGACCGGGGAAGTCAACATGGGGAGGAGACAGAGGGGAGGAGGAAAAGAATAGAAGCCTTTCTAGAGGAAAAGAGAGAAAGAGAGAGGGGAAAGGCAGAGAGAGAGAGAGACAGGTGGGGGCAGAGAGACAGAGAGGCAGAGAGGCAGAGAGACAGAGAGACAGAGACAGAGACAGAGACAGAGACAGAGACAGAGAAAGTAGGAAGAAGCCAAACTATCTGGATTAAATAAAGAAGAACCTTTAGAAAAGGGGCAGCTCAGCCTCTGGGCTGGAAAGTTCAGGGTTGTGGGCAGACCATGCCAGTCATGCCCTGTAACAGGTAGGGTCTGAGGGATGCTGGGAGGACCTGGAGGCCAGGTCTGCTTTGGTATAAAAAATGTGCATCTTAGCCCCTTGTGCCAGGTCTGAAACCCAATACAGGCATGGATACTCTGTCTGAAACTTTTTATCAGCTGAGAATCAAGATTTCTTGCATATTTGGTGTGAAAGTTGCCTCTACAGAGACAATATTTTTTTTTTATAGAGACAGTATTCTTTTCATGTGGGTATGTTTCAAGTCAGAAGACTAAAAGAGTAATGAATTATGCTTAAGATCTAAGTGTATATACATGTCTTCCTTCCCCAGATACAAATGGCCAATTTTCTAAGCTCCATTTATAATAAGATATAACGTATCCTCCTTGAGCAGCCCTTGTAGGCAATGGTTTTATTTTATCATGCAAATTCCACCTAAGACACCTCCAGGGCCACCTTGTAATCACATGTAATAAATATGAGGAATAGTTTTATTTGTCAACTTGACGCAGCCTAGAGTAATCTAAGAGTCTTAATGAGAAGTGATCTAGATCTGTTGGCCTGGGACACGTCTGTGGGGGAGGGTGAGTTCTTGGTTAGGTTAATTGATGTGTGACCATTGAGCTTACTGTAATACTAGTCTCTAGGTTTGGGTTTGGGACTACATTTAAAAAGGTAGAAGAGAGCTGAGCACAATCATACGTGCTCTTAACTGTAGATGTGATGAAGGTATTAGCTACTTTATACGTTACCTTCACTTCCTCACAGTGATGGGGAGTAACCTGAAACTGTAAAATGATTAAACCCTTTCTCCCTAAGTTTATTATGGCCGAACTGTTTTTATCAAAGCAATGGAAATAAAACCAGAACATTAAAAAAGAAAAAAAAAAGTCTCAGAATTTTTCTGAAACAAAAATTCAAGAACCACCAAAATCCCCAGCACTTGGGAGGCAGAGGCAGGCGGATTTCTGAGTTCGAGGCCAGCCTGGTCTACAAAGGGAGTTCCAGGACAACCAGGGCTACACAGAGAAACCCTGTCTCAAAAAAAAAAAAAAAAAAACAAAAAACAAAAACAAAAAAAAAAAACCAAAAGAACAAAACCACCAAAATCAGATATAGGGCCATGGGTAAGAATAACTCACCTCTGAAGGGTGTGTTTGAATATGTCTTGTTCAGTGCTCAAGAGTTGTTCTTTTTATTAACTTGCATTTAAACATATTTGAAAAAGAATGTCTTCTTAATAAACTCCAGCTTTGCTTCACACTGACTCAGTCAAGAATCCATCTTCATCTGAGCTGAGGACTGGGCAAAGGAGTCCTTAGGCTGTGGTAGGCAGAGGTGTGGAGATGCGCCTCAGCACATTTGATTTATCTGTTTTATGTGTGTTTTGTCTGCATGTATGTACTTGTACCACATGTGTGCTTGGTGCCTGCAGAGGTCAAAAGAGGGACTGAGAACCTCTGGAACTGGAGCTGTAGATGGTTGTGAACCACCATGTTAAGTGCTGAGAACTGAGCTCAGATCTTTCCCAACAGCAGCTCGTGCTGCTAACTTCTGAGCCATGTCTTCAGCCCCTCTTATGTTTCTTTCCCACACTCTCTTCACACGCTGCTCTGACCTTCTGTTGCCTGGGGCACTTCTGCTCTGCCCTCATTCCTTTATTTTTTTTAATAGTCAATTACATCTTTGTTTACTTTTAAGATTCTATTTTAATCACATTTCTCCCTTCCCTCTGTCCCTTTAAACCCTCCCAGACACCTCTCCCCATTCTTTTTCAAATTCATAGTCACTTTTTTCATCCATTGTTACTGTATTTGTGTTGGACTGCTTTTTTCCTTTTTTTGAAATTCGATTTTTTTTCCTCACAAACAATATCCTGAGTATGGCTTCCCCTCCCTCTACTGCTCCCAGATCCTCCACATCCTCTCTCCCATCCTGATCCACCCCTCTGTCTCTCATCAGAAAAGCAATAGGCTTCCATTGCATAATAATAAAATACAATAAGATAAAAACAAAAACCGATCACACTGGAATTGGACCAAAAAAGAAAAAAAAATCAGAAGGAAAGGGCTTTGTTCTTTGTTGTACCTCAGGGAGTGCAGCCTAACCTTAAGCATAGTTTGTTTACCCAGAGACTCCCTTGGAAGAAACTAAATTTTCCTTAGCAAGTGGTTATCAACTGGCGATTGCTTCTGGGTTAAGGATGGGGGAGGGAGGTCTGTCTCTTCACTTCTTTCAGCTCTAGGACTCCTGGTGCAGACCCATGCAGGCCCTCTGCATGCTGCCTCAGTTTCTGTCAGTTCATGTCTGTTGATCATGCGTAGAGGGCCTTGTTTTCTTGGTATCCTCTGGCTCTTCTGATTCTTTTTTTTTTTTTTTTTTTTTTTTTTTTTTTTTTTTTTTTTTTTTTTTGTTTTTTTTTTTTTTTTTTTTTTTTTTTTTTTTTTTTTTTTTTTTTTTTAGGTTTTTTGAGACAGGGTTTCTCTGTGTAGCTCTGGCGGTCCTGGAACTCACTCTGTAGACCAGGCTGGCCTCGAACTCAGAAATCCGCCTGCCTCTGCCTCCCAAGTGCTGAGATTAAAGGTGTGCGCCACCACTGCCTGGCTGTCCCCTCTGATTCTTAAACTCTTTCTGTTCCTCTTCTGCAAAGTTCCCTGAACCCTGAGGAGAGGACTTTGATGGATACACTTGATTAAGGCTGAATGTTCCAAGGTCTCTCACTCTTTCTGGGTCTCTACATTTGTTCCCATCTGCTGACGGGGGAAACTTCTGTGCTGTGGCTGACTGCGTTAATTCATTTTTTAAAAAGATTTTATGTCTATGAGTGCTCTATCTGCATATAATCCTGCAGGCCAGAAGAGGGCATCAGATCACATTATAGAGGTTGAGAACCATGCAGCGCTTGGAATTGAACTCAGGACCTTTGGAAGAGCAAACAGTGCTCTTAACCACTGAGCCATCTCTATAGCCCCAGTGCTCTTATTCTTTTATATTTATGTATTGAATTTGAGTCACTTGACTGATTCTCCATATAAACCATGAGTTCTTGAAAAACAAAGTAACAATAACAACAACAATAATATAATAAACAAACTAACCTTGAATTTTTTGTGACCAAATGATTCTTCTTTTTTATTACTAAAACGTCTTTAGAATTTTTCTTTCTGAGACAGGGTCTTTCTACATACTCTTGGCTGAAACTCTATGTGTAGACCAGGCTGGCCTCAAACTCACAGAGATCTGCCTGCACCTGCCTCCTGAATGCTGGCAATCAAGGCACATATGTGCTGTCCCTTAGAACTTCTTGGGAGGGGAAAAAAGAAAAAAACTTCTTAAGCTATACCTTATACCTACTTGCACTAACTACTTTTGAGTTACTGTGACCAAAGTAACTGCCATAAGCAGCCTACAAGCAGGAGACTTGTTTGGCTCAGAGGGTTTCCTCCACGTGACTTAGTGCATAGGCTGGAGCAAAACGTCATGACACTGGAAGCATGTGGGAGAGGAAAGCTATTCATGCAAACGCAGACAAAAAACAAAGAGGGCTACAGACAGGGGCCGAGAACAATATAACCCCAGGTCTCTTCCTCCAGTGACTTCCTCTCCCAAGTCCCTCGAAAGGTTTCCAGAACCTCTCAAAGTAGCACCACTAGATGGATATCCAATTTTCAATACATAAGGTTTTAGGGGAAACATCATATTGAAACCATAGTATCTGTAGTTTAATATGTGTTATTAGGTATAAATAGTTGGATGAGCATTTGTCTAGATAATATGCAAATTTATTGCAATGTAACCTCATTATTTTCCTACAATAAACAAATATTTATTGGGACCATACTGTATCCCAAACCTTGTGATCATTTCTGGGAACAAGAAACAATCGAACATGGGGTGGAGAGATGGCTTAGTGGTTAGCAGTGCTTAGTGCTCCTGGAAATGATTTGAATTCCGTTCCCAGAACCCATAATCAAATGGCCCACAAGCACTCGTAACTCCAGATCTAGAGCATCCAATGTTCTCTGTCCTTTACAGGTACCTGCATGCCTGTGACGTGCATAAACTCATTCAGACACACACATACACACACACACACACACACACACACACATAAAGTTTTTTTTTTAAATAAATATGTTCGACTTTAAAAATCAAATAACAAAAGTATTTCTTGTCCATAGATAATACTTTAACAGGACAGATACAAGTAAGTATAAAATTTCATCCTTCACAGGGGCTAACCATGAAGACAAATGGGGCTGATAGATTGCACAGTGTATGTGATTGCAACGTGTTAGGATATTTTCGAGTCTGTTTCCCATGGAGCCAGAGATACAACTTCATCTTTAAAAGGTCTTCAGAAAGGAAAGAGTTAAACTGTATTTGAGTTCACTTAACTATGTCCCTGTTGTTTGATTTCTTAACGAATGAGTATCAGATCTAATCTCACAAGATTAGAGTAATGGTTTGTTCCTTGTCTGAAAATTGGCACATTTTCAGTGGTGCTTTCTATGTGCAGTGGGGGGGCTGGGGGGGGGGGGGGGTGTAGCAAAGCTGGGCAGCCTGAGGCTCAGTCTTTGCTCTGGGTACAAGTCTTCCTTTGTTTGAAGCTCCCCTGGCCGAGCTTGGCCTGTCTGTGCTATTCTTTTTTGATAGTAGCTGGCCAGCTTCTTGGCTCGCACAAATCATCCCATCCTGCAGACCGAATTTCGGATAGTCTTTTCAGCCTCTGCCAGCCTCCAGGTTAGGGTATGTTATGTATTCAATCCTGTCTTCCCCCTCAAAAGATAAGGTGGAATCTCAGCCTCCCCATCCTGAAAATATGCCTTTATCTGGATATAAGGCTTTTATAGAGGTAATTAAGTAAAAATGAGATCACTGGGGTCTGCCCTAATGCTGTCTGACTGGTGTCCTCCCAAAAAAGGGAAAGTTGACAGAGGCAGTCACTCCAAGAAAAGATACAAAGAAGAGCTGGATTTGTTATCTGATGCCTGAGCCTATCAGCAGTTAAGAAAGAAACAGCAGGCTTAGACAGAGTAGTCCTGTGGTCATGTGACCTCAGATCCTGTCCCCTAGAATCCTGAAACAACAAATTCCAGCCATGTAAATCATTTGTGACATAGTGGTGGTGGGCCTCACAAAAGAATATACAGTGTATTTCCACAGAAAAACTACTATAAGACTAAAGTGTCTCAGACCTTCAACCTAAAGTGTGTCCAGGATTCTTATGTCTTTAGGAAACAATACCTAGAATCTAAATATATATGACCACTAAGTGTGTTTGGAGGGGAGAGGACTTGCCAGGCATGGTGATGCTTACCTTTAACTCCAGCACTCAGGAGGAAGAAATAGGTGGACATCTGTGAGTTCAAGGACTTTATGGTGCACATAGTTAGTTCAAGGCCAGCCAGGGCTGCATACTGAGACAGAGAGAGAAATAGACAGACAAAGACAGAGAGGAGAGAGGAAGGAAGAAAGAAAGGAGGAAAGGAGGAAAAAAATAAAGGGTCATGGAGAGATCGTTCCATGGTTAAAAACATTCACTGCTATCCAGAGGACCAGAGTTTCATTCCCAGGACCTAATTAGTGGCTTACAATCTTATTTCATTCTAGTCCCAGACGATAAAGCACCCATTTCTCAGTCCCAGCATGCATATGGTGCTCATAGACAGGCAAGACACCCATACAAATAAAATAAAAACAATCTAACAACAAACAAAACAGTAACTTGAGGCTAGAGAGATGGCTCAGAGATTAAGAGTATGTACTACTTCTTACAGAAGACCTGGATTCCACTCACCACATAGGGATGTTCATAACTGCCTGTAACTCCAGCTCCAGAGGATTTGATGGCCTCATCAGGCCTCTGCTGGGAGGGACCTGCACTCACATGTACAGGCTCACATGTACACACTCACATGTGCATACCACACACAGACACATAATTTTTTAAATCTTGAAACCATGACCACTAAATTTTTACTTATATTAGCATCTCTCTATTGAGGCTCCCAGTACTTCCCCCAGACCATTTTGCTAGGCTTTCTTCTCCTATGCACTGCCTAGAAGGGAATACTACAGTTAAATTCGGAGCATAATGGAGTCATGGCTAGGAGGGTTTTTTTAATGTTTGGATTACTACTGTATTTACTTCAGGGATTAAAAACTGAACAAACAGATAAGGTCTGGCTCAGCGTGAAAGACATTTCAAAGTTTACCAAGTGTCTTGCACCCTATTAAGGAGTGACTACATACAAAACAAATACCTTCTGTTCCTTGTATAATTAGCAGTAGGAGAGTTTTCCTATCTGGGATTTTGTAAATAGAGAAGGCATATGACAAATACCCACTGGTGGAATAAAGAAGGTAGTTGTTGTTGTTGTTATTATTGTTTGCTTTTTAAGAGGAAGTTTCTCTGTGTGGCCTTGGCTGTCCTAGAACTCACTCTGTAGACCAGGTAGGCCTTGAAATTGTAGAGATCCACTTGCCATCTACCTCCTGAGTGCTAGGGGTGACGGGGATTAAAGGCATGAACAACCAATGCCCAGCTTGTTGTGCGTATGTACTTAATCTATTATTTATATGAAGAGTTTTCTAGTTCAGTAGTATTCTTTGAAGCGATATTGAAGCATCTGAATTATGCTAAACATTAGAAATAAACAGGTAAATAAGCACAGGCCCAGTTCTCTCCTACAGAGTGAACAGTGAACAGAGTATTAAAGGAAATAAGGACTGTGAATTGTGGCATAATAAATACATATAAAAATTCCTGGTGTTGGGAAGGTTGTAAGAATGGCACATGGCGATCAATTGGTAACAGAACTGAACCTTGCCAAGGAAATTGGGGAAATTTTTGTGGTAAAGGTCTTTAATTTTCTTTGCTTTAAACAACATCTGAGTTCCCAACAAAGAGTCAGAGAATTTCTGATATTCCAGGCTTTAATGGGAATTAGTAACTGGCTCCCATCATAGATGATGCAAATGTCTGATGCTTCTTTCCCAGCTTCCCTCCAGATGGCAAATGGTGCCTCATAGTTTCTCTCATTGGAGAGTTACAGAACTCAGAGGTGGGGAGACTCCAGCAAATAGAACATAGTAACTGTGACGGCAGTTTCTGCTCCAGGCCAGCTTCTGAGTGTGGCTAACATGTTGTTTCTGAATGCCGTTAGTCCCACAGATGCCAAGAGAAAGACTACCCACCCAATCATCATGGCCACATTAATTAAAGCAAGCTTTTAAAATTTATGTACACAAGCTGTCTGTCCATGTTCAAGAGATTAGCATTAAACATGGGTAAGATACGAGGTTTTTATAGTTCAGGAGCAGGGGGTTTCCAAATGGGGGATTTGACAGACAAATAGGTGGGGTGGGTTTACAGAAGCAGAATATAAGCTAAGCGTAACAAGTTGGTCATAACAACCTCCTGAAATGAAGACGTGGTTGCAAGGTGATCATAACAAGGTAGTTATCACAACATGGTCACCACAAATGGTCATAACCCTGTGAAACAAAGATGTGCTGGCCATTTCCTGGAACAGGCAATACAGAACAATTTGTAGTTAAGGTTATAAATGGGGCATATAACCCATTCCTTGAGAAACAAATTTAATCATAAAAAAGAATGAACGTAGTTTGTCTTTACTATAAGATGAATTTCAAGCCCAAAATGGGGTCAGGCTGACTTATCATGCTAACGCTTGCTTCAGCAGCTGCACAAATATCTCATCTCTTTGATACAAATTTCCTTTTAATGCAGCCTCTAATGTTCCTGTTTGTATCAGGAGAAACTCTTGTTGTTTATAAATGCAAACCCTGACTGATACATTTCTCCTTTAGGAAGCACCATTTGCATTTCAATTTGAATGATGAGTGGGAGTTAGTAGAGACAAGCAGAGACCAAGCTTTTCCAGAGGAAAAATTACACTTAAGATTCTTAGGGTAGGAGTTTGGGGAGAAAGAAAGCTCACAGTAGGAGATGAGCTAGACAGGTAAATGAGCCACAATGATTTTAACAGAAATGACAGGAAACTGAGTGACTAAGAAACATGAAGGAGCTATTGTCTAGTTATATACAACAGGATAATGGTTTGAATATCAAAAGGACGGGAGAAGGTCAAGAAGTCTTGAACCAGGTGGTAATACTAAAATGAAAAGCACTAAAAACAGCGGGTTTAGGGGTGATTGGTGTTGTGTATGCGTGTATGTACAATTAGTGTGTGTGTGTGTGTGTGTGTGTGTGTGTGTGCGCTTGTTTGTGCGAATGCACACACATGTTTTCATATGAGAGCTTATACATGCCTTGGTGAGCATGTGAGTGGCAGTCTGAATGACAATGACCCCTATAGGCTCATGAATTTAAATGCTTCCTTGACAACTGATGGAACTGTTTCAGAATTAGCAGGTGTGGTGTGTGTTAGCATTTTGCATAAGCTCAGCCCCACAGTTATCTGGGAACACCAGGTGTGCCTGACTCACTATAAAAAAGGATGCTTGCCCCTCTGCTCTCTCTTGCTTTCTTACCTTCTTGCTCCTGCTCTCTCCTTTTGCTCCTTCTTCCTCTCTCCCCATCTACCTCCTCTCTCTCTCTCTCCACATGCTCATGGCTGGCCTCTACTTCTCTTTCTCTCTGCCTTTCTCTGTCTCTACTACCCTCTCAACTCCCCTCCCCTATCCAAGCCCTCAATAAACTCTACTATACCACTGTGTGGCTGATTTCTCAGTGGGAAGGGATGCCTCAGCATGGGCCTGCCTCGAACTCAGAACTCAGAAATCCACCTGCCTCTGCCTCCCAAGTGCTGGGATTAAAGGCGTACGCCACCACCGCCCGGCATATCATTTTTTTTATTATTGGATATTTTATTTATTTGCAATACAGATGTCATCCCCTTTCCCCATTTCCCCTCCCTAAAACCCCCTATCCCATCCCCTCTCCTCCTTTATGCTTTTATACCATTTTGATTACATCCATGTATTAAGGTCATTTCTAGGTTGAGGGTCTAGCAATACAATAGATGCAAATAATCAAGGAACAAGCAATACAATAAACACAAATAGTCAAAGAACAAGCAAGGCATTAAACCCAATTATGTGAACACTCCCGTAATCACTGTTTCTAAGGGCTTATCAGGAGGACCAAAGTATCTGAGCCTACTTCCCTGTCCTAGCCCAAAATTATTTTCATGTCTGAAGCCTACTTCCTTGTTCTAGCCTAAAATTTAGATTCCTGTTTGAAATTACTTCTTTGTTCTAGCCTAATATTTAGATTCCTACCTTAAATTACTTCTTTGTTCTAACCTAATGTCAGATTCCTGCCTGAAGCCTACTTCCTTGTCCTTGGCCAATATCATATTCCTGTCAAGCAGCCCATTTCTTTGTCCTTGGCCCATGTCAAATTCTTGCCAAGCAGCCCCAAAGGCTCTCTTCCTTTTTTATTTTATTAACAAGACTGAGCCTGTCTTAGGTCATTCTGAAAGAATGCCTTCTTTACCCATCATGGAATATGCATTATCCAAAGCAATGAACTTCTGTCTTGGGTAAGGCTCTGTGCAGAATCTTACCTGTCCTTGGCTTGCCAGCCTATTAATTTCTCCTTATCATTTTATAAAACACAACGATGTGACCTTTTGGAGGAAGTGTATTCCTGGGGGTGAGCTCTGAGGTTTCAAAAGCCCATACCAATCTCTCTCTCTCTCTCTCTCTCTCTCTCTCTCTCTCTCTCTCTCTCGACTCCCCCCTGCCTGGTGCTACAGATCAAGATGTAAAGCTCTCAGTACTGCTCCTGTGCCATGCCTGTCTGCTTCCCCCTATGATGATCATAAGCTAACCTCTGAAACTTTAAGCAAGCCCCTAACTAAAAACTCTTTGAGTCACCTTGCTCATGGTGTCTCTTCACAACAATAGAACACTGACTAAGATGATGTAAATGTCAGAGGACAACCTCTGGTGTTAGTGCTCACTATCTACATTTAAGGTAGAGTCTCCCTTGTTTGCCTCTGTACTATGCATACCAGGCTAACTGGTACACACAGGGTCCTGAAGGAATTCTTCTGTCCATGTTTCCTGTCTTGACACTGGTGTGTTGAAGTTTGGTTTGCTGTTATGTATTATAATGCTAAATTGTGTACCAAAGGTTTAGACCTATGAGTAAATTTTTTAGATGACAAACTTTTGTTATGTAAACTTTGATCTTTGACTTAAAACTATTGGTTAAATAAAATTTGCTACAGTCAATTACTGGAGGAATTAGAGGTAGGTGCAATTTGAGTTACCTGGTTGAGGGTGGAGAAGAGGAAGGAGTGAGTAGAGACCAAATAGAGGGAAAAAAAACAAACAAAAAAAATAGGAGGAGGAAGCCACCGTAAGGGGAGAGGAACCATGAGCACATAGTCAGGAAAAACAAGTATCAGAGGTACACTGGGGAGGTAGCCAGGCCAGCAGTTAGAAGAGTAGATTAGGGATGACTCCCAGTAGATGTCAAAGCCAAATAAAATGACCATAGTCTGATTCTCAATTATTTGTAAGCTAGTTGGGGGTAAGTTTAAATTGGCTATACTAATAGGAGAATGAGAATAACAGACTTGGGTTACAGCATCCAGCTCTTCATGGTTTCTGAGCATCTGAGCTCAGGTGAACAGGCTAATGCAGTAAGTGATTTTATCTACTGAACTCTCTCCCTAGACTTGATAGAGGTTGATTAGAAAGGGGGAAAAGCATGACTTCTACTAAATATACCTAAATTTTAGGATACGTTTAAGATACTTTATAAATAGTTTAGGCTGCCAGTCTGTAGCTCAGAAGAGATGTCTAAACCAGGTATATATCATGTTAGAATCATTTGTTCTACATGTGGTAACCAGAATGGAGAGGAAATACAGAACCACATTACAAACAATAACAGAAAGAACAGCAACAGGAAACAGTGCTAAGGGTGGAATGATCTTCTCAGCTCCCTGACAATGTGGAGGAGTCCTTGTCGCAGTGAACAGGGGTGTTTGGAAAAGAGTCAACTAAGGAAGCTTTGAGGGATTGAAAGCAGGGTACTAAGAGGAGACACAGAAGTCCTGCTGCTCTCCACCTTGCTAAATGAACTCTTCTTTCTGACTAGCTTTAAGGGTAAATTCCTTCACTGGCTCCCCAATTTCCCACTGCAAATTTTATCTATTTTTCAATTAGTATCAACATAACCAATCTATGTATTACGGGGCAAACATACACTGTACTTTTTCTTATTTAATCTCTGCTTGGGGGCAATTCATTACTTAGAACACAAGGTCAGGACTGACACACTATTATTAGTTCGACAGAGATGTTAAATTTACAAAGTACATTGATGAAGTTAACAGATCTTAGCATAATAAACTTAGAAGTTATAATAAAATAGCAGGGACCCCAACAATATTATTATAAGAATAGTGTGTATGTAATGAATGTACTACAGTAATCAGCTGTTATGTATCCAACAGCCAAATTCTTGTCACAGTTCACCAGGTGAATTGATAATTCATTTGGTTGCCAGTCTATGTATACAGGGGAATGAAAACTGTGGAAACTTGTGGTTAGACAGCTGCTTCTGGAAAAAATAGGGGGGGGGGGAGTTTGAAATTAAAAAATAAAGAAAAAGAAAAAAAGACAAGAAAAGAAACAAAAGTGGAAAAGGGGGAAGGAGGGGAGAAAAAAAGGAGAGAAAGAGGAGGGAGAAAGGTGGAGAAGACCGGTTCCCACTAAGTTTTGTGAGAGACAGACAGATAAACACACAGACAGACACACACACACACACACACACACACACACACACACACACACAAACACGTATACACACACAGAGTTTTCCATTGAGGAGTTCTATGGGAGATAGACACACACAGAGACAGAGACACAGAGATAAAGACACACACACACATACACACACACACATACACACACACACACACACACACACACACACACACACACACACAGACAGACAGAGATCAATCTCAGTTCCCATTGAGGACTTCCGATCCAAGAATCCTAAAAAAGGCTTCTCAGTTACTCTGCTTACACTGTATTCCTCTTAAAACTAGTGAAATGTAGCTGGGATGCAGAGGTAAGACCACTGACACGGACACAGCAGCTTAGGCAACTGCAGCCTGTGACTGTGTTTGGGGGTCATTTAGGAGCAGTCCCATTGGCTTAGGGTGAGCCACCAGGCAAGCAATTCCTTGTCCAGAAAATTCCTTCCATGCAAATGAGGGTAGACTCTATTATTTGATGTTCTATCCTGGAAAGAGGCTTGGTTTCCTCTAGCTCAGGTATGGACTTGGAGGCAGGAGCTGATGTTACAGAGGCCATGGATGGGAACATAATCAGGAAATACTGAACCAAAACAAGACCAAAAGCTGGTGGGTAAATTCCAAACTCTGCATCTCAACGACTGATGCCAAAATGTTCTTCAGAGCTCCAACTCTTTTCAGTCTTGTTGACTGCATCACACTTCTCCTTTCTTAGGCTGCTTCCACTCCCTGCTATCTGCTTTCCTTGGCAGGTCTGGCATCTCATGGTCTGGCATCTCTAAATCTTGGGGTCTCCAAAGCAATCCAGGCTTCATCTTCACAGCTTCATGAAGTGTTTCTCTGGACCTCCATGCATAAACACACACACACACACACACACACACACACACACACACACACACACACACACCTGGCCTCAGTGGCTTTCCTTAGCTGTGGAGGAAGATTCCAGAACCGCTTTTTTTTTTTTTATTCTTGACTCTAAAGTTAGAACCATGTGGCTGAAACAGTCAAGTTCTGCTGCTTGCTCTAGGGCTGGAACGTAGACCCCCTCATTCAAATACATTTTCACAAGTTGTTTTTGATGGTTTCCTTCAATGCCTAAGCCTGGCTGTCCTGGAACTTGATCTATATGCCAAGCTGACTTTGAATTCAGAGATATGATGGTCTCTGCCTTGAAAGTGTACACCAGCAAATCTAGCTCTGTGCTTTCCTTTAATCCTTTTCACAAGTTGGACACTTAGCTGGGGGGTGGGGGGCGGGGCTTGCTCTGAGGTCACCACTTCCTTTACGCCATTTAGCACCAGGCTTTCCTTTAATCTGTGCCCCTTTTCTCCTCCAACTGTGCGTTTTATGTTTCCTTGTTCAGCTTGCTTCTTTTTTAGTATAGATCTGCATCAGACTGGCCACTAAAGACCACAAGTGACAGTAAACAAGAGGCTGTTTTGAAATCTCCTCTGTCTACATAACTAATCTAAAACTCTTCAATTTAGCCTCGGGCAGATTTTTTTTGGACAAGGGCAGAAAGCAGCCATATTCTTCAAAATATCACAAAATATCCAAATATCCAAAATAACAGGAAAACATCAAAATAGCCAAATCATAACAAGATCAGTCTCTAGGCCACACACTAATACTACTCTCATCTGACACCTTTTGACCCAGGCTCCCCACACTTCAAATCATCCTCAGCACCTCTGTCTTCTATGCTCATTAAGCACCACTTAAAATGTTCAACTGCTTTTCTAGTCCAAAATCTCAGAATGTTCCATATTCCTCCAAACAAAAGCATGGTCCAGCCTATCACAGAAATACTTTAGTCCTGGCACCAACTTCTGTCTTAGGGTTTGGGTTTTTAATGTTGTGAAGAGACACCATGAATACAAAGTAAAGAATTTAACTAGGGCTAGCTTACAGTTCAGAGGTTTGGTCTATTGCTATAGTGATGGGAAGTGTAGTGGCTCACAGGCAAACATGGTGCTAGAGAGGTAGCTGAGAGTTCTGCATCTGAACTGCCAGGCAGTAGGAAAAGAGAATGACACTTGGCTTGGGCTTCTGAAACTTCAAATCTTATCCGCAGTGGCACACTACGTCCAACAAGGCCACACCATCCAATAATAGCACTCCCTGTGTGCCTACGGGAGGTATTTTCATTCAAACCACCACACAGGGTCTCCTTGAATTCCTGTTCCTGAACTTGAGTTCTGATATTAAAGCATGCACGCACTACCATACCTACCTTAGGAAAGTTTTTTATTTTTTCTTATTTTTATGGATAGTTTATTATTCATCTCCATGTTCTGTTATCTTGACTTCTATGAGTCTATTAGTAAGCTCATCAGTCAGTCAAAGATTCTGTTTCCCTTCTTTCTCTCTGTCCTCTGAAGGTGGTGGCCCTCACATATGCATACCCCTCAGAGACCTACATGGAAACATAATTGAAAACATTAATAAAATAAACATTTTTAAAAAGCGTGACTGAATACTCTGCGCATGAATGCGTGGGTAAAGCTTGTGAATTGCAGAATGGCTCTGAAGGGCTGTCAGGTGTGAGGGTGGATTTGCTTTGGGTGACACACAATGTTTGGTTCGAAAAGCACTCCCCACCCTCTCCAGGAGCTCTCTCCTTTCCTCCCCTCTCTTCCATCTCTTCCCTCCTCTCTTCTCTCCCTCCCCTCCTCTCTCCTAGGAGTCCTAGAGGAAGTAGAAAGACTCAGGTCCTTCTGTTCCTTTTGTTGACTTTTAGACTAATCTTTTTTCCAAACAAGTGACTCCTCAGTTTCCTTCTCAAAGGGATGTTTGTCTGACTTTGTTAAAGGCCATTGGGCCCCATTGCCTCCAGCTCTCTCTGCAGACTTCAGCCCCACCCCTTACCAACTCTCCAGTCAAGGTGTCCTAACTCCAGAGGTCCAAAGCCTGTGTAGCTTTCTAGTTTCTAAATACATGTTGCCACCTCTTGTTCATTGTTGTCACTTTCTACTCACATGATATACATTAGTGATTAACTCCAGGTTACCAATAAAACATGAGTGTCCCATTAAGGAAAGGAATAAAAGAATTTCTCCTTGGAATCACCTAACCAAGAGTGAGTCCAAATTTGAATTCTCTATTTCATGCTCCTGGTGTCTTTCATCTTCTGTCTGTCTGTTGTGTGAGTCTGACTCTGGACCTTCCCAGAGGCTGTCTTGTAAAGTTGTTTGTTCCTCTCTCTGTCTGTGTATGTTCTTGTATATGTCTGTGCATTTCTGTGTCTATTGTATGGGCTATGTGTGTCTGTTCCTACCAAAGGGCTTTGTTCTGTATTAGTTGAACAGTATAGAAAGCATCACATGGGGAATGAATTGGGTACTTTGCAGAAATATTTAACAGAGTTTTACAAGGGATTGTGTCCCTGGCTCCAACTGATCTCAAATGACCCAGAAAACAAACATTGTTTATTAACCAGTAATCATAAATAGTTGCATCAGTCCCTATGGTAGATTGTAGGAAGTTGCTTTTCAACCTCTGTATTTGCTACTTTCAGCAAATGATACACATGCATTTTCTGAGACAGAGGCATGAAAGAATATATAACTTAAAATTACAGCTGTGACCGGGCGGTGGTGGCACACGCCTTTAATCCCAGCACTTGGGAGACAGAGGCAGGTGGATTTCTGAGTTCGAGGCCAGCCTGATCTACAGAGTGAGTTCCAGGAGAGCCAGGACTACACAGAGAAACCCTGTCTCAGAAAAAATAAAAATTACAGCTGTGAGTTAGCTTAGGTCGTAAAAGCTGATTATGTGGGATATCCACTGAGAGTGACTGTTACATTGCTCTCTTAAAGGCAGAGTAAACAGTTTGAGTACACAGTAGAATAGCAGTCTTAAGTCTTAAATGACCTCAAGATATACTATTACCTGTGGCTCTGGGGCCCAGCACAAGTTTATTCTTGAGGAATGAGATATTTTCAAAATACTGCACCCCCACAATTTTCTATTATCTTCTTTTTTGTTTTGTGGATTTAATCATTCTTCACTTCTTGTCATCTTAGAAAATATTTAGTGGAGAGAAATGATGGAGAAACACTAGCAGGAGAGAAGGTGGCTGAAAACTATCTGATAACTTTCCTTACTGTTTTGACTTCTACATTACTTAGAAATGCATGCTAGGGTGGGGTAGAGAAGGATGGTGGAGAGAGAGACACAGAGATAGAAACACAGAGAAAGATTTTGTCAGTTAAGCTTGTGAGATCCTTTTTCACTGAGCAATAAAGCCACTGCAATATTTTTCTGACCTTTCAAGCATGAGCACCTGGGTGTGTGGGTAATAATTAAAGCACGTCATACTGAAAACCGTGAGCATGTCAAATTTTCCTAGTCAATGGATTTAGTATCTGTAAAGGAAAAAAAAAAAATGCCAAAATGCCAATTGGTAGCTGCTTCCTGATTCAGCTTTGGGGAAATCTTTGAGAAAGGTGTTGTGGCATTATCGTGACTGCTTTTCTAGATGAGGGAACCCAAAGATCAGAGGGTAAAGAACAGCCACAGCAAAAAAAACAAAAAAACAAAAAAACAAAAAAACAAACAAAAAAAAAACAAACAAAAAAAAACCCCAAAAAACAAACAAACAAACAAAAAAAAGATGAAGTCTATATCCACAAAGGATTGGCTTCAAAGCCCATATTTTCTTAGGCTTAATCCCCTATTGTGACCGACTATCCATGCCAAGGCAAGAGTGTGAACACTGTACCAAACCCATAGATTTTGTCAGCATTAGGTGAGAGCCACCACTTTTACACTCTAAACACTGCCTTGTAAACTGAAGCTTAAGAATTATTTGCCATGCACACCTATTTCTAGAACCATTTATTGACTCTAAAAAGTCAAATCCACATTCCAGAAAACACACTTGGATGATCAATTCATTTTTCTTATGGAAATATTTTACGAGATTTTTACAACAAGCTTGCTAAGTAGCCCAGTGTGGCCTACGGCTAGCTATGAGGCTCAGATATTTGCCTCAAACTTGAGATTTTGCTCTTTCAGTCTCAAATGTGCCACCATGCTGGTATGAAGTGTCTACTTTTAAAACTCCGTTGAAAGACAAGGCCTAAGGTCGTGTTCATTGACTTTAAAGAAAACCCAAACCTGAGATCATAGCTACTAAAAGTCTACTTCAATGTAGTACCTGCATCTGTCTAAACTCAATGGTACTTATGATTTTAAGCAAAAGGAGGTTAAAAGAGAAGTTTGGCTTATTATGTAACTTATTTTAACAAAGTAGATAGTGCAGATAATAAACTTTACAAAACAAAAAACAACACATACACTGGGCGGTGGTGGCACACGCCTTTAACTCCAGCACTTGGGAGGCAGAGGCAGGCGCATTTCTGAGTTCAAGGCCAGCCTGGTCTACAGAGTGAGTTCCAGGACAGCCAGGGCTACACAGAGAAACTCTGTCTCAGAAAAAAAAAAATCACATACGTAGAAGCCCAGTGCTTCGAAGCCTGAGGCAGGAGGCTCTTAACTTCCCACTCCAGCTGGACAACATACAATTTAAAATAAAAATGATAAGTGTGTTGAGCCGAGATCGAAAACTTTGGGAACTACTGTGCTGCCAGCTGCCACAACCACTGGCTGCTGTAACCAGGCAGGATCGACACCATGTGGCCTGCCTCTACCGCCACCGCCGCTATGCCACATCCATTGCTACTACCTGCCATCATCGACCACGTAAAGTGCCATCGCTGCTACAGACCAACTCCACCCACCACCACAGGCTCATGAAACTCCCACTGTGGCCCACCATGTGGTGCTCTGCCATGTGGGTTAGGCAGCCAGACAGGCCCACACAGACCTCATGGTTCCACCCTTCCTGATACCAGATTGCATAAACCTGCAAACACACACCGACATATTGATTTGTAAGGAGATTCCAATTGGCAGGAGGGACCCTATACGCCCAGATAGGGCCTGGCCAGCCTTCCCTGGGCTGATAGGTGTTGGCATTTGACTGCCCCAGTCTATATGACTGGCCTCCTAGCTGAACTACTACTTAGGACATAGGCCACTGGGTGACTCCCCCCCTCAAAAGCAGTTTACAGTCTCCCCTCAAGCTCTTGCAGCTGCTGGAAATCCTATTACCAGGTTGAACTGCTTTCTGGCAATCTCCAGGAGTTCGCCGAGGCCCCTAGATATTCTCATGATGACCTGATATCTAGGCTGCTTGCCTGACTCATTACTGTCTTTTCTTTCAGGATGCCTATACAAATAGTTCGGTAACATCCCCCCATCACCCAATGGGTGCTACATTGTCTTTGGCTGCACCCCCAGACACCCCACTGGGTTGTCACCTGAAAAACCTCAAATTTCTAAAATTAATGCCTGATTTGAGGTCTTCCAAATTGATACATCTCTGCAATAAAGTCTGGATTCGGTACCCTCTATAAAACGGGTTAACATGGCCACCCAATGGCATGCTAGACCCAGTCATTTTAAAGGGTCTTCATACATACATACAGCAGTCTGGTAAATGGAAAGAGGTTCCCTATGCCCAAGCATTCATCTAACTTCACTCTAATACCTCTATGTGCTGCCTGTTCCCCACCTCAGGTTTTTTTCTTTTTTGGTCTTTTTTTTTTTTTGTTTTTTTTTTTTTTTTTTTTTTTTTTTGCCATCCCCCACTGATCAGAGTAACCATCCACATGGTCCCAGGAAAGATTTCTTGAGCTCGGAGCTAACCTTGCCCTTCCCTGACCCTTGTTCTATGACTCCTCCCCTTGGGTGAGACATTTCCCCTCTCAAGACAGTTTCTCACAGCTGAGTACCCCAGGCCAGGTCTGGACAGACTGTTCTCTCTCAGGAGCACTGGCTCCAAGCTATAGTTCCTAGTGTTTCTCCACCCGGGCGTCTGTCTTTTGTCACACTGTCTGCTAATGTAGGCCTCTTTCCCTGCTCCTCCGTCTTTGCAGCCAGCTGTGGCCACTTAGTTCAGCCGGTTTGTCTGAAAAGGAGCGGGTCCGGGACCCTGCTTGCTCCATTCCCCACCTTGCCTCCTCCGTCATTTGCGGAGAGCTGCAGCCATTTAGTTCAGCTGGTTCACCTGAGGCAGTGGGTTCCAGGACCCTGCTTGTTCCCTTCCCCTCTGTTCCTTAGCTCTCCTCTGGGTCTACTCTTTATATTCTGCCAGGGACCCTCTCTGAGACTTGATGCCTCACGTGCGCAACCACCTGAGCAAAGGGCTTGGCTGCCCTCGCACTTTCTCTCCCTCTCTGCCCGGGACCTGTAAAGTGAGTGTTAGTGGTGCCTTCTGCCACAAAAGCAGCTAACATGAACATTGCTGTGATACGGGACACGTTTTTCCTTGCCCACTGCAGACTCTAGCTGCCAGAGGCACTGGGTAGTGACTTCAGCTGCTAGTATGAAGGCCTGCCCTGCCTCCACAGTGGACCTGACTCATAGCACCTATGCCCTCAGCTGTAGACCCATAGCACAACCCCAAGTCATGACTTGTGGCCCACAGCCCCAACCCGCCAGCCATTCGATCATATGCCACTGTTGCTAGCTTTCTTATTCTGGTCCTAGCCAAATGTTTTTTTGCTAATACAAAAATGTGCTTTTCTCTACCTACACAACCTGCCAAAGTTACTTAAGACTCTTTCCTGTCTTAATAGATTTTTACTACTGCTATTAAATTCTATTCAGTTACAACCAATCCTTATGGATCTCAATCTTGTCAGAAGTCTGTTAATAGTATATTAAGTTTATGGCCAACAGAATTCCCAGAGCCTCTAACAATTGACCCAAGATGGTTTCAGAAGACTTGTGTGTGAAGATATTGTCACAAACGCAGTGGACAAAACTGGATGCCCTGAGTCAAATGACTTGGCTAAACCAAGGTAAGTCATTTTTCATGCCATGCGTATCCATTTCACAGAGAAAAAGCCCTGCGTCTTCTGTGTTTGGAAGCCAAACTGACTTCACCCAAGAGACTATGGAGACCACGGGAACTGTTGGCTAGTGGACTCTGTCATTATTTAAAATAAGATATAACTGGTAGATTATTGTTTACTCTTCAGACTTCTGACTACATTGACAGCTAGGCTTTCACAGATATTGTCTGTTACCTCATTACCTAAACTCAGTTGCCATCAATTAAATGCTTCATATTTCCTCTTCTTGCTATGCCACTATCCTAATATTATCTGAGTTCCTATAAACTTGCCTAACTCTAATAAAACATTCCACTATACGATCCAGCAAAGGTTCATCTTAAAGACTGCTCATGTTGTTAACTCATGCTGTTATCTCTTTTGTAAACTTATAAGCTACAGGAAACCCACTCAGATCTACCTCTCACGGACCAAATAGACTCCATCCAGATAAGTACATCTGCCTAAAGTTCCCACTTACTACCTATTTTAAAGGTTGGAATCCCTCTGGGTTGCAAATATATATCTTAGAAAAATTTTCTTTCTCCCAAATGTACTTAATCTTATTCCCTACATCTTGTCAAGTCCAGGCACATCCAGAACAGCTTCAGAAAAGCTACCTCCAGATGTTCTATCTCTGGTCACACACACAGCTGCTTCTACCGGACCTGTTCCTTCTGACCTATCCTCAGATGGCTCCATAGACCCTGAGCAACAGGAAACAACCAACTCTCGTAAGATTGGACAAACATCTCCCATACCCATTCTTCTAGGTTTTCCCTAGAGACACATCGCCCCCAATGCCAGAAGGAAGTACCAGATATCACTACGACCCTATTCCTGCTTTGCTGTCACCTCTTTCTAATTTTTCTTTTTAGATAAAACTAAAACAGGGGAATGTTGATATTCTGTCTAAACTCCACCTCCACAGTTACCCGGAAACAGCCAGATAAGCCTAGTCCACTATAAAAGGGGCTACTTGCCCCCTCCTCTCTCTCTTCCTCTCTTAAGCTCTCATCTCTAGCTTCTCTGTCCCCTCCTCCTTCCCCTTTCTCTTCCTCTCTTTCCACATGGTCATGGCCAGCCTGTACTTCTCTTCTTCCTCTCTTCTTCCGTCTTCTTCCATCTTCTTCTCCCCACCTTTGCCCTATCTCCTGAATAAACTCCCCCCCCCCCCACCCTTGGAACTGTGTGGTCTGAAGTGATCTGTTCTGAGCTGCGCAGACATCTAACTCGGATGTCTAACAGTAAGTTTTAGTTTTGTGGAGCCAGACAGTTCTGGGTTTGATTTTTCACCCCTACCCTCACCCACAATAGCTGGGTGAATCGGAACAAATATTCATTTTTTTTTTTTATACTTTCCTTCTTTTGTAGAAATAATAAGTAGCTTGAGAAATATCGTGGGTGATAGAGTCTGACAAAGGCCTTGGGCTACCCTGAGGGATTCACTGGCCTGGGACTATGCAGTGCAAAAAAAAAAAAAAAAAAAAAATCCCATTTGTAGTTTAAAAACTTAGAGTTACTGTGAAGGTTTGGGGGGAGGGGAAGTTTACTGAAAAAACTCCGGGGTGTGTCTGGGGGGGGGCGGGGTTGGGGGGACTCCCCTCTGCAGGACCTGGGCTCTGCTAACTTCTGGTCTCTACCAGCCTGCTTCCCTTCTGCTCCTGAGAGCTACAACACGTGTTGTCGGCTCGTTTACTTTTTTGTTTGTTTTGTTTTTACCAAAATAAAAACCTTTGCCTTCTTCACGTTGTTTGTTTGCTTCTGTCTCAGACACTCTGCTGATTATTTCCTGTGTCACAGTTCAGATTCTTGGGGGAGCCTCTTCTGGGTAATCCATCTACCAGTTCAGTTATTGACCAACAATACTAAGTCAGTTGGTTTACCTCTTCTGGGTAATCCATCTACCAATTCAGTTATTGACCAACAATACTAAGTCAGCAATTGTTGGTTTAATTTTAAGAACCGAGGGGAAAATCAGAAAAAAAGCCACTGGGCTGGCTGCTGTCAGAAGCCTCATGAGTTGAGCAGGTTCCTCAATACCCCTCTCCTCTTTTGTTATTTGCTTGTTTCTTTGTGTAGCCTTGGCTGGCCTGGACCTCACTCTGTAGAACAGGTTGGCCTCAAACTCAAGAGGTTCACCTACTTCTGCCTCTGCCTCCAGAGAGCTGGGACTAAAGGCGTGTGTCACCACACTCAGTTTACATAGCCCCTTAAAAGGTAGTGTTCCTCAAGGCCTAGTCCCTTTCCCTTTGATTTCATATGCTCTAAGTGGCAAAGCATGTTATGTAGGCGTCTTCTCTGACTTCTATTTCTAATCTACTTTCTTTAGTTTTAGAAGATGGAATGATATTGTCGGGGATAAGAAGTAATAGGATCTATTGATTCAGAGTTAGTGCAAGTCTGAAAATCAACTCACTTAACTGTTGTCAGTGTCTGGGACCTCAAAGTCAGACCCCAAGACCAAATTCTCAGAACAAAGGAGATTTATGTGCCCCCAGAGAGACATATGGCAGAGATAGACGAAGGGGAAGATGGGGAAGGGAACAAAGGAGAGAGGAGAAAGGGGGCAAGGGAGAAGGGGAAGGGGTACTTGTCCCAGGGCGGCAAAAGACTGCCTCTATATAGAGAGGAGACAGACCCATAAAATGGCAGTTAATAAAGGTACAAGGGGAACCCTTGTTAGGACGGGGAACACCCATTCTAATTTAATTTTAATTGGGCATGTTAGTTAGGTGATCCAAAGGGGGCTTTTGACTGCTGGACTTTAATACTTTCACAGCTCAGACCTTGGTAGTCAGCCTCAGGAGGAGGAAGTGGCCAAGGAAGGGAATAGACCTTGGGGGCTAACTTGAGGAATGTGATCTAGCAGGTTTTAGCAAGGCAGAGGGAATGGGGGAGAAGGGCAAGGCCTGCCAGAGCCACAAGGTTTGAGCTGGTTAGAGTCCCTTTGGTAAGGATTCTTAGAAATGGATTCTGTGTACCACCTCTGAAGTCTGCCAGCTGCATTCCGTTTCATCATTTAAATGGCATTATTGTGTATTTCAGCTAGGTTCCTTCAGCATGAAAAGCTTTTGTGACAGTAAATCGGGCATGCAAAGAAGTAATAATTTTCAGTAATTCTACATAAAGAATGAACTGTCTTGGAGGTGTGAGATGACGCCTCATAAAGAGATCAAGTTACATTCTGGACTTTGGCAAAATGAGAGAAGCTTTCTGTCATCCATTTATTTATTCATTTCTTTATTGTTGTTTGTTTGTTTGTTGAGACAGGGTTTCTCTGTATAACCCAGGCTGTCCTGAAACTCACTCTGTAGACCAGGCTGGCCTTGAACTCAGAAATCTGCCTGCCTCTGCCTCCCAAGTGCTGGGATTAAAGGTGTGCACCACCACTGCCTGGTTTAACCCATTTTCTTACCTGGATAACAATCCAAGGTCTTTTATCTCTTCCATGATGATCATGGACATAAATCTAGAATTCTGAACTTATTCATCTCACTTCTATCTTCCCTTTCCTAGTTAACAGCAAGTACTTCCATTTCCACTGTCCAACTGCAGATGCCACGCGTTCTCTCTACAACTGCCCTCTGCTTGTCCTTCATATCCAGCCTGAAAAAGGAAAGTGCCTCCTAAACGGGGCCTATCTCCCCAGTCCTCCGCCTCACTCTCCAGTCCTCGTGGTTTTCTCTCTGGTATACACAGATATGATCTCAATAACTGTAAGTACATGGGACGCTTCTACACATCTGAGAAACTGATTTTCAAACAACCAAGGCAAGTATATCAGACCACTGGATTCTGACTGTGTCTTTCCAACACTATATCTATGACAATCACAGCATTTGACCTAATATGCCCATGCCTTGCATTTGCTGTTGTCTCTGCATCCTGGACTGTTTCTCCATTGTCTGCCATGAAACAATGTAGATTTCAATGTTGTCATGGTTTGTAGATGCCCAGGGAGTAGCACTATTTGAAGGTGTGGCTCTTTTGGAGTAGATATGTAACTGTGGGTGTGGGCTTTGAGAACCTCATCCTAACTGCCTGGAAGCCGGTATTCTCCTAGCAGCCTTCAAATGAAGATGTACAACTCTTGGTTCCTCTTGTACCATGCCTGCCTGGATGTTGCCATGCTCCTGCCTTGATAATAATGGACTGAATCTCTGAACCTGTTAACTCAGCCCCAATTAAATGTTGTCCTTATAAGAGTTGCCTTAGTCGTGGTATCTGTTCCCAACAAAAAAACCCTAAGACAAATGTAAATACTACCTTCAACACATCCCTACCCTTACAAACAAATTTCATTCCTGTGGTCCCACTTTTTTTTAATAACCTTTATTATTAGCATCTTCAATAGTATAATTGTTTTTCCTTTCTATAAGTCCTTGGTTCCAAATAATTAGAAGAAAAGCAACTTTTAAAAAATGTATCATTGTGTGTCTAGCATCAAGGTCACAGGGTGGCATAGATTATGTATCCAATTAATATCTGTTTAATTCATACTTTTCTATTTTATTCTATGGGCCCTTTGGATAGAAAGCTAAATTTACTTTCTGTGGCACAGAAAGTACCTCCAAGGGAAGGTTCACATTGTTGCAAACCAAACACTCGGTGACTTCAGTAGATCTGTCTTTAGTCTAGATCTGAGAACAGAACCCTCATTCATATCCTATAGAAGCAGTTTAACAGCCAAGCATCCATTTAATGAGTATGCAACTACTTTACCCAAAGATGGTCAGTTATGATATCATATGATCCACAAGTCAATGAGTTGTAATATAATTCTTATCAATTGATGTGGGTCTCCAAAGGAATATGTTGAAGTCTTATGTCTCAGGACTTATAAATGACCTTAGTCAGAAATCCTTTTCACAGATATGATAAGAGCTCAACTTGAGGCAGGGTAGGAACTGGTCCAATAAGAATGGTGCTCCCTAAAGAGATCAGAGACACAGGGAGAATGCCATCATCATAAGTGACAGGGACAAAAAGGATGAGCTGCAAGCCAATGTCATAGGGTTGGGTAACAGTGATAATCACCAGCTAAGAAGTGAAGAAGGATTCTACCCAGCGTGTTCAGAAAGCATGAATGTCCTGCTGATCACTTGATTTCAGTCTTCTGGATGCCAGACCTGACAAACGTACATTTCTGTTGTTTTAAACCACCAGGATTCTGGTGCTGGAGCCCAGGCAAGTAATATAGCAATGATCCCATACAATCTTCAACATCTGACACTGCTAGAATTACTGGTGAAATCAGAGGAAACGTCCTACTTCCAATGTCTGTGCTTTCTCTAACAGTAAAACTCTGTGTCCTGGAATGCCTCAGGATGGTTTCCAGCTTCTTGGACTTTTTGCTTATTATTCTCACACTGGATATCATGATGTCATACAAAGCCCAGTTTCAGCTGCTTCTGATGGGCATTGCCATGAGTGTTGCTACATGAAATGGCTTGAGAACTGAAGAGTATAAAGCATGAAGGATGCTTTCCCTGCATGAAGCCAAGGCTCAAGTGTTACCTCGGTACCCCCTTATACACAATTGACTGATGGGGATATTATAATCACATTCTTCCAGGAAGCAGGGGAATTACTAAGCTGTCTTTCTACCATCTAAGTCCAATTATGTGAGATTTGCTACTTTTTCTGTTCTCCTCTTTCCCTGGACACCAAATCTAACCAAAAACATGAATAGGTGTCAAGAAACATGAACGCTAGATTATAAGAATTCAAAGTTAAACCCATTAGAATCCAGGGAATATTATTGGATTATGGGAAAGGTTAGGTTCCCCGTAAAGTGATTAAGTTTCCCCTGGCTGTAAAATAAAAGAAGGAAACGTCACTCACACTTAGGGTTGCCTTCCCTCAAGGACTTGTAACAAAAGAGCTGTGATGATTTTACTTTCAAATGGCCCATGAAGTTGATGCAAGCTGTAATTGGAAGCTCACTTTTTCAGTGAGCCCTGAGCATCAGGACAAACCAAAAATCATTTCCAGGAAGGCAAATGAATACTTCAGATGGCTGCCAACAGATGAAAAAAAAATCCAGTCTGCAAAATAAAGAATGAAAAGTGTTTACAGAAGCAGTAGAAACAAGTGAGGCACCCGGGTTACCACGTAAAGCGTTAATTAAAGGGAACCCTGCCAATGTCCGTGAGTAAAAAGGCTGCAGTAAGTTATTTCTCTCTTTTCTCCTTTGCATCTGCAGCAACAATCATCTCTCCTACTTCCACTGGTAAAACAAAGGATGTTTTGTAATGCAATCCTGGGAGCTAGAGGAGGCAGAAGTGTACCCGCCACATCTTACCACACTAGCTAAAGGAGCATAGAGGAGTTTATTCAGTTTGATAGTTAAGGTTTTGACCTAGAATACTACGCCTTTAAAAATGGACATACTGGATGCTCTGCCTTACAGATCCTATTTTATGACACAGTCATGGACTCTATGGAAGTGTCCGTTTATTTGTTTGTTTTGAGACCATAGTCTGGACTGGCTTCTAGCTTACTCTACAGCCAAGATGACTGTGAATTCCTGATCCTCTAGGTTCTGCCTCCAGAGAGCTGGGTAAGCACCACCATGCATGATTTTATGTAGTGCTGAAGACTGAAGCAAGGCCTTGTATACTCTCCATTCCCTAGTTTCCTACCATGGATGTTTCCACTGGAAGGCACAGTTGTTCTCTCCTGTAAAGGTTTGCTAAGCGTCCATCAAAGGCCTGTATATGGTGCTTGGGAAGAGGTGAGTCTTTTAAGAAACAGGAGCTATTATGAGGACATCAAATCACTGAGATATACTGGAAGGGGTCTTGGAGACCTTCTTCTTGTCTTACTTCTTGCTTATCTTAATACAAGTAGCTTGCTTTACTGTTCATTTCCCCCATGGTATTCTGCGTGACTTACTACACTCCCACGTACAACACAGCCTGAAAACACCAGAACAGTACGTGAAAACGAGCATTTCTTCCACGTGAGTTGATTCTCTCTTGTATTTTGTGACACTGATGGAATGCTGAGTGACGCATCTCTGAAACAACTCCCAATTACGGAAATGAGATACCTCATCCCGTCTGCTGGGTAGGCCTTCTGTATCGAAATCAATTTGGTTCCTTGAGCAAAATTTCTTCATCCTAATTTCTGATAAGCTCACGTGAACTAAAGTAGAAATACAACTCAGTAGTTTTTAGTTCAAGGAAAGACTACATTTCCGGTGTTTACCCAGGTCCACACAGCAAGGGCCAGGAAAATACCTAGAGACGTGTCAGCCATCACAAAAACTCTGGTTCACAGCACATAAAGCAGGATATTGCAGGCTTTGACTCTGCATGCCTAGAGCTAATAGAGAATGACCTATGTCAGATTTTACTGTGGGGAAATCAGGAGACTTACTAAGGGGCTGATATTTCCTTCTGTTCTTTCCTTGACCGTGGCCTCTCTCACTGAGCCTGTTTGTTGTCTCTCTAGAGAGTCTCCCCTCATTTACCTACTTTCACTATAGTCTTCCTATCAGAAATGACACTGGAGTTTACAAAGCTTGAGTAAAAGCACAAATTACTCAGCTTGGACCTCCACACAGATTCCTTCCAAAGACACCTTTGCTTTTTAGTTGATCTTTTTAGACATGAGACCAACTGTCCCCAGCATTGGAGATGGCCCGTTCTGCTGTTCCACGGTTACTGTAAGTACTCTGTAAGCATATATCAAATGGGGTGATGATAGACTTCTGTCCAGAGATCAACTGTATTTAAGATATATTAAAGAAGTAGGAAAAAGCAATCAAAGGTTTTTCTGTTTGCATTATCACCGTATGTCATACAGTGACAGGGAAGGGGGATGGGATGGCCATCTATAGGTCCTTCTTTGATAAGCATTCCTTTTTCATCCGTGTCCTGACACTACATTCTAATACCTGAGAAAGGAATATCTTCTCTTTGTGATCCTATAAGCTACTTTCCTGGGTCCAGCTATGACACTGACCCAACAGGCTCTCTGCTAATGTGTTGGAAGGTTTCTATGACTCTAGCTTTAGGACTTTCTGTCTTATGGACAGGTACATTTTTCTCTGTCCTATTAATCTCCTTGAAAGCAGAGGTTCAAGTTGGCTCAACCCTTAAATGAATTTGGGTCTTGATCATCCGTCAGCCGTTCTCTTCATAAGTGCATTCTGGTGGAGGATGGTGAGATGTGCCTTTAAACTCAGTACTCGAGAAGAAGAGATAGGTGGATGGACCTCTGTAAGTATAAGCCTTGTCTACACAGTGAGTGCTAGGCTAGCTATGGCTATATAGTGAAGAGCTGTCTCAAACAAACAAACAAAAAAGACTCCAGTACTTTTTTTCTGCATGGCTTATTGCAATCAGTCTAATGTCCTATAGATTCAAATTGTTGCAATTGACAGCCTTATTCATTTAAAATTTCTCACTAAAGTCTTATCTTTTATTTTTTTTTTAAATCTCTCTCTGTTAATTCTCTCTGGTGAGAATAAGACCACTATCACAATTTTTGAGCCAAACTTGAAGCAAAATTTATTAAATGCTGGCACAGAACTCCAAGGTGTAGAGCTTAATAACATTAGTTGGAGACTTAAAAGGCAAAATCATACTTCCTTCCTTCATCCAAACACAGCTAAGCATATATCCTGACACACTTCCTACATATGTACCTTCTGTCTATGTGTGATCAAGCATATCCTGTGCATTTGAGGCAATCAAACTTGTTTACAGAAGCAATCCAGGAAGTTATCTGTCCTTGGCCAACTGAAGCGTACAGGTTAGAGGCTCACTTAAGTACAGCAATTTAAACTTAGAACATAATGTTAGCCCTCATACTTCCTCTTGGACGTCATCTTCCGTTATTTAACACAACCACATGCCAGCACTTTTCAGACTTAAAAATAGTCTACATAGCACCTTCACAATTTTTTTCTCATTATAATTTAATGTATATTTAATAACCATCAAAATCATAACACATTTTATCAATAACACACATGTAACAAGAAAAACTGATTTTCAAAATATAATAGGAGCAACAGACATCTTTCCACATGGAAAAGTTGATTCTATACAGTACAATATTACTTTGCATATGAGTTAGTTTTATTAAAGCAAATCTCTCTCATATAAGTTTCTTTATTTAATTATGGTTTTTCAAGACAGGGTTTCTCTGTGTCGCTCTGGCTGTCCTATAACTTGTTCATTAGACCTGGCTGGCCTCAATCTCAGAGATCTGCCTGCTTCTACCTCCTGGGTGCTGGAGTTAAAGGCATGCACCACCATGCCAGCTTCATTATGCTTTTGTTAATGTGTACTGTTCACATTCAGTAAAGCCTCAGTGACATTAATAGTGAAGTTGGGGAATTAAGGGAATACTTTAAAGAAAAGGAGACTGATGTCTAACCATTCATGGCTCATGAACCTTTTGAGTTTTCTCCCTTTCCTTAATATAAACTTTCTAGGAAATTTAGACCTTTGAAATGACTAAATTATTAACCAACTTCTTTGCATGAATAAATTTTTAATGTACGGTTACACTTTGCTAGGATAGTTTGGGTTAAACTTCCAATGTGATAGATACAAAGTTAAGTGGTGCATGAGAGAGCCTCTGAGTGCTGTGTGAAAGCCATGACAGACAGATGCCTCCAACTGTCACATACGCAGTTGTGGACTTCAGAAAACATTCACGAGCTCAAAAGCTATGAATATTCTTCTATCATCTCTCCCTCTCTTCTTTCCTTTCTTTTTCACTCCTCCTCCCCCCATCTCTCTCATTCTTTCTTTTAATGTATAACCTTTGGGTCTCAAGAATGATATGAAGATATTTTAGAAATCGAGTGTTTCCCCATCACTATTGAAAACACTAAGATTTGGGCAGTGGTGGTGCATGCCTTTAATCCCAGCACTTGGGAGGCAGAGGCAGGCAGATTTCTGAGTTCAAGGCCAGCCTGGTCTACAGAGTGAGTTCCAGGACAGCCAGGACTACACAGAGAAACCCTGTCTCGAAAAACCAGAAAAAAAAAGCCAAAAAAGAAAAAAAAAAGAAAATAAGAAAAGAAAACACTAGGAAACTGAGTTTCCAGCTGTTCAGTAGAGCAAGTGATGAGCAAACAAATATTCCATTCTATTTATCTTCTTTTTCACACTCTGAAAAATGTCTGCCAAAGACTCTTGGAAGCTGAGCAACATATGTATCTAACTGAGTCAAGTACACCGACTGTGTTAGGCTCCTCAGTTTTCAGGGAAAAGGCAATGTGTGCCTGAACCCAAACTGAAGAGGGCATGAATGTCCCCAGTGTCTCTTCATATTCATGGTGAGATAGCACACAGGAAGCCCTGGGTTGGTATGGGTTTTGAAAAGACCCTACTCTATGAAACCTGCTCATGAGAATGACATTGGTCTACCTTTAGTCTCTAGAGTAGAAGCAGATAATAATTCAACTCAAACCTAAAAGCTTATTTGACCCAGAGAAATAAACACGCATATACTACCCCCATACATACACCCATACTCATCCCCAATACAAATGCGCACGCGCACGCACACACACACACACACACACACACACACACACACACACACACACACAGAGAGAGAGGGACAGAGACAGAGAGACAAAGAGACAGAAAGAATTGTAAAGCTATGGTTTAGAACTGAAGATATTGAAATTAAGGTTTGCTATGATTGCTACTGTGTGAATATGAGTGACATTAAAGCAAGTATATAATAGGAAAAGGTCATCTGTAAGTGGACAACAGATGAATAACGAGAACAAGATGAACTTAGAAGAAAATCTTTCAACAGCTAAGGAGAGAGGAACTCTTGTAAACATGGGAGGGCTTGTAGAACACACCACCTAGAATCACCTGAGAAGAGGAAACATCAACAGAGGAACTGCCTTCATCAGATTGGCCTGTGCCATGGCTTTAAGGTATTTTCTTGGTTTGTTATTGAATGGGAAGGCCCAGCTGCTATGGGCAGTGGCACTCCAGGTAGATTGTCTTGGGTTGGACAAGGAAGCAGGCTGAGCATAAGCAAGAAAGAGCAAGCAGTATTCTTCCATGATCTCTGTTTCAATTCCTGCCTCTAGGTTGTAACAGGGACCCCAGGGCTTAGCACAACTGACTCTGTGATGGAAGTACCATTCAGGCCATAAAATGACATAGAGGGTACTACCTGCCAAAAATGAAAACAAAGGCCTAATCCATCAAAGTCTATAGTTCTGGGAAAGTCTCTAAATGTACTAACCTTGCTTTTTGGCTTCTATGGTTCCATTTTGGGCTAACTGTCCTTGTTAACTGAAGTATGTCAACCCAGAACATGGCTTTTGTGCTTGAAAGCTCACCCCAAGAAAGGCTCAGTGCTACACTGAGATCCCAAACATCCAATGTAGTCACCAGCTGGCTACATTTTTATTGTCTTATACCCATGTCTGAGCAGTCTTCTCTGGTGGCTACCCCACAGCAAGGCTCCTGCCTGGAGTCCCCCATGATGGACTGTAATCTGTAAGCCAAGTGAATTTGATCCACATCCAAGTTGCTTTGGTCAGTGTTTTACCACAGTGCCAGAAACCAAACTAGAAAAATCACTCCTGGCAAAAAGAGAGAAAGTAGAGTATACCGGGTATAAATGCAAGTAGTTCAGTCAGTTTGAAGTTAAAAGGAAGAAAAGTACTTTTCAAACAGCTTCTATTTTACCAGGGGGGAAAAAGAATCAAGGTCACCAGCACTTGGGAGGCAGAGGCACTGAGTTCAAGGCCAGCCTGGTCTAAAGAGTGAGTTCCAGGACAGCCAGGGCTACACAGAGAAATCCTGTCTTGAAAAAACAAAACAGAAAAAAAAAGAAATATTCTATATTTATATATTTCCCATGAGCAGGAAAGACTAATAAGGAAAAGACTCTTTATAGTCTTACAATCTGGAGAATGTATATGCATGAGAAACAAGGGTGATTCTTGACTTCTGTCCTTGCCCATCTGTTCACTGTCTCTGAGTTTTAAAATCCTTTAAAAAATTCAGTTAAGCAAAATATGTCCCCAATACACAGATATACAGCAGACTTTTAATCTGTCATGTGGAGAGCTTTTGGGGCCTCTTCTAGAAACTTGGTGGGAATTTGACATTGGGCCAGGACACAGAAGTAGGCTTCAGGCAGGAATTTGACATTGGACTAGGACTGGGAAGTAGGCTCAGATAAGAATATTTACGTCTGGGATAATATAAAGCTCAAGATAAACTCAGAAAAAGAATGTGACATTTATCTTGGACATCCTGATAAGCCCCTAGAAACAGTGATCACAGGACTTTTTTTTTATTGCCTTGTTTGTTCTTTAACCTAGAACTGACCTTACTATTTTCATGTGCTTTTCTTCTTTGCCAAAACATGCTTGCTCACCATCTCAGCACCTGGTGGTGGCTTTGGTTTTATGCCTGTTTACATGTACTTGAGAACAAATTTACTGTCCTAACTAAAAAGCTGAGTATTTCTGAAGAAAAACTCAAAAATTAGTCACATAATACCAACATTACTGAAAAATATACATACAAAGAGCCAAAAGTTGGATTCCATTAAGATGCTTTTCCTCATCAAATTTTTCCTAAAATATGGCTTGTCAGGATGCCTTGTGATGGGTCCTAGTGGTACAGGCCTGTAATCTGCCACTTGGGACAGGATGAAGCAGGAGGGTTACAAATTCAAGACCAACTTTGTCAACTAAGTGAAACCTTGTCTCAAAAAAACAATAGTTAAAACTGAAAGAAGAGAGAAGGTGGGTGTGAAAGAGTTAAAAAATTTTAAGCCTTCCACAGATGGAGTCAAGAGTGCAGATCAGCTTGTTCTGCGCTCTGGGTCCTAGGAAACTAGCTATCCACAAGACAAAATAGATAAGATAGGAGTTCAGAGCTGAGAGTTCAGGTCAGCGTGACCGTGCACCCTGGATACCAGGAACTAAACTGACCACAAGATAGATTGAATAGAGTTTGAGCTGGGAGTCAGCGTGCCCATATACCCTGGATACCAGGAACTGAACTGAAATAGGGTTTGATTCTTTTTTTTTTTTTTTTTTGGTTTTTCAAGACAGGGTTTCTCTGTATAACCCTGGCTGTCCTGGAACTCACTTTGTAGACCAGGCTGGCCTCGAACTCAGAAATCCACCTGCCTCTGCCTCCCAAGTGCTGGGATTAAAGGCGTGCACCACCACCGCCCGGCCTGGGTTTGATTCTTAAGAGAACAAAGAGAGATTTTCCCCCTGACCTTTCTTGAACCTGTCACGGAAGCTGAACACTGGACAGGTACTTTCTATAGATACTTAATCATGATTCCCCACCTCATCTCCCCTGGGTTGCGGTTTTTCCCTTTAAAAGCTCTTCCTCTTCTCTGAGGGGAGGGGGGGTCGTACTTCATTTGCTTGCCTCTGCGTAGGACAGGCTAGAAGTGTGGCCTCAACGCGTTGAATCAAATATACCTGTTAATTACATCAAGTTTGGTGTCTTGCAGTTATTGGGGTGGCCGTGAATTCCCGAGAACAGGGAGGGAGTTCCTCCCTTTCTGGCGGGCCTTACAGGTGCTGAAGACAGAGCTTCGTGCTACAGTGCTCTCTCAGCATGTGCAGTATCCTAGGTTCCATCCTTTGATCATCACCAACTAATGAGAGTGAAACAAAACAAAATGACTTCTGATTCACTCTTTAGCTTAAGTTTCAACCTAAGGATGGTCCAAAGATCATACTACTAGCTACATACAACTAGTTATAGATAAAAGTTCTGGGCCAGCAAGATGGCATATCTCCATGATCCTAGCTACTCTGGAGGCTGAGATGGGATTTTAAGCTAAAGACCATCTTTAGAAAATTTTCAAGATATCCTTTTAGAAATAAATTACAAAGGACTAAAAACACAGCTCAGTGGTAGAGCTGATTCAGTCCCCAATGTCACAAGAAGGTGGGGCTTGCCTCCAATTCCTTGCCCTACCCACATTTCCACAGACCATGTGCCTATGTGCAGCAGCATACTGCAACACACCAACACAGAACATTTCATCATCTCAGGAAGTCCAGACTATACAAGCCCCTATGATTTGTCCCATCTCTAGACTTTCTGCTCCAAGGAAAACAAAGAACTATGAATTTCTGATACCTCTTCTGGACCATGTGGACTTTAAACAGATGCAAATGAACTCTTGGCTACCTCTGTCTCTTATATAGACAGACCCACACGACAAGCAGAGTTTGGAAGGAAGAAGATGCAATATGTACCTTGAGTGACAAAATAGGGCAGGGAAAGGTGCTTTAAAATCTAGGAGAACAAAACATGCCTTAAGCACTTGCCTTCTCTTTGTTGCAGGGACCTCCCCGGAGGGCTGCATTTTCAGTCTTGTGCTCTACAGCTTGGTGTGATAAATGCAGGGAAATTTGGATGCAGAACAGAGGGGATACCACACAAGGGTGATAAAGGGTTTGGAAAATAAATGGCTGTGCCGAAAGACACAAAAGTCATTCGTCTTGAGAGAACATTTTATAATTATCTTCAAGCATAAGCATGTATGTTATAGAGAGAATTGTGCCAAGCTTCTTTGAAAGACAGTGTGTACAGGATGGAATAATTAAACTAAGTTAATAGTATAAAACCAATTTCCTGACAAGAGTAGCTATGCTGAAACAGGCCCTAAAGGAAGTTTAAGAAATCTATGGAAGTATTTGAAGGCAGAAAAAACACTCCATTAAAACACTTGACAATCTGAACTCCTGTGGAGGGCATGCAGATATAGTTGAGGGTGAATATATTTGTGCATGCATTTTGTACTGGTCTCCAGAGGCTCAACCCACTCACTTTAAACTGCCCTGGGCTTCTGTAGCTCTCCTGCACAAAGGAGCACTTCTGGCTTCCGAAACAATTCCCTCTGTCCCTTAATTCAGTTACTGTTCCATGCTTTCCCACTGCGGAGCATTGGCTGGAAAATTTCAGTCATGTTGGCCCTTTTTATTTGCCATTGTGTTCTTTATTACCACTCCAATGTGGTCTTGGGAAAGAGACAAGTGTGCTCTGTCCATCCATCATCTTTCAACAACTTTTCATGGTAAGGACTCAAAATAGTAAGAAGATAAAACGATAAAGAATGAAGGAAAAGAGTCAAAACAAGGTGACTGTCTGCTAGCTGCGGTCATGAAGGAATGACAAGGGCTGGATGAACTCTCCATGATCTACCCTCATCTTAGTTACTGCTCTCTAACTGTGGTAGAACACCATGGCTGTGGTGACTTGTAAAAGGAAGCGTTTCATTTGGCTTATGGTGTCAAAGGCTATGACAGCAAATCACAGGCATTGCAGTAGATGAGAGCTCACAAGTTGATCTACAACCACCAGCAGAAAGAGACACTGGGAATAACAGGAGGCCTTTGAAACGTCAAACAGGCCTCCAGAGACACATGTCCTTTGACAAGACCACGCCTCCTAATTCTTCATTGGCAATTCTATCAACTAGGGACCAAGTTGTCAAATATATGAGCCTACGAGGCCATTCTCCTTAATCCACCATAACCCCCATGTCCCTAAGTACCACAGTGACCAGTGTCTTTGCAGACTAATCCAGCCTAGTTCTGGCAGAAATCCAAGATGTACATGTTTGCTGACTGTACATTTTTTATAGCTGGGGAAAAGAAGAGAAACAAGTTCATTTGGGTTTTGTTTGTTTGTTTTGCTTTACTTTCTGCTCTTGGATTTCAGACCTTGTTGTTTAATTAACAAATATTTAGTAATATACATTGATGAAAACCCAAATCTGGATTTAATTCATTTTTACCTCTCTTGAAGAAAAGTAATCTGTTTATTTAAAAATATAATGGGGCATGGTAGCACTCGCCTTTATTCCCCCGCCCTCAGGAGGCAGAAGCAGACAAATCACTAGGACAGCCAGGCCTACAAAGAAGGGCCCTGTCTCAAAAATTCAAAACAGATTTTTTTTTAAAAAAAATTAAATTAAAATTCAATCTTCACAGATGAGAAAGGTGAGGCAGGAACTGAAGGGAAGATAAGAGATGGTGGCTGTAGGTAAGGCAGTGGTCACATGCAACAAGAGAAAATGTGTGGGAGCGGTCAGCCATTTGGTACCAAACTGGAACTGAAAGGGTTAAAATTTTTCAAAATCTCCTAGCAGACTGGGCAGAAGCAAGAGTGCAGGTCAGCTTGGTCGTGAGCTCTGTGTTTCAGGAACTTGGCTGACCACAAGATAGATGGTTGATTATGAATAGGCTCTTAGAGAATAGCCTATACAAAATGTTCCCCATGACTGTTCCTTAGACCCTGTCACAAACTGAATAATGGGCTGGAATGTTCCACAGGTACTCTCCAATAACCCTCCTTCACTCTCCCTATCTGGGGACAAGTGTCTCATTCCGGTTATTCCTGAGTGCCCTAAATTGTGGTTTTTGGCTTTAAATTCCCTCTGTCTCCAAAGCCCAGGGGTCAGACCCCACTGCCCCTGCGTGGGTCATGGGTCTTGACCTCAACATGTTGACCGAAATATACCTTTTGCTGATTGCATCAAGTTTGGTGTCTTGTGAGTTAATGGGTGGCCTCGAATTCCTGAGGTTTGGGTGAGGTCCTCCCTTGGTGGGGGCCTTACAGAACCTTGTTTCCTGATGTCTTCTTAAAACCCCACCTCAGTAACAATCACAACCCTGGATGTATTTATCTGGATTGAAAAACAGAAGAATTGGCGTTGTGAAGAGTATTGGTAAAACAGACAATCTTACTCTATTCCTGAGCTGAAATCCGTAATCTCCGGGCCCCTAGTTTTTCATTTGGACTTTCTCGTGTTGTTTCCTGGTCTAAAATTTTAGTACTTGAGCCTGAAATCTGGTTTCTGGGCCACATCCTCAGAGTTTTCCTATTTGGACCACATCCTCCCCTGAACCATTGACTCTGTTTTTTAGCCCAGACTTGGAATTCTGCGTTCCCTATTGCAGACTCCACCCTAGATATTTTTTTTTCTTCACAATTTATGTTTAAGGTTGAACTAAAGTTCATGTTAAACCTAGAAACACATAAATCCAGAAAAGAAAAATAAAGCTACAGATCAATGTTTGAGGGTAGAAGAAATTATTTGTAGTTAGAAATAGACCGTTTCCTCTCTGACTTGGGGGATGATTAGTTATATTTTTCAAGAATTTCCTAAAGTGGGGTGAGTTTTTTTTGTTGTTGTTGTTTGTTTGTTTGTTTGTTTGTTTTCTTTTTTTGAGACAGGGTTTCTCTGTATAGCTCTGGCTATCCTGGAACTCTGTAGACCAGGCTGGTCTCTAACTCAGAAATCTGCCTACCTCTGCCTTCCAAGTGCTGGGATTAAAGGCATGCGCCACCACTGCCTGGCCATTTGTTTTCCTGATTGAATTTGTTAGCATTTTGTCTAGGCTCTGCCCCACAGTTAGGCAATAGCCAAGTATGTATACCTGACTCACTATAAAAGGGGCTGCTGGCCCACTCCTCTCTCTTGCTCTCTTGCCTTCTTGATCTCACTCTGTCCTCTCCCCACTTCTCCCCTCTCTCTCCATTCCCTTCCCCCCCCTCCATGTGCCCATGGCTGGCTTCTACTCTTCTCTCTCTCTCTTTCTCTCTCTCTCTCTCTCTCTCTCTCTCTCTCTCTCTCTCTACTACCCTCTCAATCCCCTCTCATTGCCCTGAATAAACTCCATTCTATACTATAAGGTGTGTGGCTGATCCCTCATGGGGAAGGGACCTCAGCATGGGCCTGCAAAGGCACCCCCTTCCCCCACACTTGACTGCACATCCACCAAACATATTCCTTCCCCCCCTTATCTTTTTATAATACACAACAGAAGTGACTCATCTAGCTGTTGTGGCAATCATAGCCTCCCAAACGGAGAAAACCCAGGTTTTCTGATACTATATCACAGGGTTCTCTCTATAGTTTTGACGACAAACTTATTTTGTTTGTAATCAAAAAGAACATTTTAAAATTGTATAGCTTTTTGAAGTCATCAAGAATCTAGTTTTCTCCCTTTAAATATTAGAATTATCAAAATCTTGGAAGCTTAGAGTATATTGCCAAAAGTAGTGGGCACATATGTTTAATCCCAGCCCTCAGAAGACAGAGGCGGAAGGATGTCTTGAGTTTGAATCCAACTTGGTCTCTAGAGAGAATTCCAGGAGCTCCAAGGCTACATCAAGAACCCTGTCTGGAAACAAAACAAACAAAATGAGATTATTTACACAACAGTCTAGGATAAGCTAGGATGATCCTGAAGCATTGTGTCTAGGAGTTAGAATATCCCACTGTTTGTGACTGCATCAATTCAACACTCCAGGTACCCCAGTAGAATACTTCGGGGATTCAGTAAGACATACTATAAAAATTGCCAAAAGCCCTTCTGATCGATCGTCTTCCTCTCCACCCCACCCAGCTTTTACATCCTGCTTATCCTTCCAAACACCCAAGAAAATACTTCCCTTTAAACTACACTAAGCAGGTGTGTACTGAGATTTGGGTTTTTTTTTTTTTAACCAGTTATGTTAGAAAATTATTATTTTTTTAATTTCAGGTATGGAATTGTTGGGTTATAGGGGGTTTGTGCGGCTGCCCCTGCTACGGGGCTAGGGCCGCTTAGAAATTTGACTGTGCTCTCACCTCAGGCTGGCGCTGGGCTGTGAGAAGCTGCTGCAGGGACACTGCTCTAGGGAACCAAAGCTAGCTGGGGCAGGGGGAACAGACGGTCCCCGGGCATGCAGAGCGGCCGGGACTTCTGGTTCTCAGGTTCTTGGGCACCCAGGCACCCAGGAAGCCGTAGAAGAGCTGAGAATGAAGCGGGGACCACCGGCTGGACTGGCCCACAGTCAAAGTGGAGAGCGGGGAGAGAATCTCCGGCTGTGCCACACAGAGAGAGTCCTTGGCTTGCTGCAGTGGTTTGGCTTGGCTTGGTCATAGGCTGCTTGCTTGGGTTGGTGGCTGGGAATGCAGAGAGGTCTTCTGCAGGAGATTAGATAGAGGCGTGTTCATTTTTTCTCCTTGGCGGATCCTGATGAAAAGAAACAGTCCATGGTTTTAAGGCTCTAATTGTCATGGCAGAAAGTAGATGAGAAAACGTATCCCAGTTTCTCAGAGTGGGCTTAAGGTTAAATACCTTTGCAGGGAGGCGGGTCTGGGAAGGAAAGCTTAATTGGCTAAGCCCTTCTGGCCTTTTGGTACCTCTTTAATATGGAGATCTGTCCTGAGGCTCCAGGGCTTGTAATCATGCCCTCTACTTGTGGAGGGGCTAGAGGGAGTTGTCCTACTTGACTGAAGGACACAAATCTATGGAGGGCTGCGGCCTCATGTCAGGAGTCTAGTGTCCTGGGGCATGGCAAAATGCCTGCCGTCTGTCCCTTAAGGTCACCTGGGTCCCACCTGGTGCCCCTTAGGATCTCCTGGGGTCTCTGGGGTTTCTGGCCTGTGCTTGACCAGAAACTAGGTTGTCTTTCAAGGTCCTACATGGGATATGGGGTTGCTCTAGATTGTCCACAGCTGCTAACTATGATTTGTCTCGTGCTGCAGGAAGAGCGTGATTTTTGCCAACTGAAGATAGTTTACATTTGGAATTCTGGGGACTCTTAAGAGGGTATAAAGCGAGAGCCTGGGAAAACCTGGGATGGCTGTTTCCATCGCTGCTGCCAGTTGCTGTTGGTGGGTCCTGCTGTTGAATTTGCTGCTTTTACTATTGATGGATTGCTGGTTGTTGATTGGAGATATTCTGACAGCTGCCCCAAGGAACTCTACAGCCCTAATCAACAGGAAGTAGTCTAAAAAGGTCTATGTCCTTTTCCTCTCTAACCTTTTTCTCCTACCTAGTGGTGGTGGTGGAAGGGATTAGGGTAGAATAAGAGTGGAGAAAGGTGGTAGGTATACAAACCCAACAAAGCTAATAAGTAAAATACAGTTACACCTGTGTATTTATACTTTTTTTTTACATTTAATTCATAAATTTTAAAATAAAATTTAAAAGCAAACAGGATTCTTTTATTTTACATCATGATAACATTTTGTTGCATTACACATTATGACTTTAAATGCATAGCCACTATGAGGTACTGGCAATAAAATTGCTGACCATTGTATCTGTATTTATGGGTCTTGGCAACCATAGGTTTCTCACAGCGTAAAGTAATATTTATTAAACTAATTCTCATCTGACTTTAAGTAAACAAGACTCAAACTATTATACTTTAATAGGCTCTGTGTAACTGCTGAGGGATTACCCCTAATCAAAATATCTTGATACTAGTCTAGCTATGGGTTCAACTGTGCTCCCCAAATACTTGCTGTTTGAAATTCCCTGAGCTCTGCTCCAGCAGTCTAGTGTCTTGGGGAGGCTTGTCACTCTGATATATGCTGTTAGTTCACCAAGACTCATGGAGACCTACTGTTCTCCAGTTTTCTCATCTTCTGTCCTCCTCCTCTTTCTTCCTCTCCCTCCTCCTCTTCCTCTAACTCCTCCTCCTCCTCATGGTGACTACCTGTGACCCCCAGCCTGGTAAGACTCTAGCAAGCCTTAGTTTACTGGAGACCCCCTGAGTGAACAAGCAGAGCCTGGGGATCGTTGCAAAAGCAAGAGGATTTTTATTGTTCCAGAATGCTGGGGTCATCCTGCATCCAAAAGGAGAGGTGACCCTGGGGAAGTTTGGCCAGTTTTTATAGTTTTTAGGGCAGCAGCCATTAGGCACAGTGTGATTGGCAGAACAGTGTGACTTTTAAAACTGATTGGTCTTTAGGAAATGAGGTGGCAAGGGTTGGTCCATCCTGCTGAAAGTGTCTTCCGTGCTCAGGGCCTTCCCCACTCGCAGATGAGTTCCCTCCTCTATGGTCTGAGGAATATTAATCAGCTTCTTCCATCAGGCAAGTGTCCCATGACCTTTCCAAAGTTCCTGAGCTGACCTCTTCAGTAACTCAAACTTCCATCTCTATTCCCCCCCAGTAATTGTCTGTCACCAGTTTTATTTAACCAATAGTTTTAAATTGGGGAGCAAGGTCTACATAGCATCACTTGGTGTTTTCGAGCATCTGCTCTTAGTAGGCAATCAGATCTTGGGAGCCAGTATTTAGCATTTAAATACAAGCAGTGCCAGACCAACCTCCTGTATCACAACATTAAAATTCTTGTGACTTGAGTAGCAGATCTGGTCAAAAGCCAACCAAGGCATTGCAAAGTTAAAAAAAAATGTTCGTAATATTACTTAGACTTCACTGAGATTCCTTAGCTTTTCTGTTCATGACATCCTGCTGACTTGGGATTTCAAGAGGTAAACAGAGATGCTAGACTATGACTATGGTGAACACACAATTGTGTGGTTTATTCAAAGACTTTTTTTGTTTACAAACATGAAAGAAACAAGGGTTTAAAATTCTAAGGAAGTATAATGATGGCAAGAATGTACTGGGTTCTGAGGGGTCATGTAGGATACCAAACACCTTCCCTAATCCTCCAAACTGCCCAACATTAGGGAACACGCCTAAGAAGGGATTGGGTTTCTCTTTATCACTAGATAGGATCAAGTGCTTGTTATGAGAATACAAGGAAAGATAAGAAGCATGGCCATCTTGGCTATCCCTTGCAAGCATCATACTCTTAATCCTGTTGCTTTAAGCTCTACATTTGCAAAAAGGTGAAAGTGTATGGGGAGGGCTCTAAGGTAAACATAAGAACACAGAGTTTGAACGGCATTGCATGGTTCAGGACAGGGACTCACATGGAAGAGGTCTGGAGGCCATGTTTGGGCCTGGGGGTGGGAAAACACTGGCAAGAAACAGCAGTGTATTAAAAACTGCAACAGAGGGCTGGCGAGATGGCTCAGCAATTAAGAGCACTGACTGCTTTTCCAGAGGTCCTGAGTTCAATTCCCAGCAATAACATGGTGGCTCACAACCATCTGTAATAAGATCTGATGTCCTCTTCTAGTGTGTCTGAAGACAGCTACAGTGTACTCACATAAAATAAATAAATAAATCTAAAAACAACAACCAAAAAAAAAAAAAAAAAAACCAAACCAAACAAACAAAATAAAACCCTGCAACAAAGCCTCAAAAGGAAGAAAGGCTTCTTTTCAAAGCCCAGGGAAGAGCTCCATTAGAGAGGGATAGCTTAAGGTTAAGAGTAATAAAAAAATAAAGTTTCGTGAGAAAAAAAACAGCAGGAAAGACCCAGAAAGTAGGGCCTTCAGAGAAATTTCACAAACAAAGGAAACCATCTGGCTTTTATAAGTTTGGGGGCTGGTGTGAGTTTTTACACCACAGAGTTTAGTTTGGAAGAGCTTCTGTTACAAAGGTGTGGCAGATTCAAGTACTGGGTAGGAGAAGTTAGGAGTTGTACACCCACATTCCAGAATAGGTTCTTAACAGAGAGAGCTGCTAGAGAGTGTGGTCCAATTCTTTAAGGCTGTGAGATCAGCCCTCTTACAGGGGCAATAATCATTTAACCTTCAGTGTGGTGGAGCAAGACAGTGCAGAGGTTCCCCCAGCTTGCATTCTTGCTGAGGTCATTTCCATGTTTAACTAGAATCTCGTCTTCTTCACGGAGACTCCAGTGGAAAACAACCCAACTCTATTCTAGGAACCGTAGGTCAGGTTGCCCTAGCTAATTATTTTAGCCTTTGTTAAAACTGCCTGTTTGTTCAGAAGTCCCTCCAGCTAATCACTTATCTTTTGATAGAACTGCTTGATTCAAGCTATTTACTATGCTGAACCCAGACCCTGCCAGTAGCAAGTAAGATTCCAAGATGTCATTTCTGCCTTTAAAAACCCCATGTTCTGGATACTTGGGGACACACCTAGGTCCTGGGACAGTTGGGTATGGTCCCAGCAGGAATAAAGAAATAAAGACTTCAATTGGCTATTTACTGTCTCTGAATAGTTGTCTCTGGTGGGCTCTCCATTAAGCGGATCTTAAATAAACTCATGTTGTCAGCTCAGCAGGATATCAATCAAACTCCAGGGGTTCCCAAACTTTGTTCTACATTAGAGTCCCTGGGACTGTTGTAAGATGTCTATCCTCAACACACTTCAATTAAGCTATAATGTTGCTAGGCAGTGATGGCACACGCCTTTAATCCCTTGGGAGGCAGAGGCAGGCAGATTTCTGGGTTCGAGGCCAGCCTGGTCTACAGAGTGAGTTCCAGAACAGCCAGAGCTACACAGAGAAACCCTGTCTAGAAAAACCAACCAACAACCAACCAAACAAACAAAAACAACCAAAACTATAATGTCTAGCAAACGTGGCAAGATCCAGACATCTGTATTTATGCTGTGTGTGTGTGAGAGAGAGAGAGAGAGAGAGAGAGAGAGAGAGAGAGAGACAGAGAGAGAGACAGAGAGAGAGACAGAGAGAGAGAGGCAGAGGCAGACAGAGACAGACACACACAGAGAGGCAGACAGAAACAGAGATAGGGTCTCATGTAGCCCAGGCTAACTGCAAGCTTGCTATGTAGCTGAGGATGACTCTGAACTCCTGATCTCCCTCCATTTTCCTCCTGAGTGTGATGCTTGGGTGCTAGGGATGGAACTGAGAACCTCAGGCATGATAGGCAAGCACTCTGTCAACTGAACTACAACCTCCACCCACTCCCGCCCAAGTGTTAGTATTTTAAGGCTCTTTAGCTGTTTATAATCACAGCAAAGTTTGTGAGGCACTAGTGAATGCGGACTTGGGGTACTGTCCTCAAATTTGCTCTGGAGTCAGAAATCTCAGGACATCTCACTGCTGTTCCGGAGCAGAATATTTACCTACACACTCTGACTACTCCGCTTTCAAACATTTTCTCCTTCTACTGTGAGGGCTAATAAAGTTTTGTTTTAGGTTTAAATCACTGGCTGAAGAGCTCTGTAGAACAAAAATGCCTCTAACCTGTAAGCCACACTTGCCCAAGGACAGATACCTTCCTGAAAGGGGTGGGGGTGGGGGGCTTTTGTTCACGTAAAATAACAAGTCACATGTTTTTGCTTCTATAAGAGAGGTTGGTTACCCCAACTCTACAGGCTGTGATTGCTCACATGTAGGCAGAAAGTGTGTCAGGAGGCATGCTTTCTTCCCCCCCCCCCCCCCCCCCGCCCCCATTGAACAAAGGTGGGAAGTATGCAGCCGTGTGGATTTTGCCTTTATAAACACCTGACTAACATAATTCTCTGCCATTCTCTGGGAATCTTGGGTATGGACCTGGCTGGTGTCCATCATCTTGCTCAGTATTTAATAAAGCTTGCTTCAGATTTGCCTCTGTCAGGTTTCTTGGTCACAATTCAGATATATTGTGGTAGTGATCTTATTCTTGCCCAGTGAGATTAACATTTTCCTCCCCTATAAATACTACTCCACAACTCACTGTTAGTCATCAGAACAGAGTAATGGAGCAATCCAAGCTAAGAAGGAGAAAGTGAGAGACGTGGCAGTTAGCAGATACTCTCGTGCTGCTAGACAGGCAAATAGAAAATTTATGCAAAAAAAGAAAAGAAAACCATCAGCTTTGAAACCTAATTATCCCATTTGACTATCTATCATGATCAAATTAGTCACTCTCCTGTCTCTGCATTTGCTCTGACTTGTTGTTCCAGTGCATTATAAGTAAAAGCCCCCTTAGAGAGCAAACCTTTTCTTTTTTTAAAAAATCTGTTTTGTACGAGACAAGATTTGAAAAGGCCTTTATCAGTCATGTGGTCCAAATCCTTCCCTTTACAACTGAGGAGACCCTGTTCACCCAGCAAAGCAACTGAAGTCTCTAAAGCCTCACTGCTGTAGCCTAGTGCTTCAGGAAAGTAGAGTGAGCAGTGCTGTGGGACCAGGAGACTTTTGATAGAGGCAGCCACTCTGGGAGAGGCATGTGATTCTGACATCAGCATATTTAATTCCCCTAGGTACTTGTTGGATTGTGCTTAGTAATGATGTGGATATTAAGAAATTTAAAACACCAGTTGCTGATTGCCTCAAACAGAAAAGGCAATGTAGTTGCAGCCCTGAAGAAACTATATTGTGGTGGCAGCTGAGGAAAGCAGAGATTGGCTCACGGAGGAGCCCGGAAGGTGGGGCTTGGCAGAGCAGGTCACTAGGAGCCTCTCTGAGCTCTGAGCAGCAGCTGTATATCCCAAGGAACAACATCCTAATCCGACCCTCAGATCCTCAGTCCCAGAAACCTGTAATCCTCTTGGTCAGGCAGGTTTGGGTGACAGACACAAAGCATCTGAGTAGAGGTCAGAAACCATATATTTAGTGAAGCCAGTGGGGTGAGTTGCTGTAGAAAACATCACCCTGTTTTTCCAACCGTACACCAAGTCTTTACAAGAACCCGGAAGTGAGTACTGTGGAGCCAATCATGGTGTGCCAGTTCTGCTTTTGCGTTCAAAGACAAGTTTCACCTCTGACCAGGTTAGAAAACTCTTATAAGCAGCTGTCCCCAACACAGGTTATCAGTTCATTCTGGCTGTGGAAATTTACCTGCGTGAGCCAGTCCTCTTCATGGTATATGGCCGCATGAACCTAGCTCCTGCTAGCAGGGATGTTTGGAGTTGTTCACCTATCTATTCTGGGATAAAGATATTCTAAATAGACAGTTATGCGCCTCCCTTAATTGAGATATTAGAAGCCCAAGAAATTAGAACTTCCCCAGGAGTCTCATGCGGAGAAAAGAAGGAGCTAGGAGTGCTTGCCAGAGGCAGAATTTGTCTCCAGGAAAGAGATTTCACACAGAGATTTCTGACTAGTCAGACCAGACCACCTAGAAGGAGAGACTGGAGCCAAGACAAGGATGATGGATGGGAGCCTGTCTTGGTCAGGATGGCTTAGCTAGGCACGCTTCTTTTCCTTACTTAAACGTAACACCCCGTTCCAGATTTGGATAGCTTAAATAGCTGGAGAGATGGCCATCCGGCTGCTTTGCCTCTTTTCCCTATGTTGTGTTTCTTAAAGAATGTGATATCTCTCTCTCTCTCTCTCTCTCTCTCTCTCTCTCTCTCTCTCTCTCTCTCTCTCTCTCTCTCTCTCTCTCTCTTTTTCTTTCCATTATTCCTTGTTTTGAATTGGCCTACTGAGGACCAGAGTGACAAGCACATCCTGTCAGGGCTGCCAGGCTCAAGTTCAGACGGGAACAACCTTAGGAACACAAACTCTTTTTTTTTTTTTTTTTTTTTTTGTAATTTGTCTAAATCAGAACCCAAATGACCTTGCGCTCTTGTTGGAGGGAAATGGCACCACATGCTGCAGGCTGATATGATGGAAACATTTTTTTTTTTCTAAAGCCAGTGAACTGTTGCAAAAAAAAGACAAAAGCTGTGGACTAGAAGGAGATGTGCCTGCCCGAAGGAGTCCCGGTCCCTTGGCTGTTTTAGGGAGGTGCTCTGTGGGTGTTTGTTGGCTATGAAATCATTGAAATGTTTTTTTTCTTAAGTGTGCCGGCTGGTTTTCATGTGATTTTTAACACAAGCTAGGTTCATCTGGGAAAACCTATCTTAATTGAGAAAATACCTCCTTAGCACTGGCATATAGACTTCAAGGAGTCCTATATCTATAGTTCAGAAGAATCTCCCGTCGGCCCCTACCTCCAGAAGGAAAATTGAGGATGTTTTTGTAAGTTCTTGGAAATCTGTCCGAGAAATAGGGGATCTGCTCCTTGACTGAAGTAGAGAGCTGGCGTGAGTCTTCACAGGCTGCCAAGGGCGGCAGCTGCCTTTATTCCTGTTCCTAATTTATGGATCATTTATAGAAGTAAGGAAAGAGAGAGAAGGTTTTTTGTTAGTGATGGTAGAATTTTTTGGTTTTTTTTTTTTTGTTTGTTTTTGTTTTTTGCTTTTTTTCCTGTTTTTTCTTTCTTTCTTTTGTTCATTTGTTTTTGAGATGTGGGAATGGGGATGGCGAGACGCCTTGTCAATTGATAGTGCTTACCGATTTTGCAGAGTGCTAGCTTTGGTTTCCAGGACCCACATCAAGAAGTTCTGCCTATAACTCCAGGAGACTGAATTATCTCTGAGGGTACCTACATACACACAGTGCACAGAAGCTTACACAAGCACATATGCATACACATCTAAATAAAAATAAACCAAAAAAAAAAAAAACCTTTAAATAAGGGTGGGTGGTGTTCTTGCAGGACCCTGTACATTTGGGTCTTTTATGACACCACAGATCACTAAATGCTATCTATGCTCTGGTGTCAGTGTTTTGCTTTTCTGGCTCAGGGTATCTCATCCAAGGCTCTAGGTTTGTTTCTTGGCTTGTTTTGATTTTGTTTAGAAGGCTGGTTTCTGAGACAAGGTATCACCGTGTAGCCTAGAGGCTGGCTTTCAAATTTAGCTTTTCTACCTCAGCCTCCCAAGAGCAGATGTACACGTTATATTTTATCCATGTGCCTGGCTCATAGGGTGCTGTTTTCAGTGGACTGAAATCACTTGGGATTAGTTTCGTTTTGTCTGCTATTGGAAAAAATTCATGCTTTAATAAGATAGCTATATAAATGTATATAGTTTATGTTTGTTTTTCTCTGTACAGCCCTGGAAGTCCAGCTCTGTAGACCAGGCTGGCCTTGAACTCAGAGATCTGCCTGCCTCTCTCTCCCTAGGACTGGGATTAAAAGTGTGTGTAATTCTTTCAAACAAGCTGCTCTCTACCGTATATGCATCAGCAATGTAGCTTTTTGTAGAGATGCTATTTTTGCCATTGGCAGGATCAAAGAATTAACACTGCATGAGTTTGATTATGAAAGAGGGTTTTTTTTTTTAATTTATTTTAGTGATAATTAAAAATGGTTTTGGAAGTTAAAAAAGAAAAAAAAATAAAATCATGTTCTATGAGCAGTTGCTAAGAATTGGCTTTTCTAGCACTCTTGAGTGACCTTCTTTTGCTAGGGGCTTCTAGGGGAACTACCTGTATTAATAAGAGCAGAGGGAAAGCTCATCTCCAGAAATCAAAGCGGAAGTCACGTGGCAACAATGTAGGGGAAGTGCTTCCTGTAGTCTGAGGAAGGGCTCTCTACCCAGAGGGAAGTTCTAGCCAGTACTGAAGGTAAGAGGGTCCTGAAAATGGTAGTGTCATGGGTCAGACCACACCAATTTGGGGAGATTAAAAACCTGTGACAAACTGACTTTAGAACTTTGAGGTGTGTTGGGATGGTGGTTGTTGTGTTTTATAAAAACAAAGAGAGAAGGAATATGTTTGGTGGATGTGCAGTCAAGTGTTGGGGAAGGGGGTGCCTCCAAGGGCCCATGCTGAAGCATCTCTTCCCCCTGAGGGACCAGCCACAGGACAGTATAGTATAGAATAGAGTTTATTCAGGGCATGGGGAGGATTTGAGAGGATAGAGACAGAGAGAGGGAGAGGGAGAGAGAGAGAGAGAGATAGAGAGAGAGAGGATACAAGTGAGTAGAGACCAACTGGAATGGGAAGAGAAGGGGTAAGGACCTAAAGGACAGAGCTAGAGCAAGAAGGTGAGAGAGAGAGGAGGGGGCAAGCATCCCCTTTTATAGTGAGCCAGGCACACCTGACTGTTACCAGGTAACTGTAAACAAAATGCCAACAGGGGTGCTTTCATATTTAGTACACAGCTTGGATTTATCCTGGACAACATCTCAATCATAAAATCTTCTTCTGAGAAACCAGGGTCAGGGTTGTGATAAAATCAAGAACCCAAAGGAAAACCTATGTCCTGATATTTTTATTTCTAGATTCTTTCCCCTCCCCTCCCCTGAAACACATGGGATCAAACAGCAGGCCTTGAATAACTAAGGTAACTGCCCTACCATTTTCTACATGATTAAATACCAACCGACAGCATTTCTCTTACACAGAATGGGAATTGCAACCCCAATATGACTCTTTTTAAAATTACTTATGATCAGGGTCCCAAGTAAAATGTAAGCGTTATGAGATCAAGAAGTTTATTTCTGTTGTTCTATATGTCATTCTCAGCTTCCCAAAGAAGCCATGGTGTTGGGATGGAAGGATGCTCACCCAGCCCTGTTACTCTCAGTCCCTGGGCAGATGTGGCTAGAAGAGGAAGAAGGGGCCATGTGTACCATCATACAGGGCAAAGGTGGCCCTTCAAGGGTCACAGCACAGTGAGTACTGGGAGCTCGGTGCAATTTGGCTGCGGAAGGTCACTTCTGTAGGTCTGGGGTAAGGATCATCAAGGTGAGTGAAGCAGGAAAGATTTTAAGGCTGACTGAATGAATACATCCTGAAACCATTTTCCCTGCAGTCCCGGTTGTTGTCTCAACCTGAGACAAAGAAGTGAAGGCCTAAACACTCATCCCTGCTCATCTGTCAAAGGCTCCAAGCCAAACCTCACTGGGGTCCCATTGTGCATCCTGTTTTTTCAATGTAACTTTATTCTTTTATTTACGCGCAAGCATTTGGCCTGGTCTGCATGCATGGTGCTCTCAGAAGCTCTGGTTCCTCAAAATACTCTGCTGAGACAAGTTTCTTCTCTGGCTGGCACCAGGTTTCAGCCCCTTTCTTCCCTAATGTAATAGGGAATAAAAATATTATTTCCTTAGGGACCACTCTGATAGCAAAGGAAGGGTACACCTGTCTCTTTATATATCTTCTCTTGCCAGGAAGGCAACATTGTCACTGACCTATTGGTTTGTTCTGGCGATGTTATCTTCTCCTATTTCTCTTGGGTCACAGAGAGCTATAGTGATTTTTCTATTTTGTCTCCCTATTCCACTAACTAGGGTTGCTTGTTGATTCTTTACCCTTCATAATATATATAGTTTTTACTGGTTCTCTCTCTTTAAATTCTCCTCTCTCTGTCTCTCTCTCTCTTCCTTCCTCTCTCTCTTCCCCTCTTTCTGTATTCTAACCTCTCTTTCATTTACACACACACACACACACACAGACACACACACACACACACACACACACACACATTTATGCACCTGTTTGTGCACACAAGTACACACCCGTGGAGATGAGATCTTTCCTTATCTCTAACTCTTCAGAGAGTTATCTCCAAACTCTCTCTCTGGGTTCCTCACAATTATACTGCACATTATATTCCGTTTCTTATTAGCAAGGTGCAACACTTGATCTCTGAGAATTCTTAGTGGAATACACAGAGCACTTCAGGCATTTCATGGCTTTGTTATCTCTTAATGGACCTTAATTCTTTGTTGTAGTTACTGTTGTTTTGCTTTGAAGGGACACCAAGACCACAGCAACACTTATAAGAGGGAAAACATTTAATTGGGGCTTTGCTTACAGTTTCACAGTTTAGTGTATTGTCATTATGGCAGGAAGCATGGCAGCATGTAACAGACATAGTTAAGGAGTAGTTCTGCAGGTAGCAGGAAAAGAGAGACACGGTGCCCAGCTTGATTATTTGAAACCCAAAAGCCCACCTCCAGTGAGACACTTTCTCCAACAAGGCCACACCCACTCCAACAAGGCCACACCCACTCCAACAAGGCCACACCCACTCCAACGTGGCCACACCTCCTAATCCCTGTAAAGTAGCTCCACTCAGATCTATGATCCTATGGGGACTATTTCTATTTAAATCACCATAATGCTACTGCTTGACCCTGTTCATATTTTCTCATTGACTCACGTTAAGAGACTCCTTGGTAGACAGGCGAGAGAGGTGATAAAGGCAGTGAATTCCTGAGATGGGTGGCTTTTTCCTTACCCTCCAGACTTGTGACAAATCATAGGCTTTTGTCTCTCACCACCAGTGACCCTGCCGATGGATTGGCTCATCATCAAGGCCTGATCAGAATATATTACATAACAGTTTTGGGCTAACCGACAGAGATCTAGGCTTCAGCGAGGGAACCGAGACAGGCTCACTCCATGGACAGGCTTCAAATTAGCAGTTCAGGAGACTAGCCCTAGATCTCTGTTTCCAAGAAATGGGCAAGTCCAGGCAAGTCAGTTACTGGAAAAACCCCAGGCTTTGAGGCAAGGGCAACGGGTTAACAACAGTTTCCAGGTCTCCTCAGCAATAGTTTCCAGTGCCCCCTACTGCAGCAATAGTTCTAGAATGTTCTTATAGAGCCAACCAATTAAGATAAAAATCACCCCCCCCCCATGGAATTCTCCCAATGTTCTTTAAATTGGACCTATGAGCTCACTTGGGAGCCTTCATCTTGGTAAACGGAAGACCCCAGCATGCTTGAACTTCTGCAGAATAAAACGCTCTTTGCTTTTGCCTACTATTTGAGCCCAAGGCATCATTCTTCGGTGAATCATGGACCCTTACACAACCATGGAGTTGATCTGTTCCCATTTGTCATGTATGAGATTCCTCTGCTGCTACCTGCTGTGTTGGAAATTTTTACTGCCTTTTAATTCTTTAACTAGCAAAGAAAGTAAGGCTGATCAAGACCCTTACACTATATCAATGTGATAATTTCCTTACGGATCTTATTCTAACTCCTGGTCACAGATGCCAATGAGAGCGTTAGGAACATTAGAGATTACTGTATCCCTGTCTTTGACATTACAGTTGTGGGATGTGAGCCTCAGTGGGTTTGATTGACACTAGACAGATAAATTTAGATTTCCTGACCCTAACCTATTATATTATAGGCAGCTTCCTTGTTTTCCTCTTATGCTTGCATTTTGATCTCTATCTTCTTCTGTTTGTTATCATACAAGACTTAACTGGTCTGCTACCTTCAGTATAATCTACTGTTACTATAACCTCTAAACTGGAAGAAATGAAGACATTCTGAAGAGACACTTGTGTCTCTCAGTCTATCAGACTATTGAAAAACTGGACCCCAAAGAAATGAATCTTAGGAATCTCCTGCTGGGAGAAGGAAAGTGTGTCAGCCTGAGTGAGAACTTGTGTCCCAGACAACTTCTCAGACTACCTGATGGGATGATTGGAAACCCAGACAATGATGAGTTCAGTCGTGGGTAAGACTACACTTCTTGACCAGGATGGCTATTCCTGGTTATGACAATTGTAGGTTTGTCTCCTTTGTGTTAAGTTTGCTTTTTTCTTGTTGTATCACCTGTCAAAAAGGAATCTGTCAGCTCTAGGAGGAAAGATTTTCCATGAATAACACTGTCTTAAAGAGATAGGCCCATAATCTAACAATAATACCATTTGTAGGACAGGCCTTGTCATTTTGGATGTTCTTTTGAACAAATGCAAATTTTTGTTGAACTATTTGGGGCATTCACCATGTGACAAGAAAGATTTGGGGGTTCTCTTCAGCCTCAGATTCTGTGGACCCTCTTAGAATAGAGACAAAAGGGTTGAGAAGTTCTGCCATAATTTATGTGATCATGAAGATATTGAGTCTTACTAGTTTGGGTCCCCTTAAGGAGACTTGCAGCTAGCCTGTTTTTATAAACGTAAAGTGATCTCAAGACAACAATGGGCAGAAACCAGTCTCCCTCCCCTCAGGATCCTAAAGAAGAAACTCTGACCACTCTAGTTCTGCATTAAAAAAACAAAAAAACCCTCATTGCATACTAACAATCATTGGCATGCCTTAAAAAAATGTTTAGTGTTTGTGTGACTGAATGCATTTTGGGTCATTTTGGGATGCATAAAAAAAAAAAGTTGCTTTTGTATCAGAAAATATAAGGAAAAATGTTGGCTTTTAGACTTTATCTCTGTCAGATTTATCTAAAATTAATTAAAATGTTAATTTGAAGCTTATCCCTTAAAATGATTTGGGTCTTATGCTTTAAAAGTTAATTATGAGAGTTCAGGTTGAAAGAAAAAAAATTACATCATAAAATTAGGAGAGAGCCGGGCGGTGGTGGTGCAAGCCTTTAATCCCAGCACTTGGGAGGCAGAGGCAGTTGGATTTCTGAGTTCGAGGCCAGCCTGGTCTACAGAGTGAGTTCCAGGACAGCCCTGGCCACACAGAGAAACCCTGTCTCAAAAAAAAAACAAAAAACAAAAAAAAAACAAAACAAAAAAAAAAAAACAAACAAAAAAAAACCCAAAAACAAATAAAATAAAATTATGAGAGCTAACCTAAAGATACCTAGACAGGCATTTTTATTGAGTAGCCAAAAAAAAAAAAAATTTTTTTTAAACCACTTTTGTTAGACAAACTGTAAAATCAAAGTATTAAATTCATTCCAGGACTCTAGAGATAGAGGCAGGCAGATTTCTGTTGAGTTTGAGCTATAAGCAAAACTACTTGCTGTCTGATGAGAGGTCTCCTTTAAGGAGTTCTTTTTGTCCTTTATAAATTTTAGTCTGCTGAGTTATAATAAAAACAACAGCATTTAGAAAAGGGTGATGTTAGAGTCTATGGTCACTGGATTATTACTACGCTTCATATCCAGATTCATATAGATAAGTTGTTCTCCCGACATGCTGTAATGACAATTTTGTCAAGCCCTTTGAAAGCTTGCCTTTTATTTTCTGCCTGTTTTTGATAAAAGATAACAAGCTCTCCTCTCCATCTTCCCCTGAACCTTTCTTCGATTTAAACATTTTGTTCTGCTAATTATATTTCCTCGGAGTACTGAGACTTGTCTTGAAAACCTTGCTAATGCTTAACGTGCTTAATGCTAGTTATTTTTGTATATTTAAAACTATGTGC
>JANHMN010000016.1:30367015-30439526 GCA_030674055.1 Rhabdomys pumilio | reverse complement strand
TATGTGTGTGTGTGTGTGTGTGTGTGTGTGTGTGTGTGTGTGTGTGCATATATATATATGCACATACACACATACATACATAGTTTATCCTATAAAGGCAATGCAATAGATGAATATTCCTTTCTTTAAAGGCTTGTCTTGATTATGAAGTCAGAATTGGAAGATACACACGAATGGATGTTTGTTTCAGTTGCACTGGCATTTCCTTCATAAAGATTAGAATTCTGAGTTTTAGGAATTGATATAAGAAGAGTTTTCAGAGACGTTGGCTGTCACAAGTGAAGCCTACCTTAAAATGGTTCATGAAGATAATTGAAGAAGGGTCCCTAAAGAAAACTGAAAAACTACTCAAGTCTTCTGGTTAAGAACTCAGACGTTGTCAATGACTGTCTTTAAACCAAGGACAGATAAAAAGAAAGGGTTGAAAAGTACAACTGGACAACCTTTGAAAAGGGCTATTTTCAGATGACCTGGATAGACAGCAAAGGAATCAAATTCAAATCCATAATAAATAAGAATTTATTTGATTTAATACAATAAATAATTTTATACATAAAAAGAGAAGAGGAGGCTAAAGTTTAGTTGATGTGTACAAATCATATCACATGTGTCCCTGATTGCTTAAGGTTTCTGGAAGCTACTTTTAGATAATAAAATTCAGAACCTCCCTGTCTGACTCTCAGTGGAATACCTGCTATTTTCTTTTACAAAATTTTTGAGGGTGTGAGAGAGAAAGAGGCCTACAGGTGAGCAAAGGTGAGTGGAAGGCCTAGTTCAAATTGATCATAAGCTTGCTTGTAAAATCCACTTTCAGTAAATGCCTTGTCTGTGGGTCATACTATCTAGTTTCAAGGGTTCTTTCCTAGGACTAGCTAACATGTCTGTATTTTGACCTGTTAATCTTTTAAACATGATTCTGCTGGTGTGTCTTGTCATCTCTTCCTCCTCCTCTTCCTCCTCTTCCTCCTCTTTCTCTTCCTCCTCCTTCTTCTCCTTGTCCTCTTCCTTCCTCCTCCTCCTCTTCTCTTCCTCCTTCTCTCTCTCCATCCCTCCTTCCTTTCCTCCTTCCTTCTCTCCTACTTGTGGATCAATACATAAGCGCTTACTGTTCTTGTCTTTTCTCTGCTATCATGGATTCCAACCCTATGAAACAATAAGCCTAAATTAAATACCTTCATTTATAAATTGCTTTGGTCATAGTGTTTTATTATAGTAATATAAAAGTTACTAAGACAAAAACTCTGTATTGGCTCTCAGCCTGAGGGTCTGTTAGGAGATAATAGAGCCCTGAAGAAGTAGGCCATAGTGGGAAGACATTGGGTCATGGACAGTCTTCCATTTATGAGGATCTTATTTATTTATTTATTTATTTATTTATTTATTTATTTGTTGTTGTTGTTTTCAGAGCTGAGGACCGAACCCACGACCTTGCACTTGCTAGGCAAGTGCTCTACCACTCAGCTAAATCCCCAACTTTGTTTAAGAGGATATTGGAATGCTGGCATACCTTTGACCTCCATTTCTCCCTCTTCTCCTCTCCCTACCTCCACCATCCTCTCCCTCTCTCCCTTTAAGTCCCCAAACAACAGTGTCTTATGGGCTGGAAATCACAGAATCTATAAGCCAAAAGAAATCGTTACTCCTCATATACAGGTAGCAGAGGGAGCCCTGAGTGAAGTTCTGAGTAAGCATGGGCAGTCTGTCAAGGACTGTAAGGCAAATGACTCATGGCAAATTGGCAAAGGCATTACCCATATGGGCCAGGGATGACAAAGCTTCCCTTGGAAGTCTGAGTGTTTATGAGTGATTGACCGGTGTGTGCAAAGGCTAGCAGCTGCACCATCCTCCTCCTCCCAGATCTTTACAGCAGAAGACTGCTTCCCTGCAGACATGTCCTGTAGAGACTGGGGAAAGGGGGACGGGGCAACCTGTGCTGTACCTGAGAAACATATTTGAGGATCCTGGTTGTGACTGTGGAGGATCCCACCTGATCCCAGTTTCATTGTTTCTGTGTGTCTGTTCTTTCTTCATTTCCTTTAGGCTGCTAGCCAGGGTTGTGAGACCTAAGCTGTGCCAGATGCAACAGTAACTTCATTATCTTGGGTACTTTATCATGACAAAAAAGCTAACACGCTAGCAATGTTTAAATTGTCTTAGAGCCAAATGCCTTGATAAGATCACTCAAGTATACTATATGTACATAAAGAAAATTGCTCAGACCAAAATTCTAGGTCAATTAAACCTTCAAACAGATAAGGAGCTTCAAGTGAGGCAGAGAACTATATTAGTCTGGTTCCTATTGTGGTGAAAAGAAAAAGCAACTAGACCAAAAGCAAGTAGAGGGAGACAGGGTTTATTTGGCTTACCCATCTTAATCACAATTATTGAGGGAAGCCAAAGCAGGAACTAAAGACAGGCAGGAATCCAAAGGCAGGAACTAAAGCAGAGGTCAAAGAGGAATGCTGCTGTGTTGCTTTCCATGGTTTGCTCAGGCTCCTTTCTTATATAAACTCAGTACCACCCACCTACCTACCCAGGGGTGGCATTGCCCACAGTGGGCTGGGCGACCCACCTCAATCTAGGAAATTTCCTACAGCTTTGTTTACAGGCCAAACTGAGAAAGGTACTTTCTCAATTGAGGCTTCTTTCAGAGGCTGTAGTTTGTGCCATGGTGAAAAAAAAAAAAAAAAAAAACCTCATCAGGACAAAAACCAATAATCATAAATTGAGAGAAAATGAAATATCCTGGAAGTCCAAGCCCAGACTATGAATTAAATATTTACAAGTTGTGTATGTAAGAAGAAAACTTTAAATGAGACAGAGAAAAAGTCAATCACTAAGTAATAAAAAAAAGAAAGCATCCTGGAAGTCAGAGCGAATACAAAACAGAGATCAGACATGTTCAACGCAAACACAGGCAAACAGAACAGAGGATGGAAAGAGCTGCCAGCACTGAAGGCCCACAGGAAACAGAATAGAGGGTGGCCACATAAGCGAACCTGGAAACAAAAAAACCAAAACTGCATGTATGGTGGGGAAAGGGAGAGAAGACCAGAGGGTAACTCTTTTGAAGTTTTGAAAGGAAAGATAGATTTTTAAATAGAAAATACTAGAGGAGATGTGCATGCTGGTAAAATATTCACAGGGAAAGAAATGAGTGATTCAGCTCGACTGAGTAATTGAAGGGCCACGGTTCTTCAGAAGCAAGAAAAGGCACCCACAGCTCAAGGGCTGAGGAAGACAGCCTTAACATCAAGGGCACAGGCCCTTGAGAAAATGTCAACTTCACTTCTCATTGCAAGAAGGGGTTGGGTTCAGAGGTCTGATTCAGTTGTTGCGGTGAGGTAAATTAAGTGGTATGGAGATTAGAGGAATGATTCACTGCTAGTTTCTGTTTGTATTGGATAAAACAATGATCTCATCTCAAATAAAGAGTGGAGGACCAGTGAGAAGATTTTGAGAGGGGGGGGGGGGGGGGCGGGTGGTGATGTTAGAGTTCAGCAACGAAGGAAGACAGGAAGTGTAAACTTGCTAGGTGGCAGAGATAACACACACAAGATGATGTTAGGTATATATACTTTACATGAAGTCGGCTTCTCCTAGTGATTTTCTGTTGCAAAATAGAGAGTAGATAGAGAAATAGCTCAGCAGTTAAGAGCACTTTCCGCTTCTGCAAAAGATCTTTAGTTTTCAGTACTGACTCAGCAATTCACAGCTGATTCTAACTTTAATTCCAAGGGATCTGGTGCCTTTTTTTTTTGACCTCTGTGGGCACCAGACATGCATGTGATACATATGCATGCATACATATAGTATGTGCTACACACACACACACACACAAACACATGTGCAAGAAAACATTCATATGCTTAAAACAAAAATAAATACATCTCTGAAAAAAAAAAAAAAGAATAACAAGATATTCAGACAGAAAAGGATGGAGTGGGAACCAGTACACAGGCATTTAGGGGAGGCTTTTCAGATGATTTGAACAGAAGTACAAGAAGTAAAGGTTCCCAGCATTCTATCTAAAGACAAACATAAGTGCAAAGTTCTCAAGTGCAAGCCTCATTTCTTTGCTCGGTGTAGCTAGCATGGTTCTGAGGAATGAGAAGGAATGGAACCCATATTTATAGTCCTGACGTGAGGATAAATGAAAACAAAGTTAAATATGCAGAAATTTGATTTAGAACAAGACTAGCACTCAGAGCAAATTTGGAGCAACACACATTCTTACACAGGAACAACGACGTAGAGGAGCCGCATGAGTCTGCAAAGTCAGGAGATGGTAGCAGAAGACCCGATCCTTGAACCCCTGTCATGGAGTCCTAAACCAAAGCACTTTCTCCTATACTATACTAGTTTTCTTTCTTTTTTCCTTCTTTTACATTTTCTTTCTCTTTTCCTTCCTTCCTTTCTTTCTCCCTTCCTCAATCCCCCCTCCCTTCCTCCCTCCCTCCCTCCCTCCCTTCCTTCCTTTCTCTTCCACCCCCCCCCCCATTTTTTGTTGGTTGTTCGAGACAGGGTTTCTCTGTATAGCCCAGGCTGTCCTGGAACTCACTCTGTAGACCAGGCTGGCCTTGAACTCATAGAAATCTGCCTCTCTAGTGCTGGGATTAAAGGTGCATGCCATCACCGCCAGTTTTTTATTTTCTTCTTCATCTTTCCTCCTCATTCTCCTCATTCTCTCCATCCCCCTACACTTCTCCTCCTCCTCCTCTTCTTCCAGGCAGGGTCTCTGCCTGAATGTCCTGTGTAGGCTTAAATTTTTTTGCAACCTACTTTTAATAAGGGTTCAACCTCCTCTCCTCTAGCCCACCACCCAGCAGAGGTAGTGGAAGGGAAACGTGATTGGGATATGGGGGACGTGGACCTGTGTAGCAGTAATTTCAGGGCTGCCTCTATGTAAACACTGAGGGCTGTGCAGCCACAAAAGCATCTTCTGCAGGAGGACCTAATTGAGGACTGCCTGTGACACCAGCATTCATGTAGGAGGATCTAATTGAGGACTGCCCGAGAGACCAAGGATTGCTGGTGCAGACAGTGCCAGCCAATCAAGAACTGCTGTTTAGAAGAGATGCTTTCTTGGGACCAATGGGGGCATGGGTGGAGGGTATTATGGGAGCTTACAGTAGTGTTCAGAGAGCTTACTGTGGTGTTTCTCACCCGACCCTGGAGTTTTATCATTGACTTTCACCAACTCACCCCCAACCCCCAAGGGCAGGTAGGGTTGGGCAGAGAGCTGTCCAGGGCATAGGTAACAGACCTATTCAGCAACAGTTCTTTGGAGGTGAGCTCAGTCTTCTTTCTTAGCAGTTCAGTCCTGTAGCAAACACCAAATAGGACTTAGCCGCTGCAGACGGCCTCTAGGCAAGCAGACAACAGGCACGAACCAGCAACTACAGTCCAATCCTTTCAGCAAGTAGTATCAGGCACAAATCAGCAACTGTAGTTCAATCCTGAACGCCGGCCTGAGGTGAGGATGTGGAAATAGCAAACTGCCACAGGAACCTCACAAGAAGTTCTTGGGCAAGTTTCTTCTCTCAGTGGCTTCATTGTCAGTTATCACAAGTTAAGCTTAACAACACTATGTAAGGGGAACCAACGCATTCACATCTTTAGCAAAGAATAGCAAGACAGAGCAAACCAAACTAAGGCTCAGTGCTCATCTCCCACTCTCTGTGGGGTCATATTTATACTCCTTCATCAAGTGTCCTTTCATGTGTTTGCTATATCCAAACATCCTTTCACCTGTGTCTGCTTCAGGAAAATAGTCTTTCACTTGTTTGCTTTAGAAAGACATCCTTTTGCCTGTGTCCCAGCAAGACATCATATGACATAACTAACTTTCCAAAGAACTAGAAGTTTCCACTTCAGTCCTAGAACTTACTTTGTAGACCAGGCTGGCCTTAAACTCACAGAAATCAACTTGCTTGTCTGCCATCCGAATGCTGAGATTAACCGTGTGTTCGCCCATGCCCGGGTACTATACTATTTTTCTCAGAGGAAAGCTCAAAGCATCCCACCACAGCTGCCATATTAGGACAATATTCTGCAATTAAAATGACTCAGCTCATTAGTTTTCCCACACTGAACAGCAACAAATTCTGTTCTGATAATAAAGAAGATGTAAAGTATTAACTAACAGTTCTGCTGGTCAGTTGATTTTCTATACTGTGGGGCTCATCAGTCATAAGCAATGAACAATGGACAAGGAACTTGTCTAGGAAAGCTGTGTTAGTAACAGACTCTGAAGGGAAAGCTGAACAAACAAGTCTGAACCAAGGTGGATGGTTCCCTGGATCTCACTAACAGCAACTCTGAAAGGATGTATCCATGTCGATGAGTTCCTGTCGGAGACCTGAGTTTCTGGTAAGAAGCTTTGGTTATCTGAGCCTTCGTAAGTGTCCTACCATTGAGATCACATGGTCCAGTTCTATGATTGACACTCTTCTTGCATCATCTGGAGTAATAGAAGACTTGACATTTACAGGACGAGATCTTTCATGACCAAAATCCAAATTGCCCCACTGTAAGTACTTACTATATTCGCTCCTTAGAACACAATGCGACAGTTTATATTATCTACATTTTACTAAAGGGTCAGAGAGGTTAATTACATTTCCAAGTTCACAAAATGAAAACTTGGCACTCACAGGTCTCGGTTCAGACCTGAGGTGCTCTCTCTTTCTCTCTCTCTCTGTCTCTCTCTCTCTCTTTAATAAATGTTCTCTTTTTCCACTCTTTGCTCCTTTTCTGACTATTATTCTTGACCCTGCTGCTGGGTTAGGGCACGTCTTGCAATAGGCTCATGTGTGGTGGAAGAATCCTAGAGGAAGTGTGGTTTTGAAAGTTGAGTGCATAACGAGACGGTCCTCTCTTTCCACAGCACTGCGACCACCATCCAGGCAGAGCATGGTTGATCTCACTACATTTGCTTCTTTCTACTTCATGAAGCAGTTTTCTAAAAGCGTTTATGCATTTTTAATGCATTTTAAAGAATTATTTTATTCTTATTTATAGGTTTTGTGTATATGGGTCTGGGTCTATATCAGAGTATGTGAGTGTGAATACCAGGGATCTCAGTAGCAAGTGGCATCAAATATAGAATTATAGGTGTTTGTAAGCTACCTAGTGTGGGTGATAGGAACTGCATTATGGCCCTCTGCAAGAGAAGAGCACACCCTTAACTTCTGAGCCATGCTTTGGTCCAGTTTTTAATCTCTCTTAACCAGTTTTGCTGGTGTGTGTTAGTCAGTTTTTGGCCACAATAAATACTTGACACAATCAACTTACAAAGAAAAATGTCAACTTTGGTTCACAGTTGTAGTAATTTCAGGTCTGTGATGAGTTGCACTGCTTTGGGCTTGTACCACATAATAACCATGAGGGTATATAGTATTGCAGTTGCTCACCTTTAACCAGAGAAGTGGGAACAGAGAGGAAGAAGAAAGGACTGAGTCCCATCAAGGATATGAATGCATTGCAATGACCTAAAGACCTCCCAGTAGGCTCTGAAATGTCCCATCATTCCCAAAAGTCCAATTCTGGATCATGTCTCTAACTCATGGATCTTTGTGACCATAAGAAATATCACAGACTGGGTGTGTTAAACTCAGGGGTTTGTTTTTCATAGTTTGAGCAGCCATGATCAAAGTATCAGAGAATTTAATTTCCTGGTTGGAAAGAGAAAGGGAAGGGCTCCCTTCCTGGCTGGTCGGGAACTGCTGCTGACACTATTTTCTTCCTCTTATTCTTCCTTTTTCTTCTTTATGAAGATTTATTTATGGGGCTTAATGGTTAAGAACACTGGCTGCTCTTCATTGATGCTCAGCATCAACCTGCCAGGTTACAACTGTCTACAGAACTAGGTCTAGGGAATCTGTGCTCTCTTCTGGGCTCCATGAGCACTAGGAATGAATGCATGTGGTGCACAGACATATATGCAGGCTAAACACCCATGCACATAAACGAAACAATAAAACATTTTTTAAAAGACTTATTTATTTATGTTTTAAATGTATGAATATTTGCCTGCATGTATGTATGTTTATACATACATATATGTGTGTGCCTGCTGATGCCACAGGCCAGAAGAGAGCATCAGATTGCCTGGAATTGGAGATACAGACAGCTGTGTAATACTTTGTGTGTGCTAGAACCGAGTCTGCGTCCTCTGCAATACCACCACATGGTCTTAACCAACTAAGTCATCTCTCCAGCCCAAGAGCCAACATCTCCCTGTGTTCTTGAAAGGCAGAGAAAGTGTGAGTTCTCATTCTCTTACAGACACACCAATCTTTTGGTAGAACTTCCCTTACCACCAACCCTTCCCCACATCAGGACATTGTCCAAATCTGGGCAAGTCTCAAAGCTCTGCACTCAAACACATCAGAAGATAGGGCTTCCACGTATGAATATTATGGGTAATAGGAACATTCCATCTATAACAATGCTTATCATGTCAACAGAAGGTGGTAACTTTTGATAGATACAAAATTTAGTAGTTTTATAAATGCAGAGCGATTGTTAACAGCTCCTACAGGACAAAAATAAAAAGAGAGTAGGCTGGGGAAAATATAGGTCTACCCACATTTTGGCAAGAATTTTGCTCGCTGCTTTTTAAATGGTGATAATTGCTGTTCAGAATTAATTTGACTTAATAGATAAAAGAGTTTTGTCCAGCAAAAGTCAAGCTCTAAGTTTTAAGGGCATAATATTTAGGTTAAGCCAGGCAGTGGTGGCGCACGCCTTTAATCCCAGCACTTGGGAGGCAGAGGCAGGCGGCTTTCTGAGTTTGAGGCCAGCCTGGTCTACAGAGTGAGTTCCAGGACAGCCAGGGCTACACAAAGAAACCCTGTCTCAAAAAACCAAAAAAAGAAAAAAAAATTTAGGTTAAACAAAAAACAAACATCAACAACAACTGAAGAAGTCTTTAAGATCCTTAAAATACAGAGTGAGTTCTTGGCCTTTTTCAAGCCTCTAGTTAGTTTAATTAATCACCTTTATTTTTTAACACCACAAATAATTAGTATGAGCAAATATGCCTTTCCTCCAACTTTTGGATCATTTATTCTATAAATTATTACATAGAATTGAGTGACTCTGACATGTGTGTTTTTTTTTCCTTCTGAAATGTTCTTTTCCCTGTTGAATCATTTTTCTGAAACATAAAAACATATACTGAAAGTTAAATGAAGTCTATTTATTGTATTCATTGATTTCAAGATCCTAGATTGAAGGCAATTAGTTAAAAGCTGCCAACACCCACTCCAGTCCAGTTCTGTCTGCACATCTGCACCCAATTTGAGACTATCAGATTCCTTAGCAGCTGGACATGTCCAGGTGACAAGGGTCTGTGAACAGAAGCCATGTGTTCCACCTGCTTAAAGGGTAGTGCTTCCCCTTCATGTCTCTTGTTTCCGTATCCTGTGATCTGGACTATGAAAACAGAGGAAATCCATAGGCTATAAAGAGGCCAAATCCCCAAGTGATGGATGCCTTGGTTCCCAACTGCCCATCTCACTAAATTAGCATTTTTAAATCTAATCTGCACAGTCAGTGTTAAAGAAATGAATGACTCAGTTAATTTTTGGTTCTTTCTTTCTTTCTTTCTTTCTTTCTTTCTTTCTTTCTCTTCTTTCTTTTCTTTCTTTCCTTCCTTCTTTCTTTCTTTCTTTCTTTTTTTTTTTTTCTGAGACAGGGTTTCTCTGTATATCTCTGGCTGTCCTGGAACTCTGTAGACCAGGCTGGCCTCGAACTCAGAAATCTGCTTGTCTCTGCCTCCCAAGTGCTGGGATTAAAGGCGTGTGCCACCACTGCCTAGCTGACTCAGTTAATTTTTATGTCTAATTTTGTCTCTTTTTTTGTGACAGGGTTTTATGCAACTCAGGCTAGCCTTGAACTTGCTAAGTAGCTGGATATACACTGAATTCATGAGCATCCTGCTTCTGTCTCCCAAGTGCTGGGTTATAGGCTTGTACCACCAGACCCTGCATGTATCTAATTTCTTAAAGATTATGTAGGAGTTTATGATGTTACTTCTCTTTCCAAGTTATAATATAGCCAAAGGGATGGGAACCTACATAGAACAGATAATGCGGATGGTTAGATTCTTTATTTGGAAAGACTAAAACTTTCAGGAAAAGGACTAAATAGATAAAAGTACTAGGAATATTAGTTTTTAAAAGTTGAAAGAAAGTCAAAGTCAGCCAGCCTTCATAGTTTGTCAGAATGAATATATCAGGTAAGAGAGAAAACTGTCCTGTGAAAGAACAACGAGACTTTAGAATGATTAAAGTTGAATTCAGGAATGAGGTAAGGACGAGTAAGTACAAGCAGTGTATGCAGAAATCTGAGTTCTTCATCAATGAAATGACATAAGTGTGACATTAAGATGGACAGATCAGCAGGAGAAGAGATTCTCGTGGAGGACATGTGACCCTTGGGCAATGACAACAATCCAAGGCTTTCTCATCACAAGCAGGTGGTGTTTCTTTCTTTCTTTCTTTCTTTCTTTCTTTTTTTTTTTTGTTTTTTGTTTTTTTTGTTTTTTTGTTTTTTGTTTTTTTTTGAGACAGGGTTTCTCTGTGTAGCCCTGGCTGTCCTGGAACTCACTCTGAAGACTAGGCTGGCCTCGAACTCAGAAATCTGTGTGCCTCTGCCTCACAAGTGCTGGGATTAAAGGGTTGTATCAGCACTGCCACATTTTAGATTATGTTTTACAATCATAATAAACTTGGTTGCAATAATGCTACATAGAAAGTGTACATACTTTTGCTGAAATAAAAACCTCACAGCATATTTAAAGTTTTGAAATGTTTTATACACACATATATATACACACACACATACACACATGTGTGTGTGTATATATATATATATATTTGAACTGTTATATGTATATATCAATGCTGTGGGTTAAAACTAGAGCTTCATGCATGCTAAGCAAGCAGTCTATCACAGAACTACATCTCACTTTAATAAACTATATTATATACACAATATACTTTATATATGTATACATTATATATATTTTATAATATAATATTTTGATAGTAAAACACATGGCATACATGGTAATGTAAATATCGTTTCATGATATAACAATACTCTATTAAGAACATGATTTCAGGCCAGATGTGGTGGTACCCACCTTTAATCTCAGCATTTGGGAGGCAAAGGCAGGTGGCATTCTGTGTGTGTATGAGGCCAACCGAGTCTACAAAGTGAGTTCCAAGACAGCCAGGGCTGTTATACAGAGAAACCCTGTCTTGAAAACAAAACAAATAAACAACCCCCAAACAAAATAAACAAACAAAAACCAAAACAATTTAATTTCATAATTATAATTTTTTTGCTTCAGTGTCCCCCACCAGGACACACTCTGTTAATCACAGGAGTCTTTCCACATTTATCTTTTACAGGTGCCTGTCAGATACTATAGTAAAAGAGTCTGGGAAGCATGTGCCTAGGAACAGCAAGAAGGCCACCAACATGATTGGAGAAGAAATAATAGGAAAGAGAAGAAATGAAGAAAGGGAGATAAAGAAGTGTTAGGCTGTTGGGCAGGAGTTCGGGTAGAATAGAAATAAACTATATGTATATTACAGGAAACAAAAATCTCTGCAGTTGGTAATCACAATATAAGGCAATTCTGGGCCATAAAGGGGTCTCATGAGATGTTACAGCATTTAATGCTGCTGTGTTTATTGTGCAGGCTACAACACTGGCTACACAGCATCAGAGGAAAACCTTTGATAGAAAATTAGCCACCAAAGTGTAGGGAGCCGACTTTAAGCAGAAAGCGGCTAGAAAGCAGCTATCATCTTTGCAGCCATCTGGAACCATTTACCCTGATAGAGACTTGGTTTTTCAGCAGCCCACAACAGCTGAGCACACTCTAACAAATATCTTGTTTATCCCACATAGCTTGTTTTGCTGTTTAGTGACCCCAGCTGCATAGTGCACGTGGTAAAATGTTTTCACCTGTGTTCTCCTGTGTGTGCTTATAAATACCCAGGATTTCCTTGTAATAGAGTTAAGAGGTATATGAGTCAATAAAGTTAAGAGCAATATGAGTGAAGAGTGAATATGCGCCAATAGAAGAGAGACAATAAAGGAGACTTGAGACTTGACTCCAGAACCTCTGACTTGTCTCCATTCTTTGCGACCCTGACCAGTGGACCCGAGCAGCAGCGTAAGCCAAACCAGACAGAGCACTGGTCTCAACAGTTTTGACGCCAATCGTGGGGCAGAACGGTTCTCAACACCAAGGCAGGTGTAAGTGAAAGAGAGGGGGGAATGATTTATTTTTTTTTAAATCTCTCCCTGGTGTTATAGTGTGGAGATAAAGTTCAGTAGTAAAATTGTTCAGTAGCTTAAAAAGAAGGCTAGAGCGGTGGATCTAGTAAAGATTCCAGTGACAAACTGGGCCAACAAATCCACAAACTAGCTATGAAAACAGGAAAATCAATAAACACCTGGCCAGCAACCTAGGAAAACCGAGAAAATACAAAGCGCTATTATCATAATTGAAGTGTAGACCCTCACTGCAGATGCTAGAGACACTAGAAGGATAACAATTGGCCTCTATGAGCAACTCTGTGAGACCACAACTTGATCTGCCAAGTTATGCATCTATAATTCTAGTGTTCAGGGGCTAACTCTGGAGGACTCCAAGTTTGAGGATAGTCTGGGTTACATTTTGTGAACCTGTCTACAAAACAAACAATGAATCAGTAAAACTTACAACTAACATCAGAGGCTTGAAAGTTTCTTGGTAGATCAAGATAAAAGCAAGAGTGCACCTTCATTCTACCATATCTCCCGTGCAAGTCCTAGCAGATAGAACAAAACAAAACGAAAAGAGAAAAGAGTACATAGAGAGATTTAAAAAGAAGAAATAAAATTGACTTTGTTTGCAGATGACATGATGATAATGTATATAAAATCTGAAAACAAAACAAAAAAACAACTCCCCCCCATAACCTCTTGAACCATAAATATTAGGATCCAAGGCTGATCTGCAAGACGTAATTGTTTTCCTATACACCAATAATGAGCACGTAGAACTTGCAGCTAAAAACCACATTACCCTAGTTGCACCTCCTAAGCTAAAACTTGTGGTTACAAACTAGCAAAGTTTAAAAGAGCTCTAAGAGAAAAACCACAAATTGTTGGAAGAACCCCCAAAAAGGAAGTAAATGAGACCAGTTACTTCACATTCACGGTTAGAAAAGCTCCGTGTTACAAAGTCAACTTTTCTCAACTTGCTCAACAGACTCAACACAGTCTCAGTTTCAGCAAAAGTCACCGGATGAATAATGGAATGATTTTAACTTTTATATGGGGAGACAAAGACAGAGTAGGCAATTCGATATCAAAGGAGAAGAATTAGACAGGAGGTAACTACTCAACTTCAAGACTTACTCAAACTCTGCACTGACCAAGGTGGTCTGGTTACAGAGGTGTTAATGTGCCCACACCCCACTTATATGTTGATGGCTTGACATAATAATGCTAGGAGACTGGGCCTATTGAGAGGTGGGAAGCACTTGTTAATGGATTAATGTGATTGCTGTGGGAAAGAGTTAGGGTTATTGGGGGTAGTTTGAATTAGAATGGCCTCCATAGGCTTATATGTTTAATTACTTAGTCTTCAGTTGGTGGAACACTCTGGGAAGGATTAGTGGGTGTGGCTTTGTTGGAGAAGGTACATCATGGGGGTAGTTTGAAGTTTCAAAACCTCTTGCTATCCCTGATGCATTCTCTCTGTCTCCTGTTTGTGGATTGCCATGTGACCTCTCAGTTGCAGCTCTAAACATCTGCAACCCTTCTTCATGCCTCCACTCCAGCATCCTAGACTTTAACCCTCTGGAAACATAAGCCCAATTAAACTCTTTCTTTTATAAGTTGTTGTGGTCATGATTTTTTAATAAAAGTAACTATTACAGTTATGGAGAGAGATGAATTGAAATTGTAGGAGTATATGAGTATATTAAAATCATATCAAGACAACTAGGCCCAAGAACTTATTAGACACACAAGATCATGAAAAGGGTATTACATGGAAAGAGTGTCACTTTCTCACCTACACCCCATAAAATGAGGGTTACCTTGAGAAGACTAGGCTGATTCCACGACAGGCTTCAAATTGGCAGTTAAAGAGACTAGGCCTAAATCTTTGTTTCCAAGAACTGGGCAAGTCCAGGCAAGTCCAGGCCTCAGAAACTGCCCTGCTACCTAGCCTGAGGCAAGGGCAATGGGTCAGCAGCAGTTTTCAGACCTTTCCCAGCAAGTTTCCAGTCCCCATACCTGGTAATAGAATGTCGGTAGAGATGGACCCAACAGATTAACATAGAGGTCACCTACCCTGGAATTTTCTGATGTGCTTTAAATCAGGCCTGCAAGCTCACTTGGGTATCTCTCTATCTTGGTAATGGGGAGACCCCAGCATGCTGAACTTCTGCAGAATAAAACACTCTTTGCGTTTACATATTATTTGAGTCCAGGGTGTCATTCTCTGGCGAATCATGAAAAGGGTGTTACTCTCTCACCTGGACCCTGTAAAGTGATGGGTACCTAAAACTGTGATAGCTAATACTTGGTATGGTTATTCAGGACCAACAGTCGTGGAACTCAGGACAGTCTGGCTTTTTGGCTCCCTGCTGCTGATGTGGTCAGTTGAATGCCATCTGCTGGCCTATCTGTTTTCCCATCTGGATCCAAACCTAGCATTTCCTGCTCTTGGACCTACATTCTGCCCTTTACCTCACAGCTGGACTCAACTCTGCTGCTTTGCTCTAAAATCTGACTCTCCGGCATCTGACTTTCCTACAGTCTCAGCAGCAGCAGTTTATGCCCTGCAGGTAGTTTTAGATTCCTTATCTTATCAAGGCAAACTCTACTTACATTTCCATCAGTCCACTGCTGCAGTCTTTCCAACTTTGCCTTAGCCTCTCTACCTCAAATTCATTCTGAAATCACATATACAGACAGATAGACACAGGTATTTACCCAGTAATGTGTGATAGGAGAGTTAATGTTAACATCTAAGTTTAGAATACAGGAGCTTGCATTTGCCTCAGTCAGATACCAAGGTAGGAAAGATTATTTGATAAACTGCTGCCATGGAAACCACCTCACCTAGTGAATTCTTTGTTATTTAATAAATTCTGGCTTTGTGGAGGGACACAAACCTGTTCCAGGTTTCTGGCACAGTGCCTTATTAAAGACAATAGTCAACAAGACTGGTTTTTTTCTACTTCATGATGAAAAAATATTGAGTCTTCATAGAATATCTTGTGTTATGGCTTGAATCTAAAATGTCTTCATAGTCTCGTGTTTTGAACCCCTCATCTCTACCTGATGGTGTGTTTTAAATGGCCATGGGCTTTTTAGTAGATAGGGGTCTACCTTGTAGAAGTAGGTCCCACGGAACAAGTCTTTGAACATTACAACCAGGCTCCTAGTTCCGCTTGCTCTAGGTTTCCTGGTCTAGTGCCTGTAAACACACCTCTTCTACATGATCCCACCCACCAGAGCTGAGCTTCTTTTGCCATAATGGGATGGAATCTCTCCGAAGCTGTGAGCCTCAGTAAATCTTTCTATAAGATTTTCCCTCTTTTCGGATCTTTGATCACACTAATGCAAAATTAACCAGCATGGGGTACCACATTACTTAAGTAAGCCCTAAATAATGATGCATCTTTGAAAGATCTAAAGCAGGAGAAGAAACAGAGAAAGAGATCATGGAATGGTAGATACAGTAACTAGAGTAAAGTCACTACAAGCTAAGGGACAGCTGTAGTCACCAGAGGCTGGAGAAGGTAAAGGAGGAACTCTCACGGAACTTCCAAGGGAATCTGCTTCTAGAGTGGAAAAATATCCTGGCCAAGAGAATGGAATCTCTGACCTTTGAGGAGACCTACCCTTCCAGTTGGGCTGGTTCTAAAAGATGCTAAAGAAATGGGATGATAATTAGTCTTTTAATGAGATAAATTATTTTTCCTTGCCAGAGTCCCCACCTCTAGTGGACCTCAGCCATGTAGAGCTGTGTGTCTGCCTGCTTTTCTGAGTTATCTATAAATGTGTGACTTTTGTTTCTCTTCCATCACTTTTCTCAGTGTTATTTCCTTAAGAGTGTGGGTCTTCCCCCTAACATTTTTAGCTCCTTACTCTCTCTCTCTAAATCCTCCCCGTCTACCATCTGTCTTTCTTGTTCACCAAATCTGATCTCCAAGCCATCTTAAATGGCATGGCTTTCCCCCTTTCTCCTCTGTTCTCCATGGAGGAGCCTCCTAAGGTTTTTCTTTTAAGCTAATAAAACTCTTCTCTAGCTTCCATGAGTCTACACATAAGTTCTGTTATTGACCTGGCTAAGAACTTTAGAAAGGGGACTCTAATTTTCCCTGTCTTGCTACTAAGATGTCATTTTCATTTCAAACTATCATCTCGAAGGTCTGTGACAGAATGCATTTCTGCCATTTAAGACACAAGTCCAAGATTTGTCACGGCAGCCTGCTAGTAACCTTTGTCATTTTTAACAATTGTTTGAAGACTTTGTTTTCCATTAGTTCATCGTGTAATAGGAGACCTGTTCTTATAGTAAAGGCTAACAGAATCGCCCCAGGCTCATTGGATAATTTGTACTGATTGAATTCTTTTTGGAAGAGTTCTACATGTTGATTCTTGAGTCGGTCACAACAGTGAAGCTACAGAATTACCCTATTATCACAAACTTCTCAAGTCCTTTTATAATGAAATCCATCTCCTTTTTCTTTCTTTCTTTCTTTTTTTAATAAAAAAAATTGTATTTACTTAGAAGCATTCAGAATGTCAACAAAACAGCCGCATTTTTTTTTCAATTACAGAGTGGTATTCAGTTAACAGAACAACAATTATCTTCGTATAAGCTGCATCAGAGACAACTGAAGATGGAAAAAAAAAAAACCCAAAAATAAAACCAAAAGAAAAGAAAAACAAAACCAAACTACTGTCCCCATATATAACTAATTGTGCTGTGTACCAACAAGAACCTGCTTTAAATTTCCATGCCAATTTATAACCCCCAGACTGTACCAGGCAAGGTTAGTGGCTATTGAAAATACCACCAGGACAGGGCTATCTAAAGACACATTCAGTAGTGTGTTAACTATACAAAAAAAGACACTGTACAGTTTAAAAACAAATCTTACACAGCCTTACATTTCAATTTTTCTTTAAAAGGAGTGAGTTGTGTACAGGGGGGTTAAATGCTTTATAGACAAGAAAAAAAACTGTGCTAGAACCAACTTATTCATCATCATCATCTTCTTCTTCATATTCGTCTTCCTCTTCTTCCTCCTCTTCCTCATCCTCTTCATCCTCCTCATCATCTTCCTCTTCCTTCTTTTTCTTGCTCTTCTCAGCCTTGACCACCCCCTTTTTCGCTGCATCCGGTTTTCTTTTAGCTCTGTAGGCAGCAATATCCTTCTCACACTTCTCCTTCAGCTTAGCAGCCTTCTTCTCGTAGGGCTGCTTGTCATCAGCGCAGTGTTGTTCCACATCTCTCCTAGTTTCTTTGCAACATCACCAATGGATAAGCCAGGATGCTCGCCTTTGAGTTTTGGGTGGTACTCAGAACAGAACAGGAAGAAGGCCGAAGGAGGCCTCTTGGGTGCATTCGGGTCCTTGAACTTTTTGGTCTCCCCTTTGGGAGGAATGTAGGTTTTCATTTCTCTTTCATAACGAGCCTTGTCAGCCTTTGCCATATCTTCAAATTTCCCCTTTTCTTTAGCAGACATAGTCTTCCACCTCTCTGAGCACTTCTTGGAGAACTCTGAGAAGTTGACAGAAGCATCTGGGTGCTTCTTCTTGTGCTCCTCTCAGCAGGTTTGCACAAAGAATGCATATGAGGACATTTTGCCTCTCGGCTTCTTAGGATCTCCTTTGCCCATGTTTAGTTGATTTTCCTCCGCGAGGCACAGAGTCGCCCAGTGCACGTCCGGCTCCCACTTGCCGCCCCCCCCCCCATCTCCTTTTTCAAATCTTATTTTTGGAATAAGAGTTTGGAATTGTTTGTCAATATTTTGGCAGATACCAAAATCCTTTAAACTTGACACAAAATTATGATTCTTTAAGAATTTCATCTTCTCTGGATACTCATAACTTCCTCTTCGATGTTCTTAATTAAGCCTTTTGTTTTGTAGTCAGTGGAGATTTATATGTAGTTCTTGGAAGCAATGGACAGATCTCATACGTCCTCTATCTAGTTTTCTCAAAAAAACAAAAACAAAAACAAAAAAACAAAACAAAACAAAACACACGCTCAGGTCCAAGTGAGTGAGGATGCAGACTGGCAAACAGCTGAATTGATCACATGAGCCGCGGGGGACTGGGTAGAGCTGAAGGCACCAGAACACTGTCCTAAGTTCCCTTCCTGTCTGTCCTAGATGCACATACTGGGTATCAGTCATCATATCACAGACTAGTTAGATGTATAACATTTCACAGAACTAGTGCAGTTCAAAAGCCAGTGTTTTAAACATTGATACAATGCCCTGATCTCAGGTTTTCCAGTAGGCATTCCTCTATGTGTTTTTTTTTTTTTTCTATGCAATTTGATTACACATGGAGTCCTGCGTCCATCAAAACAGTGAACCTACGGAATTACTTTATTTCCACAAACAAAACTTCTCAAGGCCTTTTATAACCACGGCCACTTCCTTTCCAACTCTTATTTTAGGGGAGAGCAAATTGACAAATGGTAAGGAAATTGTGTGGCGGGGAGCATCTCAAGTTTCCATTGGGCAACAACAGAAGTGACAGAATTGCAGCAATATATAACAGGCTTCTATTTGCCACGGAGAGCAGACTCTCCTGAAAATGAGAAATATTAAAACATCTTAGGGTTCATACACTGTTTTAAATTGTCCTGTATTGAGATAATGAGCTCAATAGACACAAGAGAGAAGGAGCTGCTGTGCCTGACACTATTTTAACGCTGGAAATACTCAACTAGTGTTTCAGAATTCCTCGGGGATGGCAGCTGAGCAGCTCTAAAATGAAATTACATCATAAACGCTTGGTAGAAAACGGGAGGCTCTGGTAAAGTAGTTAAAGGGTATCTCCCTCTAGGAGCTATGAGAGGACTTGGGACAGGAGTTAAGAATGTGGCAGGGGAAGCCACTTAGATGCTGTTACAGGCACAGATAGTAAGTGTGTGACCTCCGGTATCCTGCAGAAGGCGGTGGATGGGAGTGTAGAGGAACACTAGTGGGTGTATTCTGGTGATGGAGACATGACCATTATGCTGACTGCTGGAGGTAAGGGAATGAGGAAGTTCTTATCAGTCACACGCCATGACGCAGGGCAAAGTGTGTGAAGGGTAGTGGAGACTATATGGATAAAAACAAACTTGCTAAAAGGAACTCTGGAGTCCTGAGAACATGTAAAGTAAGGTCATGGGAAAGAGCAGAATGGCTGGCCAAACTGATAATTAAGTACCTCAGCATTTGCATGCGAATCAGGGAAAGGTTCCTCTTTTAGGCATCTTCTTGCAACATAGAGACATAAGACAAAGTCCATCTCATACACTAAAAGCTTTATTTAAAAACTTGAGAAGTGTTATTGTTCTCATTTATCAGTTACAAAACTGCCATGGACAGACTAAGCAATTTGCTTCACCTCACTTACTAGCTATTAATGGGTAGAAACAGAATGCAAACTCTTCCAACTCCAACTGCAACCCTGTTACCGCACAGAGAGAAGAAGGATTTGAGTTGACTTCAAAATCCATAGAACCTGAAAGTTACATTTCTCACTGGCTGCTGCTCTTTTCTATGAAGCAAGCAATCTCTTTGGATTTGGCTTCATGAATAGAGATGGAAAATTTGACTATCGAATGGAACGCTACAAAACACCAGATGCCGTATTTGAGCAGACCTTCTCTGGGTAAATAAATTACACATTAAAATACAAACTAAACCTCAAAGAGACCTCAGCAGTTCTACCGAAAATATCTCAAAATAAATATATAGAGAAAATAACAAAGGATTCATAATTAAGCTTTCATATTCAATCAGGATACAGTCAGGATAGCTCAGATGTCCTACCTGGTTTGTCTCCATGTAAACAACCCTCCACCACAGTCCTACCACCATAATTGGCTACTCTGCCATGGCTGTCCTGCCATAAAAGAATGAAATTCTTCTTCTTCTTTTTATTTATTTATTTTTTATTTATTATTTTTGTTGTTGTTGTTTTGAGACAGAGTTTCTCGGTCCTGAAACTCATTCTGTAGACCAGGTTGGCCTCGAACTCAGAAATTCCCCCGCCTCTGTCTCTCAAGTGCTGGGATTAAAGGCGTGCGCCACCACTTCCCGGCCTGAAATTCTTTTGAAATTGTGAGCCAATATCCATCTTTCCTTCCATTTTTTTTTTCTTTTATTATGCTTGTCAGGTATTTTGGTTACAGTAACCCAAAGATAATTAATGTGCTCTGGATTGCCCACGTGCATCTGAAACAACATTGTGGAAGATGCAAATTCAAGAGACATTGAGAAGCATGGATATGAATTCTCTTGCCATGGAGTGGAAGCAAAGAAGACGTTGTAATGGATATTAAGCTAGAATTTGTAAAGCAATTTAAAAAGCAACCAGAAAAGGATAATGAGGTGATTCCTGTTTCATATTTAGGACATAAGTATACACCAAGGAAAGATATGCTGCACACGAATGAAATAATGCCAGCATTTGAAAGTCAGTCCATCCAGGGTTTCAGAATTTCTAATTCCTTAGGACAGGCTGTAATTGAACTGACCATTGTTGGAAAAAGGTTCCACAAACTTAAAAGTGCGGAATGCCCCGTGGAACCCATACCTGGACTGGAGGAGCCCAACAGTGTGTCAGGAAGCTCTGTTTTGTTTTATTTTATCTCTGTTTTGTTACTTGTGCACTTCTTAGCCCTGTTGTGAACACATGGGATTTTGGCATCCACGTTGTTGTTAATCTGTCTGCAATGACTGGGTAATTTCACTGGAGAACAATCCTAAAGGGATACTAACAATTGGGTGGTATTTTGTTACACCATCTTTCTGCCATCTTGCTTTGCAAAGCAAACAGCGCATCGGAATGTAATGTAACTGGAGAAGTTAATGTTTAATAAAGAGAGCACAATCAGCCAGAGTCCTCTTGTTCTTAAAGGGTTTCCACACTACCTTCTTCAGAAAGGAAGCTGCAGAGGTGGGCACTTATGTCTTAGGATAACACGACTTTATTCAGTGTTTGTTCAGTTGCTTTTCCTGTGAAGCTTTTTCTAGCTGAATCTTTTTTTTTTTTTCACTGTAATGTGAACAGAAGTGCTTTTAACTGACTTGAGGCTTACTAAATTTTATTTACTGAGAGTTAGAAGACTGTCAAAGGTGTAGTCACATTTTCCCATTTGCTTCATGGCCGTGAAAATTCTTAAGGCATTTATTTTAAAAGTCTGACAAATATGAATAAAAATTATTTTTAGATATACTTATTCTTATGTGTTTTGCAGGTATGTATGTATGTATGTATGTATGTATGTATGTATACCACATACATGCCTGGTACTCTCAAAGGCTGAAAGTCAGGGTCCAGGCCCCTGGATCTAGAGTTATAAGTAGTTGAGTTGCCGTATAGGTGCTGGGAATTGAATCCAGGCCCTCTGCAATAGCAGTGAGCATTTTTTTTTTTTTTTTTTGGTTTTTCGAGACAGGGTTTCTCTGTGTAGCCCTGGCTGTCCTGGCACTCACTCTGTAGACCAGGCTGGCCTCGAACTCAGAAATCCACCTGCCTCTGCCTCCCAAGTGCTGGGATTAAAGGTGAGTGCCACCACTGCCCAGTTTGTGTGTATAACTGGATCCATAGTTTCTGCATCTTTTTTCATTACCCACTTAACACTATCATATAAACTTTTTTTTTAAGGCATTGTAAAACCATGACATTAAATGAGAAAATTCCCTAGGAGGTAGGTAATATTTTACAAATTATGTTTACAGAAATACAAAGTAGATTCTTTTGGGGGGAATCGACTAATAATCTTAATTTTTTTGTAATATTCATTTGCAAGTAATTGCAAGAGCAGGGAATTTACTTTGTAGTCACTATTTGAATAAATTTTCAGATGTAGGTCCTGTTATACACTGTATCACCTAATTTAATTTATAATGTGGACCCAAATGCTGTTTTCACACACTGAAAGATACCCTAGAAGTAGAATGGAAATGATATCATTATATCATTTAAATAACCAAAGTTTTATAGTATTTAGAATTTTCTTTTATGTTAATAAAATGATAATTGATTGAAAACTTAAGTATGCTTTTTATGCAAAGGTAAATATTATACATACACACACACACACACACACACACACACACACACATCATAGCAAATTAAACCACTTACTTTGTGGACTGTATTGGGTATATATCAAAATATAGTGCTGTGAAAACTACCAACATTCTAACTCTTTTATGATTATTGTGTTCTTATGAACAAGGACGAAGCTAGAAATTCTGAATGTACCTTGTTATAAAAGTTCTAAACTACACCTGTGTTTATATTTTACCCAGTATATATGGCTACTTTTACTCTGTCTGTATTTCTCATTAAACGGTCATGTCTCTCTACTTTTTTTTCAAGCAAGATTCTGGATATATATATATATATATATATATATATATATATATATATATATATTTTTTTTTTTTTTTCCTAGTATTGGCCAGCTTTCTACTCCTCATAAAACCTATGGTTATATACATTATTGACTACTATCTTAAAAACTACCCCAGAACTTATAAAACAAATGAGTGTTATGTCAGGATGTTGTGGGTTGCCTCATCTGGGTAGGTCTATTGGCATGGTTTGGAGTCACTTTGGTGATTCGTTAAGCTGTGTTAGCTTTCTGTCGATGGATATATCTCCTGAGGTTATCAACACAAAGTAGTTGTGATCTATTTCAGCTCAGCTTGTTATAGGTTTGTGGCCATGTTGGTTACATTGATGCTTTTTTTGTGCCTGTGGCAATGCAGGACCTCATAGCAGGAGCTGGCCAGTAGGGCTATTTTAACATATTAAAATGTTTACATTGAATTATAAACTCATATCCCACAGGAGGTCATAGTGACAGAGAAGCAAATGAGAGAGGAAGTGGTTGGGTTCCTAATGACCCTTGGTAATCTAATTTCCTCAGGAGTTCTTATTTCTCACAGGGCCCAACGTCCGCCAGCAGCATCACAGGCTGGCAACCAAAATTTTAACACATGGTTTTAGGGACACTAACTCAAACCATAAGAGGTTAGAATACACAATGCAGCACACCTACACTAGTGCCTTGTTGTGGGTTACTGGGATGATTTGGAGATGCTCCACCTCCCACATGGGACTCTCTCATCATTCAGTGTCCTGGTCTGAGCTACTTTACATGGTGACTGGAATCATTGGTGTCCATGTTTATATATGATCTAGTCTTCTAAATGCAGAAGAATGATTCTAACGTAATATGATGGACACATTATACTTACAGATTGGAATTTTATCCCAAATTCCACATGCATTCAATAGAGGATGCTTCTTATTCTCCTTCTCCTCCTCCTTCCTCTCCTCCTCCTCCCTCTTCTTCCCCTCCTTCATATTTTGAGACAGGCTGGTGCGTGTGGGTGGGTGTGGGCCCTGCTGGGCAGAGTTTGCCACCCCAGGCTGCTGGACAACGTGGCTCCTGGGAGCAGAAGTGCAGAAATTTGGCTGAGTTCCCTCCATGAGGGCAGACGCTGGGCTAAGAAGCTGCTGGGGGCTCTGTCCTGGTGTGGAGTGATCTCAGCATGAAGTTCCCACAGGGGCAAGGACCCGGAGGCCAGTGGTCTCCATTATCGGTCTTCCAGATGCCACTGGGGAACTGGGAAGAACAGAGATGCGAGAGGAAGGAGGGGAGAGAAGGAAGCCCCGACAGCAGCCCCTCCGGAAGGAGACTCTTGGTTACTGTACTCACTTGGCTATGTCAGCTGCTTGGCTAGCGGCCTCCATGGATGGAATGTGGAGAAGTTCTCAGTGGGAGATTAGGCGATGGCTCATTAGTTAAAAGCCTCCTCCATTCGGGGCCCCAAAGACACAAGGAAGTTCATGGTTTTAATAGGTTTATTGTCATGGTGGAAAGTAGATGAATCTGGCTGTGTTTGTCAGGGCAGGCCTGACTTAAATAGGGAAGGAGGAGGGTCTGGGAAGAAATACTTAATTGGCTATGCCCTCTGGTCTTCAGGTATCTCATTAATATAGAAATCTCTTGAGGCTGAGGCCTGTAGCCATGTCTCTACCTGTGGAGGGGCTGGTAAGGGCATTGCCCTACATGACTGAAAGGCTCGGGTCAATGGAGGTCTTGGCTGCATGTCAGGAGCCTGGGGTCTGGGAATGTGGCAGGGGTCTCCGGCCATTTCTAGCCAGTGCTTTACCAGAAACCATGCTATCCTTTTCACGGTCCTGCTACTGCTGCTGCTTCCTCTTCCTCTTCCTCTTCCTCTTCCTCTTCCTCTTCCTCTTCCTCTCCTCCTCCTCCTCCTCCTCCTCCTCCTCCTCCTCCTCCTCCTCCTTTCCTTCTCCTTTTCCCTCTTTTCCTCCTCCCCCTCCTTCATTTTTTGAAAGAGTCTCTCTATGAAGTCCTGGCTGTCTTAGAGTTCACCATGTAAACCAAGCTGGCCTTGAACTCACAGAAATCTATCTCTCTCTGCCTCTCAAGTGCTGGGATTAAAGGTATGTGCCACCAGGCATGAACAATGAATATTCTTTTTAAGCAAGCAAAAGAGAGGGACTAGGAAGTTACTCATGTGGGGTGCAGCTTGGCTCTGTGAGGTCCTAGCACTTTGACTTTGGGCATAGTTGACTTCTCCTTCCCTTCCTCCTCTGTGTTTATAAGATTAGATGAATAAGCAGATGTAACAATCTCAGACCTGTGCTGGCACACATCAAATATACAAGCAACATTAGCTTTAGAACATAAGTGATCATTGCCTGTTATTATAACACACAGTAATATCAGGTTGGTTAGTACCTCCCAGAACTGTAAAGTTCCCTGCATTCTCCTTCACTGTGATCACAGATCCTGAGCACTTTACCTGCCTACCTACCCTACACAAATAAAACCCAACTCTTACATAAAACAGGTTAAGTCACAATCATTCCAAAGAAGTGATTCACTGATTTAGAAAAAAAAATCACAACCCATACTGAGTAAGAAATATATATATATATATATATATATATATATATATATATTCTACATTTTAACAGAAAACATATACACAGACACAAATTCTCACACACTGGGCGGCACATGTTTTAGGAGTGGTTTGGCACTAGTCTACTCAATGAGTCAAAGCAAAGCAATGTTGGTTGTAAGTCATTCATTAATTTTATTGTTGACCAAAGAAAGGATCCTGAGCCTTATCTTACTGCATGTTGGAAACGGGAAATCAAACAGACGTTAGGAACAAGCATTGCTTCAGGGGTGGTTTTATCAGAATGTGACAAATATAGTTTCCTTCCTAGTTTGTTAAATTACAGAGGAAAAGCTCATTCTCAAACAGGAACTTACTTTCCCACTCAGGTGATTTCATAAATTCTTTTAATGGGATACAGGAACTAGAGGGGACTTATATGTACATTAAGTGTTATGGTTTTTAATATTGTAAAAACCAAATGCCTCTCTCCCCTATGGGTTTATATATTTGAATGCTTAGTTATCAGTTAGTGAAACTGTTTAAGAAGGATTAGGAGGTTTCGCCTTGTTGGAGGAGGGGTGTCACTAGGGGTGGGTTTTGAGGTTTCAAAAGTCCACACCAGGCCCAGCAACGTCTATTCTTTGTCTGTCACCTGTGGATCATGACTTAAAGCTCTCAGCTACTGCTCCACTATCATGCCTGTCTGATTTCCACTTTGCCGATAATGAACTAATCCTCTGAAACTGTAAGAAAGCCTTCAATTAAATGTTTGTTTGTTTTTTGTTTTCTCATGGGAGTTGCCTTGGTCATAGTATTTCTTCATAGCAACTAAGTAACTAAGGCAAAGGCCTACATAAGTGTTTGGAATTTAGCTCAGCTGTTTCCTGTTTCTTTTTCCTTCCTGGGCCCTAAGCACCAGAATTCATAGTTTTTTTTTTTTAGGTTGTGTGTTTTATGTTTTGGGGGGAAAGTTGAAATTTGATAACATAATTGTTTTAATCAAACCCTATTACTTCATTACAATTTAATTTTTGCTACCATAAATTATCCTGATTTCCAAAGAAATAAGTTAATAGGTGCTAATTATTCACATACGGTTTTGAAACCAGAAATATTGTATTCTTAGATTGTGCATAGTAAAATATGTGTTAATTTCCAAGTTACCCATAAAATCTTGATAAACGGTAAGGTTCTTAACAGATGAGAAAAATATTCCTCATACTGCTAATAATTTGAAAGAAGGAATTGACATGCAGCATGCAAGCAATACTCTTCTCCTTGGATAGATTATTCAGAGTTGCAGAATTCGTTATGACTCCCCTGTCTAGAGGAGTTTTAGGATCAGTTATCTAGTTTGCAGGAGTCAAGTGAAGAGTCTCTATGGTCCTAGTCTGAGTCAATTCTAGAATGGGACTGGTCATTTCAAATTACCGCCTGAAAGGCTGGGATTCTGTGTGCGTGTGACTGAAGGGGGGAGGCGCTGACACATTTTCCCTCCTCCTCGGGTGCCATTCAACTTCTAGCTGCGGACCCGGCAGCTCCCACGTGGCAAATCCAGATTGAGTCGCAGACCGGACCGGGGATCGTGGTGGCTGTGGCCCTTCCTCTCAGCATCTCAGCGTCGGTTCGGTCCTCCACCGCCAGGGGGCGTGCGCGGCTCCACGGCTGCTCGGCCCATTGGCCCCGGCGGGAAGCGTGGGAGGAGGCCTGGGACCAGCGGGCTTCCTTCTCGGCGCGGGCAGGCGCTAGGCGAAGCCGGAGGAAGCCGAGGCGCGATCGGCGCGCTCCGGAGGCGGCGGTGGCGGTGGCGGTGGCGGCACCTCCCGTCGGCCTCCGTCAGAACTGAAGGCGGCGCGACCGCAGACCGGTGAGGTTCGGGCAGACGGCGGGGCTGGGCGCGGCTAGGCGCGTGGAGGCTGGAGCAGAGCACCAAGCCCGCTGCCTTGCAGCCCGATGCGGGTCTGGGTTGCTGCGGGGCCCGGCCGTGCGGAGCATCGCGGGCTGCTCAGCGGCGACTGCACCCGGCATTGGGTCGCGGCCGCCACCGGGCTCGGGCTGCGCCTGGAAGCCGGTGTTTGCCCCTTGTGGTCGGAATCCTGCAGGTTGAGTGTTCTCAGAGAACTGGATGGGATGGACGGGCGTGTGGATTCGAACTCTGTGCTGGACCGCCTTGACACACTCGTAAAGTTTGCGTCTCTGCCCAGCTGGAGCTGCTTTCTCCAGCTTTGCAAGCGAACACATAGGTGTTCGATGCCTTTAATGAGCGCTGTTCATTTTATTTTTATTTCTGCTGTATTCACAGCTGTAGTATGCATGATGGTCAGGGTTCTTATACTTAATAATAAGTGACAGAGAGCGATTTGAGACCGACCCATCTAGCTGTGGCTTGCGGGAAGTCATCAGATTCAATTTACATAATTAATTCCTATAATATAGAACTACTATCTGATAGAACTTTTACCTTTTTTTTTATAGGCAGAAATACATGCATACGAAGTCTCTAATTTGCATCTTTACCATCTTAGAGTAACCCAGTATTTCATAGCGCATATTTAGTTTTTACAACTCCTCACACAGGTCAGATTTTACAGATTAGAATACAAGTTTCCTGAGATAGTAAGTAAAGTTGGATGGTAATGGAGGATCCCCATGGCCTGTGCGTTCCTGAAAGGACCAGTGATAGACTTAAAATTATCAAGTCCTTGGGAACATTATTTTTCATACAGTGCCTTGGGGAGCACAGAGAAATCTCCATTAATGAAGAAGTAAAGTTAATAACGTCCCTGATGCCACTAACCAGGAAAGTGGCAGAAAAGGTAAGTTAGCATCCCTTGCCCTGCTGTCCTTCACCCCGTTTCTGGAGGTTGCTCATCCGGTGATTTCTCCAGCAGTTTACTAGGTTTTTAGTTTTATGCAGGTAGTTAGTTAGGTTTGTTTCATAGACCCTTAAGACATATACTCTACTTATTAAAACAACCAGCTGATCACTTCCGGCAAGTTAAAGCTAGACACATCGAACTCGAATCTTCCATCTGTCGTCACTCGTTACTTAGGTATAAGAGCATCACGCTTACTACAGCAGGAAAAAAAAATAGAAAAAAAATTCATGGCTGGGTGGTGGTGGTGGTGGTGGTGGCGCACGCCTTTAATCCCAGCACTTGGGAGGCAGAGGCAGGCAGATTTCTAAGTTTGAGGCCAGCCTGGTCTACAGAGTGAGTTCCAGGACAGCCAGGGCTGGGAGGCAGAGGCAGGCGGATTTCTGAGTTTGAGGCCAGTCTGGTCTACAGAGTGAGTTCCAGGACAGCCAGGGCTACACAGAAAAACCCTGTCTCAAAAAACCGAAAAAAAAAATCTTCTTTGTAGGAAGAAGTAATAATTGAAAGGGCAAGATACAGTTCCTCTAGTCAGTGACATTCTGTGTCCCTATGGCTGTGGCAAGGGGAAGGCACAGAATGATGGGATTGTGTAGACCAGAGAGGCAGGCACAGACTCTCAATGGCACATTCTGTTTTGGTCCCTCCCTTGGTAAGACTGTTGAGCGTCTTGTGTGACAGTTCAGTGGCTGTATGAGCCTCCTTAGAAGTGAGTCCTGGTGATTTCCCTCACAGCTCCTTCAGGCTTGCTAAGGTAGTTCCCTGGGATCAGCTGTGTAAACTAATGGCACCATGCATTACCTGCAATTAGTGGGCTTGGAATGAGTTTTGAAGGACATTGGTTAGGATCAAAATAGGAGCTTGTAAAATTGTTTTAGCTGATAAAATTTTAACCTACGTGGCTTCTTTCTATTCTGTGCCCATGGCTGCTGACCCAGCTTTCTGTTTGGGCAGATAGAACCACCCTGTTCAAGCCCTTTTTCTCTGGGGTGCTTTGGCTGCTGAATTCTGTGAACCTTGGTGTACTTCAGTTTTGCATTTGACCTAGGTATGAATGAAGGGCAGAGGAATCCTGAAACATGAGATTAAGAAGCTGTAAATCTGTATCAAGTGTAATGTGAAGTAGTTACAGGAAATGAAGATCCTACCACGCTGGGTGAAAATTTATGCCCTCTTGTTCTTCCTTGTTTTCTTTCTTAAAAAAAAAATAAAACAAAACTCGAATAGAGTGTAAGCTGAAATGTGGATGCCCTGTTTTGTTCCTCCTATGTAGGGGGTGGGGCCTAGGCCCAGGCTATGGTGCATGGGTGGAGATAGGGACCACTGGTAGGCGGGGCGGTGGTGGTGCATGCCTTTAATCCCAGCACTTGGGAGGCAGAGGCAGTTGGATTTCTGAGTTCTAGGCCAGCCTGGTCTACAGAGTGAGTTCCAGGACAGCCCGGGCTATACAGAGAAACCCTGTCTTGAAAAACAAACAAACAAACAAAAACCAAAAACAAACAGGGACCACTGGTAGGAGTTGGTTTTCTTTCTGGGCCTTGAAGTCAGGTTGTCAGCACACTTAACCTTCTGACCCCTTTCATTTTGCTTGCTAGTATTTGTCTGTCTGCCCATCTTTCTCCTAATAGGACAGATAGGATTAAGGTATTTAAACAGCTGTAGAATTCTAAGGGAGCAAGCAAACCTAAATGTTATTTTGTAGGTCTCTGCACTAGGTTCCAGAATTCTAATGATCATTTCAGTTTGTCAAGTGGCTATTGGCTTTTTAAACAAAATGCTGCTCCATGGAAGAGCAGATCTGTAAGAAAACATGGGGTCAGTTTGAGCTAGAGTCTGTTCTAAGCATTGCAAACGGGAGTTCTTTTCTTTTCCTCACCCCAGTCTCCAGATTTCCCACCTGCCCCTCCCTCTTCCACCTGGCAGACACTAGGACTGCCAGCCCCATTTCCATTCAGAAAATAATGAAAATTCCTGTCCTAGGAATTGGACTTTGGGATTTGATTTTGTGTTAGATCTGCCTTGGCTTTCATTTTGATTTTTTTTCCTCTTTTTAACGTTTTCTGTGTGGGTCGGTGTGCTGTAATCCTGAAGCTCTCAGCTCTAAGCCTTAGAGAATCACCCAAAAAGAGCTTGTTAAACATGTAGGGTTTTAATGCCTACTCTGAGGCGTCTGATCCTGCAGGTCAGCAGTAGCAGACACATTTGCTTATTAAAAGGCACACTGGTGATTCTGACCTTTCTGGTGTGGGTAACACTTTATTGAGGCCTTCAAAGAACTTGATAGGATGTATTTTACTAAAAACAAGCAAAAAAAAAAACCCCAAAACAAACAACCCCCCAAAAAACCAACCAAAAAAAAAAAAGAAAAAAAAAAGAAAAAAACCCAAAGGTGTTTGGAAGCCTCTGTATTTAGACTGTTAATGGGAATAGCAGTGCATTTCTTAAAATTAACAATATGCCTTTTTTAGGTGTCTTAAGGTTTTAGGGCTTCTCTTGTAATGTAATGTTATTGTGCGTTATAGTGAGAGTTAGGATGTAATATAAAAACCAGTTATATCGAAGGCTGGGAGATCACTCAGTGCTTGCCAGAGGATCTCTGGGGCTCTCTGCTTGGTCAATTTAGCCTAATGAGGAATCTCCAGTTTCAATGAGAGACCACCTAGGGAGTAACCGAAGAAGACACCTGACAATGATGTCTGGTTTCATACACACACACACACACACACACACCCACACCCACCTGCACAACATATGCATACACCCACACAGACATGTACACACACAAACACCACACACACACACACACACACACACGCACACGCACACGCACACACACACACGCACACAGAATAATTATATTAATATTTCTTCAGATGTTCAACCATGTAAACTATAAGAGTTTATGAAAGGTGGACTTATCTGACATCTGTTTATAATGAAGATTGTACTGGTGGCTGAGCTTTAAAGTTTGCCTCAGAGATCTCTTCAGGTGTCACGAAGTCTAGGCTACTCATTTCCATTTATTTATGCATTAGTGGCTTAATAGAAAGTCTTGTAGCTTACTGAAATATTCAGGCAGGGTTTAAGTAGGTGTAGCAGTTCCATTTGACCTCTAGCTTCTTATCAGTTCTTTTTAGTTAGTTAATAGCCTCCATTTCCTCCTGTTTATTGACAATATGCCTACACACACACCACATACCCTCCTGGGTGGAATGGTTTTGAGATGGGATCGTAATAAGGTTAACAGCAATCTGTCAAAAGAGACCTGAACTCTGGCTGTGAGTTCAAAAAAGGAAAAGCTCAGATGGCTTTCGGGAACCCTGATGGAATGTCTGTAGGTTAGAATCCATCTTTCTGTGCTAGAGAGAAGTCAGTGGAGAATAGCCCAGCCTGTGAATGAGCATCCTTTATAGAGGGAAAAACTTGCTTAGCTATATTGTTAGGTTGAAGGACAAACACAAGGCTGTTTTCTTTTGAATCCCTTAAGTGTTTTGTTGGGAAACATTGTCAAGTGCAAGCCGATCAACTGGCATATTTCAGTAATCGGCTAGCTCAGGTGCCTGGAGAGGAAAGAAAGAACTCTAGGTGTCTCTGTGGATTCTCCACTCTCCAGAGTTCTGCTAGGAACTGAGCTGTCTGTTGCAACACTGCTCTCTCTCACTCAGAATGTCTGTCAGGCTTCGGCACCTGTTGTTGCATTAAAGTCTTTGGGGCAAACTTGGCCTTGGCTGGACACCTTCCCTAACCTGCGTTGAAGTAGAGACCTTGGGTTTTAGAGCTGCGTTTGCCAGAGTAGGAGAAGGGAGCTTTATTCAAGCCTCGGGAGATCAGATAACAGGTTTCTGAATTCTTCCCGGTTGCCAGCAAGGAAGAGTGATTTCAAAGTAAGGTAGAAGGACAGTTAATGAATGGCAGGCTTCGGAGGACACTGAAGTCTCACCAGTGCCGTCTTGTTTTTCCCCCATCTCCCACATTTCTTGGGTAACAGTCTGGGGGACGTAAGGAACACCTTGGACTTGAGTGTTCCCACTTACCCACATTTAGATGTTAATCCTCTTTTAAATCAATTTGCATTTTGTACTGCTGAAGACAAAAGAAGGAAAGTCATAAGATGTTGATTCAGATAACTGAAAAATTCAGAGATGGGGCATGGTGGCACATGCTAGTAATCCCAGCATTCTGGAGGTGGGAAACTGAGGTGTCAGGAGCTAGCAGTTGAAGTTCTGACTCAGACAAACGAACCGAAGAGAATAAATTTGTATTCTCCTGTTTGGAGTACCACTTTGTGGGAGTGAAATTTGTTGTTGTTGGCTTAATTTTTTTTCTTCCTCCAATCAAAATATATAAGATTAGCTTGTTTCTTTAAAAACTTTTTTAATTGTTAGGTTATCATTAATTTCTCTTCCTTTTAATAACTTTCATATTCCTTTTGTAGGGTCTTGTGTTTTGGAAGAGTCTCATGTAGCCCTGTCTGTCCTTGAACTCTATCTGGGCAAGGATGCCTTTAGACTCTATGTCTCTTCCTTTTTATCTTTGAAGTGCTAGGATTTAGAGGTGTGTGCATTAATTTTTAAACTAACTCTCTCCCTTTCCCTCTGTTTATCTGTCTTTTTCTTCCCCATTCGCTTGCTCCCTCTCACTTTGTGTAGATTATATTTTTAAAAAAAAAATCTGTATTTTTACTGTTCCGTACCAAAGTGTTCTGCCAATATTAAATCCTTTTTTGAGTCAGTATTTCTAATAAGCATTTATTGTTAAAGTCTTTATCACTTGATGTTAAAATTCATCTCTTAAATTCTGTTACTGATAATATTTAAAACTGAGGCACCCAATCTATCTTGTTATGGGTGCCAAAACTAGGCAAGGCCCAAGGCTACGAGTTGCATATTCTTGCTGTTTTGGCCCAGGCTGCAGGCTCAGGCAGGCCAAAGCACCGACCCTTGAACCCACAAGACGCCAGCGTGGGAGATGATGGCTCTGCCAATCTACCGTGCAGTTTCCACAAGGCTGGGCTGAGCCCAGACCATCCCGCCATCCACACGGTACCTGGTAGAAATGAGACTCTTAATGCTTAAAGATTAATCAAAGGCTTATGAATTTGGTAATGTTCAAATAACAAGATGCCCACAACATTAGAGGTGTTACCCAATACCTAACCTAGATATTACAACTATCTTACTTAGACTGCTAGAGACACTCATACATCCGCTGCCATCTTCCCCTCTCTCTGGTCCTCCCTTCTTAGCTTCTCTTCTTTCTCCTCCTTTTCTTCACTCCTCCCAACTCTTCCCACATTACGGAGTTTATTGTAAAATATCCATCTACAAAATTCACAAGGACACAGTAATAGCAGCTTATGTTGCATACTGAGTTATTGTTTGCTCTTGTTTTGTGGTACTAGGGAGCCAACTCCAGGCTTCTGATGTACCACAGAGCTAAAGCCCCATCCTTGTTCTTACTGTTTCCTGTTTTTGTTTTGGACAGGGTTTGACATAGCCCAGGCTGGCCCCCTACTCATTTTCTACGAAGGATAATCTTGAAAGTTTGATCTTCTCATCTATCTTAGTCACTGTTCTATTTGCTGTAAAGATACACCATGACCAAGGCAACTATTATATTAGAAAGTATTTAACACGCTTACAGTTTTGGAGGTCTGGTCTACTGTCATCATGGCAGGGAATGTGTTAGCACACATGGCACTGGAGCAGAAGCCGAGACTACATTCTGATCTAAGAGTCAGAGCCTAGCATGGGCTTTGGAAACCCCAAAGTCTACCTTCAGTGATATTACCTCCAACGAAGCCTCCTAATCCTTCTCAAATAGTGCCACTCCTGATGACTAGCCTTTCAGATACAGGAGCCTGTGAGGGCTATTCTTATTCAAACCACTATTCCATCTCTCCCTCCTAAATGCTGGGATTGCAGGCATGCATCATGGCATCTCATTTTTATGGTGCTTGGAGACCAAAGCCATGTTTTTGTGTGTGGTAGGTAGGCACTCTGCTGACTGCTCATGAGTCCCAGTCCTCACACTGGATTTTTAACTGTTGATCTAGAACTCACCCAGGTTGGTCTTGAACTCACAGAGATCTGCCTTCCCAGTGCTGGGCCTAAAGGTATGCACCACTGTACCCTGTTGTTTGAATCTGGTTTTTAGCAGTGCATTTTTTGTAGATTTAGCAAAGTAGCTTACCCTAGTGACTCTACTTTTAAGTGTAATTTCTGTTGCTCTCAGTATCAACCCATTTTCCTCTTGGACATTAAATGCTCAGAGGAAGAAAATGTATTTTACCTTCTACTCTTGACAAGGCCTTAATCAGTCCAAGTTCACCTGAAAAAAATAAGTGATGTAGAGGTGATAGGTATGTACATTTGCCTATATATATGTGTGTGTGTGTGTGTGTGTGTGTGTGTGTGTGTGTGTGTGTGTTTGTGTGTGTGTCTATGGATAGATAGATAGATAGATAGATAGATAGATAGATAGATAAAGGTTCTATGTAATAAGCTGTATACATTTCTGTAGCTATGTGATTTATTATATATGTTGCAATTTATTGGAAAAAGAAATGGGCTCACATAGCTCCAGAGGCTGAGAGATCCAGGCTTTGCAGTTGGCAAGCTGCCATCCAGCAGACCTGATAGTACAGTGTGCCTGTGCAGCGTAGCATTTTTCCAGCCTAAAGACAGGCAGAGAGCAGAGTTTCCCTATCAGAAGAGCCAGTTTTTCCTCCTCTACTCTGACACCACCACTATAAATACAAAAGATGTGTCCTCAAAGGGTGATGGGAATTCTCCTTACCAGAACACGAAGGACCTTTGCAGCAGATTCCAGGTGGGTGTCCTCTGATCTGTCTGGAGACAGCAGTCAGTGGAGAGGGCTAGACTACCTCTCTCTATTTAGATGCCAATTACAAGTTCAGGCTGTCTTTTTACATATGAGTCTGCTGGACTTGGACCAGCTATGAACTGGGGGCCCCACAACCGCTTCCTGAGGCTCAAGTAACTTGAGTGGTTTCTACTTTACGTTCCCCGAATTCAAGCTATTAGAAATGACACCGGTGAGCAGATGCAGAGGTTGTGGTATGGGAAGGGGAACAGAGTTTCCCTGTCCTCTCTTTATGTACCACTCCCCAGGAACCCTAGCGCTCTACCCTGTGGGAGCCTTCTGGGCTCTGTCCTGTGGGGTTTTGTGAGACTTCATTCCATAGGCATGACTGAAGCATGGGCAGATGTGTTGAAATGTGGTTGGGCAGAAAGGAAATGAACTAATGCTAGCAGACTGAATGAGGAACCCCAGCAATTCATCTTGCCCCTTCAGCAGGCTTCAGGACTAAGGAGAGTCCTGTGACCTGTCAGACATTTGTGGCTAGCATCGACACAGAAAGGTAGGTTAGGTTTTCTGCCTCTTGCAAGGGGAAAGAGAAATTGGAGTCTTTAATAACAGATAATTAGATAATTCTTAAATCCTGCCTTGTGGAAAGGAGTTTAGGGCCAGGAGCTATAGTATGGAAACGTTTATGTCTGAGGAGATACATTTGGCACATCAGGTCTGGATTGGAGCCCCACTGGAGGAAGGTACTTAACGACCCTCAGTCTAGATTCAGATGCTAATCAGCCAGAAAGGTCCTTTCTTGAACGTACTGAATGGTGTTGACTTAAGGCCCTATCAGGATGGAATTCACCTTCACAGACTGGGCTTAAGTCTATTGTTTTGTAGTTTGATCTGTTTTTATGTAGTCTCTTGAAAACTCCAGCTCTGGAAAGATAGCTGGTGGCTGGGGTTGGGGTGGGGTGTTAAGAGCACTTGTTCTTTACAGAGGAACTGGGTTCAAACCCACAGTTTTTTGTCATTCCAGTTCCAGGGGATCTGATGCCCTCTTCTGAACTCGGTGGGCCTCTGCATGCACAAATGATCAGACACACCCGTAGAACATCCATACACATAAAATAAAAATTAAATTAACAGAAGAAAAGCCCCAGCCTATTTGAATATTGGAACCATCTGAATTTAATTGGTTTGGTTAAGATTGTTATTTGGCCAGCACTGAATTAAAGTTGGAATAAGGTGAATGGTGGTTCTCTATTTTGTGAAATATAATCCAGAATATTTTCTTTTGTCTGGCTTAAATTTTTTTTTATCACTATGCTATAGTATATATTTGTATGCATATTTTCTTTCATCATATTTGTCTTGTAGGATTTCTAACACTCAAGCTTAAGTCAGTTTGACAAATTGTCAGATCTCCAGAGTGGCTAGTTGGCAGCAGAGATTAGCAATTCCCAGAGCAATTTGCCAGAGCCAAATTGATTGACGTGGTATTTTGTCAATGAGGTCTTGAGTCTATCAGTGTGCAGTGGGGAGAAATGGAACGGGGGTCCCTGCTTTTAGGAACCTCCTTGTCCTTCTCTGTAAGGCCAGCACAGTACTTAGGACTACTAGACTAGCTGGCGGGTGGGAGGACTGGCTGGCCAGACAGTAATTGTTTTTAATGGTAATTGTTTTTCTGGCTTGTTTCTTTGATACAGAACGGTGTTATAATGAAGGAATGAGGATTGTGGTTGGACCTGTGACCTGTGCTTTTGTTACTGTTGGTTCTTATCTTAATGAATTCTAGACAGGTCCTTCTTATATCACAGCTCAATATTGAGTCAGAAAATTGTATTAAATTGAACCAATCTAGGTAGTTGGACTCAAAGAACTGTTTAAATTAAAAACATCCAGAAAACTGGGCTTGGTTCCCAGAGCTCCTACCTTAAGACTCTCTTCTTTACTCTCAGGCCTTGAGTATACACACCCTTTGGGTCAGTGTTCTTCACGTAGGGGGCAGTGTGGCCTTCCTGCTTGTATTTTCAGGTGACATATGCATCTCTCATTTAGCATTCTTATTTAAAGACCATGTGTTTCTCTGCATAGCCTTGGCTATCCTGGAACTTTGTAGACCAGACTGGCCTCCAACTCAGAGATCTGCCTGTCTCCACCTCCCAAGTGCTGGAGAATATTTGCATTTTGATCTGTTCTAAGACTATTCTCTTTATTACTAATATTCTGATTTTGGAAACTCGTTCAAATTTTTGTATCCCACCTTTCACTAAGGACAGAGAACATTTATGTTCTTTGACTTGATGCCTGAAGACTAGCCTTCTGAATCTTTAGCTGAGGCTTTTTTATTCCTTTACTGTTGGGTTTATTGTCGTCTCTGGACCTATCTCTTCTTGATTGTCTTCCTGTGCTGTTTCTTCCACAGCCTCAGACTGTTGTGTCTTCGAATGCTCTTTAAACAGCCAGGCATGGTTTGGAATTAGCGCATCATAAACACTTGCCTTACTTTGCCCTTAAAATCTATTTCAGTCACTACTCCTGTTCTTCGGATTTGCACTTTTGCATCGTTAAAAATGCAAGAAAGTTAATTAAGGAAATTAATTAAAGATGTGTTAATGATCGAGGCATTTTGATGAGGTTTTTTAATAGAGAAATGTTTCTAAATGTTAATTCCCTAAGATATTTTAATGGAAAAAAATTGTATTCACAAACGTAGTTGCTTACAGAGCTGCCTGTTAGGAGTTTAGAAGCAGAACTGCTGGGAAGGCCAAGCAGGAGCCTGGCGACTCATTATGCAGGTGTGGTCTCCCCCGGCAATGGAAGCTGAAATAGCACCTCAGGTGTCTGGTACCCAGCTGCTTATCACATCTTAGAAGACATTTTCCTAGGCCTCACTCAGGAGGGAAATGATTTGGCATAGGAGAGGGGCTGAAAAGCCATGTGTGTGTTGTGAACGCAGAGTTCAGTTTTCCTGGAAGCCAAAAGAGGATTTAGAACCTGTTGGAGTTTTCTTTTGAGGAGCTGAGTCGCTCCCCCATCCTGTCCCCTCCTCCCCGTTATGCGAAGTTTTGTGAATACTTCAGAATCTTCTTTTCTTTTAGAATTCTGGTGCCTGAGGACTTTAACTAGATAGTATTGACTTTGGCTATTGTATAGATGTTGTTCACATAGATAACAAAGGAAAAAAAAATACCAATAGTGAACAGCTCAGTTGAAGTGTTGATGTATTTTGCTTCAGGTTAGCTTTTGCCGAAAAATGGGAGCCAGCTGAAGACATGGGGGGTTGGCACCATGTAAGCTTTCCACCAGACTGCTTTTTTTCAATGAATAAAAAAACTGGATTTTCTTTTCAGTGCCCTTTAGGGAAAGGTCATTTTGGGGAGCAGAGGGACTATCTGTGAATTATTAAATCAGTGTGTGTGTGTGTGTGTGTGTGTGTGTGTATGCTTGTGTTTGGGAACCTGTGTGCCACAGTGTGTAAGCAAGAAGTCAGAGACATAATGTATTTCTGATTAATAGGATCTGTTACACAAAACCATTTGAATTCTGTTCCTTTACAAAATGTTGATTGAAGTTGTCTGGTTGAATGTGGGTGTGGTTTTGGCATAAAACTCTTACTTATGAGTTCCATTTTAAATAAAAGTTTCATGTATTTCGAATTTGGTAGGAAGGGAAAGCACACACACATGGCTTTTCTTTCCTTTTGTTTTTTTCTTTTTATTTTTTTTTAGCATATGTTGCCTGTTGGTAAAATAATATCAAAGAATAGTTTCTATTCAGAGTTTGCTGTGAATGATTACACCAGTGATATCCAAATTATGTTATAAAAAATGACATACATAATTTGTTAGTCTCACCAGCGAGAATAAGACCCCTACCACAATTTTGAATTAAATTTGAAGCAAGCTTTAATTAAATACTGGCCAGGAGGGTGGACTCTGGCTAGGTCCATGCCTGAGTTCCTAGAAAATGGCCACATTTTGCAGAGGCTTAAAAAGGTAAAACTTGAAGTCCACCATATTTCCTCTTAGGTTCAATCAGGTGCAAGCATGCATCCTGACCTATTTCCTGTCTATGCACCTCCTGCCCACCTCCAATCAAGCTGATCAGTGCAAACAAACTTGTTTAAAGGCACACAAACTTGTTGTTTGTTATTTCCCAAGAGCCATAGTCCCCGCCCCTCCCCGCATTCTAGGTATTATCTGTCTTTGAGCCAGTGGGGCTTACAGGTTAACTTTGGCTCTCATATATCCTGTACTGGCATGAACTGGTCTATCTAAACTCCATTTCTGCAAATGATTTCTGTTACTTGGTAAAGAGCTATTGACCTGATGTACCAGTGTTTGAATGTACCTGTTTCAAGTTCCTCATGGATATGAGATCGCTGAGGGTCCTTGTCACCCTCTGTAGGCACAGGTGTGAAGGCTCATGGCCTTGCTTATTTATCCAGGGAGCAAAGGACACAGCCAGCAGGAGACTCAGGCAAGTTCCTTTGCCTTCCTTTAATGGCCCAGGGGAAGGAGTGGTCAGTGATGAAGTTTTTTCATTAAACATTGTTATTCATAGAATACTTACAAATGGCATGGTATTTACTTAACTGGTTTCACATATCTATCCTAAATTATCCTCAATCTAAGGGAGAAATATTCATTGTATAATTCATGGTGTTTGCCTTTCCTTTTGATTTTAGGACCTTCTTTCTGAGAAGTGCTAGAGAGTAAGAAGGCAAAAATGCGGGTAGCAGGTAAGATATTTATTTAATCCAGTGAAAATAATTTTTTATTTTTTTTATAATTTATTTTATAACCTGTTTGCTCAATAACGGCTAAAAGAGAGGATGCATGATTCATTAATTTTTTTTTCAGCTTTCATCTTCCTCCCCACAACTTCCTTCTCTGGGGCCTGGGGGAGTTTCTTGGTTCCTAGTTCAAACTGGTTTTAAGCTATCTTCCGGCCTCAAGTGCCATCATACCTGTAATATTTTGGAAAGTTAAGTACCAGGCTGAAATAAACTAAATCATATTTAGCCTTTTCAGTTTATGTAGTCAACAAATCACTACTTGTATATTTAGTAGGTGTTATATACATTTTTGTAGATTTGGCATATTGGAATTATGCCAAATATTAATATTTATTTTTTAATGGGGTAAGCATATTTGTCTAATAGTACATATAAAATACCTAAAGAATAGTTTTGAAAATGCAGAGAATGACTTTTTTCATGCTAAGTTAAAAAAAAAAATGGAATTCTAAAACAGAACTTTGTCCTGTATGAAATTAAGTGTAGTGTAGCATACATGAAGAATTTACTAAACTGTGGTTTTGCTTTGATTTTTTTTTTTTTTTTTTTTAGTCTAGGTATGAATCCAGGACATTAAAGCAATATGAAGTAGTGTGTTATTTACATTGATAGTTGTTGGTAGATGTCCATAGTATTAATGTAGGTATTGGTAAGCATCTTTCAAGGATATACCCATAAATACTCAGTTGGCCTTTCCCTACCTAAAAGTGAAAACATGTTTCTCCTTTGCTGCCTTCAGCCAAAGGCCCCTCCCAAAAGCACCTTGCTCTGCGGCATTCTGCGGACTCTGTGCTACAGGAGAAAACAGGTTGTTTTTCCAATCTCAAGATAATTAGTCTTATTCTTAATTGTCGCTTCCTAGAGTTGTTTGTCAAAGGTGCTCAAAGTCGAGGTGGATGGACAAACAGCTCTTTTTAATTTCTTACAGTTGTGTAGAGTTGTGTAAAGATCAAGCACCATGATTACTAAAGCAAGTTAACTGAAGGTTGCTATACATGCTTTTGTAAAAACATGAAAAATTAGACTCTCCGCTGTAAAGTTACTGAGCGTCATTTCTGAGTAGTTACACGCTTGTGGGATAAGAAGACTTCAGAAACAAGAGATTGTTTGTGTTCTAAAAAAACATGTCACACTCTTGTTTTGTTTGCTTTTCGTTTTGTTTCTGTATATTCTTAAGTTCAGCGGGATGATCTGTAACCTTGGTCTCCTGAGGATTTTTAAATAAGCTATTCAAGTGTGATGACCAGAGCAAGTTCTTATTTTGCACATAATTCTAAATGCACATAGCTAAATTAGCTTCATCAGCTAGTTCTTGTGTTTGTACTTTTCTTGGCATAGGTCTGGGGGCCGTGAATGAACTATAAAGGACAGTTAGTTATGAGTTTACTACTTTGAACTAATTAATATCTCCTAAACAAAAATTCTTTCTTGTTGCTTTGAGAGGCTCACATAGCCTGAAATGACACTTTGATAAGTGTGGGAACAGACCCAAAGCATTGCTGTCAGTGGCTAGAAGTAAGACGGAATGACACAACAAGTCAGGAATGGGCTTGTGGTTGTGATATCTTTGCTCCTTCCAAGGTCAGCACTTTATGTTGGAACCAACCCTAGAGACCATATTCTGTAGCAAGCTCCTAGGGTCTACCACTATAGAGACTGCGAGTGTCTCTGCTGCTAACTTTTCTGTCTCTTGAAGTATCTCGTTCTTTCTTGTTCCAGACAAGTGTAAGTGAATAGGTCCTGCTCAAAAACTCAGTGCTGAGGCTGGAGCGATGGATGGCTAAGATCACTCGATGCTCATGCTGCAGAGGACCAAAGTTTGGTTCCCAGCACCCACAGGGTGACTCTGAACCTGAAACATCTGTAACTAGTTCAGGGGATTTGACACCCTCTTCTGACTTCCACGGACACCAGGCATGCACATTCACATGTGTACACGTGTACTCGCAGGCAGAAACACTGACATGTGAAGTAAGATAAGGAAATCTTAAAAAGGGAAACACCCTGTTAATGGGTCCCTGAGCAAGTTCAGCCTTGAACAGTCTGTTTCATCCGTCTGCTTCAGGAGACAGTGAGGGCTTATCCCCAATTATAAATGCCCATGACTGCTGAAAGTAAGGGAGAGGCTTAGCATGCTCTATTCATAGCTATACGTGAGGGGGTGCTAGAAAAATCTCTGCACCTTCCTCTCAATTTGTCTGTGAATCTAAAACTGCTCTAAAAAGAAAATGTGACCTAGCATGTTATCACCTTCATCTGGCATCTGTCACCTTCAAGCCATGTCTTATTTGGTTAAAACCTGTGTGTGCCATCTGCCGTAGTCATTTATTTGTCTATTGCGCATACCTGTGTTGAGATCATGCTGTTTGTGAGAAGGCGGTCCAAACCAAATGGAATTTTGCTCGTGTGTATATTAAAATATAGGCAGCTAGTAGTCGCTTTAAAAAGCAAGAAGCTTTGGAGGGGGAAGTGAGGGGGTGGAGGAGAGAAGGATTAATCAGTTGGACATACTCGTCGCCTCTTCATTCCTGTATTAATAAAACAAATTTTTTAAGGGATTGTTTTTTTTAGAGTGGTTTTAGATTCACAACCAAATTGGGAGGCAGGTACTGAGATGTTTCTATTATCCCCCGAGTATAGCTATAAATAGAGTATCTCTAGATGGTACTGAGGAGGCTCTGGATGTGGCTTTCAGCATCGGAGGTCTTTCCAAACATCTTCAGTTCCTTCCTGCCCCTCCCCTCCTAGAATATAGACCATTCTTTTGGATCTATGAGATCTATCTATCTATCTATCTATCTATCTATCTATCTATCTATCTATCTATGTATTTTATTTTTCCTTACCTGCTGTGTTGATTTTGGCAGAAGGATATGTCATTTAGTGTTAGAAGAGGATACTGTATAGGACACTAGGTTTTTGCTGGGAGACTTTCGTTCCTGTCCGTGTGCAGCCATCAGTTTATCTGTAATCTTAGGGGATTGCTTCATCTCTGGGATGTTTTTCACTTTAAGATTGGATAACTGCAGACTTCATCTACCTCTTTCCCATCAATAGAGATTAAACCTGAGCCATTAGTGTGAGCGAGCAATTGAGATTTGGTTAAGACACAAATAAATTAATTCTGTTTGTGAAGAAACACTCCCTGTCTCTGAAGTCCAGAGGTTGAGAGGGAAGCTGCTCACGCTGGGCCACTCCCTGTTTACCTTGCACTTTGTGACTTGCTCCATAGTGTTACCTAGGAGTAATGAATGATTTCTAGTAAGCAGATGTCGCAATGATGGTTGTTATAAGGCAGTCTGACACCCTAAGGATACAAAGTTAAAAGCTGGAGAACAGCCACTCCTGGAGCTTATCACATAGCCAATTACTGTGATATCCAAGCCTGTCCTTCAGGGGAAACGTCCTGTCTTAAACCTAGGTATTGAGGGGGAGGAGGAAGGTGGTTTGTGTTTGTGGCTCCCCATGGGGTTAGGTAGCTCCAGGAGATGGCTTGGTGATAGGACAGTAAACTTGCGGCATTTCACTTGTCAACTCTTTGCTTCCCGCATGTCCTGGCCCTGGCATCTCCAGAAAGAAGGTCTAGTGTTTTGTATCATCCCTGGACAGCATTGCTCTTTAGGGATTGGAAACGATTAGGAACAGGTAGCAGCCTGTTCCTGCAGCCATGTGGCAGTGTTCCATTCACCGGGACTCCTGAGGTCAGCCAGCTGCTGATACTCCACCCCTTCACCCCCGCCCCCCAATCCCTCTAGACAAGCGTCTCTGTCTTCTGTCTGAGGTAGAGTCATTGTAACCCCAGTGACATTAAGGTCTAGGAGATGACAGAATAGAACTGTATTTATTTTTATGCTTTTGTAGGGATGTAGTACCTGTGTAGCAGAAGTTCGTTAGTTTATAAAACCATGCTGAGTTGCTTCTGTCTTTTTTCAGGAGCCGCAAAGTTGGTGGTGGCCGTGGCAGTATTCTTACTGACCTTCTATGTTATTTCTCAAGTATTTGAAATTAAAATGGATGCAAGTTTAGGAAATCTATTTGGTAAGTTTCACACTACCCCCCTCTCCCTTTAATGACTTTATTCTTTTTGTTGTTTTCTGTTTGTTTGTTTTTTTAATTTAAAAAAAATTTTTTTTTAAATTCTTTGACAATTTCATACATGTATTTTGATTGTGAACACCCCATTACATTGTCATCCCCCTTCCCATCCTATTCTCATCTAGTCCACACCCTCCTAGTTTCATTTCATATCCTTTTTTTTTTCCCCCAGCCTATTCAGTTTAGGCTAGTATCTCACAGTTCCCGCTCCATCAGTGACTGGATGTTTCCTGTCTGGTCTTCTGCAGGCAGTTACAGTTGGTGTGATTTCCTGAGTGCTGGGGCCTCGGACATAGCACTTTTTAGTTCTCCTCCCCTTTAAATTCTCTCTGCCTTCTCTTCTCCAAGGCTCCCCGAGCTTTCAGCAAGGATGGTGTCCTGTCATGTGTCCTGTATAGGGCTGAGGCTGAACATATTCTTGTAGCACATTGACTAGGTATGAGTGAGTTTCTTGAATTGGCTGTCACCTACTGTAGAACAACTTTATTCCTTAAAAAAAATATTTTATTATTTTGTGTATGTGGACAGGTTTTTTTGCCTGCATGTATGGCTGTGCACCGTATATATGCTTGGTGCCAGAAGAGGGCATCAAATCCCCTAGAACTTGAGTTATAGACAATATTGTGAGCTGATGTGTGAGTACTAGGAGTAGATCCTGGGTAATCTGGACTGGCAGTCAGTACTCTTAAGTACTGAACTATTTCCCAGCCCCAGAATCTTATTCTTTAATTAATTTATTAACTAACTAACTAACTAACTAACTAATTAACTAAGTAAGTAAGTAACTAACTAACTTTATATTCCGATCAACTTTTCTGTCATTCCTCTCCTCCCAGTCCTTTCCCTCCCTCCCCCATCCACTCCTCTTTTTCTTTTCAGAAAAGGAGAGGCCTCTCCCATAGATATCAACCAGCTGTTGCATTTCAAGTTGCAGTAACATCAGGAGCAACTTCTGTTGAGGCTAGATGAGGCAGCCCAGTGGGAGGAAAGAGTCCCAAAGGCAGGTTAGAGAATTAGAGACAGCCCCTGCTTCAGCTCTTAGGGGTCCCAGATGAAGAGTAAGTTACACAACTGTTCCATGGGTGAGAAGGCCTAGGTCAGTCCCATGCGTGTTCTTTGGTTGGAAGTTCAGTCTCTGCGTCTCTAGAGGCCTAGGTTAATTGATTCTGTAGGTTTTCTCGTGGTGTCCTTGACCCCTCTGGCTCCTACATGCCTTCCTCCCCACTCTTCTGCAGGATTCTCCAAGCTCCACCTAATGATTGGCAGTGGGTTTCTTCATCTATTTCCATCAGCTGCTAGGAGAAGCCTCTCTGATGATGATTATGCTAGGCTCCTGTCACCTGAAAGGATAGCAGAATATCAGTGTCAGGGGTGGGCTTGCTTTCGTGGCTCAAGCTGGATAGTCATTGGTTGGCCATTCTGACAGTTTCAGCTCCATCTTTACCCCTGCACATCTTGTAGGCAGGACAAATTGTAGGTTGAAGGTTTTATGCTTGGGTTGATGTCCTAGTCCTCCCCCACCCCCCCAACCCCCGTTAGAAATCTTGTCTGGTTAAGGTAGAAGGCTGGTTAAGGCTCCATATCCCCCACTGCTAGGAGGAGTCTTAGCTAGGGTCACCCTCATAGATTCCTGAGAGCTTTCATTGCCCTAGGTTTTGAGCTTATCCTAGAGAAATTCCTCCCCCACCCATTTTAATTGTCTCTCCCTCCATCCTCCACTCCTCAACTTGATCCCTCCTGTTCCCCACCCTCCACCCCCAACCCCCCAATGTCTATTATATTTCTCGTGCTTAGTGATATTAATTTGTCCAGGTCCATACTCCCTCTGCCCTTGTTGCTAAACTCCTTTGGGTCTGTGGATTGTAGCATGCTTATCCTTTACAGCTAATATCCACTTATCAGCGAGTACATACCATGTTTGTCTTTCTAGATCTGGGTTACGTCACTCAGGATGCTCTTTTTCTAGTTGCATCCATTTGCCTGCAAATTTCACTATGCCGTTGTTTTTAATATCTGAACATAATATCTCCAATTTTTTTTATTCATTTTTTTTATTTTTAGATTGATTTTATTTATATGAGTACACTCTAGCTGTCTTCAGACACACCAGAAGAGGGAATCAGATCCCATTACAGATGGTTATGAGCTACCAGGTGGTTGCTGGGAATTGAACTCAGGACCTCTGGGTCAATGCTCTTCACCACTGAGCCATCTCTCCAGCTCCCACGACACATTGTCTTTATCCGTTCTTCAGTTGACGGACATCTAGGCTGTTTGCAGTTTCTGGCTGTTACGAGTAAAGCTTCTGTGAACATAGTTGAGCTAGTATTCTTGTGGTATGGTGGAGCATCTTTTAGGTCTATGTACAGGAGGGGTAGAGCTGGGTCTTGAGGTAGAACTATTCTCAGTTTTCTAAGAAACTGCCAAATTGATTTCCAAAGTGTCTGTACAAGTTTGCAGTTCCATCAACAACAGACGAATGCTCCCTTTGCTCCACATCCTTGCCAGCATGTGCTGTCACTGGAGGTTTTGATCTTAAGCCATTCTGACCAGGGTATGGTGGAATTTCAAAGTCGTTTTGAATTGGATTCCCTCATGGCTAAGGATGTTGAACATTTCTTTAAGGCTTCTCGGACATTAGAGACTTCGCTGTCAAGAATTCTCTGTTTGAATTTGTACTCCGGTTTTTAATTGGGTTATTTGATTTGTTGATATCTAGTTCCTTGAATTCTTTATGTATTTTGGATATCAGCCCTGTCAGGTGTGAGGTTGATGAAGATCTTTTTCTGTTCTGTAGGTTGCCATTTTGTCCTGTAATGATGTCTTTTGCCTTATAGACGCTTTTCAGTTTCAATAGGTCCTGTTTATTAAATTGTTGATCTTAGTGCCTGAGCTATTGCCGTTCTGTTCAGGAAGTGGTCTGCTGTGCCAATTCGTTCAAGGCTGTCCTCTACTTTCTCTTCTATCAGGTTTAGTGTATCTGGTTTTATGTTAAGGACTTTGACCCACTTGGACTTGGGTTTTGTGTAGGGCAATAGATACGGATGTCTTTTCATTCTTCACCCTGCAGACATCCAGTTAGGCCTGCAACATTTCATGAAGATGCTTTCTCTTTTTCCATTGTATGATTTTGGCTTCTTCGTCACAAATAAAGTGCGCGCAGGTGTGTGGATTTACATGAGGTCTTCAATTAGATTGTTAGATTCCATGGATCAACTTGTCTGTTGGTTTTTGTGTGTGTGTGTCAGTACTATGTAGATTTTATTATTATTTCTTGATATTATTATTTCTCGGTATTACAGGTTGAAATCAGGGATAATGATACCTCCAGATGTTCTTTTATTGTACAGCATTGTTTTAGCTATCCTGGGTTTGTTTGTTTGTTTTTCCATATGAAGTTGAGTATTTTTCTTTTAATGTCTAAAGAATTGTCTTGGAGTTTTGATGGAGATGGTATTGAATCTGAAGAGTTTAGAAGATGGCGATTTTCACTATGTTAATCCTACCTATCCATGAGCATGGGAGATGTATCCATCCTCTGATGTCTTCTTCAGTTTCTTTCTTCAAAGACTTGAAGTTCTGGTCATGCAGGTATTTCACTTGCTTGGTTAGAGTTACACCAAAGTACTTTAGGTTACTTGTGGCTGTTGTGAAGGGTGCTGTTTCGCTAATTTCTTTCGCAGCCTGTTTATCATTTATACAGAGTGGGGCTACTGATCTTTTTTGAGTTAATTTTGTATCCAGCCACTTCACTGAAGGTGTTTATCAGCTGTAGGAGTTCCCTCATAGAAATTTTGGGGTCACTTATGTATACTGTCATATCATCAGCAAGTAGCAATACTTTGACTTCTTCCTTTTCCGATTTGTATTTCCTGATATCCTTCAGTTGTCTGATTGCTCTACCTCATACTTGAAGTACTATATTGAAGAGATACGGAGAGAATGGGCAGCCCCGTCTCGTCCCTGTTTTTAGTGGAATTGCTTTAATCTTTCCATTTAATTTGTTGTTGGCTGCGTATTGCCAACATTTTATTTATCTTATTCTGTTTAGGTATGTGTCTTGTATCCCTGTTTTATTCTTAGCATGTCTGCCCAAAGTGTAAGTTCTCAGCATGGATTTTCTAATGCTTCGGCTGTCTAGAAAAAGAATTATTATCTGAGTAAATGTCATTCAATCCAATAGTCTAAAAAACATACTATATCTAAGAATAAAGCCAGTATGAAGCAATCGATTTCTCTGACTCTTTAAACATATTTAATGACTGTTTGTTACATGATGATATGAGGTGCATTAATCACGGCTCTGTAGAAAAGACAACACTGCTGTGTTGAAATTGTTTCTTCATTTGAGTTAACTGCTTTGAAATGGACCCAAGTCTAGTTTGTATAAAAGTCAGAGAAATGCATCCTAAGTGTTGGTCCTTAATAGTATTCTTCCTTTTCTCTGGGAATTCTCACTTTTTGCCCACATCTTTGGTGTTTTTCTGTTGCAAATGTACCCATATAAGGTCCTTTCACTCATATTACCTTTTCAGTGCTAGGGATCCATCCCAATGCCTTGCGCATGCTAGGCAAGTTTTCTACCAGTGTTCTACTTTCTTAATTCAGTATCTAACAAAGCCTTCAGCTTAACAACATGGAACCAGGTGTGTTTAAGTCTATTCTAGAGAACTTTGTATCTTCTTTATTTTCACATTTTCCTATTCTAGAAGTGTACTCTGGTTTTCCTGTGGCATTGCAGGCTGTCTCAGAATTTACTGTGTAGCTCTGGTGGTCCTTCAGCCTCCCTGACTCCCCAAGTGCAAAGATTACAGGTGTGCACTAACTACCACAATGCCCACCATACACTTTCTCTCTCTTCTGAATCATTGGAAGGCCAACCCAGGGCTTTGCATATACCAGATAAGTGCTGTACCATTGGCCCATATCTTTCTCTTGCATCAAAGATTCTGCTGCATACCAGCACTTAACCCTTTATGTCAAAATACTCTTCAGAGCATCTTGGTGACTCAGTATCTGGGATATGGCATGTGATTCTGCCAGTTAAAATGAGCCCAGGTTTAGTACTTTAACTAGAAACTTGTCTCTCTTAATTTCCATTCTGGTGTGTCATATTTCTAGGGACCTTCTTATCGTATGTGTTTTACCTGTTTGATTTAGGCACTGTTTAGAGCAGGTATTTGCTTTAATCTTGCACCTGTAGTGCATTTTATCTATAAAATCTTATCTATTGGATTTCATTCTACATTGAACTGCTGTAAATATTAATTGTGGGGTTTGTTTCATTTCTTGTTTAGAATACGTTAGTCCTTGAATTGGTTTCAGGAGCCTGGTTTCTAGTTACTCATAATGGTCACTACAGTTCAGTCAGTGGTGAGTTTCCTTTCAGCCATCCTTTGTAATAACTTAATAGCTTAAACAGATCATCTTTTTTTCTTTTTTATTGGAAGTAGATTTTTTTTTTCTCATACAATATGTATCCTGATTACAGTTTCCCCTCCCTCTACTCCTCCCAGTTCCTCCTATTCACTGTTCCCATCTGGATCCACCCACCCCATTTCATTTGGAAAGAACAGGCTTCTAAAAGATAGCAACCAAACATGACAAAATAAAATATAGTAAGATAAAACAAAAATCATCTCATCGAAGTTGGACAAGACAAACCAAGGGAAGGAAAAGAACCCAAGTGATGCATTTTGTTGTTCATTTTTTGAGACCGGGTTTCTCTGTGTAGCCCTGGCTGTCCTGGACCTCACTCTGTAGACCAGGTTGGCCTTGAACTCTGAGATCTACCTACCTCTGCCTCCCATGTGCTGGTATTAAAGGCATGCCCTCACTAAACCCGACTCATTGTCTCAGGCTTTTTACATTATACTGTTTTAGAAAAATAAAACAGACATTTCCAGACAGAAAGAATGAAAAATTTGCTCACAGTTAATGATTGAAATTACCAAGATAGATTGTGACTTAAAAGAATAAAATAAGAATTATAAGGCAAAAGGCAAAGAACCACAACAACTAAAAAAGTCTAACCGCCTAAACCTGGTATTTTGGCCTGGGGATGTGACTCAATGGTAAGTGCAGGAATACCTTGCTTAGCTTACCTAGATTCAATCCCCAGCATGTCCCACTCCCAAATACACAAACTCCATATTTTTTAAAATAAGAAAGACTTAATCTTGAAGAAATTATTGAGTCACACTCCTTTTGCAAAAATAATACCTAGAGACTGTGGCTATCCTTATAATTCCACCCATTTTTAACATTTTAGGAACTGTAAAATGCCACAGGCAGGACACAGACTTCTGTGATTTAATGCGGTGTTAGTTTTCAGCATGGGCATTTAGCTAGTACAGAACTGAATGAAGTCCAGGTTACCTCTGCAGACATTGCTGCAGTGAATTTGTGGACTTAGTTAATTTTAGCCTTTGGTGTTTGAGCCATTGGTAAGTATTATATGTGTAGGTTACTTGAGACAGTATTAAAAGCTTAGGTACAACGTAGTTCTAATCCTGTAGTCTGACTTAATTGAAGGACATTCATTGAAGTCTGATGAGTCAGACAGGGTTGTGTCCATCCCTTGATGTATTGTCTAAAAGAAATTAAAGACTGGGGTTATCACCTAGAGTCAGAAGTAAAGCATGCAGGTGAAGAGGGGCTGTTATCTTCCAGGTTGTGCTTATGCCTGACTCTTTGACAATGCCCTGTATTAATTAATGAAAATTAGGTCATTAGGTCATCTGCTTGCCTGCAGGTTCTCATAATTGCAGCCCAAGGGAAAATCTTTCAGTTTTGATGAGTTTTGGATACAAATAAACTAACTTTGTATAAAAGTGCTTCTTGAGAGTTTTCTTTGCCTTTAAGCATCTTATCAGCTAATACATGTTCCATGGAGGGATATTTACCAGAAGCCCGGTGACTAACAACCAGATTTCCGTGACACTGTTTTCTAACTAGGTTTGGCATCTGAAATTTAACAAGCAAAATGATTTGATCCTTTTCAGTTTTTTTTTAAATATCTATTTTTACTGTTTTATGTATGTGGGTGTTTTGCCCACATGTACTGTTGGACTCTAAGATCCAAACCAGGGGACGCACTCCTGCAGAAACACATGGACGAGGGATTCGCTATAATAACATGAGGTTTAATAATAAGTAGTGCACTGGGGTTCTCTTGCTCACAGGCAAGAAGAACCCCGAGTTGAAGTTAAGAACAGTTTTTATACAGTTTAAGGGGTAGACTAGAGAAACAGTGACACAATATGATTGGTGGAACAGTGTGACTTTTCAACTGATTGGTCTTTGGGGAATGAGGTGGCAAGGACCTCCCTTGTCTGTAAGTGGCAAGGATTGGTCCCCTCTGAAATGTGTCTACATGCTCTGGGCCTTCCCCACCCGCAGGTGGGTTTCCTTCCCTGTGTTCTGAGGAATGTTAATACCTTCTTCCTCTGAATGTTAATCCAGCAGGTGTTCTGGGACTAAGGAATGTGCTCCTCCCAGGATGTGTCCTGGGGCAGTTAATTTTTAAGTTTGACCAAATTTTTACTGTACATCTGTGCAATACCCTTGTATTTGGTACCCAAGGATATGGTGAGCCTCTATGTGGGTGCTAGGAATGGAACCCAGGTCCTGTACAACAGTAAGTGCTCTTAAACACTAAGACAACTCCCCCCACCCCGCCCCTACCAGTCCTATAGTTACTTAGCCTTTCCTTCTCTGCCTACTAAAAAAAAAAAAAAAAGTCTTTTTTCATATTTTCTGTAATTGGCTCTTTAAAAAAAAAAAAAAAAAACCTAGATGATATTAGCAGGGTTTTTGATAGATAGACTCAGGCTGAACCTCATTAGTCATTAGTCAGAAGAGTTATTTTAAAGGTCCCTAACCTGCCACTGTGCTCTGCAAATGACTGGTGTTCTTTCTGTTACATAGTCATCCTTTAGAAGTGGTACAGCCAGCCTGGGTGCTATATAGGATGATTTTAAAATCTAGTTCTGGACTAGATTTGGCAGGATGGCTCAGTGGGGAAATAATGCTTGTCAAACCTGATTTGAGTTCCATCCCTTGGACACACATGGTAGAAGGAGAGAACTGACTCTTGTAAGTTGTCTTCTTGAGATTTTCACATGTGTTGCTTGGCATGCCCATATCCACACAAATATACACAATATGTATATGTATATGATGTATATGCATGCATATATGTGTGTATATATATGCATATATTGAAAGACCCCCGAGGGGACCCTATCTCAAGTCTGGACCGGCGCTCACCCACGGACACACGAGAGACCTCCTTGATGCATTTGCATAAGGTAGTTTAATAACAAGGGCCCTTGGGTTGAAACCCGTCCCACGCAGGAGACAAGGGATTTCGACCCAGAACCCCAGAGGTGGGAGCTATTTATGGGTAGGGGTAGGGAAAGGCGGGAAAGTTTGGCGCGGTTACACATGATTGGTTATTTCAAATATCAGCAACTTGCAGAGGTGGCAGGATGGCTAGTTAGGACTTGTCTGGGCATGCCTTTTTACTTTCCTTTGTGGCCAGGAAATGTGTCTTCCTGCTTTGGGCCTACCCCACCCACAGGTGGATTTTCTTCCCTGAGGCTTGAGGAATGTATCCAGGGCAGTGAAGGCCCGAAATCCTATATTCAGTTCCGCCTTCCTGGAACTAGTGAGCCTGTATATATTTTATAAAATGGTCTTTATAATTTTTCACTCTACAATATCTCAAATAAGTAAATGTAATGAATTAAAAATAAACTAAAAAATAAAAGTTAGCTCCACCAATTACAATTATGACCTAAAACAAACTCACCAGTTAACTGCTCTGTCCTTGGTTTCCTTATCTCTGAAACCCAATGACCTTGTCAGTAACCACCCAGAAGTACTTGACTATAGCACCTAGGAACGAGTGGGTGGTGTTTTAGCAGTGCTCAGATCTTCCTCTCCCGTATCTTATTACCATAATAGATCAGATGACCTGCCATCTAATTAGTCCAGCACCAGTCATGGAGACTGGAATTCATGATTTTAACAGTGTTTCTAGGAATTTAAAACACCTAAGTCTGGTGATAGATTCTTTTCTTTAATTAATTAATTAATTAATTATGTTTTATTTGTTTGTTTGTTTGTTTTTTGAGACAAGGTTTCTCTGTATAGCGCCGGCTATTCAGTCCATAGACCAGGCTGGCCTCAAACTCACATCCACCTGTCTCTGCCTCCTGAGTTTGCTGGGATTAAAGAAAGGCATATGCCTTTACCTCGTTTCACCTGGCTGTTTTTTCTTAATTACATTTATTAGTGTGATGTGTGTGTAGTGTGGTGCTGGTGTGTGTGTGTGTTGTATACATGTTTGTATATGAGTATCAGTACACATGTGCATGGCACACAAGTGACAAGTGGAGGTCAAAGGGCCACCTGGGAGAGTCAGGTCTCTCTTTCCAGCATCTGGATCCTGGGAACGCCATGCCTGGTGTCAAGCCCCCAACCCATTGTGCCTTCACATCCTTTTTCTTTTTAGAGACAGACTGAGGTTGAGTGTGTCTAGTCTTCATATTGCTGACTTTGCTCTGGGGATTGGTTTTCTCATTCGAAAGAGTGAAAGCATCAGATCAAATCTCTGTCATTATACCAGGGAATGGAAAGAGTGAGCTAAGCAACCCCAGTGCCTGAGTGTATGGTTGCTCCCCTCTTTTTACTCCCTCCTCCTTTTCTGTTTTGGTATTTGCTTGTTCGAGTCTGTCTTTCCATGGGAATCATTTCAGTGCTTAGATTATGGAGTCGGGGAGGCTGTTTTCCTGTGTCCCGTGCATTATCTTTCTCTACATTATAGCCGTGTGACTTTAATGGCTATAATGTATATATTTAATTTATATTTATATTTAAATAATGTATATTTAATGGTATAATATTTCCTAAATGTTCTCCTGAGAGTTGAAGCCGCTGACTTAGTTTCTTCTCTTTCAACACTTAGACACCCTCTTTCAGCTTTAACTTTCTGTTCCATAATTTGAATAGTAGTCTTACAGGAAATTCACAGTTATCAAAAATAGTACAGAAGTAAAAACTTAAGTGTCTATTTATAGTTAGACAGCTGGCTAGCTTCTGTCACTGTATACTTATTAGCCAAATCAGGAGCCAGCTGCCCACAGTACTTTGATGACCCTTGTCCACATTTCTTGGACTGGGATCAGACACTCGGTGCGTTACAGAGTAACAATCGTAACCGAAGAACAGTTGAGACCAACTGTGGCGGCTAAGTGTTGTCCTTCTCCCTTCCTTGAACCGATGAAATAAACTCTCAGTAACAGCATGAATATCATTATGCCCAGTACGCTTCTGTTCTGAGAAATTCAGATTCTCCAACATTTACCTTCTTGTACTTCCAAAGCCTTGCCAAACCACCAAGACGGGTTTATGAGCATTGTCAAGGGCTGTGTGGGTACCCAGCACTACCTAGCAGCAGCAATACCAGCAGCAGTGTTTAAATCTTATCATGCTCGCTAACACAAGTTTGTAGTCTTTTAAAGATTTATTCTCAAGCTGGCTTTTGAGTAGGATTCAAATATTTGCAGTAGATAAATAGAATACAAAGTTTAAAATGATGTTTCAGTAATAAAACACTGTTCTCCGTGATTTCAACACACACTTGCCCATAATGAATTGCGCAGTGGAAAGGTACCTCTTCTCTGAAGTGATATGAGCAGTATATTGTATATGAGCAGTGTACTGTATATGAGCAGTATACTGTATATGAACAGCATACTGTATGTATATGAGCAGTATACTGTATATGAGCAGTATACTGTATGTATATGAGCAGTCATTGAGACACTCATTGCCTAGACTTACTGGAAGCTTCAATATGATGAAAGTAGGTAGTTGCCAGTGGGCCTGTGCTTTCTAATAATGTTAACTGCTTTTCTCTTCAGCTCGATCCGCGCTGGACTCAGCCATTCGCTGTAAGTCACTCGTCTTGGTGTTGTATAAGTATTTTATCTTGTGTGTTGCCATGCAAAAGCTTTTATCCAAGGAGTGTGGGCAGGTTGTGAACAAACCCTGAAGGAGACAGCCTAGTATCATAGATTCTTCATTCTCAATGGGCGTTTGCTCTTCAGTTGTGTTTTGACCCATGGTGTAAGCACAGACGATGTTTAGCGAATAGAAGAGTCAGCGGCAGCTGATACCTGGGTGGGTGGGTGGATGGATGGATGGATGGATGGATGGATGGATGGATGGATGGATGGACCAAACTTTCACTCATCCTGGTTTTGGAATAGACAATGCAAAAAGAGCCAATTAAAAAGCCTCAGGCACCATGAAATTTAAAGATAACTTCAAGAATAATTAAATAAAATCTACCTTGCTTAGCAAGATCATATGGCATGATCTGTTTCTGTCAGTTTAGCTCATTCCTCGGGAGGGTCTGGATTGTGCCCTTGAGCCTTTTTTATATCGGAAGCTTTGCCTTTCTTCTTTCCTTGGTGTTTTGATACCTGTAGAGAAAAACGTTCTGACAGATTTTTAAAAGTGTTTATTACTTATTTATATTTTATTAAAGTATGTGTATCTCTCCTTTTTAACTAATTTTTTAAATATGTATGGTATACCGCCTGCATGTATGTATGCGCACCACATGTGTTCCTGGCACTCAAAGAGGCTGGAGAGGGCATCTGATTCTTTGGAACTAGAATTACAGATGATTATGTGGGTGCTGGGAATTGAACCTGGGTCCTCTGGAAAAGCAGCCAGTGCTCTTAATCACTGAGCCATCCCTATAGCCCCTAACTAGGTACACCTTAATGTGTGTGTGTGTATATGTGTGTATATATATGTGTGTGTGTGTGTGTGTGTGTTTGAGATCTAAAACTATCTAATGATAAAAATCTTACCTAATTTGTTTTTTAAAGAATCTCAAGTGTATTTCTATTCTCCCTGAAGCTACGAAGCCTCCCAGGTACAAATGTGGGATCTCAAAAGCGTGCCCGGAGAAGCATTTTGCTTTTAAAATGGCCAGTGGAGCAGCCAATGTAGTGGGACCCAAGATCTGCCTGGAGGACAGCATGTGAGTATCAGATGGCTTGGAGCCGGACGTTGAATATTGAGTGACAGTCGGGGGATTTGAGGTGATGGTGTCCTGAAATGCTCTTACTCACAACTTGTAATTTTGATTATCATTGTATGATTTTTTTTTCCCCACTGTACATTAAAGAGAGTGACCAAGAGACCTGCGTTTATTTGCCTTTGTGTAAGGACACAGATTGCTGTTTCATTTGATTCTGAAGTATTAGGAGGAAAAAAAAAACTCATTTAAATTCATTAAAATAAAAACATTTCTCTAGTTGGCATATTTCAGGTACTCAATGTCTCCACACAGCTGTTGATCACAAATCCCATATTAAAAAAAAAAAAAAAACATCTGTGTCAGAGAAAAGTCCCATTGACAACTTTTCACCGAGCAATGCATGCTTCACATCTTAGGCCAGTGTCTTGGTTGGGTGCTGTTTGCTGAGGGGCAGTGTGATCACCACAGGCCCTTTGCACTCACACTGCTCTGGGTTGAGCTGAGCAAGCAGCTCCTGGGTTTGCAGTGCTCTATATGGGATGCTCGTAGGCTTGTCATTGTGCCTCGTTGGCTGTCACAAGTTCCTGCCTCTGACACCACAAAGCCTGCCTTTTGTTGCTCTTCATCTGATCGCCCAGAAAACTTAGGGACATGAGCTCACTTGGCATTCGTGTAAAATAATGGATATGACGTCGGGCTATGTAGTCTAAAGAGTAAGATGGGCACACAGTTAAAAAGGCCAGGCCAGGCTTTTTCTCCCAGCTCTTTATGTATTATGAATTTTAGGTAGAGCTTTTAAATTAAAATTTCAGTGAACTACGAAAGGATTGGCCTCGTCCAAAAACACTTTTTTGGAAAATTGATGCTTATATGCTCTGCCCATTTTCTCACATGCTAATGGATAGTCACTGTCAGTCAGTTCCATTCTGACTTTTCAATACCCCGTATCTGGTTAATGACACAGCAGAGTGTGCACGTTTTGGAAGTTTCTAGGTCTTTAGAAACACTCCCTTTTGTCTCACTAAAGAGTCCAAGCTTGAGTCTAAATAATAGGAGGCAAGTTTTTTGGGATACCTCGCCCACAGTCTGCTGACTTCTACTCTGCCTCTTTGAAGCCTGGAGTTTAATGCAGGGAGGACTTTAAACCCTTTTCCAAAGCCGGTTTTCCAACCGCAGTTACAGAGGTCAGAAGATAAATGTTCGTTGGCAGCAGGGCTTAGTATAACTGTACCGGGCTGGCAGCCAGATCTTTTGATTCTAGCGTGGTGGGCATGTCATGTAGGGTTTGGACTCTGTTGTAGTGTGTTCAACCAAAAAATTGAGGCTGCCCACTAATCAGCTGCATTTCAAGAATCATTCTCCCGTTCCTACAAGAGATTAATAATTGATGAAATTTTATAGCTAGATCTCAGGTCATGGAGCTGCTCCCTGTAGAAGGACCTCGGGATTAGCCAAGGATCTCTAGTAGGGAGACTGTAGGGACCAATTCTTAGACCCCATGCCTTTTCCTGTATAATTATTTCTATATTGAAAATAACAAGGTTTTTATACAATGCTCACGTAAGGAGACTGCTTGCCTAGGTGGCCATTCATTCATCAGGTGCGGATTGAATGTATTTTCCCCTGTCATGGATGTACAGTCTATCAAATGCAACTAAGTGATTGTCAGCCAGGACCCCAGCTGTGCAGGCACTGTGACACTTACTTGTGGGACTGAGTAAGGTGGAGTCTAATTTGAGATTGTAATTGAGGGGAAAAGGCCCAACTGTTGAACATAGATTCTAAGACACAGTGCAGTCTGAGAACCTCTGGGTCCGGAGACAACCAGAGGCAGACCAGACATTTCCGAACATCCTAGACAGGAGACACATTTTCACAGGCCATGAGGGAGGAAAGTTCTAGTAGTGAGTGGGACAGGCCACACACACAAACCTCTGAGAGCGATGCAGGTCAGGGTTGAGCTAATTTTATGAGTGTGTTGAGTAAGTTTTCAGACTCTTAACTGTTTTGTGATCTCATTTGTATTGAAAAACTAATTTCACAGCTATATAAGATGACTCACCTGGTGGTGCAAAGAACGAGAACGAGAAAGCCACGGTTAGTTGAGCCAGCTATTTGACAGGACATCTCTAATCATAACAATTTTTTTTTTTTTTGCCTGTTACCCCACACAATGTGCAAGTACATAATAAAATATGTACGTCCCTGTAGCTAGCTGTTCTGAGTACAGGAACTCACTGCAGAGACGAGTACTCCAGATTGCTGTCTGTACAGGGCTAATTGTGCACTCTATAATGTGTTTGTTCTTTATGGTAGTCGTGGAGGTGCCAACTGCCGACCCAGGGCTCTGCACATCTCTAATGCTCAGGCAAGCTGCCCCCAAGATGCTTAAAGTAGCCCGAGCTGGTGGCAGGTGTATGAAGTAAAAAAAACTGCATTAGAAAGTGTATATAGTCGTTTATGCCATTTCTTTAAGATATTTTTTTTCTCTAAAAGTGTGTAGTGGGCCAGAGGGCCCTTCACAGTCATAGAGAATAAAGCAAATGTTTTAATTGCCATGACTACTCCCAACGTGTTGGTGTCTTGGGTGAGGTTTTTCCTTGAATGAGGGTTTGCCCTGCTTTCATCTGTTTAACTTGATAGGCTGCTGCCCCCTTGTGGGAAGACTGCGGCACTGTGCGTCTCGCTGCCTTCCTTTCTTCTGTGGATGGATTGAAGTTTATTGGAATATAGAGCATGTTCCAAAATGATGGCATTAGTCTACTTGGAAAGTCACTATGTCCATCCTAGGTGTGTGCTCAGCACACATATTCTTTTGTTTAAACAGCTTGGAGATGTAGTTTATATGTACCTACACTTTACTCCTTTGCAGTGGAATTCATTGTCCTGTTTGTAATATAATTCATCATCCTTTACAAGCTCTGTGTGGTGATTTGAATATCCGTGGCCCAGGGATTGGCACTGTTAGAGGGTGGCACTGGTGGAAGTAGGTGTGGCCTGGTTGGAGGAAGTACGTCACTGTGGGGGTGGGCTTTGAGAGCTTTCTCTAATCTTCCTGGGTATGTCAGTCTTCTCCTAGTCGCCTTCAGATGAAGATGTAGAACTCTCAGCTCCTTCTCCAGCACTGTGTCTGCCTTGATGCTGCCATGCTTCCTGCCATGGTGACAATGGACTGAACCTCAGAACCTATAAGCAGTCCCAGTTAAATATATTGTCCTTTATAAGAGTTGCCTTGGTCATGATGTCTCTTCATAGCAGTATAACCTGAACCAAGACAGTCTGCCATGGTCATTTGAGGCTTCTTCTTCCTTTCTCTTTCATTTTTCTAACTCCCTCTCTCCCTTTTTCCCCTCCCTCCCTTTTTTTCTTTCCTTCCTTCAGCCTCTGCCTCTAGAATGCTGGGATTGCTGGCCAAGCTTAGAACATTTTCTTATTACCAAAAGAAACTGTGCCTGTAGCTCTGTCCCTTCTCTGTATTCATTCTACCCACACCCCACACACGTCTTAAATAACCTTGTTTGCTTCTGTCCTTATAGATCGGCTTGGTTTTGATGTTTCCCATAGATGTGTCATCTGTGGTCTTTGTTAACTGGCTTCTTCACTTGATATAATGTTGGAAGGTTCATCCACCTTGTAGCTCATATTAGTTAATTCATTACATGGCTGAATGATTTTCCATTATAGATATGTCTCATTTGTGTAGCCCATTACCAGGTTGATAGGTGTATGAATTATTTCCCCTTTCTGACTATTAAGAACAGTGTTTTGGAACCATTTTCTATATAGGTTTTGTGTGGGTGTGTTTCCACTCTGTGTGCTTGTGCTGTAGTGACTTTCGGTGCAGATAGCTGTCTGACTGATAAAGGAACTGTTGGATTGTTTTCCATAGTGACCCCATTTGACCTTTGTACCAGGCGAGTGTGAAGTCCTGAGTCTTCCATACACCTAGAGACCACAGCACGTAGTAGGACTGCAGTTGTGTCTCATCGAGGCCTTGATATGCGTCTCTCTAATTGTTGGTGATGTTTTGCATTTTTAAAATTCACCATAGGGAGATGTCCATTTTGTTTGCTTTTAAAATTGATTGATGGTTATTACTGTTTCCTTGCTTGGTTGTTTGCATATGTCTTTCTCACCCTTTTATGTTCTACTACCTGTATCCCTGATTCAGGTGAACTTACTGTTGTCATCTTTGTTTTGTAGTGTGGTTCTGTAATACGCAGTGGTTCGTGTTCCGTCTCTATTTGCTGTGTTTGAAGTACTCACATCCACTTGCTGATAGGTGTGGTCTTAGGTCTATCATTTTAACATCTCTTTTTCTGTTTTCAGAAAGCTTTGAGTTCCATGCTCATTTTTTAAAGTTCTGTTTGAGAGAATTAGTTGGGAAGAAGAAGTAGGGTCAGCAGGAGTGGGTGGGGGGGGGGGGGGGGGCGGCCCGGGTATGACATGGCAACTCAGGGATGAGGTTGATGGGATATATGATTAAAATACTTTCTAGACATATGTAGAATTAATGAAACCTGTTGATAACTTATATATGGCAATAAAAGCATTTTAAGAAGTTTCTTTAGATTTCCTCACTGTTTTTGAGCGTATCCTTTTGGAGAGACTTATAGTGATGCTGTCTGTCCCTTACCAGGAAGGTTTGAGAATTAAGGTCTAGTTTTTATTATGTAAATGAGACCTGTATGTACATCAGGACACAGTGTTTGGTTTGCAGCACACTGTAGCAGAAAGAGGAAGGAACTGGCTGGCTAGCAGTGAGCCAGTCTCAGCACCGGATGCATGAAGCTTCAATATTATTTTTCTTTTTCCATACTTTGTTGTACTCATTTGCATAAACAGATTTGTCACTTACTATGTATTAGAATTGTGTTCCCTGCAGCTGTAGTTCAGTTACAGATACTGAGCTCTGTGAAAACCAGTTGACTACGAGGAATGTATAATAAATGTGTTACACATTCTATCTAATATTCACAGTGTGCTAATGTGAGCGTGCGCATGCTCACATAGCCTGCACGGTGCCCCCCTCTTACAATACACCGCTGTGGAAATTGCTAATAACCATTACACTGGTTATCTCAGGCAGCCCATGTGCGACTGCGGTGAGGTCATTAGTAAGTTCACCATTCTTTCTGAGTGCAGAGAAGGTTTATGTTGGTAATAACTAGGAAAATGTTCACGGTGGCGGGGGGTGGGGGGGCACGGGTATGACAGTAATCCACTACGCCTAGCTTTAGATTTGAAAGTGTTTGTATAGCAGGGGACTCCATTTCATGTCACCGTATCACAGTGAGCCCACAGAAAGTGGAGAAGAGCGGGTCTGTCCTTTGGTGTTTTGAGAATGGTAGCGATCGTGTCCTGGGGTGGCCTTGAAGGATGTCTCAGATGGCACAGCACAGTATTATACAAAGTGGCGACAGGGTGGCACTTCAACCGTAATTATTTTAAAATTAATTTGTTTTCATTTGTGTGCGTCTGGGTATGTGCACATAAGTGCAGGCGTTGACAGAGGCCAGAGGTGTACAGTCCCCCTGGAGATGGAGTTATGAGAGGTTGTGAGCCTCCTGACGTGGGTGTTGGTCCTCTGTATGGGTAGTACATGTTTGTAACCACTGAACCATGCCTCTAGCACTACTACGCCTTTATGCATAGTTTTTAGTTTTGTGAAGTACTATTTGAGTTGACGTTACAGTTGACTCAACGTAATGTTGACGTTTTTGATGTTGAATGTTTCTTCGTGTGCTTACTTGGATATTTGGTATGTGTATGATACCCTTTTGTATTTTACTTCTGTGACATGTTTACATACGCCGTCTGGTCCTGACGTTCGCTTGTCTTCTCTCCTTTTAGTTTGATGAGTGGTGTGAAGAATAATGTGGGAAGAGGAATAAATGTTGCCTTGGTAAATGGTAAGCATAATTATTGTACTTTATCAGTGTAATGAGGAATGGGTATGTATACATACATACACATATATGTATACGTATATGTATACGTATACATACATATACACATACATATATGTATATATATATACATACGTATATGTGGAGTATATACATATATATATATATATATATATATATATATATATATACGTATATGTATACTCCACACTGAAATTTACTCGTGGGATCAGTAGGCACCACTCAACACTTTGAAGCCTTACCAACAAGGATGACCTCTTGTCCAAACCATTGCAGATAGACACTTGGAATCTACCTATGGGTAGCATGTCTTCTTGGGCACAGCATGTTGTGGCCATGTGTCGTTGTGTGGCAAGCTTCTTACAAAATTGCAAACTACTAGTCTAATACTAAATTGGTACCATGTTGCTGTTATCAGAACTCTTACTAAGTATGAAAATAGGAAGACAAGGGTTTGTAAGATGACAAGGGAACAAAGCCAGGATTTGTTAATAGTTTCCAATACTGTCCACATTCTTCTCAAATGTTCCTTGGTGTAGACAAGTCCACTGAATCCTAGACATAGCGAGTGCCACAAAAGTAAATCTTAAGCATCCAGCCCACGAGTGCAAGATGCTACCAGTGAGCTGCCTCTGTTCAGGCACACATTCCATAACTGTCTGGGATGAGTGGAGACTGCCAGCAGTTCACTCAACCCACGGCAGAGAAAAGCTGTTTACTTTATTCATAATGGTAATTATAGGACTCTGGACTAGGTAAACATGTTAATGTCTCTTCATCCGTTTAATTGATCTTAAAGGTAAAATAAAGTGTAAAGTTTGTTATAAAATAACTTTAGTATAGATGGTTGTTTTAGGTAGATAATTCCTTTGCTGTAGAGTTTATGTATTGGTGGTAATTCTCGCAGGATGATGGCCCCACACGAAACTGAAATGTAGCATAGAATTGATCTAAAGCCGCGGGTGCACGTCTCTGTGCATGATTCAGATTGTAGATTCTACAAGCACTTCCTTCTGTTAGTGAGTCCATGCCACTCGTTGGGTAAGACCATTTTTTTTTCTTCACTGGTATTCCAGTTGTGTGATTTAACATGTGTTCTGTCTCTTTCAGGGAAAACAGGGGAAGTGATAGACACCAAGTATTTTGACATGTGGGGAGGAGGTATGTGTGACTTACACTGTGTTCCTGCTGTTGACACCGAACCCATCAACTGTGCCACTGTTCACATCCCCTCCCTCAGACCTCACTCCACCTCTGGTCATATATATGTTGCATGTAGTTTGGTTATTGCAGGAAAGTTGTGTGTGACTGAGATTCCAGTGAGATTTAGAGGACATCAGTGCCCCTTGTTGGACAGGACATCTGACTCAAAGCTCTGAAATTAGAAACATTGGAAGACCAGTATAACCGGTTCACAGGTTTTTGTTTTGTTTTGTTTTGTTTTTTTACTTTTTAAATTTTATGTCTATAAGAACACTGTAGCTTTCTTCTGACACACCAGAAGAGGACATGAGATTCCATTACAGATGATTGTGAGCCACCGTGTGGTTGTTGGGAATTGAACTCAGGGTCTCCAAAAGAGCAGCTGAGCCATCTCTCCAGCCCCCCAGTTAACAATTTTTGACTGAATTGGCTTGTGTATGGTTTTTGAATCTAAAAAATTAGTCAAAAGTAGAAGCCTTCAGTAGATAAGGTAAACTCAGGTTCTAGAAAACCGATCGATAATCAGATTAATTCATCCTATTTCTACCTTTGGACTCTGCTATTACAGTAGCACATATTTGAGAGAGGGCATAGATGTCTCTTTGTAATGTATGGGACTCAGAGCAAGCCACAGATCTTTATCTCTTCTGTGTTTGGGAGTCCTAGGGACAGGACAAGGTCACCATCATGCAGAAAAATCGCTGACCCCCCACCCCCCCAAAGAGTGTTACCCCAAAGGGAAGGATTTCTTTAAAAAATATATTATTTTTATTATTGTAGGCATGTGTAGTTGTGTGTCTGCAGGTAGGTATATACACATAAGGATGCAGGTACCTGAGGAGGCCGGAGGCATCAGACTCTTAGAGCTTGAGTTACGGGCATTGTGAGCTACCTGATGTGGGAGCTGAGAACCAAATTCAAGTCCTCTGGAAGAACAGCAAGCACTCCTAACTTTTGAGTTATCTTTCAAGCCCACAGGGTTTCTTCATCTTTAAAGAAGGCAGGCCGACTCCCAGCTTACCTTTTGGTTCCCTAGCCTATTTTCATATGCCTTATAAGCTGGTAGCTCTCAGGCCGCTGGCTATTTATGTTCTGTTTCAAGACAAGATGATGTGTCTAATATTTCTTTGGCTCTTAATAAGATGCTGCTTGTTATTTATTTAAGCTTTGGAGAATGTTTCGTAGCTGTCAGAGCTATATTAAATTACACCGTTCCCATCAGTTTTAAATTCTGAGGGCATAATTGCTCTTAGTATAATTTATAACACAGAAACTCTTCCGTGAAGCTGTTGAAATCAGGCATGTAAACAGAGCTCTGGTATTGCTCTCCCTGCCCATCCCCGAAGCTGATTTTCTGCCAAAATCCCTTCCTGGTTCAGAAATAATAGCAGTTTAGCGTCATCTTTTTGTTTCAATGGGAATGACTTGTTGGCGTTTACAGTTCCGCATCAGAAATGCTCTTATTGTAAAACGCAATTAGAGAAAAATGCTTGGAATCATGGTTGTTGGAAAAAAAAAGAAAAGAAGAAGACTTGTAATAATACAGCTTCGGAGTAGGTTTAGACTTGTGGTTTATAAGGAAAGCTAACACCGCAAAGAGCTCACGAGAGAAAATGCTTTAGTACCTGACCAGTCCGTCTGGCAACACCAGTTTGCCCTCACTGAGTTAGATTTCGGTGAAGTGCCTGTGGCCTTGATACATAAGAGGACCGATGTTAGCCAGAATTAGTGTGGCTTTTAGTTACTGTGTACATTCCTTCCCCCAGTTTGTTACAAAATGATAGACATACGAACTCTTTTTAAAACATGCCTTTTTACATATAACAAAAAATTTTTTTTACAGATGTCTCTGAGTAAGCGGGGTTCGCTTTTCCTAGAGAAGCACACATACTCACATTGAAGGCCATGATCCCCCCCCACCCCCGTCCCCCAAAACCTCACATAGGCCTCAGAATCAGGCTTCCTATGGACTGTAGACCTAGTTACACACGTCTTAGAGGCCTCTGAGATCCTCACTATAGAAATGATGCTCTTATACACATTTGCCATGGATTTTTAATGGCTCTGGTGATATGAGGAGGAAAAACACAAGTTGATTCAGAGCTGAGAAATAAATCATGTATCAGAGAGACCACCTTAAGGAATAAATTTGGTTGTTTTGTTTAGTGGATTCTTTTTTGTTTTTAGTTTTCTAGGTAAACTTGAAAAACTTGAGTTTTTAAGCTTTTCCTAAGGTTCATGTATCTTACCTGACATCACTTTTCATTAGAAACAGTGAGTCGTTTTATGGATACTTCATATAACATTAATTCTTAGAGATTGTTACGATAGTAATTCCATTATTTTCAAGGAAAAATCCCTGACCATTCTCCATTCTTTTTCTTCAGACGTGGCACCATTCATTGAGTTTTTGAAGACCATACAAGACGGGACAGTCGTGTTAATGGCAACGTACGACGATGGGGCAACCAAGTACGTAAAATCAAAGCCCAGCACAGCTTGTGGACCTCTAATTTATACTTTAAAAAGCACTATATTTTCATTGAAAAACAAAGTCTTATTAAATAGATAAGGTAATTGTAGATAAATACTATCAGCTTTTAAAAAGCCCGTTTTCTTCCTGTCTTTATGTGAAGTTCATCATTCGTACGTTAGGATGGATCTTGAATCACGTTGGGCATGCGTACTTTATACGTTCTTTTATGTTGTAGCAGTACTAAACGGTTTTCTCTAACATTCTTCCCTCGTTTTCTGGATTAACATCCTTCAGTAGCATTTTTATGGCTCAGAGCAGTTAGTCCTCTGGGCTCACATTTGTTAAAGTTCCCCCTTAACTGCCGAGGTTTTCTTCTAATGAATAACATTATGATAACTTTCTTTTGTATGTTTATTTATTTACCTTTTTTTGGACCTTTGTTTTTAACCTTAGGGTTAATTTGTAAAAATGGAACTGATGGTCAAGGGTGCAGATGTGAAGCGTGCCGGTATGCTTGCGTGCGTGCGTGGGTGTGTGCGTGCGTGGGTGTGTGCGTGGGCGCGTGCGTGTGTGGATGCGTGCGTGTGTGCGTGAATGTGCACACACATGTGAATGCCGGTGAGTTCTGAAGCTGGAGATACAGGTCATGGTGAGTCACCTGACATGCATGGGTGCTGTGAATCTAATATCGGTTCCTTGCAAAGAGAGTTAGCAGTCTTTCCTGCTGAGCCATCATTTCTCCAGCTCAGGATATTATATATTTCTCATAAAGTTTAGCAGACGATGGTGATTCTGTGACTTGTTTTCTTGTATTGTGAATCCAGGGAAATTTGGAAAGCGTAGAAAAGCACATAGAGGAAAACAAGCCCCTTCATCCCACTGTGCCGGGATAGCACGTGAAAACGTAGTTTCTTTCCATGTCAGATGACTTAGTGCGCGTTTTCTTCATTTTGGTGTATATTTTCCTATATTAAGTATTCCATTTTAGTTATTCATACTCATTGTTTTAAAATGTATGTTATGATTTTATAACCTTAAACGCTCAATAACCCATCTTTCCTTAAAATAAAAATTTTAAGTGAGATTGAGTTAAGGAATGTATATTTTTTTTAGAGTTTCCAGTTCTAGATTGTGTATGTGTTTAATAGCTTATTTCATTATTTGCGAGATTAGACTTATGTGTGTGTTCACTAGGTAAGTTCTTTTTTTTTTTTTTTTTTTTTGCATTTTCTTTTATAAAATATCCTATGACCATTCAAGTTGACCTATATTGATTAGTAAAAGTCCTTTATATATAAGGTATTAACCAGTTGTATTAAAAATACAGTTTTTGTAGACAGTTTGCTTTTAGTTTTGTCAGCTTAAGGTGCCTTTGACTTTTCACAGAGTAGAGTGGCTTGTACCTAGTGGAGCCTGTAGGTTTTTCCTTTGAGTTTCTTGGACTCTTAAACTCAAGAGGTACTTTTCCATTTCCAAATTAGGAGATAGGTAGTATATTCTCTCTTGCAGTGACTTTACTCTTTTCCTGTATTTTCAGAACCCATTTGTAATTTCCAGAGCTTTACAGCACCTGCGTTATATCAGGTTTTAAGATGGCGTAGGTTCGTTCCTAAGTCTCTTCCTAACCTCTTTCTTTCTGTTTCTCTCAAAGGCACCATTTCAGTTGCCTTATGACTGTTTGGTAAAAATGAATGTGCTTTCTTCCTCTCTGATACCTTTTTTAAAGCATTCTGTGAGCAACACTGACATTGTACATTTTTAACTGGTTCAACCGATGATTTATGTTAAATCTATAAAGTGGGGCTTAATGTAACTGGCAGATTCAGCTGGTTTTACATAGTAAACTAAATAGTATACAGAGTCTAATTAAGCTTTCTTCATTAGAAAAAGTGACTTGTGTGTTGGTTTGGCTAGAGTATTATGTGTATAGTAGAGGCCAGCATTCACTTCCCTAGGAAGCTGTGGAGACTGTAAAGAGATGCTGTCTTCTCAGGGTGGGCTCCAAATTCTGTTCAGCATTTCTTACTTTGGGTAAATGGAACAGCAAGACAATTAAAGTGTTCCCTTGTGACCCAGTACTGAAGTATTTGCAGCTGATTGACGTTTTCCTTTTAGTTTTCCAGGCTCAGTACACATAGCTCTTTCATAACCTCTTATCATATTGTGTTTCTCATTCATTTCCTTTCCTGGCTGTGTTTCTTGGGCATCCTTTAGTTCATTATTGTCTCTCTTAAAATGAGTGTCTCAAATTAAGCACAGTGTTCCAGATGTGGTCTGGCCAGAACTGGCTATAACGGAGATGCTAACTTGCCATGTTTCAGAGATTACATTTCTTTGAATATTCATGCAGACTGGAATTATATTAGTTTTCTCTAAGCAATCAAATCACATTTTTGGCTCATGAATTTTTGGTCAAGTTAGATTGTTAAGTCGTCAGATCTTTTCCTTTGATGTCAGATTTTTTTCCCTCCATTCAGAACTTGATTTTGTTTAATGTAAATGAAGAACTTTATATTCATTTATTCCTGTTAGATTTGATTGTACTGATTGGGCCTGCTTGGTCTTGAGTCTGACGTGTGTCCTAGGAGGCTTCCACGATCCAGGCTTTGTACTTGCTCCAAAGTCATTCATGTGCCTAAATTTAAGCCCTTGATAAAAATGTTTACCAAGGGCAGTGTGCCACCAAACTAGAGACCTGGTTCCTCACAGAGTTCTTCTGTTAATCTAGTGCAGGGATGGCTTTGCAGACAGCTACCAGTGTCCCTCAGTAAGTGTGCTATCCCACTGCCCCTTAGTTATTTTACTTGCAGCAGCTATTTTCTGGGGCTATCAGATGCTACCTTGAAATTCATAGAGGAAACTAATTACGGTACCCTGATCCGCTGCCACGCAGCTTAAGTTTCAGAGATGTCATTTAACTTGGCTTGACTCACGCCTGTGCCCTTCCAGTTGCTCCCCCTCGCTTGTCTCCTTTGTTGTTATTCTTACAGGCGCTGTTGTCTCGAGTCTAGACTTTTGTTAGGAACGGGAATGTGTTCTACTGGAACCAGAGTTATAGGTGAACACTATCACTTTTAAGTATGCTTTTAGAAACAGTGACCAAGGTACTTTGTTTATTGCCTTGCTTGTTCTTTGACTATTTGTGTTTATTGTCTTGCTTGTTCCTTGACTATTTGCATCTATTGTATTGCTAGACCCTCAACCTAGAACTGATCTTAATAATTTCATGTAATTAAAATGGTATAAAAGCAAAAAGGAGGCGGGGGATGGGATAGGGGATTTCTGGGGGGATGGGGAAAGGAGATAACATCTGAAATGTAAATAAATAAAATACCCAATTAAAAAAAGAGAACACACACACACACATACACACACACACACACACACACACACACACACACACACACCCTACCACCACCACCACCACCAGCAGCAACAACAATACTTAAAGAGTAATAAGTTAATTTTTTTTAATAAAATTCATTATTTATAAAAAGAAACCCCAAGATTATTAAACTTACAACAGCTTAGTATCTCCATTTTTCATTTCTAAAACAATTGACATGTCCTTAGAGTGTATCAGGGGTTTGTAACAATTGATTACAACAATGATTATAATAATTATAACAATGTAACAAATTGTGTTTGTGATCTATGTAGATCTAGAGGCTTAAATTGACTTTAAATTACATACCTGGACTTTGTTGAGTTACTGTTTCCTTTTTCTGTTGCTCAAATAATGCTTGCCCCTTGGGCAGATTGCCTTGATCAGACAATATCCTGGTACTCTTTTTGTAAATCAGGGTTCCTTCATTACACTTTGTCTTTATAGCAGAAATTCTTTAGTGGTTTTGAGTTCTGTTTCATTCTGACATGGAAGGTTTTCCTATAATATTGCTAAAAGCTTTGTCCTTAGTAATGTGGTTTGCCTTAATACTTCAAAAGCTTTCCTGTTTTCAATTAAGTACCTTGCTATGACAGCAGTAATTTAGGAACCAACCCCCTCCCTGGATTGTTATACAGTGAAAATCATTGGTTTTGTTTGTTTGCTTGCTCTTTTTTACATTTATTTATTTATTTAATTTATTTGTGTGTGGGGGTGGTGTATGTCACATGTGTGGAGGTCAGAGGACAGCTTTTAGGAGCTGTTCTCCACTGCCACGTGTACCCAGAGACCAAACTCAGGTCACTAAGCTTGTTGGCAGGTGTCGACCAACTGAGCCGTCTCCTAAGCCCACCTTTGCTTGCTTTTAAAGAACTACATTCTCAGAAGAATTTCTGGGGATCTGTCTTTTCTTTCATCTCTGGTTTTGATGACTCCCTGCGTCTTCTATTTTTTTTTTTTTTTTTTTAGTCTTCAGATTCTACAGGAATGTGACTGTTTTCTTCCATAATTTCTGTTATTTGTATTTCCTAGTTTATTCTACCCTGCTAATCAGAATCGATCCCAGAAAATCAGCTCTCCCCTTTCCTTTCGTGCTTTGGAGGCATGGCTCGGCTGAATGTTGTAGGCCTGCTGGATATACCTCCTCTCCCAGTGCAGATGGGGCCTGATGGAGACTCTCTAGTCCATCCTCTCTACTTTGTGGGGTATTCACCAGAAAAGATTGTTTGGACATGGGTGTAAGCAAATAGAAAGTCTTTATTAGCTAGCCCGCAACTACATTGGGTGTTCAGGATCCCAGTGTAGCTCTGAGCCTTTTTAACCACACTCACAAAAAAACGTGTTCTAGGTTAACACACTTCAGTTAACAAGAACAGTCATCCAGCAGGGGAACTACAGAAAGCAAAAGGCAAGGTTAATATATTTAGAGGTTTTCCCAGAACTATGGGCTTTGACAAATTAGGTATCTGTTTTATTTTTGGCAAGTAGCACTGTCTGTATGCTGAGTTTTGCAACTTGGATGGTACTTCCGTCATGGAGTCAGTTGTGCTAAGGTCTTGGGGCCTGTTCAGATCTGGGCCCTGTTACACCAGTTTTTGTTTCGTGTAGACCCTATGCTCCATTAGGATGTCTTGAGGAAAACATGGTCTCCTTGCTTTGTTTGCTTCTCTCCTGCTGTAGTATTGGAAAGTTTTCTATTTACCTTAGAAAAAGTCTTCTCTAAAATAGTCGATTCAGTATAATCCTTTAAAAAATGTATTATACTTATTTATGGTGGATGTGAATAAGCACACACATTCTGTGGTGTGCATGTGGAGGTCAGAGGACAGCTTGCCAGAGTTGGTTTTTTTACTTCCACCATGACTGTTCTGGGGACCAAACTCAGATCTTCATGTTGGTGACAAGAGCTTTTGTCTTCTTGAGGGATCCTGCTGACTCCCTAAAATAAATTTTTAAAAGTGTGTGTGTGTGTGTGTGTGTGTGTGTGTGTGTGTGTGTGTTACCACACAGGTTGTATAGGTGTGTATGCTCCTGAAGACATCGGGTATCCTCTTCTTGCTCTTTCTTGCTCTCTGCTTATTCCTTGAAGGCATGTCTCTCAGTGCATCTGGAACTCATCATTTCTCCACTGGTCTATCCATCAGCAAGCTTCAGCATCATCCTGCAGCCTCCGTGCTTTCCTGAGCACCAGGGATACAGATGTATGTGGCCTCACTGGCTTCTCATGGAGGTGCTGAGGCTTAAAACAAGGTTCTCATGCACTCTTAGCAACCAGGCATCTCCTGAGCTTTCTCAACATCACTTTAGAAGAACTCAGCTAGTAATGCCATTAGTAAGTACTAAGAACACACAACATGCTCTCAGTTCCTCATTCAGAACGAAAATCTTGTATCTCCAAATTTGATGCTGGGTTTATTATTCTGGGCTTTTACGTTTAGACACCTGTATATATTACATTGTTTTTACTTGGGCTGTTTTGCATTCGTTTAAACTTCCTTCTGACATACAAAATTACCCTTTGCTTAAAATAGAATAGAACAAAAAGGAACACTGAAACAGCCCACAAACTCTACATAGGAAGATCAGAAAGCAGTGCAAGTCGTTGGGAAGTGATTTTGTAGTTGGACATAGACACAGGTGTTGGGGTTTGATCCTCATGGCCGTGATTTGTTTCAGGAACAAGGGGACAGCAGTACCAGCAAGGACATGAATCCAGGGGGAAAGGCGGGAGGGAATCAGGGGCAGGTTTTCAAAGTCCTTTTATGTTTAATTTTAAAAATCTCTTTGTGTGTGTGTGCACAGAAGTACCTGCCTTCATGTGGAGGTTAGAGCAGGACTTTGGATGACTTTTTGTATTGCTCTCTGACTTACTACCTTGAAACAGGGTTTCCTGCTGAGCTGAGAGCTTCCTAGTTGAGCTAGGTTGGCTGCCCAATGAGCTCTCGGGTTCAGTCTGTCTGCCATCCCCATGCTGGGATCACAGGAACATGCAGCCGTGCATGCGTGCCCTTCCGTGAGGGTGCTGGCGATTTAAACTGAGGTCCTGTGCTGCCAGAGCAAGTACTTCGCCCATTCAGCCATTTTTTCACACCACAAGAGTTGTTCTCCCAGCAGGGTCGCACTAGTTGTGCTCAAATGATCCAGCCATACATGAAGACAGCCTATATAAATGCTCTCACCCAGGGAGTTTATTACTCAGTGCCCAGCACTTTGATTGGAAGCTGCTCACATGACCACCCTCTCTATGTTACCTGTCCGCAAGTTGCAGATGCCTACGTAACAAATGTCCAGTCTAAATGATGTCATCTGTGCACCACAGGCACAGTTCTGGAAAGGGTAGGTGCTCGCCTCAGACCCTGATTTCAACAATGTCAGCCTTGCTGGCAGGCCTTTCTAAGGGGTCTCAGGTCTTTTATGGTAATTGCTTTCTGCACAAGAACATTGTAATGTTCCCATGGAAAATGCAGAAGTTAGTGAAGTCTAGTTAATTCTAGTTAATTCTAGCTGTCTGGCTAAGTTGGCTTGGTTTATCCATATGGATCATAATGGTCTGTGGTAAAATTCAAAAGAGCAGAAAGATGATTGACGTGTGTGTGTGTGTGTGTGTGTGTGTGTGTGTGTGTGTGTGTGTGTGTGTGT
>JANHMN010000016.1:30260156-30362645 GCA_030674055.1 Rhabdomys pumilio | reverse complement strand
GAATAATAAGTACTCTTGGTTTGACATTGTGAATTTCTTTCTTTTTCTCTTTCTTCCTCCCTTCCTTCCTTCCTTCCTTCCTTCCTTCCTTCCTTCCTTCCTCTCTCTCTCTTTCTTTTTTTCTCTCTTTTTTTCTCTCTTTCTTTCTTTCTTTCTTTCTTTCTTTCTTTCTTTCTTTCTTTCTTTTGTATTTGGCAAAGCACTACATCGATAGAACATCTCATGAAATCCTTCCAGTTGTGTTTTGTACGTCTTAACATGTAAAAAGTTTTTTGCCATTCAACACAGTAATGTCATGTCGTCTGGATATATTTGAACATGTATAGAAGTTAAGTTGCTTGGTAACAGGCAATTCCTTTGAGAGATGGGTTTTTCCATTTGTATAAACGTGGGAGGGATAAGGCTGGTTCTGTAACTGCTGCGGTGCAGTGGTTTTTGCCTGGATTTGTCTTGTGTTGGTTGCACCGGCTTAACTTTGGAAGCAATAATCGACTGTTTTATGTCCACATCAGCCTTAGAAGTGGAACAGTGCTCGTTTAATGTGGAGAACGGATTTTCTTTATTAAAATCAAAACTCTTTAACACTGATGTGTGTTTGCAGTGGTGTGTGGGGTCTGCAGATGTACTTCTGCTTTGTTAAAACAGCTAAAGGAAGGTGATGAGAGTGGTTGTCTGGGAAATAAGACAAAGAGAGCCTTTCTAGTCTTTGTTTTTATCTGGCTGATGGTAAATTCATTGTACCTTCTGTTTGTCAGCCCCCTTTCCCCATCCATTTTAAGTGACAAGAGAATTGCACTCTGTTCAATGAGCAAAGCAGTTTATATTGGAAATGCATTTAGTATCTTTTCAAGTCAATATGAGGGGGAAATGTTCGTTGAGCGGGTAAAAGATTGGCCACTCAACCAATTCCTTCCACCTCTTCAAATACATATGAATGTGGATCTGTGGAAGCCACAAATGGATTTTTCCATTTGTAAAGCATCTCTAAGGTTTCTTTTCCTGTTCTTACCAGGATGGCTTTTCTACCATCAGCTTGGTTTTTGATTGTCACAAGCCAGTCATCAGTCAACCCTCACCTCGGAAATCCCCCTTTCTCCTCCTATTACTCCTTCTCTCTTTACTCTTAGCGTCTATCAAATCAAGGGTTAGATAGGATGAAAAACAGGCAGCAACAGATGTAACTTGCCAGTTCCAAGCCAAAAGGAACCAGTCAGTGAACTGGACAGGAACCTCCTTAACCAATGAAGTGCAGCAACTCTTGAGGCCACCCACGATCTTTGTCTCATTCATTACTCAGAATGCCATAGGCCTCGTCACATGCAGAATTCAAGATTTAATGTCTTGTAATGGCCACCATTTGAAATCTGATTTAAAAAAAAAAAGGGGGGGGGGGGCTCCACTTGCCTAGGATTGCCTAGGCAAAGGAGGGATCTTCAGTGGGAATTTTGAAACTTATTGATGTTATTGTTTGCTGAGGGTGGGGGGTGGGGAGTTCTAAGCACATTTCCCATGATCTGTTAACTGCCATTCAAATGCATTTCCGCTTATCCAGGACACTGGTACCACTGTTTGGGTATGGCCTGATAATGAACAAATTCAACCTGGGGACAAGTGAATTCTCTGCCAAGTCTTGCTTTTCTGCATTGTCAGTGGAATAGGATGACCCCCATTGTATGTCTACTGCTAAACAAATGTTACCTTCTGTAAAGATGTCCCTCCCAGCAGGGGAGACTTAATACTCACCCGGGACCCAGGTTTTAACTAAGAGTTCAGTGTGGGTTTCAATGTCTCGTCTTAAACCTAATTGTCAAATTTTGCACATGTTGATATTAATGTGGAAATATGAATACTTTTCAATTTGGGCTACAGACTACTGTTCTTTTGTTTGGTTCTGTTTATTGGGTACCTGGTTAGAGTCCTGCATTCTTTGACAAGAATGGAAATGGACAAGAACTTCTTGAGAGTTCAGTTTTGAGCATTGGAAAGATTTGGTCATGTTAGACACTGTTATCTGAACATGTCTAGTGCACAGACAAGCCAGTAGTCACTAGTGCCTAGAAGTTGGGAAGTCCAAGGATACAGAACAGAGTAGGAGGTTCAGTTGGTGGGTTTCCTTAGGTGTGAGGAATGGGATCTACAGAATGTGCCCTGCCCCCCAGGGGTTTTCTGTTCTTTAGCAGGTAGTTGCGAGTTACTAGATAAGTGAATAGCTTGTTCCTAGATTCCTACACAAATTGGAAACTCCAGGTCAGAATGAGGCTGAAAGCCAGCAGAACTGTCCATTGTATATTTTGCAAAATACTGTTAAAATCTCTTTATGGAAATACTGTAGAGTAGATGCCCCATGGTTCTAGGTCCCAGAGCTCGGTAGATATGGATAATATGGATACGGATAATACAATGCCAGGTATTGCAGCAACTAGGATTTTGAGATTATTTCTATGTTTAGTTAATAAAGTTTAAACTACAGTATCTCAAGAAATAGGCTGGCTATTTAAGAGAGAAAAAGTCTTCAAGTTGGCAAAAGGAAGAATTTTTCAAAATAATGAAATTTATCTTTTGTGAAATTATCCTGTGCCCATTAAATAGAAGATAGACCAGAGACCATACATTTACTCCGTTGAATTCAGTTTTCCCATTTTGCTGTCTTACTGTATACTATTTTTATAGCAAAGAGTGTGAGAGGAGCAAATATCCTTATCCCGGGGAGTTTAAGATCTGGAGATGGTAGTGCATAGGACTAGGGAAGGGTGGAGCTTATGTACTGGGAAAAGAGATTATTGATTTCTTAGTCCCCTTTGCTTGCCTGAGAGTTTAAGTTGTATTGAAATATGCAGCAAAATAAAAGAGTCAGTGGGGACACAGGTTTACTTTAGCTTATGTTTGGATACCCAGAACTAGGTAGATACAGACCTACAGCTGTTAGGACCACAGCTGGGAGGCTGTTACTAAGATGTTTCTTGGGAGCTGTGGAGGTCAGTCCACCCCCAGCCTGGACCAGCCATTTAACTGGGTCTTTATCCTACTACATTTACCTCCAGTTCTTACAGGTCAGATGAAGGCTCCCACAGACTTGCTCATTAAAAAGACATATAAGGACCTTTAGTTTGTGTCGACTTCATCCACATTTACTGTTACCTTCTCTTTGTAACACTTAACAGTGTTTCTTTTCAAAGCTTTAACTGGTGCAAATCCCTCTCTGGTAGTTTGTTGTTGTTGTTGTTGTTGTATGTGAAGATAAACCATTACAAATGATAAATGTTATCTATCTTTGTGAAAAGAATACCCTGCGTAGCAATTGGCTTTAAAGGTGTATTTATTTTATTCTGACTTAAATATTTTTATTTGCTCAGATCATTTCTTCTTGGAAGATGGATAGATCTTGGGTTATTCAAGTGTGAGCCCTGTTGGGATATAAAATAGAGGCTAATTTCAATCACTTTGAGCTCCTTAACCAAGTTTATACAACCAAACAGTGAAACGTCTGTAATTTATGCTTACAGATCCGTCCAAGTTTACATGGTGTAAACCTAGTCCTGAGAATTTTGATACGAGACACACAGTAAGAGTAGTGTGGCTGTGGAGGGCACAGATGTTGCAGCGGGTCCATCCTGTGTGAACATGTTTGGGTACTTGACAGGAAGTTACTTTATTTACTTACCTCATCTGAGGAATGGAGCCATAGTAATAATGCCTAATTTATGGAATTGTTATGAAGATTATTTACATATATTTAGATATATATATTCATTCACACATATTTATAAATGAAATTTATTTTGCCAGCGATACTGCAAATGCTATCAAGATGTTTGCTAAAGTTATGTTTGCCTTCAAAGGAAATGAGTCTCCCATCTCTGTGGTATACCACTATGCCCTCCCCTTTCATGCTGTGACACAGCCCTGCTCTTCACGCAAGGCATGCCACCCTTGTTGCATAGTGAAGTTGAAATTAAAGCAAGGATCAGTACAACTTAGCTCTTCTTAGAAACGTTTGTCTTGGGGTGTATTTGTGGTTCTTAGGGAGAGTTTGAACTTTTTTCTCAAATTAGCATCAAAGACCATGGTGCTCCAAGTACAAGACTAACTAGTGGTTTGTTTTGTGTGTGTGTGTGTGTGTGTGTGTGTGTGTGTGTGTGTGTGTGTGTATACATATATATATATATGTATATATGTGTGTGTATATGTATATATATGTATATATATATATATGGCATGTAAATATATATAATGAAATGTCGTTGTCCTTGGTATAATGTGTGTTCCTTAAACTATAGAGCAACCCAAATACCATCCAAATTGGGGAGTAGGGAATGCCGTGGCCATTTATATTCAACGAATGTATAGGTTCTGCTGTGTGCTGTTATCAGAGAAGTACTTTCCATATTCTAAACCCAGAGGTTACAAATAATGCTATTGTTTACTACACTTTCCCTTAATTAAAAAGAAAAAAGAAAAAAAAAAAAGATAGTCCTGGCTAGATTTGAACTCACTCTATAGACCAGACTGGCTTGGGACTCACAGGGATCTGCTTGCATCCACCTTCCCGGGTGCATTAAAGGTGTGTGTCACCATACCTCGCTTATTTTTCCTTAATTTCGTTTTAAGATGATCCATTCTCTCTTATTAGTTCTAAATCAAGAAAACAAACAAAAACCCCTGAACCTTAAACAAACAGTACACTATTGGCACTACTCCTCTCTATATAATACACAGATCTGGGTTTGATTTTTTTTGGCAGTGAGTTCTGCGTGATGCCAGACACCACAATCACATCACTAGAACGAGGACATGGAAAGCTCTGTTGGCTGTGGGCATTTAAAATACCCTTTCCTGGCAAACTAATGCGCTGGTTTCCCTCTACACATAATCCCCTCCTCCCCAGTCTCAAACTGTCTAAATTGGTTAGACTTAAAACCCACCACCCAGCAGGGACCCAGATTGCTATCAGACAAATATGAATACCTGTTGATTTCCCCCAGCTCCCAATTATCATTGTGATTGTCTCAAATATGAGCACATTTAAATCAATCAGTGCTAACATCAACAGAAGATCTTTGCCAGACCTTTTGGGAAGGAAAACTTCCCTGTCTTGGAAATACACAACTAGATAATGAACTCTGTTTTTCTTTAGAAGGCAAGCTCTGCAAATGTGGTGGTCATGTAACCAAGAGACGCAATGATGGAGCTGCTGGAGGGTGGGGACAGGGCAAGAATTTGAGGCACACAGCTACAGAGCCTGGCTTTTACGACAATGCCAGAAACCAGATGAAAGTCATGGTGAGAGCCGAGCCAAAGGACTATGGCGGATGGCCACTTACTGATAATGCTTCCTCCGATCCAGTTAAAAATTTCTGAGTCAACATGTTTTTCTTGATGTTTATGTCAGTCTGGTGTGTGTTTATGCCATATGCTATTTGCAACATAAAAATAGATGGTGAAAAACTCAAGGATGACTGCAGGGTGATGCCAAAGATAAGAAGGAAAAGACCCCAGATACAGCTTGGAAGTGAGAAATTCTTCCTTGGCATCCTAGAAAGCACAACCAAATAGGCTTTGGATTTTTGATGCAACGGCTGAAGAGTTAACTAACAACTATTACGGAGCCAGAGGCTGACTGGTTCCCAGTCAGTTGATACGGTAATGGGACGTTTTCTAATTAGTAGTTAATGTTCACTATGGTTTTCCTCTTTTAAGGTAAAAGGATGATTGTGTTCAACATGGAAAGTAGAGTTACTTTGTAAAAAGAGCATGAGAGTGCCCCACCCCCACATCACTCTGGACAGAGAATAACAAGAAATGAAAAGCAAGTCTTTCAAATTAGCTTTGTATTTGTTCATTTGCCGTGTCCACAATTCGCTCTTAGCAAATAGTAACTGTTAGACTTTAAGGGTCACGAGTAAACATTCAAGTTGTGATTTATAACATCAGAATTGAGAAATCTTCCAGAGGTTTGCTTTTCAAATTATTGCTTAACGTTGGTTTAAAAGATTAATAAAAAATAGGTCAAAATATTTGATAAATGTTGATCTTATTAATAAGAAAAATGATATCCTTTTGTGTCCATTCAGAACTTAGAAAAACCATTTTTTCATATAATTCTAAAATATTTAACGAAGAATAAAAGCATAAGCATTTAAAGTAAAATACAATCTAAAAACAGCCCTGTGATACTTTGCTTGGTATTTTTGTCAAATACGAACATATACGTGTGGATTAAAGTAAGAAACAGGTTAGGGGTTTAGCTCAGTGGTAGAGCACTTGCCTAGCAAGCACAAGACCGTGGGTTAGATCCACTCATGGACCTTAGATCCACCCATGCTGCCCCCACCCCCATAATGGAAAGAAAAGAAAAAATAAAATGAAAAGAAAAGAATGAAAAACAGCACTCAGCATTCAAATGGCAACATTGTATAAAATATAATAAATATTCAGGGTATCAAATTTGACATTATTCTGGCTTAGAGTCTTTTTCCCAGCTAAGACCTTTACCGTGAAATTTAGTATAAGAAAGCAGAGCTAAGGTTGAAAAGAGAATTCGATTATTCTGGCTACTGAGATAACACGATCTTCAGTGTTTTGTAACACACTTTAATCCATAGCACAGAAAACTGTCATCTTCAAGACAACCATGGCTATGTACAGAAACCCTGTCTCAAAATTTTTTTCACTTAAAAAAAAAAAAAAAAAAAAAGGTTGTTTTGGCAAGAAACACACATCCAGGTAACTGCCTCAATTACCCTTTTCCCCAAGGTTTAAAAAAGGAATTAGTAGTATGGAAAAAAAGTCAAAAGTTATTCTCATTTCTTGATGTAGTCTTATTATTTGAGTACTTTCAGACTTTAACGATAAATGTCTTTATGTCTTAATATGTTACATGAGTTAAATACTGTATTTACAAAATATAAAACATTTGAAGTAAAACACTATACAAAATACTGCCTTTACATAATTAAGGGTGTGTTCTTTATTTACTTCCATTTCCTTCAACTCCTTTTAGGGATTCTCCCAGTATATCAAAACTGAGTGTTTAAGAGTAGAAACTGGTATACAATAAAAAAAGATAAATCCAAAGTTTAAAAGTCATATAAACGTTATATGTCTTCCACTCCCCAGACAAATCTTCTTGGTTAAAGACACTTAAAAATCCACATCATGTTTTACTTTTTACATTTTGATTACTTTATTTATTACTTAACATCTTTAAAAAAAGACTTTAAAATGGGTACTGCATCTCTTAATGGGGTCTCTTTTCAACAGCCCTGCTTTTGAAGTTTATGGAAGGGTAAAGTAAGAACCTGCCCCTTGGTTAATTTTCAGCATCTTTTGTCTACGCACAAAAAATATCATTAATTCTATTAAAATACTAAGGAAAAATGCAATTCATGTGTATTGCTCCTAGCTCCTATAAGAGATGCCTTTAAAAATGATCGATGTGTACCCACCATGACTGATTTCTCTAAGTCAACAGTCTAAGATCTTATCCTGAGCCTGGATCAGTCCTCTGAGATAAGGGCTTTTTTTTTTTTCCCCCTAATCTTCTTTTTCCTTTCCTTTCCTTTCCTTTCCTTTCCTTTCCTTTCCTTTCCTTTCCTTTTCTCTTCTCTTTTTTCCCTTCTCTTTTCTCTTCTTTTCTTCTTTCTCTGTATTGCTTCGGAAGCAAATTGCTGTTCCCTATATGTCAATGTATATTCCCCTAACTATCCAACGGCGGCAACGACTGCCAGCCAACCTTTTCAATTTTACAATCCCAAACAATCCTCATGATCAACTTGTGATGTGAAGTCTGCCAGAAAGAAGAAATCACAGACTGGCCCAGGGGTCTGGGAACACTCTTATAGGCAGCGACTTCCCCAGCAGTGCCTCCACGTGGAGGGGGCGTCCTCCAGATGGCAACACCTTTGGTTGCTACTGAGGCGTCTCATGCTAGGCTGGATGGAGAGGTTACTTACAAGTGTGGACATCGGTCATGCTTTCACACCTCCTGCAGCGGACGTAGCAGCACCAGATAAACTTACACTCACACCTCTCCACGTGCCTGACTACGTGAGTGTTGTAGCCTCGGCCACAGCAGAGGAGGTTACAGCCATCCGCACCTCCTGATGTCCGGTTGCACTCTCTGCCCTGTGTCCCAGGAATACCCAGTTTCTTGTTCTCCACGCAGTAGTTGGGAGACTTATGGACATACAGCAGGTCCTCCTTGAGAATGGGTGTCTGCCTCTGATCTTTTTCTCTCCTGCGCATTTTCCTCTTGGTTTTGTCTGAGATCTGGATGCTGTTTTCATATTTATCCTTTAAAAAATGCCCAATCTTTTCAAAAGAAGACATAGTTTTCCAGCAGGTTTTCACAGCACAGGAGCCGGAAACTCCGTGACAGCGGCAGTCCACAGACATTAACTTGGCGACAGCCTAAAACCAACAACGATTGTGTTCAAATGTCATTGGTGGGTGCAGCGTTTCATTCAATAGCAGAAACAGTTAAACTAGCCACTCAAGTTTCTTACGCTTTCCTCCATAAAAATGATGGTTTGAACATAAACCATTTTGAAGGTTGTTTAGAGTTCAAATATTTTGTCATTTATTTCTGTCTAAATGTTTTGACTCTACACAGAAAACCTTCCCACAAGACATCTAAAACAGTGGGGGGTGGGGGGAGGGAGGTGGATGTATGGAGGGTCGGACCTGAAGGTCTGAGTTGGAGTCCTGGGAAACCACATGGTAGAAGGAAAGAACCAATTCCTGCAAGGTGTCTTCCTGACATGTTATGTGCACCATGGCATATTCATTAACCACCTACACCAAATAAACAAATAGCTATATAAAAACTGTAAAAATATTAGTGTCAGGTCACCTAGTTTTGCCGCTCACCAAAGATGGTCTGAAATCTCACTCATGGGGGGGGCGGGCAAGAATGAATGATTATATGTGCCTGCCTGCATGTCTCCGATACCATTTAAAGTCTTGCTATTCAGGGTACGGTTCATGGGTTACCAACTCCAGCATCCCTTGTAAGGAATGTAGACAATCCTGGCCCTGAGCCAGATGTACAGAATGAGAAGCTACATTTTAAACCAGAGCTTCGGGAAATCGTCAGGCAAAGCACTAACAGGGCAGTTGCCTTCAGCTTTCACACTGGACACAGAAACATCAAGAGAACTTCCCAAGTAACCAGTTTCTCAAACCCTTGAAATCTGATTGGTTGGGGTGAGCTTCGAACATGACATAGTTGGCACTTCGTTGTGCTACCTGTTGAATCTATTGAGTCTTCCTAGGTTTGGTCACTCTAAAGTCAGTTACGTACGTGACAGGGTAAAGGGGGAGTGAGAACATGCTAAGCCCTAGCCATGGACCACACAAGCAGCCTTGCCTCAGTTAAAGGGGAAAAAACTAGAGTGACAAATTTCTTCCACTTTTCTGGAGAATTAATTGAAAACATAGCTCCTATCCTTTACAGATAGACAGCATTATCTTAACATGGAGAATAAGAAGAGAAGAATTGCCTGAAATTACAATTTTTGGGAGGATGAGGCAGAAAGGCTGAGAACTTGAGGCTAGCCTGGGAAACATAGTGAACCCCAGGCTAGTTTAGGTTGCAGAGTGGGACCTTGTCTGAAGCAAAGGAAAAGAGGCCCATGTTAATATGGTTTTAAATTTATTTCTAAGTGTGGAGCTCAGTTTATACAGCCTGGGGCACTAAATGAAGTCACAAACATTTGGAATAGCCCACATTATTTGAGGTGTGTTGAGGTCTAAATGCTCCCGTCTTTGATGAAGTTAGTGTAAGAGTTAAGATGATTTTTTTTCCCAATGAGCCTAAACTAACAATCAAGAGGTTTCTAAAGTTCTAGGACTCTAACCTCTTACATAGCAACATTGTTTCCTGAAGTCCCCAGAGGATGTCAGAGCAGATTAATAAAGAGTCAGGACTAGTTGTAGAGTTCACATTCTGTCAGCATGCTGGGCAAAATGAAAAATGAATCCACCCAGATTCCACGACTTAAAAATTAAGTATATAATTTCACAAAGGCAGTTTAAATTCTACTTACAGCTCTTATCAAAACTACAAAATGACCGAGGCTCTGTTACTTTTGAGATGTCCGCAGAAGGGCATTTTTCTAACATTCTAACAGTCTAACCACAAAGAATATTTCAAACAAGTAATATTGCACTGCAGACTTAAACGAGAACATATGATATTGATTTGTACAGTGTTTAATACTTCTCAATAGCATTTAAAACAATCAATAGAATAGTATTCAAACCCCATCCTTTCTAGAACATAGGATATAATCATTTTTATTCCTAAAGCTTCAAAACTAATAAATGCATCTATTTCTTAATACACCGAACAGAAGCGCCCTATAGCTTATAGGTTCACAAAAGAACAAATTATTGCATAAAGTATGGCACACAGATAATCTGATTTACCACATTTGATATTCACAAAATTCTTGCTTCTTTAAGAGATCTGTATACAGATGTTTAAAAAATTAATGCAATCAGTGACCTTTGTTCGTATTTTAAGTGGTAATGGATATGGGGGGAAAAAAGAGCTCAGTCAGTGTAGGTAATAAAATAAATTGTCCGAGAAGCCCAGACCTGAGAGTACATGTACATTTAAACCAGATCAGCATTCCCGATAGTCATCGCTTGGTGATTTAAAGCTGCCTTCCCTTCAGAACATGACTGAGAGCCCAACTTCCTTTTATCCACTACTTTAGACATGGGCGTTGTCGGTTTGCAAAGCACCAAAGACAGAGTGGATGGCACGTCAGTGACTTTTGAACCATTCACTCACACAAAGCAGTTTTAAAACATCCACAGTGGCAAACCCGACTGAGAAGAGGTAACCTAAGGCACCTCCATGAAGCAAAGTCACTGCTGCTGCTGGGGGCGGCGGGGGTGGGGGGGGGGGGGTCAATGCTTCCCAAAGACCAGAAACTGGTGGGATCTCCTCCAGCTCAGTCATAACTGTCCCAGACAGTGTGAGTCCACCAAACTGCTTCATAGTTTGCAAGAATAAGAAAAGAGACTTGCAAATTCGATTTTGTCACCTACTAAGCTTATGTCAGGATTTTGAGGGATTTTCCTACTCAAGAAAACAACTCTTTAAATCCAGAAGTTCCTAATTTTCCACTATTATGTTTTTAAACTTTTAGTTGTATGTCTTTTGATCAAAATTGGCCCTAATGTAAGTAGAAAAAAAAAATAGTATTTTTATATTTTTGGTTGTGAGTCTAGCCTTTAACAGCTGAGCCATCTCCCCAGCCCAGAAATAGTATTTTTATCAGAGATATGACACATATTTTTTTCTCTCCAAGCATTTACATATATAAAGGAACTTCGAGGAGGAGAATTCCACGAATTTCACATACAATTTGAATGTCCCCAAAATACTCTAGAGATAGAACTCAGAATTGAAGTTGAGCAGATAGTTACTGCTTGGAGAATTTTATGAAAAGAGGAATTTCAGGCTACACACACGCGGTTTAACTTTGCCGACATTAGTGTTTCTTGGAACAGATTTTCATAAATCACGTACTTGATCTGGTTTTATAGCAAGAAATTCTTTTCGTTTAATACGTAGTTAATGAACAAGTACTTAGTTGTGATTCCAATTTTATAGAAAAATAAACAATGTGGTTAAGACACTTGTCGTACATAAATTGGTGATATATGATATAAGGTCTTTATAACTCAGCAAGATAATCTTAGAAAAGCAGAGGAATGAAAGTGGAAAATATAAGTATATTTAAAGATCTTGCCGAAACCCCTCAAAACGTGTGCCCTGTGACTTTTCTGCTTCGGTTCTTAATGAAGGCTAAACAGCTAATGTGAGCTGCAGTGTTTGCCTGATGTTTTCTGGTAACTGGAAAAGAGAATAGCAACCAAATGGATTGTGTGTGGTTATGGGAAAATTCCTTTCTCTCCTCTAGTTGAGTTGTTAAAGTTTGTAACAATGTTAACAAAGGAAGATTTTGTTACCTATTGCAAACAGATGTGCCTATTTTAGTGGCCTTAGTGTAAACAATGAGAGAGCAGTTAGGAAGGTAGCATGTAGTCTGCAGGGGTTCCTCTCGTAAGCTTTGGGTTGGTAAGTTTCTAATGCAGTGAAGTAAGAAAGATGTATCGCTGGAACTCAGTGCAAAAAACAGACACCACGTAAGAGATGGTTTAAGGACTCATCACCTCCCAGTTTTAAGTCAAAGGTAATGCTGTGATTGGACATTGTTTTCTACACACTGCTTTGTCCAGATTTTACTAGGAATGGCTACAAACTGGTGTGGAACATTCTGTAACTAACAATTCATCCTGTCAGCCATCAGAGGACGTGTTTGATTTAAGAACTCCGAGAGTTAGGATTGAATGGATGCGTACACAGTACCCTGTTCCTGTGACCCTTTCATCCCGTTCTATCCCCAAATACATTTGAACCTGCTGAAAAGCAAGACACGGCTGTGTTGTTCAGCTACTTATAAATATTCTCGAAAGAGGTCAATGAAAATTTGGGATCTGCCCTTCCCACTTCGTTGAGTAACTCATAATAAAACAAATTACGGGGTAGGAAAACTTAAAAGTTTATGAGGTAGACATGGTAAGAATGGAAATATTTTCAGCACACCAAAAGAAATACCCATAAATATTCCAAGTCACATTATTCCCAGAAGTTCTGCCCCTGGAAGACATCACATCATTCTCACAGCCAATCACCGCCCGGCAACATTATTCTTGGAGTCATAACTTTAGGAATGGTGTCAGAAACCAATTGGGAATCAGAGTATTTAAGGTCAGCGGTTAGAAAATCATCTTTCCTGCTCAAAGTGTAACTAAGCGCCAGTACCCACATTTCTCTGAACGCTTTCCTACATTTTGAGTTTGGGATTTTGAGACTAAAAAAAAAAAAAAAAAAAAAAAAAAAAAAAAAAACCCAACTCAATTGAATGCAGACCTTAAACTTTACTCAGACAAATATGCCTGACAGATCAAAATCATAATGGCCAATATTAAAAACTGAATCAGTTTCTAGTCTGTGTTAGAGAAACCTGGTTTTTTGTTTATCTAGACTTTTTTTTTTAATGCTACCAGTGGAAAGAAAAATACAAAAATATTTTGAATTATAATACCTCTGGAAAAAGAAGACCAATAAAAACACTGATGTATTACCCTCAAAATAACTAGGTAAATGTTCTGTAGCATCTTAGGATTTCATCTAGAACAATATGAGGGGAAAAATTCAGTAAAGGAAACTGAAATTTGCACAAAACATGTCCCTCTGAATGTGCTGAATTGTTATTTGCCAATACAGAAAAATAGCAAAAATCTAACATAGAGAAATTGAATTTTTCTCATCAATAGTATTAAAATTGATGCTGAACAAAATTAAACCATAAACAACAGTTTAAGACCAATATTAACAATGACAGATTCAAACATTGCTACTTAGTTTGCAGTTGCCAACATATGAGATGAAACAAAACTGAATGTTATTAATAAAATTAATTTGATTTAATACAAATGTTTTAGGGTCTTTCATAAACTCAGACACAACTGCTTCTGAGGGTTTTTTTTTTTTTTTGGTGAAATGTTCAAATCACTATCAAACTGTTTAAACAACAACTAATAATAAGTACTTATGTAACTGTTTTCTCAACCTTTAAAGATAGGGATTTGATGTGCCCTGGTGATTTCCTTCAGCATAATGCTAGGGCTTAAAGGAACATAGGTTAATTGCAATAAACTTCTTTCATATTAATATGTTAGAAATAACAAATATTTCTTTATTTAAAGTCAATCAGCATCTCATTCTTACTTTCACAAGGAAAAAGCTTAAGGGCTGCTGTGCTGAACAAGAGTAACTGTTAGCAGCAGAAAGCGCATTTCTGAAGATCCTAAATAAAACTGCGGGAGACTTTCATAGCCTGTGAGTCTTACTGTTTCCTAGTTTGCCTTTTTGAATTGCACATTCAAATGAGATGGGAACGCAAATGTAAACTTCAGGAGTTGTGGTAATAGTTTACTGAGTCTTCTAACTTTTAGTATTTTCAACAAAGGCAGTTGAATAAAGACAACTGGCTGGAGCTTTCAAGTATTGTGAATGAGCCCCATTACTCACTTGCCAAAAATGGACAAAGCAAATGCAACATATACTTTAACTATTCCTAAGAGATGCTGCAACTTGTCTGAATTTACTTCAGGAGGATGTGGCACACGATAGTAACTATATGGGGACCTTGACAGGTAATTGGAAATTCAATAATATACAATATATGCCGATATGTCTGTCTTGAAAAGTTTATTACGACACAGAAAATATGTATTCATAAAAATGCTACAGTCTTTTAGGAAAGTTTTGGTGGCCAAACTGGAGCAGTGTTGTAGAACTTTATTGTAAATAAAGTCAGTAGTGTACATATATAAAAGCTAAGTAAGCTACACACGTATTTCTTTTTACGAAAACTATTTTCTAGACCAGAATTTATAAAGGAGTTCACTAGGTACTGCGTTCTTAAATTCAACTCCTCTCAACCTATCTTTAATATTGCTATGTTTTTAAGATGTTTTCCTTTACCTTTACCTTTATATTTATATTCTTTTTTATGAGTTTTAATTGAACCTATTTTATACAATTAACAATTTTCCATAAAATAAAACCTTTTGCTTTACAAAAAACAATAGTAGTTGTAGATTCCCTAAGAACACCTACTGAAGAAAAATAATATAAATCTGAGAACATAATAACATTTAAGGATCGTTGTCTACTAAACAGTAGATTTAAAATGATAAAAATTCAAATGAGGGGATAACACATAATTTGGCCCAATAAAATGATAGATACTATAAATCCCATTCTGGAAATGCCAGAAAGCAGGTTATTAGATAACCAATAAAACAACAGGAACTTGTATATCTTTTATTTAATAATGTTTTGCTATGCAATGTGCACCAACACCCAATACACTCTGCTGCAGAATTCAACTCATGTCAATGGTATTTGTCTAACTAAACCAACATGGTCAATGCACACTCATGAAGGAATACATGTCTATTTTTTCTTACACTGTCAATGTTTGACTTTTAAATCATTGGCATGGATTCACCCAGAAGTATTAACCCCAGTATTATTTACCCAAATGACACTGAATTTTTATTCGGTTTCCTAATACATACCTGTCGTCCTGCTTCTTTGTTGTGTAGATTCATGGCTAGCAGGACTTTGCTTTCTTTTCCTGTGGTGTTTCTGATGGGGAGGTCTAGAAACTTTCTGCTGAACCACATGCCGTACTGGACATCATCAGAGCATCCTCCCCAATGCCAGCCTTCACTTGCTGAGCCACCATTCTGCAAGGTGGTGTCACAGGAGCACTCGGTCATGTTTCCTGCACTGCAAGACCTGGTTACAGAGTGCACCAGGCCTGCAGCCATGATGGCATAAATGAATGCTGTCTCCTTGGTGCCTAGGAAGAAAACATTGATAACTTATAGAGCGGTCACTTTCTGTTGACATTGAGTCCTAACCTAAGCCTCTTGCTTGTTGTCTTAGGAGGCAATCAAATTTTCAAGCATCCACTGAATGCTATAATGCGTGAATATTTGGAAAGGAAGTCTACTATTCTAGACTTTTAAAAAAAGCAACACTACTGTTCTGGATTCCAGATCGGGATGACGCATGCCATATTGTCACCCACTCTCCTCATATATTACCATTCATGCTTTTTTTTTTTTGATTGTCACCCTTACTAGTACCTACCTTAGTGTTTCATAGCTAGAAGTAGCTTATTGGTACACGTTAAATTTAAATCCTTTGCATAGACATTGTAAACAGCAATTAAAAAGGAAACATTCCTTATCTATTTTTTAAAGTGTGCTCCATTTACAAAATACAAACAGAAAATTTTGGTACTGTTCTTCTTTAAATTGATATTACACAAACTAAAATTAGCCAAAAAAAAAAAAAAAATCAAGACAACTGATAGATACATATTCGTTTTCTTTCACACCAAAAATAAGGTTTTAAAGCGGGAGAATATGCCGAATAACCATCACTGGTATTGAGTTGTTAACATTTTACACCGTACAGCTGGTTTTATAGTCATATAACTAATGAAAGCAAGATAATTGAAAACTTGCAAAACTGCATTGTCGTGGAAAAGTATCCTATTTTGAAACAGTTGCACTTTGTACTCCAGCAGTTGAGTTGGAGTTAAAAATCTTTGAAATCAAAGTTCCATTAAGACATTCATAAAACAGACGAAGAAGGACTCAGCAGGCAACTTTTTTTTTTTTTCTTTCCAGATGTTTAGATTGGAGTAGAAACAGCTTCACGCCCGTTGTCTAATAAACCTTTAGGCAACGAAAGCTCCTGCATCTCAGCAACTGTTTAGGACACATCCTTTCTCTCTTTCTTACTTTTCTTTCTTTCTCTTCCAGGTTCTTAGCCTCCCCACCCCCACCCCCTACCCCCCACCTCCCCATCCCAGGCCAGGGATCTTCAGCATCGCTTGCCAGGCAAAACTCAGAGCTGGGACATACCGCTCTGTGGAGGCGCGTGCAGAAACTGAGTGGGGAAGGGTCAAAGTGCAGTACGAACGGAAACGAACTTTTAAAACCACAGCGCATCTTTCAAAGCCTCGGGGGCTAAAACTCTCTGACTTTACTAATATCACAGGAAGCATCTTAGTACCATTATCCTCGCTAAGTCACCAAGCCTGTTGGAAGAACTTTTTCCCCCCTCTACTGTGCTTTCCAGTACCGCGGAAAGGGCGCCTGGTGGAGGAAAGATGGAAGAAACAGAAAACTGAGGGACGCAGAAGTCACGATCAGGTGACAGTCCCTTTTAAAAAATCACCATTGTGCACTAAACCTAGTGTTCCCAGGAGTCAATAAAACGTGCGGCTGTGCTTCAATTAGCCACTTGTCCGCAGCTCTGGGCGCCACCGAGCTGCTTAAATCAAAGCAGATGCGGCAGCAGCATTCCCGGCTGTAGACCTCATGTTTGTCCAGCTGGTCACCCACGGAGCAGGGCGCCATGGGGTCCTAGGGGTCGATGGGATGGGAACGCATAGTTTTTCTGCAACTTTGGCAGGGGCCACTGGAAGGAAGGAGAACTGGAGCCCTTCTAAGATTCCTTCTGTAGATCTGGGGTGTCCCTCCCTGGGCAACACCTGCACACTGGGGTCTGGCCTTTGTCGCCCCAGTTTCTCCGCACCAACCTTCTCTATGATGACCTCGCCAGCACCGGATGGTGCAGGTACTATTCACTCTATCGAAAGCATAGGCAGAAAAGCTGTCGTCTTGTATGTCCCACCATCCCCAAGGGTCCCGGTGACTCACCGCTACTCAGTTCATAACCAAAGAGTGGGGTTGTGGCGAGTTGGGTGGAGGTAGTAGTGGCGACCATACAGTTCCACCTCTCGTGTCGAAACTGGCTTCTGCACTCCTGAATGCCCAGCCTGGCGCCCTCGCGGATGCTAGGCAGCAGGTAGGGTTTCCTCTTGCACAGCTCCTTCTGGCGGCTGTTCAGTGGCAAGCCAGCGCAGCCCAGCTTCTCCGGTACCCCGAAGGAGGCGATGCCCAACCACCTGTAAGACGCGGCGCCCTTGAGGTAAGCGGCTCCCTTGCCCTCCCCTACCCCCAAAATATAAGGCCTCCGTTCCCAGGGTCCCCACCCTTTCTCCCCTAGCCCCAAGTTGAGAGTCCCCTGGTACAGGTCATCCCTTTGACCACCTACCCTATATGCCTCCGCAGAGCCCATACTCACATCCAGTTGCCCTGGGTTCCGCAGGGGAGCAGCGACAGCACAGCTGCCCACAGCGCACACAAGCTGGGCAGGGCCAGGAGCGCCGCTCTGTCCATGGCCGGCGCATGGAGGCCCCCAGCCTCAGCCACTCCTCTCCTGTCTTCTCTCTCCAGAGGCCCGCAGGGCCTGGGGTCAGTTTTCTAGCACCCAGTTGTTCCTTGCTATCTTTCCCCTGGAAGGCAACATTAAAAAGGGCAGAAAGGACAGAGACTATCAGCAGTCCCCTAGGCAAGATGAGGTGGAGAAAGTAGCCTGAGGTTCTCTGGCGCAGAGGTAAGTACGAGCCGCAGATGCGGGAGCGTCCCTCAGATTCCAAGGTGAGAAACTTCTGCTGATGTCTCCGTGTCTCCATCGCCCCAGGCTTCTCCTTGCATCTCCTCCCCCGACCGCGCCTGGAATCTGATTGGCCCAGCAGCACTCCTGTACCTCACCATCTGGAAACTTCAGTGTCTCATTGGCTAACAGTGGGCTCTGCGGGGGGCGCTCCTGGGCTGAGCCTCTGAGACTGTCTAACTAGACCTGGGAGTGTCACGACCTCTCCTCCTGTCACAATGTCCTTAGAGAAGGTCACTGCGAGATTGAGTCAAGTCGAAGAGCAAAGAAGTGATGGGCTCTTATTAGCATCCTTGAGTGAAAATCTAGCTACATCCAGATTTACCCTCTGAGTAAAAAGGGTAAAGGCGTGTGTGTGTGTGTGTGTGTGTGTGTGTGTGTGTGTTGCACTCTGCTTTTCTTTCTTGTGTTTCTCTCTGGTGAATTATCTTTATAAGGCCAGAATTAATACCATAAAAGGCTGAACTTTACACCCTTGGCAGCGGAAAGGATAGGTGAGGACTCTTTTCCTCTCGTTTGGATATACATTTATTTTTCAGCGTTGCATCAGATTTCCCCGTATTATATTTAGTTCCGTGATGGCTTTTCTCATTTGACTTATTTCTGTAGCTTTTGTGAGCACAGGCTATTCTAAGGGGTGGGGGTGAGGGGACCCGGTAGGCAGACAAATGCACCGGTGAGAGCTGACTAGAGCATTATTATTATATAATAGATGAAGATGATTCCTCCCCTCTTCTGACCCACACTGACCCTCTCAGGGATACCTTATGCAGAGCTACGAAACAACAACGGCAACAATGACAAAAACAGAAATACTGCACCCACACCAACTCCATGCCCAGACCTATGGAAGTTTGTAGAAATAAAACCCCTTTCCACAAAGTAAAAAAATGCAGCCAGGCAGACAAATCTAAGGCTGGATAAATTCTGATCGTCCGTAATGGAGATTATAGGTAAATGGAATTGGCAACTTACGCTTTCGCCAAATGTACTTTAGAAGCAGGAAGTGTTCTGAGAACCCGTAGTCAGCGTTTTGTCTCCAAGAACCCTTTGAAGGTGCCTGGAATATGCTTTGTTGTGGTATCAAAGAGCCTCGCCTCCTCTACTTACAGACACGGGGTTTCTATCACCTGCTCCCAGGAGGACGTCTGGAATGTTAGTAAACTCTCCAGGTGGTATCATCTCAGCGGGTGCCCCCCCCCCACTTTTTAGGCTCATCCCCAAAAGGCTTTGATAGCATTTGCTCGCTTCTAATCCCCAGCATCACTTAAGGCCAATCAAAGCTCACCCAGACTCCCATCCTGTCCCATTCACTCCTTTATCCAGCAAACATTGCATGTATGCTACGTACCAGGTCCTAAAACCACACTGCAATTTTTAGAAAGTCAAGTTGATGATAGGGTGTGGTTACTGATCCAGAAATATTTTGGCTAATAGCTAGTGGCCTCTCTGAAAGTTGGATCCCCTATCCAAGCCCACTTTATCCTGTAAGCCTTCTCCAGGAAGGGACCACGGTACACCCATAGCTGTCTCACTGCCTTGCTCCCAGAGCAACAGATCTTCTTTCGAAGCACAACTCTCAGAGTGGATTAATGTCACGAAGAGCATCCCGAACAGATGCCTAAATGGCCAAAAAGCTGAAAATAGAGACATTTCTTCCTTGTAAGGGAAACTGGAGAGAGTGCAATCTTGGGTTTGGGAGGAGGGTGTAGAGAACATCAATCCCTTAAGCTGATTTTTAAAAGCCAACTGTGTTTGATTTTTTTTTTTTATTCAGAAATATATATTGAGGCTGTTTTGGGTTAAAATGTGAAACTGGCACTGAATCACATAGTTGTAGAGCTCATAATTTACTTGACAAAACAGACAAGTAAACCAACAATTATAATATGATACAGTGAGTGTGGGAAGTATGGTGTGCCGTGAACATACAGAGAGATAACCCAGAGTTAGGGGCCAGAGGGACGAGTCTGCTGAATGCTGCCTCCATTTTCCCCCTAGGGATCCAGCGCTGTGCAGGCATTCTGTTAAAGCCAAGGGAGAGACACCAGAGTATGCCATTCTGGGAGTCAGCCTGCCAGCTCAACATTTTCAGGTTCAAGACACAAGTCTATAGAGTCTCTTTCATGTGGTCTAGGGCCTTGGGGAGGGGTGAGATTCTGTGTGTACTTTTATAACAAAGTAGGCACGTCCATCCATTAGTTCACTCAGCTGGAGGGGTGCGTTTGACATTCAGTGAGAAGACAGGTGAATGCCAGGCGTTATGAACTTTCACAAGGCATGCTACATACCGGCAGATTCTCTTTTATTCTGTCTCTTTCTTCTTCTCACTTTTATTACTGTCCCCCAGTCATGGCTGCATATAGACCTTTGACTGTCGGAGGATAGCAATCAACAGGGATCAGTTCTCTCTTTCCACCATGCGGGGATTAAACTCAAGTCGTGAGGTTTGGCAGCAAGTGACTTCGATAACTGAGCCAGTTCAGAGACCTCATGTCTGTCTGTCTGTCTGTCTGTCTGTCTGTCTGTCTGTCTCTCTCTCTCTCTCTCTCTCTCTTCCTTCTTTCCTTTCTTCCTTCATTTCTTTCTTCCTCTTTCAACAATTACAAAATTCTACTCTCCATACATAATTTATACTGATTTGGTATATAAGGCAATAAATTTGGGGAGATAAGGAAGTTTGCTACAGAACTCTCTGCTAGTAACAGAGAGCCAATGGCCAAGGTGTTTTTTTTTCTTTTTTCTTTTCTTTTTTTTCTTTTTTAGACAGCCCATCCCCTCTAGTACACATGCTGCTGTATATTCTAATTCAAAGCGACCATTTGCTTTTTTTCTGACAAAAATCTCAGATTGTTAAGTATTAGGGCCTAAATTTTTTTTTTTTTATTGTGTCCCTGGGTTCTTAACACAAAGCACACATGGCTACTGTTTGTTCTCAGGAATAAACAAAACCTGTGATTAGAAAGTCTCTCAAAGATCTCTCTGAGAAGTCGATGTCTCTGAGGTAGGTGGCAGTTTGCTGGGACAGGCTTCCATTTCCGTGTCTTTGCTGAATTGGCATGAGTGGGGCCCTGGAAAGAACAGTGGAAAAGAACACTATCCTGGGACACTACCCTGGGCTGGCCAGTTGACAGAGGCCACAATCTGTGCCACACACCTGAACTCTGAGTCTGAGTTATCTCATTTGTTAAATGATCAGAAGCTGTGTATCTGTCAGATATGAATCTGTTGCTGGAGCTCCCTTACCAAGAGAAGGAGAGCTGCCGGCTTGACAGGCGGGTCTCTCTAAGCCATGGTGGGTATGAGCTGCTTCCTTCTGAGTGTCAATGAAATGCATTATTTAGATTAACAAGTATTTTTTTAAATGGTCAGATTGTAACTCACCCCATTATAATCAGATCCAATGAAAATTTTATTGTCAGAATTAAATATGTTACAGGTACTTTATCCTGGAGGATGAAATCAAGAACCCATTTATGTTCTAATTTAGTTCTGTTAAAATAAGTGGGCTCATCTCTACTCTTGCTAATAAACGTTAACGTTCTCCATTAAGATTAGAGGAATAACAGAAAAGTTAGGTTAAATCCAGCTGTACCTATGCCTACAGATTTCAAATACTTTGTTTCTTTGGCAGAATGTTATTTAATATTTTTAGTTTTGTAATTCGGAGGGGGAGACAATGATGCTTAGTCTTAGACAATGACTCTCACGGATGCAGGTGCCACTTCTGTAAGTGAGCATTGGCTGAAGAGGGGTTTCCTGGGGTTCAAACTGGGGCTCTTATAAATGCTAGCCAAGTGCTTTGTCATGGAACCAGCACCCCAAAACATTTTAAGATCCACCCCATTGCTCATTCTATAAGCAAAAACTAATATATTTGTTTGTATTTTGTGTTTTGTTTTTTAAGGCAGGATTTCTCTGGTAGCCACAGCAGTCCTAGAACTCACTTTGTAGACCAGACTGGCCTCAAATTGAGAGATTTGCCTGTCTCTGTCTCCTGAGTGCTGGAATGCAAAACATGAATGAGCCACCATGCCCGGTGATGTGAGAACCAAGATTAATGCCACCTCATACCCTGTGCTTACTATCCCCAATTTGATCAATCTATTAATATGACTTCAAATTTCCACAGGCAGCTGAACTATCTGTAATGTTTTGATTCCATAAGGAGAACATGGCCTGAACTTATTTCCTTAGCAAAGAGGGGGTGTTTTGAGCTGTCCCTCTGAGAAGGAAGTTTAAGAGACAAGACAAAGATTTGAAGGGCTTTTGCTCAGGGAACCTCTTTCCTCTGCTTCCTCCACCTTCCCCGCCCCCAGTGCTCTCCCTCTCATCTGTGTGGTCATCTCTGTCCAGATTAGTAACAAAACCAGAAGAATATCCAGTTGCCAATAAAACCCACCTCCAACCTGAGACAGTTGTAGATTACTAAGTGTAGAAGCCAGCGGAGCCTGTTCCTTCTGGTAGTTTTCTCCCAGTCCCTGGGAACTCAGTAAAAAGTCTGCTTGCATAGATATGCCTTGGACTCTGCCTCTGGCAGCCCATCAGAGAACGAGACTTCTAAGGGCCCTGTTGTAAGAATTTCTGCTGCAGATCACAGAGACTTATGCACCGGAAACTGATACCAAGAGCAACCCAGCTGGTCTTAACTCCCACAACAGAACAGAAGACCAGAGGTGACTTTTCACATAACTGGGTTTCCATTCATTCTATTTTAAAATTCACCTGGGTTCTACAAGTGTGGAACAGAGCACAGGCTTGTGGCCACTGGCTCCAGGGAGGGGGTGGAGAATTGTGTTCTGGGTATCCAGCTGTCCTTTGGTGGCCAGAAAAACTTGTAGGAATGACAGATTCAGGGGAAGGGAAGACACCAGTGGTCACCTTGGAAGAAAGAGCAGGGTCTGGAAAGGGATGGGATCTTTCTCTTTAAATTTCCACAAATACAAAAGTAGGTATTTGTTGACTTGTCCTGTAGTTCAAGGTTGAAAGAGCCTCACATTCTGTTAACAGAAATGGACATCCCCTACCATCTTGCTTAATATACAATATGATTTTTTTGTGTGTGTGTGGATGTGAATGTATATGTTTAAGTGCGGTATATGGTATATTCATGCCAGTAGGTACATGAATAAGGAAACCAGAGAAGGACTTTGGACTTTCTCACTGAACAGGGAGCTGGATTGGCATCCAGCCAGCTTCATACATCATCCTGTCTCTACCTCTCACAGTGCTAGGGTTACAAGCTCATACAGTCATGCCTAGCTTTTACATGGGTACTGGGATCCGAACTCAGTTCCTCATGGTTTGTGAATAGCCAGCACTCATATCTACTGAGCCATCTTTCCAGCCCTAGAATTAAAGTCTTACAAAGTTCATCTTGAAATCAGCCCCAAATGTGGCTCTTTTCTTGCAGTATATGTAAGCAGCATGCAATGGTTTTAGGATTGGGGGGTGAGGAAGCAGCAATCTATAAAAACAAGACAGCTCATTTTTACCTAGAGTCCAGGTAAGGAGAAGACGTAAAACTGCAATATACATAGAGACTGTATATTCTTTAAGTATTCCTTTAAATTTTTCCCTGAACTTTACCAGTGAATACAGTATTACTGTATTTGTAGATACTTATGGAATCATATTACGGGCACCTACACTGTGCGTGTGTGTCTACCCACCTAAGCATAAACCATATACCACATTTAAACACATGCGTATTACAGAATATATCATGGGCACCTACAAGGGAAAAAAAAAAACTAACAAATTGTTTTTCTTAGAGCATTTTATTAAAGTAGACCAATCAAAATGTTTGAGACAGTTCATTCAGTCTTGACCATGCTCCTCTTGGTCCAACTGGGGTTCTGTGTAATTGCACTTAATATTGTGATGCCATAAGTGTCACTTAGCCAACAAACGCCAGTCAAAAGCCGGCTAACACTGATGCTGCATTCATGTGTGATGAGCTACTCCCCACACTGTTTCACCTCCTGTGCTACCCTCATGTGGTGCTGGAGAGCAAGTGAATACAAGAGTTTCTTGAATCTGGCCAACAACTAATGACATTTGCTGCTTACTCAGGCCCAGGTCATTACAGAAGGCAAATCATCTAGAAACATGACCTTGGTGCTTTCATCTTCTTAACTAGAATCTTTCTTATTTTCAAATCTTTTCCTATGTCAGTTTGAAGCCAATTCTCTTCATCCATTTGGGATTTTATGTATAGCCTTTATATCTGATTAAATTCACCTCTATCCTTTTTCTCTGTATGCATCCTGAATTAATGTTTTTCTTTTTCATAAAAATATGCTTCCATATTTATATTTAATTTCTGGGGACACACTGACACTGAGATTATAATTTCCCCTTCCCATTTTCCCACTCAATGGGTTTCTAGAGCACAGCAATTTAGAGACAGCCATCTTCATACTCTTTTCTGTCCAATGTTGACACCACTGGTGATCTCTAGCACATTTTTCTCTAAACTTGCTGTCCTTTTACAGTGATCCAATGTGCCCCAATGTCAGCCATCAGTTATATTATGTGTCTTTAAGTCATGGACTATGAGGAAATATTTGCATCTTTCGTGGTCTACCACAGGGGGCCAAGCACACCGTGAGCATTCAGTAATGGTTGAGTGAGTATGGTTTTTAATAGACAAGGAAGCTTTCATAAGAATGGTAGATGCAGGAAGCATTAAATTTAGAGTTATCAGCATTGGCATGATGTACAGATCCCTCATGTCTCAGTAGGGAATGAGCTATGACTTGAATCTACCCCTTCCATTTGGATGTGACATATGAACTGCCCAAGTTCCAAAGAGACCTCCACGTGACTTTGGCCAGAGATGTCACATCTTTTGTTTCTTCTAGTGTTAAAATCAGCAAGTATACTGAGATTCTTAAGTCATTCTGGTTAATCTGCAGGCATGTCATGTGCTTACCTATCAGGTAAGCGTTTTGAGCTATGCTAATAATTCTTACCGGAGTTTTCCCCTAGAGAAAGCTTTGCTTTGAGCGGGCAAATACACAGAGCCAGGAGATTTATGAGGGCTCAGAGACAAAAAACACAAGTGCTCAGTAGGTGTGAGGTATGTTCCAACTGCAGCCTCCCACCTTCTGTTAATGATTATGGGAAGGGAGGCATCAATACAAAAACAGGCAACTTGAGGCCTCTCAAGTTCACAATCTGATGAAGTCTTCTGGTGCCAGACCAACTGTTTGGGGTTGTCACATGGTTTAGTGGAGCAGCCTCCAAAACGGGCTGCAAAACCACAATTTTGATATACTGGGCCAGATGCCAGAACAGAATCAGAATCCAGCCGACTGAATCAGAGATTTCAGTTGCTATTTCAGCACCAGCACATTGTTCGAAACCCCCGGGGCTTGCTCGTGAAACCAACAGCAGGCCAATACGGGGGACTCGCCTTTTAAGGCTGTTGTGGGGAGTGAAGCAATATTTGCCTTATAGGTTAACTGAGTTAGGACAGGCTTCACTGGAAGGAGTTCTTTTTCAGGAACTGATCTGGCCCTCAGCATATCTTAATCTTACAGTAATTGTTGGTAGCACAGGGTGAGGTTCGATGCTGGAATCTAACGTGTCATGCTCCACGCCCCTAGCCCTAGGGGTTCTGATGAAGAAAGCATGCATGCAGAGCACTGAACTGGTTTGAGTAAATAACAGTGTTATGGAGAGAAAAAAAAAGCTGCTTAGTGGGGTGAGACCATGCAAAATTCATCCACCGAAACTGGAGAGAGCATGGCAGATAGGTAAAACCGAGCTGAACCAACATTCACACCAAGCCTCACGCTAGAGGACAAGCATATTAATCTCGGACCAAACAACATCTTTCATAGTTAGCTAAACAGCAATTCAAGACCTGATACTGGAAAGAGGCATCAGGCAGTGGAGCACTTGCTCTTTTTGAGGATACAGAGGGCTACGGAGAAGGAGAATGGGAGAGTTTACTTTGGAGGCTCTCACCGAAATGAGATCAAATTCACCACACTCATTTCTTCCAACATGAGGAGGTGAGAAATCAAGTCAGATTTCTCACCGTAGAAGGAAGTAAGGTGGGTACAGAAATCTCAAAGCGGCAGAGAGATGCTAATTTGTTCTGCAGTGTGGTAAAATGTATTGCAGACCCTCAAAATAGCCAGGCAGGCCGGGAGATGGTGGCCCATACTTTTAATCCTAGCACGTATGAGGCAAAGGCAGAGTGATGTCTGTGAGTTCAGTGCCAGCTTGGTCTACAGAGTGAGTTCCAGGACAGCCAGGACTACACAAAGAAATGCGGTCTCAGAGAAAACAACAACAATGAAAAATAGACAAGCAGTCAGAGAAGCATCACTGAAGCGGAGGGTAGCACATCTGCAGTGCGCATGCTCTGGATTGTATTCAGAGAAAAGGAAGTTACATGATGACATTTAGCTGCTATGTGTGCGGAGGTTAACAGAGGACCTGTCAATCACCACTAGACATTAAAACATTAGGCTATTATCAAGTTAACACGGAGAGAAAGATTTCATTAAACGCATGGTGTACCTATATGATATTAGGCTCTGTAATTTTTAACTCTAGAACATGTTGTCTTTTTTTTTCTTTTTCTCAAATTTCTTTCTTAACATTAAGATGAACTCTTCATTCCTCATACCTTGTCGCCTTAGGCAAGTGGCCCAGAAACATATGGAATAAATAGCTACTTTATGGGACGCTGGAAAGCTGGATGAGATTACATTTAAAAAGATTAAACAGGCTCCGTGAGAGGGCTTAGTGGGTAAAGGTGTTTGCTATGCACGTCTGGGGTCCTGAGTTCAATCTCTGGAATCCATGGAAAGGTAGGAGGAAAAAACTGACAAAAAAAAAAAAAAAAAAAAAAAAAAACTTCACAAAGTTGTCCTCTCGCCCCTACACATATTCATACACATGCGTGCACCCATGCAGACTCACATATATGCAACGATAAGGTTAAGTTTTTTTGAAAAGTTGTCTTGTAACAAGTCTGTTACATTTGAGAAATATCACTGGAGTATGTAAATGGCAAAGATTTCCCAATGGAGGAGTGAGAGAGAAGACTGAAGGAGCTGAAAGGGTTTGTGGCCCCATGAGGAGAGCAACAATACCAACCAACCAGAGTTCCCAGGGTCTAAACCACCAGCCTGGGAGCACATAGGGAGGGACCCATGACTCCAGCTGTACATGAAGGGAGGATGGCCTTGTCTGGCAGAGGTGGGAGAGGAGATTCTTGGTCCCATGAAGGATGAACACTGAGTGGGGTGGGGAATTTGAGGGTGGGGAGGTGGGAGTGCGGAGGGTAGGTGGGGGCACATCCTCATAGAAGCATGAGGAGGAGGGATGGGATAGGAGGTTCCTGGATGGTGGGGGAAAGGGGGTTTAGGGGACAAAATCTGAAATGTAAATATAATATCCAATAAAAAAAGGAAAAAAAAACCTAAAAAAACAATACTAAAAGCCATATTCTGACTCATTTACTGGTCACAGTTATTTGTTGATAGGTTATGTATTTTGCAGGCTGCAAAGCACATACTACATGTGTGTGGCGGCTACATATAAAGAACTCTGACACAGCTTTCAGGGTTATTTAAGGCAGCTGGTAACTCTGTGATAGAAGGTTAATTTTGGCCATTGCTTTCTTTAAGGTGTGTCTTCCTCAGAATCCAAAAGTGATCAAATAAAAGCATTTCCAGTCATAAATATATTTCACAGCTGGAGGAGACAGAAGAGGGTTGGGAGGCTGGGCTCACGCAGGACTGCTTATCTTTCAGGCTTAGCTGTTCGTGGTAATTTCAGCAAACTGAGGAGTTTTTCTGTGCCCACTTTTCTCATGTTTAAACAATGCTATGTGACCAAAGACCTGTGGTAGACGGGAGTCAGTGGCACATGGCAAAACAACTTGAATACAGTGATCTTCCTGTACCAATTCTAATAACACCAGGGCTTACAAAAAAGCAATATACCTGGTGTAGACAGTCCAATGTATCATGTAAGACTCAAAAAGAGGAGCTCCCAGTTTCTCAATTGTCAATTCTTTCCCCAGTAGTCACTTGTTTTTTCAATTAATCCTTTTAGTATTTTCTTTGCTTATTATTATTATTAGTTAGTGTGCATGTGGATATGGGTATGTGTATATGTAGGTCAGAGGTTGATGTCAGATGTCTTCCTTGGCCACTTTTATATATCTACCATATATACATCTTATATAAGTAGGGTCTCTTACTTGAACCTTGAAATCTCTGATTCTACTTATTCAGCTTGCTGTAGGGATCCTGTCTTTTCCTTGCCTGGGACTGTAGGCAAGCTATTGCAGCAGCCCAGGATTTACACAGGTGCTTAAGGGCTGAAATCCAGTTGTGACACTTGTGTAGCAAGTGCTTTGTGTCTCCACTGAGTCACCTCTCTCGGCCTACTTACTACTTTTTACATTGTAAAAATATCAGATGTATTCTTCAACTTTTATCCAGTTGTTGAACACAATACTTTAAAAAGTCTTTTGTATCATTAGAATGGCTCTTTCAAGATTATAGTTAGATTAACACTGATCCTTGTATTATTGTTGTGGAGACAACATGGTATAGCCCTGGCTGGCCTAGATCTTCACATACAGTCTAGGTTGGTTCACAACTCACAGAGATCCACCTATCTCTGCTTTCCAAGTGTTAGCATCAAAGGCATGCACCACTATACTTGCTGAGTCTTTATATTATTATATTTATAATTATTCATGTTAATCCATGTGTTATGAAGTTTTCTTTTCCTATTTTACATCATCCATTAAAGTAGTTTTCCTTTCAGATTTTATTACAAAGTGAATGTTTTTAATTATATATTTTCAGATATGAAGTGTTGCTATGATCAGCCTCACAGTGTGGGACGAATGATATTCACTAACAAAGGCATAACCTCAAACACCCATCTGTTTTTTTTTTGTGATGAGGATAGCTCAAATTTTTTGAAAATGCAGTTCATTCCCACCCACCACCCCCATGTGTGCTTTCCAGTTTTGTATAAAATATTAGATATCCATAGATGTGTGGCCTTATTTCTGGATCTCCAATTTTATTCCATTGATTAATATGTCTTTGATTGTTATCACCCTGCACAAAAGTCAACTCCAAATGGATCAAAGACCTCATGATGACACCAGATACACTGATTTTTGATAGAAAAGAAAGTGGAGTCTAGCCTTGAACTTGTTGGCACAAGAGATGACTTTCTGAACTGAATACTGATAGCACAGGCCCTAAGAATAACAATAAATGAGACCTCATGAAACTGAAAAGCTTCTGTATGGCGAAGGACACTTACCACTTAGAAAATGCAACAGACTACAGACTGGGAAAAGATTTATTTTCAACCAACTACACATGCAATAGAGACCTAATAACTAAAATATAGAATGAACCTGAACATCAAGAAGACAAATAACCTGATTAAAAATGGGGTACAGATATAAACAGAAAATTCTCATAAGAGGAAACTCAAATGACTAACAAGCACTTAAAGAAATGTTCAATATTCTTAGTCATCAGGGAAATGCAAATCAAAACTATCTTGAGATTCCATCTTAAACCCATCAGAATGGTCAAGATCAATACAACGAATGACATCTCGTGCTGGTGAGGCTGTGGAGGAAGGAGAACACTCCTACATCATTGGTGGTAAACTTGTACAGCCACTATGGGAATGAATGTGACAATTTCTCTCAAAGATGGGAATCAATCTGCCTTAAGACTCAGCTATGCCATTCTTGGGCATGTACCTAAAGGACACTTTATCCTACTACAGATATACTTTCTCTCTTATGTTCATAATTGCTCTATTTGTCATATCCAGAAACTGGAAACAACCTAGATGTCCTTCACCAGATGAACAGATAAAGAAAATGTGCTACATTTACACAGCACTACTCCATCTAAAAGAAAATCAAATCATAAAATTCACAGATAATGAATGGAACTAGAAAAAAATTATTCTGAGAGAGACAACTCAGTCCCAGAGACACAAATATAGTATGCACTCACTTATATGTAAATGTTAGCTAGCTATTATGTCATTAATAATCAAGCTACAATTCATACAACCACAGAGGCTATGTAGAGAGTATGGACTAGTGATGAGGGATGGATATCCTCAGGAAGGGAAGATAGAATATATAGTTATAAATACACCAGGGTGGAGGAGTGGAGAAGAAGAGGGAAGAGGGGATGAGGGAGAGACTACAGGGAGGGACAACTAAAACTAAGGATTGTTTTGTGGATACTATAAAACTTAACAGAATAAAAGCTTCCTAAAATTTATACATATATCAAGGTGATCTAAACGAAATCACCAAATAACACAGAGACAGAGGCCTATCTATCTGTCACCAAATGAAGCTTCTAGTACTGTGAATGGGTTACACTTAGTCAATTTCTTGGCCAAATGGGTCCCATAGGAACCCACAAACAACCCAGGCTGTTGCTCAGGCTATTGTAAGGCCATATTGAAAAAAAAAACACACCTATATAATTCATTGAAGTCAAGCTGTTTAAGCAAATTTTGTGTTTTTATAGGGTTTTTCTGTGTGCTAACCTCTATGCCTCTGGATCTATATGCTTTTTTGTGTGTGTGCATTTCTTTGGTTCCTTTTCTTGCTTGGCTGTTTTGACCTATTCTGATTTGTTTGGTTTTGTTTTATTTTACTTTATTTTGTTTTAATATTATTTCTTAGATGCCTGTTTTCTAATGAGAGACAGAAAGGGTATGGAACTAGATGGGAGGGAAGATGGGGAGAAACTGGGAGGAACAGGGAGGGGAAACTGTAATAAGAATACACTGTGTAAAAAAATTCTATTTTCACCTGGCGGTGGTGGCGCACGCCTTTAATCCCAGTACTTGGGAGGCAGAGGCAGGCGGATTTCTGAGTTCGAGGCCATCCTGGTCTACAGAGTGAGTGTCAGGATAGTTAAAGCTATACAGAGAAGCCCTATCTCGAAAAAAAAAATTCTATTTTCAAAAAACAAACAAAACAGGTGAAGCATACTCTCAACTATTTTAAAATATACAATACACAGTTGTAAATTACAGTGAACATGCTGTGAAGTACATCTCAGGAATCTTAATCTTCCTAACTGAAACTGTAGAGTCCTTGGTTGTCTTCATCTCTCCCTACCCTAGACTCTGGTTTTCACTGGTCAGTCTTTGTGAGTTCCTGTGTTCTTGGCTTTCTGAGTGCTTATCCAAATTCACACTCAATCCTCAGCAATTTCATCAATCTCTCTTCATGACTTGGAAGTGCTGTCTTCTTTAAAAATATAATTGCATCTAATTTTACTGTTTGAAATTTTCATAAATACATATAACGTTCTGATCAGGTCTATCCTATTCCCTCTGCTCCATTATCTCCTCTATCTCTCCCACCACTTCCCCTCCCAACTTCATGTGCATAATGTTTGTTTTGAGACAAGGTCTCCTTATCAAGTAGCTCTCACTGTCTTAGAACTTAATACGGAGACTAGGCTGGCTTTGAGCTTACAGAGATCTACTTGCCTCTGCTTCCCAAGTGCTGGGCTTAAAAGTATATGCCATCATGCCCAGCTAGAAATACCTACACTTTTAATAGCTTATCATAAAACATATTCACACCATACAGTTCTGGAGATTAGTGGTCTACCTTGTATCTCCAAGACTAGATTCCACTGAATGCTCTAGGAGAGAATCTTTTATCGCCATCTGTATTCCTTGACTTGTGGTCCCTTCTTCACATTAAACTGTCCTCTGATCTTGTCTTCTTCTGTGACCATGACTATTCTGTTTCCTATTTTTAAGGAACTTTTATTCTTAAGGCCATATTGGAAGTATATAGACAATCCAGAAAATCCTTCTCATTTCGCACATTTGTAAAGTCCCTTGTGCCAAGTGAAGTAATTTATCCATGGGCTCCCAGATGAAGAAATTGTAGGGGGCTTACTAATAGATTACCCAAAGCTATGTGAACATTCTAGTACCCAGTGAGTCTTGGATAATGATGTTGATAGATAGAATTCAGTTAACTATATTGAAATGAGAGTATCCTGGACTATCTGTGAAGGTTCTAGCTATTTTATCAGAGACAGAAGAGAAGATATAGGTGTGGAGCAGGAGGAGAAATTCTTGTGACAAGTAGGGCAGAGTGTGCATTGGTGGCAGGAGGAACCTCTGGTACTATGGAAAGTTGGATAGAGTGGGGACATTTCTTTCCCAGAACATCCAGAGGAGGTCCTGCTGGCAGTTGATTCCAGATGTCTGCCCTTCAGGACCCAGACACAACACCTATCTGCTACTTTGAGCTACGATGCATGTGGTACGTTTGCTATTGCCAGCACTAGAAAGCCAACACAGAGTTGCTCACACTTGGAGGCAGTGAGGTGTTATGCTGCCTAGAAGATTTTACAAATAAAACAAACTTTTAAAATTTGTCTTGTTTTTATTTTTGCATATTTGTATGTCTCTGCGAAGATGTATACACATGTGCGCATGTGCCCACAGGAAAAGAAGAGGGTGTAGACCCCTGAGAGCAGTAGGTACAGGCAGTTTTGGACGGTTGGGCATCGATCCTGGAAACCAAATCCAGGTCCTCTGGAAGAACAGCAAGTATTTTTAAACACTGAATTATCTATCCAGCTTTACTATATGAATATATATATTGTAATTTTCTTCCCTCTGCTTCTTCTGAGTTTTCCTTTTGTGTTGCTCACTTGGTTTGTTTCATTTCAGAAGTGCCTCAGAAGTCTGGTAATCCTTGGAGGTTGATCATAATTATGAGGGTGTACTGAGACAATCGGCAGCTCTGAGCCTGTGGGTGGGGCATGTATTGACTTGGTTTTTTTTAATTTTACCATGACCTTGATGATGAGTCATTTGTTGTGGCAATTCTCCAGTGTCAGTGTGTTTGTGCTTTGTCCCTTAGGCTAGCTAATTTCCCCAAAATAGAATATTGCAATCTCCTGTTTTGACGGCTAATGCTCATGAGTCTTCTAGAGGTAGAGGACTTGAGAGGTCTTAGCACTTTGTAGGTCTCTTTAATAAGTTAAGTATGGTATTTGTATTTCCACTCTGGTATCTCTTCATCCTCACACTCTGATCTTAGCATATTCAAAGAGGAGACATACTGCCATCTGCTAAGAGCCCAGGGGGACACTGACTAAGCCCTCTGTCTTGGGAGAAGCAATTTCAGATCTAACTGCCTCTTGAGTTTCCAGTTCTTTGTTTTGTTTTTAGTCCCATATTTAAATTGATTTACAGGAACTGTGGTCCATCCCAGTTTTGGCTTTCGGAAATCCTGTGGCATGTTTTCTAATGACTCAGGGCTCTGCTCACCTGGGTCTGAGAATGTGGTAAGCATTCAGCTTCTGATTCTAGTTTTAAACTCAGGCTACTTCTTCTTTCTTCTCTGTTCTTTTCTTTTGGATGACTGTTCTTTAAAAGTAAATCACCATGTTTGTAGGAAATTTTTGAAAAAGAATAAAAGTAAATATTTCTGGTCACTATATCACCACAAAACTACACCATAAGGTCTCTCTCTCTCTCTCTCTCTCTCTCTCTCTCTCTCTCTCTCTCTCTCACACACACACACACACACACACACATACACACACACATACACACACACACACACACACACACACACACACACACACACACACACATGTATAGATCCAGATATCATATATCCTTGTTACTGGTTGGTTTATTTAGTGATTTAGTGTCAGGAAATTTTACTCAGTGTTTCTAGTTTTTAATCAAACACTTTTATTTTGTCATTTACTATAGAAATCTACTTTTTAAAACCTCTTGATAACTCTTTGAAGGATCTTGGCTGCATTAGCACATGTTACTTTTGTAGAAAGACTGGACTACTGTGACAAGCACAAAGTCACTTGCAATCCCATGAGCAGAACTGTTCCTCTTGACATCTTGTTGTTATTCTTTATTTTGTCTGTTTGTGTGTGTTTCATCTAAAATACCACATCACACAAACTGCTTTAGTGGTCTAATTTACATTTAATATATTAAACAAGATTATTTTTAATTTTATTTAATAAAAATGAAAATGTAATTCAATCTTGTGATTTCATTAGCCAGCGGTTACAATTGTTTGGCAATTCTTGACCTAGCACTTTGAGCCACTTTTGTGAATTTACTGTTGCTCTCAGCAAGAATCCAACAAATAGACAAATTTGCTTACACTTGAATACTTCTTTGGGAAATTTATAGCCTTGCATCAAATAACCGTGTTTCAATCACCAATAATCCACAAAACTATATATGCAATTTACAGTCTAGGTTTGTAGCCGGTGAGGCCTCCTAGGGTTGTACAAGGTCTACTTGTTGTTTGCACAGTGATGACTTTGCCAAAGGACAGAACATTCAGAATCTAACCCCTCTTGTTAGACAGCACATGATGACATTTTTATTTTGAAAGAGAGAAAATAGATTCTATTTAAAGTCCTTAGGACAGTACCTAGTGTCTATGGCATACTTTCCTACAGCTGAATTGAATTCATTTGCTCACATCTCAAATCTGCAGCTTGGGAGTACAAAAATGTCAGACACTTTCATCCCAGGTACGGAGTACACAGGGAGTCTGATGGTTTGAACCCAGGAATTCAGGGGAGACATGAGCTGTGTGGGGTCACGATCTTGACAAGATCCATGTACAGGGAGCACAGCCAGGTGAGACTTGGAAGTATCTGGAGGTCACATCTTGAGATGCTTCTCTATAGCAGCTGTTCCTTGGTGTGAATATCCAGCTGCTGCAATGCGGTACTCTGTGGTGCATTGTAATGCCAGTCAAAATTGATTCCAGAGTTTGGGGTTGTAGTTATCAACAGTGATGCTGTTGGGAATGTGTATTGACAATGAAAAAAATCTGGAAATTAATCCCCAGACATTAATTTAGGGCTGCAGATGGATCATCTTTAGTGTGTAAAGCAATTGGGACTGTATTCTAGGGAGAACAATGAGCCATGACCAACCTTGTACTGAAACTTTAACAACATTCACTGCAATAGCTGGCGAATATAATGGCTTAAGTTAATACCCTGGGGACACTCAAGTCAGAGTAAATGACAGCTTCCATTCCTGGAAATTGTGACGAATACAATAAGCAAATGCATTGCAGCAGGTTTTGCTTATTCTGATGCAGAATGTCTCATGATCGTGAAAAATAGGCTAAGAAAAGATTAGCCTGTACAAAGCAGCATATTTTCTTCTTGTGACAATCCCTATCCTCTCTCTGATTAAGAGAATCTTTGACTCTACTGGCTCACCAGTTATTTCATGGCCATAAAACCAAACACAGGTCTGGATAACTGAGGTTTACTCTCCAGCTAAAGGCTGTGACTCTTTACTGCTTGGTTTTGGAGTAGCTTCTGAGATTTACTTGTTGAGCTTTTGAGTAAATTGTCCATCATCGTGGATGAGTAGTTATCCCAACACCAGTGGCCACCACTACCTTTACTTCCTTAGGGTTTCCAAGCCCCGTGGCCATTTTCTCTCTGACTTATTTTATTTTTACATCTTCCCTCTAAAAAAATTAAGATCCTTTTCAAAACAGAACATTGTTGTCATATTCTTCAGCACTCTTATTCTTCTCATATGCTGTCACCTGCCTTTCCTCCATGTTTTCTTATATTCTGAGGGACAAAACAGGCTTATCTTCTCAACTGGAGTCCTGGGAAGGTAGATGGGAGGGGTCTCAAGGTTCCTCCTGGAATCAAAAATCCAGAACAGGTTTTTCTATTGCTCATCTTATATTACAATATAGAAACCAGCATGGCACATTTAGGTAACATTTGCAACCCTAACTGCCACAAAGGAGACAAAGTAGAAGTTTTATAGTTGGTTCTCCAGCCATTGAACTACTGTATTTCTCAGCGGGTGAGAGGGCTAAACGTGCTTAGAAATTAAAAACCCTCTCAGAAATAGAATATTACAAGGACATTCTGTAACATTTCATTCAGTGGCCTTCTCAGAAAAACATTCTCTGTACGTATTTTTAATCCATTCACATTTTGATTGAATGGCAAAGTCATATCCTTAAGGGTATAAGGGTATGTTAAGCAGGTCGAGGAGAAGACAGCTGTTGCTCTACAGTTGCTTGGGTATTTTTTTTTCTATCAGAGGAAAGCATGAAGCCTTGTGCCTGGATGGAGGACAGTGGACACTGAGTGCCCTGGATCAGTCAAATAAGCTTAACAATCCAGATTGCAGCAAGAAGCAAAGCTGATTCACACTCACTAAGTCATAAAGGATGGATATCAGCTTTTAATTGCATCAGCAGTGACGTTTCCATATGAACAGTGTTTCCTATCCTTGGCCACTATCTCAGTCATCTGCATTTAACTATAGTTGTAGACAGTGAAATATGATGGCAAGGCAATGCTTCACATAATGATACCCACCAGCAACTGGAGAGATGGAGGGGACAAGACCTCAGCTTTTGTTAGCACTTCTGGCTTCCCTAGTTATCATTAGATACAAACCAAGAAGTAATGGGTGTAACTAATTCCTCTCTGAAGTCTTTAGTTCTCAGGTGATTTGAACCTCCTTAGCAATTCTTCAAACTGGAAACTCACCAAACCCTTTGCTCAACTGTGAGTGACTTTAAAGCTCAGCTTGCAGAGGTCAGCTTGGCACACTTCAGCGCTTGGCCTCAGTGGCCCCATGGCATCCAATGCTCTCTGCTTCTCAGATTCTTCTCTCCCCTTTGAGGAATATGCAGACAAGATGTCTTCAAAGTTAAGTCCCACCCCCAACCCTTTATCTGCTCAGTGCATTACTTTAGCTAAGTGCAGAAGGGAGAACATAGGATTAAAATTTATTATAGGCTGAACTGCCTAATGACCTCTAACCAAAGAATATTGTTATCTTCAGATACTCCAGAGGTTGACTTAGGTGATTCCTTTAATTGATGGGATTTTGAATACAAAATCATGTAATACATTGTGCACACAGTGTGGAACCAACTGCTCACAATGTCTTTAATTCCATATCTAGTTGTGTATGAAAATATGAGTACAGTCCTCAAGCTTTGCTGTCTTCTTAATACTTCTCAGACCCATAATTGCAAGATAGATTACTCTAGAATATATCTCAACTTATCTCAGGAATAAATGTACAAAAACCCCCAACTTTGCACTAAGTCACTGTTGCAAAAAAAAAAAATTATAAAATGGATGGGTGCAAAGATTTAAATTCCTTTGTAAAACTCTCCAGAAACAGGTGCCCCTTACCTGTGCTTTCCAGTGTCAATATGAACTCTCCATCCATGATGCTTCTAGCTCTATAATTAAATTCAGTTGCATTGTTAATGTACTGTTGACGTTAACTTGTATCTTATATACACAAGGCTGGCAATGCACATACTAACTTGGAACAGCTGCTTGCAAAATTACTACAATATGGACAGTTTTTGTCCATGGACATTATGTCCTTCTCTTTTAGCATGATTTGAGACTGTCAGAACTTATTATCTATAAAATTAAATGACGGTTTATGACATAAAATGGATTTTGCTGGTATACTAATATTGCATTTGACAAACATACAGTGGAAAAAGAAAGCCAGAAGGAAGAGATCAGCAGCCATGCCCTACTGGTGTGCACGTCAGAGGGCCAGAGACTGCATGGCTACCTTCCTGCATACTTTATGCTTCTCTTAGCTGACAGAGCTGAATGAGGCCATCGGTCCTGCATTTCTCTCATCTCCTGTGACCTAGATGTAAGATTGGCATCATGGGGATAAGTTATGTGATGCCTTCTCCTTCTAAAAGTCTTAATTCTGCATAGCTGATAACCTGGCATTCCACAACCAAAATAATATTATTTTACATTCTTTACAAACTTTAGTACCTTTCTCTGGCCCTGAAGTATGAAGCCTGGTTACTTATTTAGACGCACGCATGGTGTCACTTTCAAGTTTTGATAGGGGCAGAGTAGAGGAATCATCATCCATTCTTGCCACAATGAGCAGTGAGCAGGAATATGATAAGAAGGGGGCCTGGAGCACTTCATGCCCGTAGAAGCCTCAAGCCTTATTCTGGTTCAGCATTCCCATTGGGTCTAGGAAGTCAAACTTCTGTTTGAAGCATACATCTTTCCAAACTACTGCCGTAGCACAATGGGAACCAACAATTGGTACTTACTTATGAGGGTTTCAAAAAGTGATGACATTATTTCCAAATGCATTCTCAAAGCAAGTAATGCCTCCTCAATGCCTTTTCTATCAGGAGCACAATTTCTAAGCCCAGGAAATGTTAGTGTTTGTTAGAGCACTGTGTCATTCATTTCATAAAAATTAGTTGTCCTTTCTACACTAAGCAAGTAATTTTTAAACAGTATATAAAAAAAATCAAAACTTAAACAGAGCAAGTAAAAGGTCACACATTGTATGACTTAATTATATGAATACCAGGGCTAGGTAAATCCATAAAGAAAGAAGGCAGATTAGTGTTGCCTAAGTGTGGGGATGGAAGAGAGGATATGAGGAGCGTGGCTACCATATCCTTTAGAAGTGAGAGAACATTCTAAAGTTATGTGACTTTGAATAAGCTAACTATTTAAGAGTATTTAAGTGCAGGCTATAAATGTATTTACAACTCCAGAATTGTCTACTTTAGAAAAGAGTAAACCTGGAAGAGATGTCTGCACAGTTAGGGGAAGTGGAAATTTCTGGTTGTGTTCTGTGATGCAGATGCATGTGATGTTTTCCTGAGGCAACATCCATGAGAGAACACATGATATTTGGAGGGAGTATAAGTAAGATTCATCAGATATCGATGGGAAGCTTGCATCGCTTGCTATGCAATGTTTCATTGGTCTCGCTTCTTCAGTGATCTTAACTTCACTGAGAGAGGCACAGCGGAGAACTTCTCCTGCTATTCTTGCTAGTTCTGGCCATCTGACTAGTGCCAACTCGGCAGAGGCCTGGCTGTTTCTGCTGGATTGTTTTGCTGATGATGTTTGGTGACACCTTTTGAACTGGACTGTTGGTATGCTGACACTACTAAATTGGACTGCTGGTATCCTCACAAGGAAGATTGGAATCACCCCCTAAAACTACTTCTAAACAAGTCCACAATGCCTTGTCCTATTTACCATCTTTTCTCCCCTACCTTTGGATGGTGGGCTAGAAGAGGGGCTGAAGTGTTTGAGAACCTGTATTAAAGAAGATTTTGAAAACTCTAAGCCTGCAGTTAGGAATGTACACTCTTCTTGCAGACAATTTGAGTTTGGTTCCCTTCACTTTCACCACACAACTGCCAGTAATTCCAGCTCCAGCAACACCCATGGGTTCACAGACACCCATGCTTAGACACACATAGACACAACAGACAGTTGAAATTAAAATAAACCTTCACAAGTATAAACCGTATGGTAAGAAAATTATATCTTGATACTTAAAATCATAAGCAGAAAATGAGAAAATATCAAAACAATAACAGGAAACCTCACAGAGCTGGAAAACCCTTTGTCCTTGCTGTCAGCGGCTTACATTCTAGGGGTACATGCTTAAACAGGAAAAGAGATAGGGACTGGTCAAAGGGTGGTCAGAGAAGACTAATTCCTAAGTGAGGACAAAGGAAGGGAATGTTGCTCAATATTTGGGGATTCAAAGAGAGCCTCTGCCCTGTTTAAAATTTTGTTCACTGTAGAGATGTGTGGGTCCATCCTGAGCCTTGAGAAGCTGTTTATTAGGGCAGAATATACCACAGGTGGTACGAAACTGGGATAGTAGAATCAATCTCTCTCTCTCTCTCTCTCTCTCTCTCTCTCTCTCTCACACACACACACAGACAGACACACACACACACACAGACACACGCATACACATACACACACACAGAGGGGGAGAGAGAGAGAGAGAGAGAGAGAGAGCCATAAAGGGGGGAAAAGTTGGGAGTGGAAGCCAAATAAAAAACCTTTTTTGGAAGAGTGTATTTTAGCACAATAAGCTACATAATTGTGATCTGGCCAAGCGCCTTGCACCCAGTGGTGTTCTCACCCCCGGCTCACAGGATGCAGTTAGACTGCTTGTCACCACTTCAGCCCTCATCCACCAATCTCAGCAATTGTCAGTGTGAATCCCATGAGGCCAGGAACACAGAAGCAAGCTGAGCAGCTGACAAGAGAGCAAAGAGGCCATGTGCGTCGTCAGGATTGCTATTGGATGGTTTCCTCAACAACTCTGTAGACCCATTTATTATTTTCAGTGGGTCCACTGACCAGCTCTCTGTCTAGTTTCATAGGTGGAACCTCTGTGGCTGGTCTAGTATTTCTCACTGTCTTCCTATACTGGTGATTTGTGGCTGTTCCGGCACTTGTCACCTCTCAGGAGAGCATCTGGTAGACACTTCACCAGCACATCCCTACAGGCTCTGCCACTGCTTGGCATAGACCTACATTCACATTCCCCACATGCCCAGACAAGCCCCTGGCAAATGCATCCAGAGATATAGAGTCTGTTATTCTAAAGGTTTTACATACTGCTATAAATCAAAACTAAGAGGACTATGTTAAGAACCATTCAATGGGAACAAGATTAATTGGTACTTTTATCTATTGCTCTGTGAATGTACATGGCCGCATGCATATATGCTTTATGTATACGTCACACACATTATGGATGCTTTCATTTAAAATAATACAGAATTACTTAAAAAAAAAAGCTTTTATTTGACATACACCCTACCCAGACACAAACCAGAGAAGGTCTGGTCTTGCCCCAATAGTTTAGGCTTTCTATTTGCAGAAACAGCATGATGAGCCCATGCTGGAGGTCAGGCATTTATTTTAACTGTATTTGGTAACAGTTTACTGGGGATATCTGCCCAATGATGCTTCCATCAGAAGATAAGTTGACTTCAATGAAGACAAGACATCAAAGACTTAAGATGATCCCGGGGAAACAGAAAAACACAAGTTAAGCCAATTGCCCATTGGAGATTCCTATTCTTCTGGGAAGCAGAAACCTGAGAGGCGATATCTGTATCAGCTTCATCTCATATTCTATACATAATTCATAGAAGGTATCAATTTATTCATAAGATAGGTGGCCAAGAATGAATTCTGGGTGCTTACCAGTAACACGGCCCTGAATACCCCATCCTATTGGAAGGATACTGTTCTTGGCATGACTAGCTTGTGATGATGGCTAGGTTCACACCCTTTTAAAAAACATGCTACTGTTTTTGCATAGCTAATGAGAACATTGAAATGCATATTCTTGTGAGGCGTGTGTGAACTGGCTTTCCCCAGTGGGCATGCACGCATGGTAGGATCCAAATTGGTGCCATTTGATGAGTAAATTGACTTTAGGCTACAAAGGTATTGTTTCAATTCCACTCTTACTATTCTTCTCCTTCTTCTTCTTTTTTTTTTTTTTTTGGAGTTTTTTTTAAGAGGTTTTATTTTTTTAATGGAGATTTTATTTACATTTCAGATGTAATCCCCTTCTCCCCCTCCCCCCCAGGAACCCCCTATCCCATCCCTCTTCCTCCTGCTTCTATGAGGATATGCCCCCACCCACCGTCCCACTCTTGCCTCCCACCCACGATTTCCCTCACAGTGAGGTGCCTGCCTTCACTGGACCAAGGACTTCCTCACCCACCTATGCCTGATACTGTCATCCTCCCCTACATATACAGCTGGAGCCATGGGCCCCTTCCTATGTGCTCCCAGGATGGTGGTTTAGACCCTAGGAGCTCTGGTTGGTTGTATTGTTGCTCTCTTCATAGAGCAGCAAACCCTTTCAGCTTCTTCAGTCTTCTCTCTCACTCCTCCATTGGGAACCCCATGATCAGTTCAATGGTTAGCTGTGAGCTTCCGCCTCTGTATATTTCAGGCTCCGGCAGATCTCTAAGAAGACAGCTATATCAGGCTCCTGTCAGCATGCACTTCCTGGCATCCACATCAGTATCTACCTTTGGTGAATGCACAAGTGATTGATACCCAGGTGGAGCAGTCTCTGGACAGCCCCTCCTTCAGTTTCTGTCCCACACTTTGTCTCCATATTTGTTCCCATGAGTATTTTGTTACTTCTTCTAAAGCCTATATTCAACAAAACTGGAAAATCTGGATGAAATGCATGACTTTCTAGACAGATAACCAAAGTTAAATCAGGAGCAGATAAACCATCTAAACAGTCCCATAACCCCTAAAGAAATAGCAGCAGTCACGAAAAGTCTCCCCACCAAAAAAAAAAAAAAAAAAAATCCCAGGACCAGATGGTTTTAGTGCAGAATTCTATCAGACCTTCAAGGAAGACCACTCTTGCTATTCTCAGTGCAGAGCAAATTGTATGTTATAAAGAGTAGCCGCAGATAATCCCATGTTCTGCCAATTATGTGGGCAGTCATTTTTAACAAAGGCTCATAAATTCTCTTTATGATACTGTAACGCTGGAAAACCCATTAATCATAAACTTCATGTTACATGTAACTAAGGCATAGGGGAGTATGTGAAATGTAAGTTTTAAGATAAATCTTGTATTGTGTAGTAGACACACACAGAGAAATGCTGTATAACTTCAACCTCAAGGACAAAGGTAGAGATGAACAGGAATTGGAATTGCCCCAAAGGAATGACCTCTTGGTCGGAGAATGGAATCCAATTTAGTGGAAAATGAGCTGTCATTTCAGGCTTTCCAGACAAAGACCCTATGAGTAATTATAGCACATTTTTGACTTTTTTTATTAAATAATATACAATTAAAAGTACATTTGCCTGCTATTTGGTTGTTTTAGGTTACCAACTTCGGCTCAATAAACACATAAAATGATTATTTATGCTTTTATTTTAGGGGTTATTAGACGTTGAAGAGTGGTTTACACATTAAGCGGAAGGTTTGAAAAGGCACCTAACATTTACGAAGGCATCTGTGTCTTTCTGAGGATCTCTTGAGGCCTGAGCAAGGCCTGATTCCTTTTCTTTCAACTTAAAAGTTGATTGTGAAGTCCTTAGGAACTAACCTGGATTCAGTACTGGCTTCATGCACCATTCTTTCATATCACACATCTACTAACAAGGGCCGCATGGGTTATGTTCTCAGAGCTTTAGTTAGTAAGGTAAAAATGGACTGGAAACCAAATAACCTTTCATAATTTGAAGGAGAATTGTGTACACACACCTACTGAAAGGTTATTGTGCTCGATCTCTCTCTCTCTCTCTCTCTCTCTCTCTCTCTCTCTCTCTCTCTCTGCCAAGCATAGTGTCATAGTCTTATAACCTTAGCACTCTAAAGGCCAAGACTGGAAGATGCCAGGAGGTCAAGGCTAGCCTAAGCTATAGAGAGAGGCCCTGTCTCAAAACTCGCAAACAAACTTTTACTTTCTAAGATCAATTAATCTTCTAATCTTTAACGTATGGATACTATAGACCCAATATGAACGAGAGATTTTAAGGAAAATGAAAACATCGCCCTTGATGTCGTACTCACATGAAAATGAATTTTGTAAGATTTCAGCCCATCAATTTTTATCATAAAAGCAAGTGGAGCTACAACTGAAGGAAACACAAAGTATGTCTGGACCACATTCCATTTGCTACAAGTTTCATCAAGTTGACACACTGCGCCCACTAACCATATGATAAGCAAAACCACTACATGGTTGAGAATCAACCAAATACATTTTAAGTTTATGAAACCCTCTTACTTCTGTATGTTTATGTGATCATAATCAATTATAATCACTTTGCTTTAAATGTATCTAAGCATTCTTATGGAGACTTATGGAATTATTTTTTTATGCAATAAAAAGTATTCATTTTTTATTACCTGTAACAAAACGAACACTATGGATGTTACACATAAATCACCCGAGACAGGCAAAAATCTTTGTTTGAGATACGAAATGTCTCTTCATAACTTAATCAAAAATTGTAATATTTTCCAAGATGTGTTACACAGTGTTAGAAAAAAAGGTTTTTACTAAGTAAATGAAAAGATTTTTCTGGAAGCCTAGAGATACAGTCAAGATACCAGCAACCATACATCCAAACCTAACCTATGTGAATACTGCCACCAGGTAGGAATGTATTGTAATGTTGTCTCTAAATGTAGCTGTGTTGTTCTTTCAGTTAGAGTTAAGGAATTACGCTGACTTACATTGTAAGTAGACTTTCAGATTACCCTCGATAAATAGTAAAAGTGAACAAATCGATTGTGTATTATTGAGTGTGCCAAGGTTAACTAATCCACAAAACAAATGCTTTAAATTCCAGTGAACATGAAGAAAAGTAGATTGTGGTGTTAGAAACACAGTTTGTATTGGTGAGGGGGAAAAAGAGTCTGTTCGTCTGTACACCAAGTGAGTGAGTCATCAGAGGACTATGGAAGTTGATAACAGCAGTTACTGAAGCAATAAAAACACCATAAAAGGCTCTCAAACCATAGGAAACCGAGGAAGCTTTGCCAAACAGAGTCTCCTTTGCAGGCACGCACAGAATCCTCTTGTCTTAAGCAGGTCTTTGGGGGTGGGGGTAGGAGTTCTGACAACTTCTGCATCAACTCCTTGAGCTGAAAGGGTCTATCAAAAATGCCTTCACTTTCAAGAGCAATCGAAAGCATTTGAAATGTAAATGCATACAAAAAATACAGGCAGGCATGATGATTTATGATTGTAATCCCAGCATTCATTAGGAGGACCTTGAGTGCCAGACCAGGGTAGGCTGCTTAGGGAGACTCTGTCTAAAAAACAAGCAAGCCAAGGAGTAAGCAAGCAAGCAAACAAACACAACTCAAAGTATCACCTGCAGAGCAGTTGTTCCTTGATCGGGTCAGAACGGTGGGAGCTGGGTAGTGCTGTTTCGTGCTGGAATGTGTGCTTTTGAAACGATGGTTACATTTGTTTATTTTAACTGTAATATCAGTAGTGTAGATTCTGGGCGACTTTCTTGTATTTTTGTTTACTTAAATGGAGGATAATGCTTAGTGTAATCTTGGCTCAAACTTTCAAAATAGTCGATGCCTCTTTTCTCCTTCCATGCCTGTAGACTCGTGAAAGAAGGTTTTATTGGGTAATGTAATTTTACACCTATTTTTATATTTGTTCAGGTATTTTCCAGTGAGATGGAACTAAAGGGACCAACGGAAAAAATGCAGGATACCATTGAGTTTTACTTTCTTTTTTATTTCCATTAGAATTGTTTTCAGTAAGTTCTCCCAATGCTTTAAGGTGAGACCTAGCCCTCTGGCGGGGGTGGGGGGGTGGGGGGGAGACTTCTAGAGATAAAGGAAACTTAGTTTAAAAAGGTTTGATGACTCCAGTGTAAGGCAGCGTAGCAAGAAAAGTCAAGTGCATTTTGGCATCTCTATAAGGTTCTTCTTGGTTACAGGTGAACACTACACTGAACGAAACACACACACACACACACACACACACACACACACACACACACTGTCCCCTTGTGCACATGTACGTGCACACTTGTACACACATGCACACCCCATCACTCTTGCTGTCAACAGAGCTGCTTGGGAATGTTTGTGAAGTTATTCTTGACTTGTAGTATTATAAATGTTTGGTTTTTTTTTTTTTAAAGTTGAGTTTAGATTGGATGCTGATCAACTCTTACTCAAAACAATACACTTCCTGTAACGTTCACACTTAAAAGTATTTTTAAAGACCTACTCCTATTTTCCCCCTGCTCAAATTAAAACTTTCTAAAATAGAGAAGTATGTTTGGAAAGGCACACATTCACGTCTATTTATCCATTGCAAGATAGAGTTTCTTCGGTTAAAATGTGATTCACTAGAATTTCAGTGCCTTTTCTGGCCCCCAGTTGAGAGATGGGGCCACCCACCCATCTCAATTTTTAATCCAGAAATGTTCCTGCCCAAAGGAAAGACAGGGGCAAAAAGAAATGAAATAGAGACTTAAGGAAAGGCCACCCAGAGACCACTCCACCTAGGGATCCATCCCATCTGCAGACCCAAACCCTGACACTACTGTGGATGTCAAGAAGTGTTTGCTGACAGGAGCCTTATATGGCTGTTTCCTGAGAGGTCCTACCAGCTCCTGACCAATACAGATGCAGATACTCACATCCAACCATTGGACTGAGCCTGGGACCCCAGTGGAAGAGGTAGGGCTGAAGAAGCTGAGAGATTGCAACCCCATAGGAAGAACAGTATCAAGTAACTGGACCACCAAGAGCTACCAGAGACTAAGCCACCAACTAAGAGTACTCATGGAGGGAGCCAGGGCTCCAGATACATATGTAGCAGAGGATGGCCTTTTCTGACGTCCATGGGAGGGAAGGCCCTTGGTCCTGTGGAGGCTCGAGACCCCAGCATAGGGGAATGTTAGGGTGGAGAGGCAGGAGTGGGTGAGGCAGGAGTGAGTGGAGGAGCACCCTCATAGAGACAAAGGGGAGGGGTTCGAGGAGGGATGAGATGAGGGGTTGTGAAGGGGTAACTGGGAAGGGGGATATCATTTGAAATGCAAATGTAAATGGATAAAATGCTTACTAAATAAAAAGAAAGAAAGAAAAAAGAATTCCAGTGCCTTCTCACACAAAACTAAAAAGAAATACTTATTCTAAACTATACTCCAAAGCTTAGGTCACAGCAGCGAGTTCATCCCATGCACCGCTGAGATGATGTCAGAGCTGAAGCAACTATTCAGTCAGTCCTGCTTCTCACACTCCGTCATGTGGATCTACTTGGCAATACCACCTTTCCAGCTGTCAGTCTTTGTGTGCTTGTATAATGAGTAGACAAGAAAGTAAGGGGCTGGAGGGATTGCTCAGTGGCTAGAGACACATGTTCAGACGGTGGACTGAACACAGTTTGATTCTCAGGCATTTATGCGGTGGCTCAGAACCCTCTGTAGCTCCAGTTCCAGGGAATCTAATGCTCTCTTCTGACCTCCATCAGCACCAGAAACCCACATGATGCACACACAATACATACACACAGGCAGAACTTACATGTACATAAAGTGAAATAAGCATATCTATCTAACAACGGTTTTAAAAGAGGGACGGTAAAAGATGCTCTCTGAACACAGACGATTACCAGCTAGACATTTATTGATAATACATTACAGTTGTTTCTAAAATCTAGTATTATTTCAATGGTGAAGAGGGAAATGCCAGACTGACTCCAGTCGGAGGGTTTCCACGGTTATGAGGAGAGTGAATTACAAAAGGCTTAGCACTAGTTGGACAACGTGCGTGGCGTTTGGTAGAGCAGCTGCATGAATTGCTAACATGTTATATTTGGGAAAAATACCTGAAAAATCTAAAGATAGTGTTTGTATATAGACGTAAATATGAAAAATATTTCATTTTAAGTTAATTCCATACCATTGTTCAAAAAAATCTATTTCTAAATGCACATGTTTGCTTATCAAGTGATACTTGTACTTAAATATAATTTAAAACAGTTAAATATAAATTCATGTTTATGTTCTTATAAAAATATATATATAAAAATAGAGCATTTGAAGGAGATGGGTATTCATTCTTAACAATTGATGGGTCAATAGGTCAAAATACTTTCTTTTTTTTTTAATGGCAATGAACTTGAGGTATTTGTATAATTAGTAATCTAAACTACATACTGAGTTAACCCTCTCAGCTTCCTTTCCTTATGTCCAAATCATCCTTTAAAACCCACCACAACAGTAAGATGTTATCTCACATCCAAGAATTTGTATGATGAGGAAATTTACCATCTTGTACCTAAAAAGACAGAAGAGAAAGTTTCTAGTGCTGGAACTAGGTATGTTCGTTCCATACTTACACCACAATTTTCGTAAAAACGTTTGTATGCCTACTCTAATTTGAATTAAACACATTTGTTCAAAGAAGAATACAGGCACGAGTCACAGAGTACTGTTTGTGGATCTACAGGAAATGCTTCATGCTTTTACGTTTGACAATCTGCAAGCCTTTGCAGAATATCTGAAATGTAACTGACGTCTTAAATTAAATAGGTCTATTGGGGTAAGTGAAAGCTTCCTTAGTGGCAGCATTCACAAATATACAAAGTAACAAACGAGGAACTTTATCTTGTCCCACACTTTAAAATTATGCATATCATCCATTTAGACTGCGCTCCCCACCTAAGCTCACAGACAGTTAGGGGTGGGGGATCTTTGTGGAACACACAGGAACTCAGAGTTGAATATAACATTGCTTCCTATCGCTCTCTTTGAGAATCTCTTTGAATTCCACCGTAGAGAATCACCTCGTTCTTTCCCTTCCATTGTAACGTTTTTAAAAGTCATAAGAAGAAATGTTTTTCATAAGCACTGGATCCACAAAGCTCAAACCACCAAAAGTACCGCTACTTCTCCCGGTAGAGAACTTGAGTGTTATCCCTTCTTACATGTGGAATGTATTTGCGTCTTCAACATTTTTACATTAGTGAACCTATAGAGAAAAGAGCATAGAACCAGCATGGCCCTATCCCCATGCGGCTGCATTTCTGGATTTCTGTTTATCGTTGCAGTCCAATACCTGGTCCACATGGTCCTTGTTTGTGATCACAGTTCAAGTGATCTCCGTATAGCTCTGTGCTTCGACGGATACTCAAGGTCACTTGTGAGTGTATAGTCATGAGAAAAATGTGTCATTGCACTTTTGTGAGCTGTGTGCTTTGCTATGCATGCTTGCACTGGTGAGTCATTGCAAAGTACGTGTGAGGCACATTTGGTTCTCAGGTCCAGGTGAAGGGTTCATCTCTAACTGTGAATTCGGCTCTCCTTCAGGGAGCCTGCGCAGTCGGCTCTCCTTCAGGGAGCCTGCGCAGACCTCTGACTCGCACACATCCTGCTGAGCAGGATTTCAGAACAAACTTGATTTATGGGGCCTCTGACATGATACGGTGAATGAACATTTGGGACGGAATTGTGTTGTTTTAGTTTGCTTTGCCTACTGAAGTATTTCCCCACAATATGGTTCTTGGATTTTTTCATCTTGATAACGTGGTGCTGTCTGGATAACTTTGATTTCACTACCTGCAAATAGAGAACAAGAAATTAGGGGTGCAAAATCACAGATACTTGAACACCACACAGAGCAATGTAACTGACTCTCATGCTTGTCCTGCATTGCTGCCACACAGATGCTGCTAAAGGGCACAGATATGATTTATATAACAAGCACTAGTGAACCTGTGTTTCAAAAAAGACTGAAGATGAAGTTAGGATTCTGCGGCTTTTCAAACCTCGAGTCTTCTGTTGTAATGCAACTGAGGAACTGCTCCATATGCTGCCTTTTCCACTATGTACGCGCGCGCGTGTGTGTGTGTGTGTGTGTGTGTGTGTGTGTGTGTGTGTGTACGCTTGCGCATGCACATGAGTGTGTCTATATGTGTGTGTATGTGTATTCGAGTGAGTGTGCGCACAAGCACACATGTATTCAAACCAAATGCAGCAGCATATAGTTTGACATTATCTCTCTTCAGTAGAGAAGACACTGTTACGTGTTTCCACGTCATTGATTCAAACTTGGCATTTTTAAGTCTGTCATCGAACAAAATGGCAACAAACATTTTCTGAGAACACAGAAGTACTTTTCTAGTCCTTGTCCAAAAGATGATTAGTGTTATAGTTAGAAATTGCTTTTCTACGGGCAGGTAGTAAATCATGGAACCTGTAAAATAGCCCGTGCCTTAAGTTTTTTATATTTTTGTATGCATATATGCACTTCTGCCTCTATTTCAAACGTCATTTTGAATAGATGGTATTATAAAGCATTCATGTAATCTGAAGAGTCTAGAATCAAATGTTTCCTTCCCATCTCTTTTCCTCTCTGAGCCACTCAGATGTCTCGCTCCACATTACCGTCTTTGTATGCTTCACAGTTATTTTGTCAATATCTCCATTCATGCACACATAAGGCTATTGTTATGTTTATATTTACATTTTCCAAAACGTTGTCCTGGTGGCAACCTAAATTATTACCTTCTGCCTTTGAGCGAACAGAACTCAGTGTCAGAATTGAAGGTTTTGGGAAGTGAACTAGGGACTCAGAGGGAAATGGGGGAAGGATGAGCTCCCTGGGAAACGAGAGGAGAGAAAGAATACTGGTGATGGTGTTTGGAAGCTCTTTACAAACTATTAACAAAATAAGAACTTCATCACCTTCTTCATGCACGAGTAACAGGTTTTGTTCTGTCAGTTCTTGGGACACAGGAAAATAAATATTCACTGATGATAAATGGAAGTAGCCTATGTCGTATAGATTTTTCTTTATTCTTTTAGGTAAAATGCGATAATTAAGGCACATATAATTTGATCCCATAAAAGAGAATGCAATAAAAACAGTTCCTGAAAATGAAACAGGATATTTGGGGAAAAAAAACCCTCACATATTTGGAAAATAAATATTATAGTTACACATAAACACTAACTATTTTAGGAGAGGTATTGCAATAGAAACTTTGTAAAGGTCTGTATCAAAATATTAGCAGAGTGACTTTTCAGTATAAGGATTTTATGTGGGTTTAATGTGTTTTATTAAACTTTATCTTAGCTTTTTAAAAAACATAATCAATGTGCATGATTTTATGATAATGAAAAAAAATGGAGGACATTAGAATTTGAGGGAAAAAGTTCCCAGTAGTGTAATACAAAACCACTAGCCTTGTCTAATTATAGGTCAGGAATTGCTTTCTATGAGAAAACACCATGAGAAGTTGCCCTTTTCTTCTATCAGAGCCTTAGATTGGGTAACTCTTATGAAGAGCAATGGAAACATCCACTTGTAGCAAAGAATCCCTGTGCATTGTGATTTAGAGCTCAGCTTGCCCTTAGGCTTGGGCTGGCACTTTATATCCGAAGAGTGAAGTTTCTGCTATGTCCTTCTACCCTGAGGTGGTTGTATCAGAACTCCAGTATGGCGGTCTTCAGAAGGGGTCAATGTTTCTGGAGGTCTTCTGTATATTAGAGGGGAGGGAGTGCCTTCAACTAATATTAGTGGAAAACATTCTAGAAGTTTATGTGAAGAAACATTTAAGCAAAAATACAGCATGTAACCCTGACATAATATTATTCCAGTTTCCTGCAGCCAAAATGAAGGCCATTTTAAAAATATGATTGAATCTTAAAGTTGGCTTCTGCAGTTGCCGCGATGGTCTATGAACTAATTACATGCAAAATGAAAACAAGCCTATATCATGACACACAAGGCTATATGCTCTCAACGTTGTTTTAATACTTGAACCTGATGTATTTGCTACTCTTAAATGACACATGTAGATTGGGTATCTCAATATGGGAAACCTGATAATTTAGCTCTGGTTTTAGAGAGTTTGACATGGTCTTGAAAAAGGGAGATAGGATGATGGGTTTACCCAGCAGTGTCTGAAGGCCGGGCTAATTAATATTCCTGAATTACCAATGCTCCTGTTAGGTGCTGTTAGGAATGAACCTGAATACCTGTGTTGGTGATTGGCCCACCATAGTTAGTTCACACTGATTTGATTTTGAAAACTATTTTTAGGGAATAATAAAATATTATGTATCCAAACTCAATTTTTTAAGTCACTATTGATTTGATCCTGAATCCCGAATGCAGACAATAAAGAGAATTATTTTCATCTTGATTTACCAAAATCTATATACATACAAAACTTCTCTCAAAACTGCTCTTGTGAATTAAGTCCATTTAAAAACCCTGTAGCTGTATGTGCCACACCACTAGCACATACAATTTACTTCAGGATGGAAAAACACTTCAACATTGTGAAATATTTCTTTACAGGAAATTACCAAGGCATTATGTGGAAATATGTGATCATTTACTCTGAAAATCCAAATGCATCTACTGAAAATGATCATATATTCTAAAGCTAATTTTTAAAAATGAGAAAGCTTTCTCATAGCCTCTCAGTCGTGAAGAGAAAGATATTAAAAAGCGTTTCTTATAATACCGAATAACTAAGTTCAACAACAATCTCCTGGCTGCAGGTGAAGAATCCATCAGGAGGTTAATGAGGCAGAAATGATACATGGACAGATGAAGAGATAAATCCTATCAGGGCTTCACAGGTGATTAACGTGCACTGTGAAACTGGAGGATCATGTCAACTCCTAAAATACCCTTTAAGAATTAATATAGGACCCATTATCTGTTTGTTTGTTTTTTTAATTGAATATTTTATTTATTTACCTTTCAATGTTATCTCCTCTCCCATTCCCCCCCCAAACCCCTTATCCCATCCCCCTCCTCTTATTTCTATGAGGGTGTGCTCCCAGTATCCTCCCATTCCTGCCTCCCTGCTCTCGAATTCCCCAACACTAGGGAATCCAAACTTTCAGACACCAAAGCCCTCCACTTCCACTGATGCTTGACAAGGCCACCCTCGACTACCTATATAGATGGAGCCATGAGTCCCTCCCTTCGTGTTCTCAGGTTGGAGGTTTTAGAATGGCTACTCCAGCTTGTTTCTTAGGACCATTTGCTTGAAAAATTGTTTTCCAGCCTTTTACTCTAAGGTAGTGTCTGTCTTTGTCACTGAGGTGAGCTCAGTATTTCCATTTTGGATAAACCTCAGGAATGGCATATATAGCTTGATCAGGCTAGCCCTTCTTGTCCTGGGAATACTTTTATTCCTGCCCATCGTGTTAAAGCTTATCTTTAACAACATCAACATGTTTGCAGTCAAACATGGCTTAAATCTGAAAATAGACCCCCAGACAGAGTTATTAAATTAACAGGTTGGCAAGCCAAGGACGGGTAAGATTCTGCACAGAGACTTGTCAACCTAAGACATAAGTACATTGACTTTGATAATGCACATTCCATGATGGGTAAGGAAGGCTTTCTTGTCAGAATGATCTAAGATGGGCTCAGTCTTGTTAATGAAATAAAAAAATGGAGAGGTGGAAAGCCTTTGGAGCTGCTTGGTAAGAAGCTGACGTGGGCCAAGGACAAGGAAAGGGGCTGCTAGGCAGGAATATGACATAGTCCAAGGACAAGGAAGTAGGCTTCAAGCAGGAATATGACATTAGACTAGAACAAAGAAGCAAATTCAGGTACGAGTCTAAATTGTAGACTACAACAAAGAAGTAATCTCAAACAGGAATCTAATTTTAGGCTAGAACAAGGAAGTAGGCTTCAGACATAAAAATGACTTTGGGCTAGGATAGGGAAGTAAGCTCAGATACTTTGGTCACCCTGATAAGCCTTTAGAAACAGTGATCATGTGAGTGTTCACATAACTGGGTTTAATGCCTTGCTTTTTCTTTGACTATTTGTACTACTTCATTCTTGACTATTTGCATCTATTGTATTGCTAGACCCTCAAACTAGAACTGACCTTAATACATGCATGTAATTGGTATAATGTAATTGTATAATGTAAATGGTATAAAAGCATAAAGGAAGAGGGGGTATAGGATAGGGGCTTCTAGGGAGGGGAAATGGAGAAAGGGGATGACATCTGTATTGTAAATAAATAAAATATCCAATAAAAAAAAGAATCAATATAGGAAAGTAACTGTGATCATTGGAGAACAAAAGTACTGGTTGTTGGGGGCTAGGCTTTCTGTAAGGAGCTCTCTTCCATGAGTATAAATCAAGTCTACCGTCAAAACTGATCAGGACTTAACTCCTTGCCAAATGAAAACCTTCTTTGTTAGGACCTTTGCTTCCTTCCTCTTCCCACACAGTCTTCTCCTTTCTCTCTCTCTCTCTCTCTCTCTCTCTCTCTCTCTCTCTCTCTCTCTCTTTCTGTGTGTGTGTGTGTGTGTTTAACAGCAATGGTGGTGATCTTAATCTTTCCACAGCCTATTATCTGCTGATGTAGGGTTCATGTGTGTATGTGTGCTTGTATATGTGTTTATGTGTGAGTATGAGTGTGTGTGTGTGTGTGTGTGCGTGCGTGCGTGCGTGCGTGTGTGTGTGTGTGTGTGTGTGTGTGTGTGTGTGTGTGTCTGTCTATTCTTGTGGTTGAACCCAGGGTCTGGTGAAGGGTAAGCACTCAGGGCCATTGAGCCATAAGGTTCACAGTCTTTAAGTTCCAAGTATAGCTGTGTTTTCTGAATCCCTCAATGTCCCTCAGAAACATGACTCTTCTGTCCAGTTTTCCTTCTGCTCTTCCAGATTCGTGCCAGCTCAGGATATCTTTCCTTAAAGCCTTTATAATCCGACATCTAGGGAACAATTATAAAACTTTCCTCATCCTGATTGTCAACAGGATATTTATACATAAGATTTGATAAGCCTCTCATCTGGCAATCAGGGTCTCTGAGGAGCGGGAGGAAAATATGAATTGAAAAACAGTGTGCTTTTATAGAGAGCCCTGTTGCTTGAGCTGAGGGCTTCGGTTACACATCGCCTGTAACATACTCATGGGTAGACATTCTGGCCAGGCTGCATTATTTACTAGGGCTAAGAAGCCTTGTGAGGAAACAACCTAAATCGTGCTTTCCACTTGACTGCAGCTATGGCTTATCAATAGTTTGAGTCTCATCAAGAAGGCAACAGCTTATTTTAGAGCAATTCAGTAATCACTGAGCTCACTGGAGTGGCTTGTCCCAAAGTACACATAAAGTCATTCTGTCTTACTTCCAGGAGTGGGAGTTCATCATGGGTGGGTAGGCCATATTAGAATTTGCCTAGTTTAACATACTGAACTGAACATTTCTGTGGGTCTCTCATGCCCATTTTTAGAAGTTAGAGGTCTGAATGCAGTTATTGGACAAAATCTGGCATTAATCATATGCTCAATGTTCATTACACTGTCAAGCATATTTTATCTTATATAGTATGTTTCTGCCTACATTAAGATAGAACATTTCTTTATGGATAACAACCTTATGCTATGCTTTCTGGAATTTGGCTGTAGAGTTTGGGCCCAAGGGGCCTGCAAGATGGTTCAGTGACATAGGTGCTTGCCACCAAGCCTGACAATCTGAAATCGATTCTCTAGAACCTATGTAATGAAAGGAGAAAACTGACTTCTGTATGTGTATTCTCTGATTGATATATATGCACACGCATATATGCACACATATAAATAAAATAAACAAAGATGTAATAAAGACTGTTGAATTATATACATTTAAAAATGTAGGTTAATAACTGAATGTATGCAATATTCAATAGTAAGCTGGAAAGAACAATGTTTATTCTACAGATTAAAAAGCATTACATAGTTTTCATTTTTATGGAGAAATAAATTCTAAGTTGCTCTCCATATCATATAAATCTAGCAACCATAAAATACTGACAGCCCAACACTTTTAAATAAATAGGATTAAAATCAAGAATATAGTTTCAAAATTGAGCCATGTACATTGCAAATGCACATGGAAAAGATCTATTTTTATTGTCTATACTTATTTTTAAACTCAGAGTGAATAAAAATTCATTTTATCCTTTGCAATGAAAAAGAAATAAAATAAGGTGGTATTTTATACATAAATACTTAATGACTACTCCTTCCATGTAATACCCACCTTTCAATATTCAGAGTTCTCTGCGCTAGAAAACACATGGAGGAATTCAGATCTGGTCCCTACCCTCAAGGGGACTATATAAAGACACATGTCTAAGATACTTGAAGTAGGAACAAGAATGAAGTGACTTCAAAGACATTGTCTGGGACTAGATCTACAAGGTCAGGCACCATGTTGTTTTCATGTAATGAATAGTTCCTAGGTACATTTAGAAAACTAGGTGCTAATTCACAGTAGGCATGAGAGTCTCTTTATAGGCCTATTATTTCTTTGAACTTATTTGTAAAAATCAGCATCCAGCCTTCAAACTGCAACTCTGTCTCCAAGTGTTAAAATATCACCTTATTTTACTTCTAGTCTCTAAAGTGGAGAAAAAGTAATTTAGGCACATTCTTACAGGCTGGGAATACTATGCCAAAGAAGATGTTTGATACCTGTATAGTAAAAAAGCTCCCTCCCTTTGATCTTTTGTGGAAACCAGCCAATTGGGATCCTCCCAGAATTCAGAGGACCATTTGGGGCTGCTAAAATCCAACTGATGTGTCAAATGTAGTGTACCTTTGAAAGAGAGCAGCTAGTGACACGAATGCCAGACTGCCTTTGGGAAATGACAATAAACAGTAAAAATTAGCTATTAGGAAATAAAAAAAATCAACGAAGGATTTAGTACTTGAAATCAGGACAAAGGATGCGGATGATTAGGTGCACATGACACTTCTACCAGGGACTAAAACTAAGTTATACACACAAACACTGCTCTAGGGTGGGCTACAGAGGAGACGACTCTCGAAAAGTAGGCATGCCTACTTAGAAAGGAAGGGATTCGTATGATTAACAATAATACAGTTAATGGCACATATGTCTTGGCAAATGTTTGAAGTATTTACTTAGGACTATTAACCAACAAGTCTTTCACTCCCTTTAATCCAAAGTGAGTCCTTTTACATTTTTTCTTGGCCTTCTTTCTATATTTGCTGTTGTGAAGAATACTTTCAATTAAGAAGATGTAGAGGACGATTGGTCTCCTAAATGTGACAGTCTATTATTGTGATTGCTTTGTTCAAAATACTACTGTTTTATCATTTGTCATGTTTTATTATAAAGATTTAGCATAGCAAGGATCTAGCTTAGAATACGATATACACAGGTATGGAGTTCTAACTTTATCTGCAGGTCAAAGTTACAATTGTCTTTCAATAGTAATTGTTATGTCAATCTGCTAGCTATGGTACTTAGGATCATTTGAGAGTGGATACCAATATGATAGGCAGATAAAAACTCCAGAGGCAATAAGCTGCCTTGTGCCTCAGTGAAGGAAGAACAGAGATTTTTGTCTCTTGCAGCCCAGAAGTAACTTTTACTTTCCCATAGTTTTTTTTTTAATATGTTGAAATATCTCTCAGTTTGCAATTATATATTTTTATTTTTATGTAAATAAAAATGTGGTCATAGAGATATTTTAGAATGTGTAGAGATGCCAGATTTCAACTTGATTACTTTTGACCCAGGATTTTTGCTAAGACTCTCCAAATGGAAAATTATTTTAAGTCATACCATGAAACTAGCATTGAAATTTTAACTATAAGCACAGGCAGTTTCAACACTCAAAATTGATTTCACATAAGCACTCATCAGAATGAATGTCTTGCCATGGCAATTAATAGCTACATCTGAAATAACTTTTAATTTTCCAAAAGCCAGTGCAGAGAGCACAGGCTTGCTGAACTGGAAATCCATCAAGCAGATATGCGACAAGCAAATACCTTTTCTAAAACTGATCTCGACCTGAATAACCTCCAAGGAACTTTTGATGTGGTTCCAGGTTCAGAGAACAAAATAGGAAACAATTTCTATGGTGCAAGTCTTCCAGAACTGCCCTGGACTGGCTCAGAGGGGCGTTCTGACTGCAGACTTGAATGGGGTTTAAGAGCTACAAAGTGACCCGATTGCTTTCTAAGGCTAAAAAACATGCAATTGACCATAGAAAACATGCTGTCAACTTATAAGTGTATACTGCTGAAGTACTGTTTATTTATAGTCACTTGGCGTGCCAGCAAGTCTCGAAAGCACGACTAGCTAAGAAGCCTAAGAATCCACAGAAATGGAATCAAACTAAAGCAACATGAAACATCTAGAAGCTGGTATTTCTAATTTTTAATTCCATTTCAGGACATCACACAACTCTGGAGGTAGAAAGGAATGATTTTTCTTTCACTCACTCTCCAGATATTTAATTATGGAACATTGGAAAAACTGTATCAATTCAAGGGAGTCCAAGTTTCAAATGAGATGAGGATGCTGCAGATTAGGGCAAAAGATAACATGTTTTTAAGGGGTGAGTTGTGTCCTGTTTGGGGATCTTCTGATTCTCACTGAGCATTGTTGCTGTCTTCTACACCTCCTAATTACCCTCCTTTTTCTGAGAGCTTAACTCAGAGACCACAGGTTCTCAGCCTTTCCCATGCTACAACCCTTACAACAACAGTTCCTCATGTTGTGGTGATTCCTGACCATACAATTATTCTTGGTGCAGATCGTAACTATAATTTTGCTATTGTTCTGAATCATAATGTAGATATCTGATATTTCTGATGGGCTTAGTCGACCCCTGTGAAAAGGTCATTCAACCCCCAACAGGTTGAATGGTTGAGAGCCAGTGCCATAGGTCCTCAGCACTGTTTCTGAGAACAAATTACACTCTGGAGTGAGCAGTGTGATTTTATGGGGTTCTAGACTATTATCTTACACTCCCATGTAGCTTCCTAGTGACTCTCCATCCTTATATCAAATGTCCCCTTAGTCTCAATGATTCTAAGCTGAGTTCCTAATTTCCTCCAGTGGTACACATCTCTGGGGTCTTCAGATCCTTTGAATGTTGACTCTCATGTGTCTGTTTCATTTATTTCTCTTCAACTTAATATTTAAGAATAAGGCATCGACCTGGGAATGGCATCCTAGGCCTATAATTCCAGTATATGGCGGCGGGCGGGGGGGGGGGGGGGGCGGAGGCTGGTACAGGAGGACCACTGCAAATGATTCCAGTTTGGAGTATATAATGAGTTCTCGAAAAACCTGACTATAGGGGCCTTCAAAAGCAAGTGAATAAACAAGCAAAACAAAACAAAGACTCAGAGATCCTTTGTGTGACCAGTGCTTTCAACTGCTAGCTTCCCTGTAGGGATTTGCTTTGACAAGACTGGTCTATTTTAAGGGACCACATTTCTCATCAGGAGACCTCTGAGGGTTTGTTCTGATTGTGGGACTCCAGCGGGCCAGGAACAGGTTCAAGAGCTCTCTCAATCAGGTATACTTTTTACCTTTATATCCTTTTTCAAGACTCATGATTAAACTACATCTGTGCTTCCAGTTCCAACTCTGCCATTCACTGGTAAGATACTGTAAGCACAGATGCAGCTTCATGTTTGCATGGACCTGGAGAAAGCAGCCAGCGGTTGACCAGTTTTGCACAAATAGCTGGCTGGAAAACCTCTTAGGCAATCAGCTGGGCATGGTGGCGAACATTTTTAATTCCAGCACTTGGGAGGCAGAGACAGGTATATCTCTGTGAGGTCGAGGCCAACCTGATATACAAAGTGAGTCCAGGACAACTAGGGCTGGTTACAATGGAAAACCTTGCCTTGAAAAACAAAACAAGTGGCTGGAGAGATGGCTCGGCGGTTAAGAGCACTGGCTGTTCTTCCAGACGTCCTGAGTTCAATTCCCAGCAACCACATGGTGGCTCACAACCATCTATAACAGGATCTGATGCCTTCTTCCGCATAAAGGTATACATGCAGAGAGAGCACTCATACATTAAATAAATAAATATAAAAAACAAAATAAACTAAAACAAACAAAGAAACAAAAAACACTCAGACAATCAGCTACCAGTTCCCACTGGTGCCTCTTCCCTAGGCATCTGGAGTTCTAATTTCTGTTGCCTTCCAAGTCACACTTTATATGATAAGTTCTTTGGATGAAGTAAAGACCTTTACTGTTTTAGAGTCTTGCTCACAGAAATTCAAGAGAAAGAGAAGAGAAATATTTGTATACCTCCCACTTTAGCATGAACCCCATGCTTGATGTTAGGCCTATTCACCAGACCTGCTTTCCCGCCATCCATAGTGGGATGTGACTAGTTATTCTTAAAGTAAAGTGAACCACACAAGAGAACAAGGTTGTAAAAAAATAATCAAGGCTTGCTGTAGTAGGAGCTGGTCACCATTTCTTCCATGTCCGGTCTCTGGACCATTCCCAGAGCTAATATCAGTTCTATGCTTTGGCAAAGCATTGGGATGTTCAATGTGTCTACGCATCATAGGAGCCCAGGGATGAATCTGCCATTTGCAACAAGAAGTGGTTATTGATGGCAATGACTATACTTTGGGTCTGATTTGTTGACTCTTCATTTAGTGTAAGACAGCAAATAGTTAAGAAATGAGGATGTTTTAGTTTTTCTCATTCAGCAGATATGTAGGGCTTTCTAAGAAGTACCATCTCTGAAAAATTGATCAAACCCTTTAACTCATATCTGATACTAAATACGAAAATGAACTTATGAAATAAAAAGAAAAATGTTTTTCATGAAAACATGTTTTTTTCCAAACTCTAGACATTAACTAATTATTAATTAACTGGTGAGATAGCATCTTGCTGTCATCTTGTTCTGCTGCTCAATCTGGTTTCAAATTCTTTTTTTTTTTTTTTTTTTTTTTTAGTTTTTCGAGATAAGGTTTCTCTGTGTAGCCCTGGTTGTCCTGGAACTCACTCTGTATACCAGGCTGGCCTTGAACTCAGAAATCCGCCTGCCTCTGCCTCCCAAGTACTGGGATTAAAGGTGTGCGCCACCACTGCCCTTCTGGTTTCAAGTTCTTGCACTCAGTCATCCTTCTGCCTCAGCCTTCAGAGTTCTGGGATAAACACCATGTATGGTCACATTCAGTTCAAAGTTCAACTTTATTTATTGTAAGGGTTTTGAGATCATGTAGTATCCTGATTTTATTTGAGAATTCATATAGTAGAAATGTACAAATATGCATCATGTCTTTGCCAAGACAGAGTATTAAACAGTATGCAGTATACTACTCCTGGCAACTTGGAATCTCAATTAGAATGTTTAAAGTTTGTAGTGAACTCCCTGCTATCATGGTCTACTGCATCAGCATGACATGCTGAAGGGTGAGCTCACTTTTCTCTCTCTCTCTCTCTCTCTCTCTCTCTCTCTCTCTCTTTCTCTCTCTCTCTTTCTTTCTTATTTTCTCTATGTGTTTTTTTTGCTATTTTATTTATTTACATTTCAAATTTTATTCTCTTTCCCAGTTTCCCCTCCACAACACCCCTATCCCATCCCCCTCCCCTCTGCTTCTATAATGGTGCTCCTCCACCCACCCATCCACTCCTGCCTCCCTGTCCTGGCATTCCTCTACACTGGGGCATCGAGCCTTCACAGGACCAAGGGACTCTCCACCCATTGATGTCCAACAAGGCCATCATTTGCTACATATGAGGCTAGAGCCATAGGTCTCTCCATATGTACTCTTTGGTTGGTGGTTTAGTCCCTTGGCACTCTGGGGGAGGGGGAGTTGGTTGATATCAATATTGTTGTTCTTCCCATGTGGTTGCAAACCCCTTCAGCTCCTTCAGTTCTTGTTCTAACTCCTCCATTGGTGACTTTATTGGGGACCTCGTGCTCAGTCACTTTTCTAGCTATACTGACATGTCTCTAGTCTAATACACTTGTAGAAAACATGAGAATGTGCTTGCAGGTAATAGAATGAGTCCTTGTTACTTTATGCAGAAGCAACTATCTGAAATCAGTTTCTTAAACAGGGAGGGGGTGGTACAGGAACGGGAAAGATGTTTCCTAGAATTAGAAACTGGGAGCTATTATTTGAAAACATTAGAATAATCTATCACAAATAAATGACAAAGAGACACCTCTCCCACCTCTCACCAGTGACTTTGGCTTCTTGCCCATCTCAGTGGAGGGAGGCATTGCCCCAACAGCCTCAATCTTATCTGTATTTTTGACTCTTGATTATTTCTCTTGAGTAAGCAAACATGACAAATGTCTTTCTTTTCTGAATCCAATATTTTTCTCCCATTGTTGTTCTTTATTAGATAAAAGGCCTCTGAAATCCTGTTTCTCCCATTTGTTATATCTTTACAATTGATGGTCCTTTCCTTCCTGCACCAGTATCTTATTTTATGCTTCAATGTCAGATAGGACCTTCTCCCTGCCAAACAACGAGGAGCTGAAGGCCTTATCTGAAATGAAGTGTCTACCATATTTTACGTTGCTGTTTCTGTCTTGATGAGTTTTTTTTTTTTTTAATTCTGTCTTTCCAGGGCACTATTCATGGACCTGTACAAACAATGTTACAGCTCTGCCTCTAACTGTTCCTGCTCTAAATTTACGCGATCATGTTTCCTCAAGCCTTTCCTGATCTATTTTTATGGCTTCAACTATTGCCTATTTACTGATGACTCCCAATCCTGCCTCCAGTCTCAACCTGCCCCTTGATCTTCATACCTGCGTATCCAACTGTCCGTTCGTTCGTTCGGAACACCACCTGGATGTCCTACAGGCATCTCAAACGCAACATGTTGAGAACAGAGCTCGTCATCGTTTCCCTAAGCTGATCTCTTTTCGCTTCTTCTTTGTCTCACTTGATGTCTCAGCTCTCTAATCAGTCATGCAAGTTAGGAATCCTCTTTGATTCTTCCCACGCCTTCATTCCACAGATAAAACCTACAGATTATGCTCTTTAAAAATAGCTTGTGTTCGTCCACTTCTGTCTTAGGCTTGTCGCTTCTGCGCTCTTTGAAGGAGGTCTTTACCTTTTCTCATCTGACTTCTGGAACAGCTAGCTTACATTCTTGCTTTAGTTCTCTCCATCGCCCCCCTCCCTCTTTGGCTATATGCCCTAACATTTGAAAATAGATGTATCTATTTTTATTTTATGTGCATGAGTGTTTGCCTGCAGTTATGTATGTGCAACATGTGGGCACAATCATTCAGTCAAAGTCAGGTCTTCTGGAACTGGAGTTGTGGACACTTGTAAGTTACCACATGAGTGCTGGAAACGATGTATGGGTTCTCTGTAAGAGCAGTGAATATTTTGAAGACATCTCTGAGTTTCAGTGGCTGTTCACTACTTACAGGTTTAAAGGCTAAGCTCTTACCATGATTCGGGCCATGGCTGTTTTTCTCCAGTCCCTCTTTTTCACGGATGCTCTACCATATCCAGAACTGTTCCTTGTTCTTCTAGAACAGCAGGTTATTTTCTGAGTTTCTCCTTGTTCCATGGAGTCAGAAAGGCCTGCGTCCTCGGGGCTTGGCTAGGGCCAGTTTTCTACCACAGTCCAACTAAGCAAATTTGTTTTATGATTTTTGTTTCTGTTTTTTGGTTTGTTTGTTTATTTTTCAAAAAGGAGCTTCACTCAATCCTCGGACTAGATCCTATATGTCTTTTGGTGTAATCACTATGGCCTCCATGTATCACTAACATGCTACTGTATATATCGTGCTGTATGGGCTTTTATAACTTACATTTTAGTAATATGAGACTAGGAGCAAATGTGCCTTATTTATTTTTACTTTCTACTGTTTAGCTCAAGGAATGGACTCACTAAACAAATGCTGGATGACTGCCTCAAAGAATAAACAGAATCGCTGTATCTGGAACAGAATATAGGGCAAAGGCTGAGAAGAGTATGCATATGTAAACCAACTTGTTTGCGTTGGTAACTGGTAAGGAAGGATAAGCAAAAAACATTAGTTTGTAAATGGCAGTACAGGCCATACTAATGGGAGCAAAAATTAAAAGAGATTTGGGTCTTATCTTTGAGGACATATGGCTCATGAGATTTTCTTTCTTTTTTTTTTTTTGTTTTTTGTTTTTGAGTTCTGTAATGCATTCTCCAGCTATTTCATGACAGTAGTAAAGCTCTTAAAATTCTTAAGAGCGTTTTCTGAGAATATTGTCATAGTAATTTATTATGAATGCTTAGGTTTTTGGTAAGATATCCCTAAAGCTGCAATAGTAGTATTCACATCGAGGAGGTAACCAACACCTGTGTGACTGGACTTCAAGGCCAACACAACCTCAACAGGGGCAAAGCCATAAAGGTTACTCGAAACTCAGCCTATCAATCACCCAGGGCTAGTGGAGTCATGGATCTTAGAGAAGAAACATATTACAACCACTTTACTAAACCAATATAATTCCTAAATGTATTCTAAATGCTTGTCCTTGTACTCACAGGTAAGCTTCTCTTAGGAGCAGATAGAGATCATTACAAGATGCCACAACAGTCAAAATGCAGAGAACAACTAATCACGTAGGCACTCAGACCAAATGGACACATCTACAACCCAACCATACAGCTAATGCTTAGGGAAGGTTGTGGAAGAAGTGGGTGGAAAGATTGTAAGAGCCAGAGGACCAAGAAGTCAGCTATGTGACTGTGTCTCCCAGAAATGACAGGGAACCTACACCTATGACCTCAACAGCATAGGTGCTTAAACAAGACCTGAACAACGACAATAACACCACTAGGCACACTAAAATGAAGAGTAAAAAATATCACAGGGCTCCACCCCCAGACAAAGAACTACTCGCAACTACTGACTGTAGAGAGAGGGAGAACAAGTCTTCCCTAGGAATGTGTACCTAATTGGTCTGAGCAAGTGATCATCCCTAGAATTACGTATATACAACCTGCATTAAACAGGCTTAGCAAGTTGTATTTATACATTTATGCATTTGTGTATATGTGAAAATACTAATTAGCGGTGAGGGGGTTGTAAATTTGAAAGTAAGTAAAGGGGGTATAGGAGAGAGGAGAGGGAGAAGTAAATGATGTAATTATATTTAATTTTTAAAAATTACAAAAAGAAAATTCATGCTGCCAGTTAAATTCTGGGATTTTTTTTTCATATCAGGTATGTATTCATTTTATTTGTTCTTTTTCTTCCTTCAAAAGTTATTACTTCAGTTTTAGATGGATGAATGTAAGGTGTTTGTGTGTGTATTTGTGGAGGAAGTGTGGTTATATGTGTGCATATGAGTGTGTGTGTGTATGTGTGTGTATGTGTGTGTGTGTGTGTGTGTGTGTGTGTGTGTGTGTGTGTGTGTATGTATCTGTGGTGCTGGGGATTTAATCTAGAGTCTCATGCACACTAGCCAAGTACCAAGTTTTCTATCACTGAGTTACATTTCAGCTCACATGTATTTTGTATATTTTCAGTCCTCATTATGTTTAGATATTACATCTTGAAATGTGAAGAAGAATGAGAAAGAAATATTTCTATGCTCGATCATGTTGTTTATCCAATTAGATCAAATAATAAAGAATCCTACATCTCTAACATCTCTAACAGAACTAACACACTTCCCTCTTTCCTTTCCATGTCTACATACCAAGGCAACCCATTGAGTGTTAAGCCAGATGCTTTCTTTCTGTTGCTTGAATCAAAGATACAGTCATATTTGCCAGACATTAAAGGTATTACATAAGACCTGCACAACTGATTAGACTAATTAATAGGCACCCAGTAATTTCTGTGGGTTTGTCCTTTTTGCAGCTAGGTTTGGGCTGATATTTCCAAATAGTTTCCAGGTCTCTGCTTTTCACAAAAGATGTTTGCTATACAACGAACGGCACCATCTAAATCCTCTGTTGGGCAAGAGTTCCCTGGATCTTGTTTGTTGTCCTGCACAAACACGGAGAAAATAAGATTCCATTCCCACTCATAAAAAGGAACACCTGCTTTGCCAATCAGTGAGGACCTCTGAGTCAAACTGTATGCACACTGTTTGGAAACAGTTTATAGGTTCATGGTGACAGCCTGTTCTCTTTTGGTGCCTTCACAGACAAAAGAGGCTTTCCAAGACCGCCACTTTCACCTGTGACAGGCAGAGTTCCCAGAAGCAGGTTTCTCATGTCTGCAGTAGAACCCTAGCCACACAGCAATGAGATGTTAATTTCTCATTGCAATGCTTATACCAACTCCTCCAAAGTATCCTTCACTGGACACGAGGATTGGTTAGCTGAGTATAAGAAGATAAAACTCCTGCACCCAAATTCTTGACATTTCTTGTTTTGTTTTCTATTATTTTCAGGTGAACTTTTTTTTTTTGCTAGTCTCATAAGACGTGAACATAAAGCAAAGATTTTTTTTTTGTTACATTTCAATATGTGATACTATAGAAAGACTCTAAAATGTCGGTGTCATTATGAGAGATGGCCTGAGTACCAAGACTTCAAAATGCCTGTAAAGAATGATCATGTCTGACTTTAATGGAGAGAGAGGGAGGCTTGATGCCCCAGCATAGGCAGATTCGCTAGAGGGGTGAGGCAGGAGTGGGTGAGTGGGTTGAGGAGCAACCTCACAGAGGCAAAGGGAAGAGAAGAGAGAGGGAATGGGATGGGGTTTTTTGTGGAGAGGGTAACCAGGAGGGGAAATATCTTTTGAAATGTAAATGAATAAAATGATTAAAAAAATAAAAAGGAATTATTATGTCCATGATCAGTGAGTGAGTTTGAGAAAGGTGATCTCATCAACTCCATGTTATAGCCACAAAGGCAAATACCCCTGGAAGCCCTTTCATTGCAATCTTGAGAGCTTGAGTTTGGACCATGGCACATGGGAATCAGCTGACATCATCTGCTGGAGACGAGCATGGCTTGGCATCCAAACCTTAGGCATAAACGCCATGTGTGTGTGATGGTTGTAGGACAACATTGTAACCTCATAAGTGAAATATTTTACCTATCATGTTCAAATCTTTCTTTTGTGAATTAAAGGGAGTTTTTGCTAGAAGTAATTATAAATCTGTATTCTACTGCGGGCAGTTCAAAGAATTTGTGTGTGTGTGTGTGTGTGTGTGTGTGTGTTTTAAATTCCAGGACTATCAGTGTAAATGGCAGGAGATATATGTAATACAATCATGTGGGAAGGACATCTTCCGTTTATAATTGGAGCTGTGTTCTCCATCTTTGGAAGACAATTTCTTGTTAGTCTTTCAGAGCTCTAAGGCAGAAAAAGAAGAGCACAGACCCTTCCTCCAGTGTCCTAACTGAAGACACGTTATATAAACATAAATAAGTAAACATTTCCTAAAATGAGGTTTAAAATGCATGCTGTTTTTCAAACTTCCTGTTTCCCTTGAGTTTGGTGATGATTGGCTTGCTTTTGTGATACACCATGGTCCTGGGATGGTTCATTGCGTTTTGTTTTGTTTTCTGTTTTTCTCTTCTAAACTACTCAGGCTTGTATTTCTAAGCATGTAGTTTTATTAAACAGGACACGTACTCTGTGGGTGATATATTTTCTTGTGGAAGTAATTAGTAGACACACAGTGTCCTACAACTTAAAATCTGTTCTGAAACAATATGGCCAAGTTTCAGGCTGATAGTTCAAAACTTAGATGTTCCCCACTGTGGCTTCTGGCTCTCACTTCTCTGAGATTTAGTGTCACTGGTCGTGTAAGAAGATGACGTGCACATAATAGCACAGCATAAAGAACAGGCACTGTTTAATGGCTTTTGGGTATTTGGAGGATCTGGGGATAAAGGTGGAGTGATGTCATCTAAGTAAATAAACAGGAACAGAAATAAATTCCATCTGACTAGTCAATTGACTAAATGTATTCTGGATTGTAAAAGGAACCCATTGAGAAAGAACAAAAGGAGTGAATCAAGATCTGACGGGAAGGTAAATTGAGGTACCCTTCCTCTGAGTGCCCGCAGAGTCTCCTGGGACCTGCATTTACACGAGGGTGAACAAGGGAGCTCAGATTCCAAGTGTGCTGTGGCTGTTTCTTCAGAACTGAAGCATTCCCAACTAGAGGGAGGTAGGGGATTCGAACAGCTCAAGCAGCTAAGAAACTTAGGAGACTCAAGAAGCCCAGAAAGCTACAGGATTCTCAAACACTATCTCCATTAAGCAGTGACACTGTTGGAGGTGGGGAGGAGACTATGGGAGCCTGCAGGGTGAACCGGGTACTCTGAGAATGCAGTTTCTATGACGTATCATCCGCGTCGGGTGAGTTTTTAGTGATGTAGATGCCCCGAGTCACATGTTCCTGTAAGTAACCTTTCCCTGATGTTTCTGGGGGGAAATCTTAATAAACTCACTGGGATTTCGGGTGCAAGGGAGGTGTGAAGTCTTTTGGAGAAGGCAGCCCTCTTCAGACTCCCTTCCTGCCTTCAACCATCAACGATGTCAAGTTTTCCATGTCGGAGCACTGGCTTCTAATGTCTCAGTTTACAAAGCTGGTGGCCACTTAGTCTCCTTTTCACGTAATTGTTTCTCATATGAAATACCACAGGCAATACATCAAAGGTATAATAAACAAGCAAGCAAGCAAACAAACAAGCAAACAAAAAACAAACCCAGCAACCCGAAGCTACACAGTTCTGAAAGCCTGTACAAATACCTCATGGAAATGGCATCCGCAATTGCCCTGCAGAAACTCTTTGTGCCGTCCCATTGTGATAGTGAACGTGTCTACTACTTCATAGCCATACTTTCTGGCAGCTTCCAGAATGCTCAGATTTTCTTTATATAAGCTCCGTACTTCACTCTGCATGGCCAAGCAAGAGACACAGGGTTTTCATCAGCTGAGGATTATTCTATGCCTTAGTAACACGAAAAGATGTTATGTAAATAGTATCTTCTTTTATCAAGATTGGTTGTATTGGAGATGAAATCCATATCAATTTTAAAAATAAAGATGTACTCCATTTTATCTCAAAACATCATCATAATCTTTTATTTATACATGATGCAATAATAAATGAGTATCTACAGACATACATAGTTTTCAATTTTCCCTTTTCTAGAGACAATTAAGTTCACTGCTTATAAATGTATTTAGACTTCTCAAATTAAAAACTGGTATTTGACCACGAGGCAGACCTTCATTTACTTGGATTCTCATTTAATTAAGCCACTTGAATATTAGCTGGCACCTGATTTTTGCTTAGCTTCCTGCTAAGGACAGAATGGAAGGGGACGTGGGTGTGTGGTCTGTGCTTGTAAAACACAAATGTTCTAATTGGAGAAATGAATATGTCCACAGCTAATAAATCCTTTATTGGGGGGAAAACACATCTTCCCTGCCAGGAGAGGTGGAAAAGTAGCACTATGACACCTCCAGAGAAGACTCCAGAATAGCTCTGAGTGAGGCTTGCTACTTGGATATGGAGGAGGAGTGTGGTTTGGGGGAAGCAGCTAAACTGAGGGAGGGATCCAGCGGTTGCCCTCTGGATCACGTTCCTCCCTCCTTTCCTGCTGTGTTGCTGACTGGCTGAGGTTCTAGCTCAAGTCCACCCTTTCCAGGAGGGACAGCATCACCAATTACTCTAACTCCAAGACCTTCCCATAGCCTGGTTTAGTTTCTCAAACCCTGCCTTTAATGTGAGACTGTACCTCCCCTGTCCAGCCTACTTGCTTCTCCTTTTACATCAGACACTGTGTTGAACTCAAGTTTCAATACGTTGGCCGTTCGGTGGCTACACGGTGAAAACTGAATGAACTTCTTTGGAGAGCAGTGCAAATGCTTCCTGTCGACTTCCCGGAACTTCCTTTTATCCTTTCTATGCATTTCCCCAGCACATCCTCTTACTCCATTAATCCTCCCAACTAACTCAGGGAAGAAAACACCATCCCCTTTCCCATCCCTGGAAGGTAATAGGAATGCTTGATTTTTTTTTTCATTAAAAGGCAAACAACAGCAAGATAAAAGAAGTGGTATGCAACAACATGGTATGTTTTTTTGCTGTCTCTGCCTTTCTCTGTGTGCTTAATTTAATCTTGCACTCAGAGAAGAGTGTTTTCTTTAAGATAATGTCAATGAATAGAGAAATCTCATAAAGGGTTGGTCCCAGAGGAAGTGACACTAAAGTTGACACTTGACAGATGTTTGGACGTTGCCCAGATGAGGAGGTGAGTGAGAAGATGATCCATGAAGATGAAGCATTGATCTAAATGACTGGAAGTCACTGAGAGCATGACATGCTCGGTGTGTGAATACATACAACCCTCTTCTCCTGTGCATGCATACCTACGCTCTGCTGGCAGGGAATGAGTATACAAAGCAAGCCAGAGGCCCTTCTTGAACAGCTAAGAGAGTACATAATAAAGTTCAGAATGGGGTGCAGAATCAGTGGCCATAGTACCTGGTTCTTTTCTCTTCTCTATCTGTCTTCTTCCCACTTTTGTCTTCACTGCTCTGGGGGCAGGTAGAATCTTAACACAGGGTCCACAATAGAGCAAGTGAAGAAGACATACCTGCTGCGATGAATGGATAGGAGCTAACAACCTAAATATAAGTGAAGCTCACCAGTACTAGTGGCTTCGAGGAACAACATAATAACGGGAATGTCTGGAGGTGTGCGATGCTATTTGAGCCTCTGGAAAGAACTGCAGCCTTTGAGTAACATTAAAAAGGCTCCAACTCCTAACTTACAGTATAAAACTATCCAAGTCCCTTCTCCTGATCTGCAATTATCCTAAATCCTATTGCCTAGAAGTTAATGTTTCAACTTACTTTAAATTACCCAAACCCAAGTTGTCCTCACTCTGCTGGATTTGGAGTGTTAATGTTGACTTCAGTTCTTCTGTATTATAGGACACTTGGCATTTGGGAAAGCAACACTTCTAGGAAGGAGAGGGGAATCCCATGCTTTGTGCTTGTAAAAGTTAGATCGGCTCAAGACAGACTCAAAAATCAATCTTAGCCTGCTAACATATTAAATGGGCAGTGAGCTCTTGAACCATGACTCTGCACGTGTGCTTGTGTATACACCTGGGCTGGTCTCTGTGCTTGAGTAAAGAGAGTTGTTTCTCTGACCTACAGATACCTTTTTCTTCTGTGCTTATGTGCTTATTTTCCTACTCAGTACTGAGACAAATTTACTATGTTTAAGAACTGGCTAGAGGCACCCAATGCCTTTCATTTGTGGATAGCCAACTTGACGAAAACAATGACACACACACACACACACACACACACACACACACACACACACACAAAATATACTGTTTCCCAAGAGATTAACTGTTATTGGCATCTTCATTTGTGCTTTCAGTATGAATCTGAAGAAGGGAAAATATCTTAATATAACCTCTAAAGCTTTTCATCTATACATTCTGCTGCTTAGCACAGCTCAGGTTTTTTATTTTTTTCTCTCTCGAATGCAGCACATTGTTTATAGCACATTTATGGGCTACAGTCTTCTGGTCTGCAGGAGCTGTTAGGATGTATTTGGAATCATACTGGGTTTTATCTTTACGGAAGCTGATAGGAATTGTAGAATGCCTGTTGGATCCTTTGCTATCGGGGATCCTGAATTCATGCAGCCTAAGGAGAGATGGCCTTACCTGTGTTAAGAAATGCACTCCATCCACCGGCAGGTGAAACCCAATCCCCAAAGTTTTGATGATCACTAGGATATTCAGCAAATTTTCCCTGAATAAAATGATCAGAATTATAAAGTCACAAGCCTCTGATGCATTTCTACCTGCTTGTTAATGACATTAGCATATATGACAGAATTCTTTTAGAATGTGAACATTTGTATAGGACTAAACTCCTATTTTATTGATTTTTCATATAGTAAGATTTTCTGTAGACATTTTGTGTGCTCATGGATATTATTTAATAATGATAATAATCTACCTTAAATATATTAATTACTTCGTTTCATCTGAAGAATCACTTATACAGCAATGAGAATGTTTTAGATAAGGTTATTAAAACCTTAAATATACATGTATGTTTGTTCCGAGACAAGCTCTTAGAAGTCCCTGTCCAATTTGAACTCACTATTCTCTTATGTTAACCTTGGAAATGTTTGAATTACAGGTATGTGCTATCACATCTGACCAGAAAATATGTTTTGATCTTGGAGAAAGTTTAAATTAAAATGTTAAAGATCCCTGATTAGACATAAAAACATTTTGAAGTGTAAAATTTGCCTTTAAGTTTTAATTTTAAATTCTAAACTTGCCCTTTCCATAAGCCTTGGATGAGGCTTGGTTATTAAAATGGCCCTTTCAAAGAAAAGGTGACAACATTGATGACAGTGGCTGCAGACAGTTACCTCTTTAAAACCTTGTGAATAATTTGCAGGTGATTGGAATTAAGCCACTGGACACCACCAACAACCAATACCGTCTGGTCAGTATTCTCAAGGGGCTGTGATCTGAAATCCAGAAAGAAAAACAACACATGTTGCTTTCGAACAGATGGTAAACATTTTAACTGGATTGCCTCACATTTCAATGAACCATGTCTGGCTTCCTGATCACAAGACTTCCTTGTCATTTGCAGTTCATTTTCGGCCACATTAGTGGGTATCTAAGCTTTTCAGCACATTCAGTATACCATGTGCGAGTATGACTGCACAATGGTGGCATTTTGCCATCCATAGTAGTTCCATTGTACCTTTGCAAGAGATGTTCAAGTGCGTTCTCAAATGCTGGCCTCAATGACGGGCTTATCCAGAACTGGGGATAGTAGGAGTAACTGATCCGAGTCTTCCCATCATTGACACTGGGGTAGAGTTTAGTGCCATGCAGCTTCTGCCACTCCTGAAGTGTTTCATTCAGTCTCTCAATCAGATAGTACATCATCCCTCTGTTGGTAGAGTCTCCTATGAAAAGAATCTGTAGAGAAAACATATCTGTCATCACCCGATGTTTACATGGTGTATAATAAAAAATATTCTATTAAATGCTCACATAAACATATCTAATCGAAGGATAGCCCTTAATAGCAACATCTCCCCCATCATAATATTCCCCCCAAATTTTTTATTTGTCTCTTCCATGTTTTTAGTAATAATGTCATCTCCTGATAGACTAGTTAATGTGTGAAACTTTCATTTCATGCTATTTCCAATTTTCTTTCTCTCTTATATCCATCACTTTAATTATATTTGTCTAATCAGGTAACAAGATTTACTGATATAAAGGTCCATGTTATACTGTAGAACTTTGGGAATACTTAGGATTTTCAATCTATGTTTGATAGATGTGCAAACTCAGAACCCACTGAAGTAACTCCATAGAAAGTGTGCCGTTCCTTAAAAAAAAGAAAAAAGAAAAAAAGAAACACAGGACCGAGGTCTTTCTGAGCAGTATTTCTCACCCCACTTTGCACATCCTAGTGGCATTTGTTTTTCAGTAAAGTCTGTCATATTGCGAGAACAGCCCAGCCTCAGGTTCATACTACCTCAAAGCTGTACTTTCGTAAACACACCACTCACTTTTTTTGGTACACCAACTCATTCAGCATTCTCTTATTTCCATACCCGAAATTATATTCACTCACCATTGCCTACAGAGTCAATTCTGAACTATTTGGGTTCAGCTAACAGTGACTGAGACTTTATTGCTTAATAGTCTCTGTTCTGTGGAAATTGCCACATATGGGAAATTTGAGACCCGGAAAGACTGGGGTCATAAATCTTGTAAATAGTGAATCCAAGACTCAAACCCAGGCTCTCTGACTTCAAGTGCAGGTCAGCGGCCCACCTTCTTGTTGCATCTCCTTGTATCAGTGGGGCAGACTTAGGCTTTCTCATGGAACATGATTTGTATCCGACAACATCTGTTTTTCCCTTGTGCTAATCCATCTGCCTCGAGAGTTCCTTCCTGCACAATCCCGCCTGTCAAGCATCAGAACCAACATAAATGGCTCCCCTAACAAAGGTCTCCCCTAGTCTCCCAGCTAGAGTAACTCTCTCTGTATTCTGCAAGTCCATTAAATTTTAGCTTTGTTATAGATTTTATCAAAGGCTGTGTGACGTTATGGCTACTTGCACGTGTGTCTTTCCCACCATATCCTACGAAGAAGTATTTGAAAGGCAAATTTCGAAGTCTGCTTTCCCTCACAATGCCACGCGTACACATGAAAAGTACTTAGTGAGTTGAGTGTAACATGAATTTCACCATAGACAATTTCCTTTGAGTGTTTTTGGATAAGACTTAACTCATTCTTCAGTTATTTTTTTCCTCTTTGAGATTTGGATTGTCTCTTAGTGATGCACATATTTCCTGTCACACTTGGAACACCACACACTGACACCAGTTCCCATATTCACACTCTTTGTGAATTTACTAAGAACTTGCAAAGGCTTATATTTTCCACAGCGTGCTGAGGTACCTCTGCGAAGAAGCCTAGAAAGCTGCTCCAGATGTAATACTGTTGTCAAAAAGATGTGGTTACTAAACAGAAGAGCACAGTAGACCCCCTCACTGATGATCTCAGTCAAATTTCACTGGGTGGTAATATTCCAGCACAATAAAATAGTGAAATAAATCCAATTGGTTCCTGCTGGGCTTTGCATTTGGTTATATGGCCTAGATTTTTGCTTAAAATAATTAAAAAAAAAAAAGATTTAGTTTGAGCGGTGGAGATTGAACCCTGATCCTCACACACACTAGGTAAGCCTTTTATCACTGAGTTATGCCTCTAGTCCCTTCTTTAATTTCCATTGTGAGACAGAGTCTAAGTTGCCCAGGTTGGCCTTGAATTTGCTGTATAGCCTAGGCTTGCCTTGAACTTGTGAACCTCTTGATTAAGTCTCAGCAAATGGCTGGGATTGCAGGTTAGTGGCACCAGGTTCAAGAGACTTCTTGTTTTTCAAGAGGACCTTTGAGCCACCAGGAAAATTCTTCAGGGAGTAGTGACGACTTACCTCCTTCTGTATGACCTTACTGAGGCTGCTTACCGCAGACAGAGCAGCTTCAACAACAGAGATGTTTCGTAAACATTTCTGGAAACCAGCAATACACATCCAAGGGGCTGACGGGATGGTTTCCTTCTGGAGGACTCGTCAGCTGGTAGATGATGGTCTTCTCTGTCTTTCCCTGGTCTTCCTCTGCACACTTGTATCCCAATTGCTTATGCATACTCTGTCCATACTGGATTTGGTACCTTATTTTTATCCTATTTGCCACTTTAATGGTCTTATGTCTGAATATCAGAACTTACTGTGTTACTAGGCCTTAGAAGTTCAGCATATGAATTTGACGGCAATGACACAGGTCAACTCAGAACACTAAGTTAAGAATCACTGAGATAAAACCCTTTGTTATTACGTTAAGATAGGGACTCTATAACACCCGGACCGGCCTCTATTTCCTGATTCCTCTGCCTTACCCTCTCAAATGCCAGCTAAATAAACTAAAGATTTTTCATTGTTTCTTTTTCATTTCTGTATTGAAGTTTGTCCTTCCCAGGCAGGCAGTAAGCCTTGCACTAAGTAGCTCAAGTACTAGGTAGCTATAATGTGGATTACAGAGAGATATGGAAGCCCAGACAAGTCAAAGAAATTACATATTACAGCAAGAACATCTCCCACACATCTAGATTTCCAGTCTTTTCCATGTGGTTATATCTGAAGCCCACCAAAGCGCATCAGAAGCAAATCAGCCCTATTTCAAAATTCCTGGGCACTACTCTTTACTAACTAGATAAGATTTTAAATAAATTGTGTTTCTTTTACAAAGGTTTGTTTCCTTGTGTGTAAATTGGAGGAAGTAACAGCACCAGAGGGCTTAAGTGAGATGTCAAATACTTATTAATGGCAGACAGAGAGTGTAATATGAATGTATGCTGATATCAAAGCATGAGAAAGACAACACATTTTATGTATCCAGTGTACATGAGCACACGGGCAAACATGGCAGAAGAAAGAAGCGTTGAAGCCCCAGCTGGTTCTCTCCATCTCCAACAAGCCAACTACCACTGAAAATCAAAACCCTGGCTGGAGGATTGAAGCAATGATCCTCTACTCTGAACACTCTCACTGGGGCACTGGAGTCTCCATAGCGGATTGGTAACCAGTAAGAGCAACATGCAAATTGGTAGACACTGTATGCTCCCTGATTAGCAAACAAGTTCGGCTACACATTACTCTTTAATGCAGGTGGTGCTAGATAGGTGTCAAGATACAGGCCAGGAAAGAGTAGTCTGGAGGGTTATTTCATCCAAGCCTTTCCATTTAGGAAAGGTTAGAAATGATAACATTTAACTAAGACATTCAGCTATGATGTTAAGGTTGTTCTGTCAAAGAAAAAGCTTTGCCAGAGGTAAGTTGGTGTTCTCACTAAGGAAATACATCTACCTTCAATCCATCAGCTCATTCAGTACACAGAGCACACTTAAACAACACTATGAATTACAGGCTGGTCTTTAAGTCAAATGATTCATATTTAATCTTTATGCATTTTAGATAATTCAGTTTTGTTAAATTACTGAAGAAAATAAGTTATTTACTTTGAAGAATACTTTTCATTTCAAAAGACTTACATTACCATAACAAATATCTGTATCTGTCTATTGAGTTAACAGATACCCTCCTATGAAAACTGTTGCCTTACACTGGTGTGCAAAGATATTGGTTGGCATGAGTAATCAAAAAGAAAAAAGTAAGAATTTATAACAATAATCAACTTTGGTAATAAAACGCTAAAATACCTAGCCTCTAACCATAAATTAAAAAAAAATATTAAGAACTAAATGACCTTATGGGGATCTGGTAAACACTTCAAGCATTTCTAAGTGCCAGGAAAGTAGACCTTTTTTGGTCTTTATTCTCTTGTTATAACCTTTAATTTTTTCGAATGATTTGTTTTTAATTTATGAGTGTTGGTGTTTTGTGTGCACGTATGTCTAGGAAGGGTGTTAAATTCCCTGGAAACGGAGATACGAACAGTTGCGAGCTGCCTTGTGTGTGCTGAGAACTAAACCAGGCCCTCTAGAAGAGCAGCCACTAGAGTTCTTAACTGCTTCTTAGTCTTTCCAGACCCATTTTTCTATTATATAAGTGTGCAGTGACTTGAGCATTCTTGACTGGCACAAAAGTATGCCCAAGCTAGTTAACTTGTTAAGTTAAAGCAGTTGTTTTGTTTATTGGGCCCCACTGTGTTTCTTAGGAGCCTCAAGGTTGAGAAACAAGGCTCTCATGACGTAAATGTTCATCTGTCAATGAGACAAGGGGCTGCTCAACTGTGATATGCAGCTGAGAAAAGTGAGGTGGCTAATATAGTTTAGGTCATAATAAAAATCTAGCTCAGCAAAATATTTTCTTGTAAATTTTGATATGGTTATAACAAATGTCTTCCAATTATGGATTATATTGGCTAAGCACACACAGCCAAGTTGCTATTTGAGGTAAAAATACGTGTTAGATGGAAATTTAAGCAACCCACTCTCAATCACACAAAACTGGGCAAGAAAAAAAAAAAACTCAAACATCTGTGCAATGGCAGATAGATTTATTCCCTCTACCTAGGGCAAATTAATTTGTCTCTACTGTCATTTTCTATGGCCTTTCAATGAAGGAGGCCATCTTGCATAAGCCACACTTAACTGGAGATAATGAAGAGGAACATTCATGCCTTCTTGCTTGCCCCAATTATTGAGACTGACAAGCGACAATGAATTGTGTAATCCTTATGGAATTCATGTGTTACTAAAGACATATTGTAAGTCAGTCAAACTCCAAAAATTTAAACTCCTTAATGTCCAAATTCTATGTAACTTGAAAACACTACTTAGAATTTTCCATGTTAATCAATAGAATAGAATCAAAGACACAGTCATAATTCTATACACCCAGAGACACCTGAGTTTTGAAAAAGAAGACAAAAATACACTTTGGAGAAAGGATAGCATCTTCAATGAATGGTGCTGGTCAAACTGGATGGGTGTTTATAGAAGAATAAAAATAGATATTCTTATTTATCACCCTGCACAAAATTCAACTCCAAATGGATCAGTGACTTAAATATAAGACCAGATATCCTGAACCTAGTAGAAGAAAAAGTAGGGAATAAGCTTGAATTAACATAGGACAAGCTACTGATAGCTTTGGCATTAAGAACAATTAATGTATGAGAACCCCTCAAGCCAAAATAAAAATAAAAACAAAAGACTTCTGTACAGCAAAAGATATCACAATTTGAGCCTATAGAATGGGAAAAAAAAACCTTTACGGATTGTACATCTGATAGAGGGTCAATATCTAGAATACACAAAAAGAAGAAGAAGGGTGAGGAGGAGGAGGAGGAGGAGGAAGATGACAAGGAGGAGAAAGAGAAAGAGGAGAACAATAACAACAAATCAAACAGCCAGAAAACAAATAACCCATTTAAAATTGGTACATAGAAATAAAACAACAGTTTTTACAAGTTGAAACACAAATGTCTGAGGAACACTTAAAAAAAAAAGTCAACATTCTTACCCACCAGGGAAATGCAAATTGAAAACACTTTGAGATTTCATCTTACTCCAAGGATAAGTAAAACAAATAACATCACATGCTTATGAGGACGCAGGGTAGGGGAACACATGTTTTGCTGGCGGGAATGCTAACGTCAGTAGCAAATAGGTACTAAGGAAATCAGTGTGGAAGTTTCTCAAAAAGCTGAAGATTAATCTACTGCAGGATCAGGCTGTACCTCCATTGAGCGTACACTGAAAGAACTCTGCATCTTGCTGCAGAGATATTTGCTCATTCATGTTCATTGCTGGTCTACTCACAATATCTAGAAATCAGAAATGATCTAGATATCCACCAACTAAGAGTGGATAATGAAAATGTGGTACATTTACTGAGTGGAATATTACTTAGTTTTTAGAAATATGAAATTGATCCATATAACCACAGAGAATAGGTAGCTAGAAAAGGATCAGGGAGGAGGAGGGGATCCTCCAAGGATGGGAAATACAATCAAATGCTACAAAAAGATAAAAAGGAAAGTCAAACAGGATTGAATGTGAGAGGAAAGGGAGGGCCGTATTAATCGGAGTACGGGGAGGGACAGTAACTAAAGGCCTTTGGAAAAAATCTAATCAACTGTTTCTGTTTATCAGCCACGTATAAACATTTTCTTTAAATACTGTGCATATTGTTAAATATAAAAAGAATGCAACCTTCTCAGTACATTTAATGTTACGTGGCTCTATTTGTTTTCAGGGTGACCATTTGGTATTGGACAACACTTGTGCTGTATTGTCCTAAAAGAGGGACACCACCAACAGTCCTACCCAGCTGCAACATCTATTTCCCTCTCTTAACCGGACTCTTCTTTCAGACATTTTCTTTCTAGTTTGAAACCTGAGCTGTTTTCGGCTGACAAACAAAGCAAAGCTCTTTAATTAAATTGATTTTTCCCATTAGAAGTCTGTTATATTTCTAGACTACTTCACATGATGGGCACAGAATCCTGCTGACCCACGTTTATCAAAGTTCCACTCAGTTTATTGAGAGATGAGAATCAATTTGTAGAAATACAGTTATGATTAACACCCTAGTTTTTCAATTGATTTTACTTTGATTCAACAGAGCTATTACTATATATCACAAAACAAACACATACATAAGCAAGATGAAATAACGAGTTGGGAAAATTACTTTAAAGTTTTATAGGTGTTCCACATTTTGCCACCCCACCCCTATATATGAATTTCTCAGCTGCTCTGATGCTTGTTGCTTTCCCATTGAGATGTCATTCTGTGCTTCTACTCAACACTGCTGAATCGAAAGAAAACACCTGAGGTGTGGTAAGTCCAGCTCTGTTCATTTGCCATCACGTGAGTCTCTTGGTCAAAGATTCTGGAAACTTGAGCTGCTTTTCAAATCTTAACTGGGTAGTGTCCGTTCCCTTCCCACCAAGTGGACTTTCATTTCCGTGTTCAGTGTTGGCATTCAAACAGTAGAGAAACCGTAACAGCAGAAAGGGATTTAACAAAGCGACTTGGAGAATCTAAAGGAAGCCGACCGTTTCTTGAGGGTCTAACTACCCGATTATTCTCAGTGGGCAGGTTAAATCCTGTTGCCTTTATATTTGATTCTTTTGGATAAAGAAAACTCAACATGTCCCCCAAAGCTGAAGCTTGCTAGGATTAGGACTCGGAAGTCTGCCTTTCTTGTAATACAATGTGTTCAAACTCCTTCAAGGCAATGGTTAAAATTGTGGACTTTCATTGTTAAGGATCTGAGGTTTTCATGTGGATTAACAGTCTTCAGGATGATAAGACTAGTAAAAAAGGGTCTCACTTCCATGCAGTCCACACTGTAGGAAACTGAAGTACATGCGAGCACGAGATCTAAAGCCCACCTTTGTCTATCCCCTGCGCAATCCTGCCCCTTTATCTATTTTCGCCATTTGCATCCATTTTCTCAGCAAGAGGGAAGCAAGCGACCTCCTGGTTTGACAGATAGGATGCTCACAGTGGATACTTGAGAAAAATGACTATGCCTAAATATTTTCCTATCTCAATCGAGCTATTTCATACTAACATGACAGCTATCTGGCTGTTAATCATAAACACTTTTCTCTCTAGCTGCCTGCCTACTTTACGGCAACTTTGTCAGACGGTTCCCGCAGGGATCTATCTGGTGCTTGCCTCTGGGCTTCGCCCTGCCTATGCGATTATCACGCATTGAACACTTCTCTTATTAGTGTTTACATTTGAAATCCAGCACCTTGAGGAGCATGTGCTCTGTTGGAACAGAGTCTTAGCTCAGCAAACATGAGATGGATGAATGAAAAGTGTGACGTCACACAGTCAGAACATGAAAAGTGATCTGTAGAACTCCGCCCTGCAGTAACACTTCAGGCATTACAGGCAGTGCAGGGTTTCGCAGACAGGGAGCAGAAATAATAGACAAACCCGCTGAACAGAGCTCAGGTGCAATCAGGATGAAGCTCAGGTTTCCTGGCTGCCAGTCTGAGGAACTTCCTACTTCATGTCTTGCTATCTGTACGCATATGTGAAGTAAGTTTCTGAGCAGCGGCGCTAATGTAATATTTAGCATTGCTAAAGTCTTCTTGACTATTTGACACATTAGAGATAAATTTCATGTATTTTAAAAAATAAAATGTGTATTACTTCTTTTCCTGTTTTGTATATATGTAGTATAAGTGTGGATGTGCGTTTCGTGTATGTGTGTGTGTATGTGTATGTGTCTTTCTCTGTGGCGTCTTCACCTTATTATGTCTTAACTCTTTCCTGTTTGGTATGCCTAGATGTTTTCCATGTACACAAGCAGGCTTATATGTTTACATTTGTTTTTATACTTATGGGAGTGTTTGATATATAATCTACACCCAGCATTGTGTTTTGAAATTTCACGGAACAGCCTTTGTCTTCCTGACTCATGCCCTTCTGTTACAGTCCCCAGACTACTATGAGGTGACTCTCCAGACCACTATGGGGTGACTTTTCTGATTCTGGTGATGTCACTTCATTGCTCAAAATGGAGAATGCTCACCTAATGTACATAGCTATTATATACAAACTAAGTGAGCATTCTGGTGAACGCATCAGAGTCTGCAGGGAAAATGCCCATGTGAGGGCAAGTGTGAGCTGAGTGTGCTGAGACTAACGGGCACACGATGGTGAGTTCTCTATGCTCTCGTGCCAGCCAACAGGCCTCTCCTCAAGTCATTTGCACATAAGCTTTGTTTTTTCTGGTTTTATGATACCCTACATTTCTCAATAACACAAAAGAAAATGTCTCCTTTTAGCATTGCCTTGTAGAGTTGCTGATAACCAGCTTTGTAGCCAACTGAGACAATCTTAGAGACTATTTATGACTAATAAAAATTTATGTGTCAACATAGTAAAACCCACTGAGGCCATGACAGGTGGAACTCTAGGCAGGTGACAAGTTTAGACTAGGTGACAAAGGTAGGGTCCCTATGATGGTGTTCTCTGAATGAAAAGAGGATGTGATTTCCACACCTTTTCTTTCATATGTGGACATGAGAAAGGCAACCAACAGAAACTGGAAGTGACCTCAGACTCCCCAGTTCAGAAACTTATCTGTTTGAGTCACCCGGTCTATGGCATTAGACTCTAGCATCTTTAGCTTTCTAAAGAGGTGATGCATCTACTGTAGAGGGTTACAGCACACTTATCATTTTACAGATGGACAGAGGAACTTGAGAAACAAAGTCACATAACTTATCGACGTATCTGCATCAACTGCTTTTCAGGTCAATAGACTGTGACATCTTCTTGGCGTTGTGCCCAGTACTCTGGATTCTGAGGTTGGAATGGAATTTTGGGTAGAGAGCTATCTGGCTGGTGTTACAAGGGTGATTGTTACTGCTATATTGTTTCAGTTCTAACATACAGTCCATGCATGGCCAAAGTTGGTGTAGTCACAGCGGCTCACAAGTTTTACCAGTGAACTCCATCTCTGGGAACATTTAATTTTCTCAAGTAGACAACACACATAATATCTAACTCATAAAGTTGTGATTAAGAATAATTAAATTTTTCATTTTTTTCACTTATTCAACAAATATTGTTTGATGGTTGTAGAAAACTTTAAATCCAATCCAGAGTTTCTATCCCACCTTGATCATTCAGTTCTTAGATAAAAGACACGCGACTTTTATTATTTCTAATAAGCCTTAAGTAGCGTAAGAGCTTGGCAGATATCTACCCTCTATGCTATTAGAATCTACTTTCCTATCTATAACCCTAAGTTATTACTTCTATGTTTCATCTGGGCTGCTCTTAACTCCAACAGTCCAGCCCTCAGGGCTACATTTTCATGACCCACCTAACGCATGGTAGCTTCTCCTCCATTCACTTCTTCTCTCCCTCTGGTCATTTTCTACTGACCTCCAGTCCAGAAATCCTCAGCTCCACCTATGTCTCTTCTGCCCCGCTATTAGCTGCTGGCATCTTTATTTATCAATCAGAAATAACTTGGGGACAAGGTCACACAGCATCATTTGGTTCTACTTGGGATTCTCTCATCTCTGATGCAACCTGGCTGGCCTTGATGAACCGGTATTAGCATTAGAATACAAGCAGCATCAGGCCAACCCACTACAACTAACTGATGATGCAGGGGATTAAAACCAGAGTCATTGCATATTTTAAGGAGTGAGCTTCAACTCCACTCCTGCTAACATTCATGAAACAATTACTATGTACCACAAACTGTATACATCAATTAGGCTATTGTAATGAATCAAACACACCCCCTACCCTAATGAAGTTTAGAGCCTAGTGGGTTTTAAGATTTGAGAGTTGGTAGAACTGTTCCTTACACAGAAAAACAGCTCAGTTAATATTGCTGACAAGTGTCTACAACAGTGTTTTCTTGCTCTCCCTTTTTACAAATTAACTAATACTGATTCTTGATTATTGGTTGTGTTCTCAATCTTGAGCATTCTTCTACTTCTGTTGAAATGAAGAGCACATTTATCTTCCTGCCCTGGCCCGCCCCTGTTCGCATTCTTCTTAAGCTAATTACTAACAGAAAATTTGGCATGCATTCCATACTATGCTGTTTTTAAAATCAGCTTTTGAAATGGGCCTGCCCATATGTGAGAGCTTACACATGGTGCAGGGGGATAAGTCCATCTGATGAAAAGCACTTTGAAAATCTGGTTAAGATTACTGACTTGATGTCAGCCAAGCATCTCAGCCTATGTGCCAGTTTTACATGTCTGAAGGTTCTGCTGGGGCTCTACCTAGTCAGAGCATGCCTAGCAAGAAGAAACTGTATGGCCAAGACATCAGCTTAGGAGCTCCAGCAGAGGGAAAGGCAGCCTGTTGAGGTCCATATGAGACCTGCTCAGGAATCTGAGAGAAGGTCAGCAAGGTTAGAGTGGAAACACAGCAGTGTGCATTTGGTAAGTTCTAGAAGTGAGTCCTGCGTGCAGGGGCATTTGGCTCCTTGCACTGAGCTACAGACTTCTGTTTCAGCAGTGTTGTATGCTAGAGCTTCCAGCGATGAGGCCAGCTGCTCTGAGTTGCCCACTGTCTGTTGACATGAAAAGCTCCTAACAATGCCTGCTACAAAAACAGCATGGAATTGGGTCAGCACAGCACATGGCTTTAATATCCTCCATCTGCCAGACAGACTGATTTGGAGAAACGTAACCATTGTGAGGAAGAATTATTAAAGATCAGTGGTGATAATGTCTACAGGTGATCTCAAAAGCCAAGTGACATCGAGTTAGTTCTCCTCTAACTGGACGAGGGCAGAAGTTAGTTTAGCACATGCAACGGTCTGGCTTCAGTGCTGCAGATGGCAAGAAGCCCAGGCTTCCCTAACTGAGTGCACAACCTACCTTCCTTCCTTGAAGGCACTGCTGAAGTTCTGGCTTGGTTAGGATGTCATGTTGGCAGTTGTGTGGTTGCCAGGTTATTTCTCTCCAGTCACAGGTCCTGTTGTCTGAACAGGTAAGGCAAGGCACAATCCACTGGCCTAGAAAACAGCAAGACTTTGTTTGGCTTGTGAACCTACATGATGCAAGTACACAGTCAATGTCATCAAACTACAGAAATGAAAATGAGAAGACCATTCTTATCTAATAAATCCAGTGGGAAATTGACTAGTGTGGCCTCCTGCTACTCAAGTAGACGAGTAACATGATGGCCTGTTGTGAAATAACACTGTTCATGCTGGGTCCCGGAGGGGAGGGTGTCCCATGAAACTTCCTGAGGACAAAGGAAGCCGGTGATTGTTGCTACCCAACCATTAACCTACTTTTGAACTTCAATACGATTAAGGTTGAGTGAGAGTCTCCAAGTTGTCGGTAGGCCTCGACCATTTACTAACCTAACCCGTGACTAGATAACCAGTATGATAACAGACATATTCACCGTGCTCAAGAAATTTAGACACCAGAGAGATACAACCGTATTTTGGTAATTTATAGTTTTCAAGACTGGTTATTAATTCTTCACTTGATTGACGGCACTTGGAGTGTGGCTATTTTCATTTTTTTTTTAACATTGCTGTGTCCTCTTCGTTTCCTCATAGCTAGGTTGAAGTGAGTAGTATTCTCTGATGTTTAGTGAGAGGATGACAGAGTTTTGCTGACTCTGGATTAATAAAGAAACAAACCTATTTATTCATTTGTTGGAGGGGATACACTGCAGGTAGAGGTTGCTAACAACTTTTGGGAACTGACTCTCTTTTCATGCCACACTGAGACAGCAGGTTCTCATTTGTTATTTCTTTTGTTGCATTGCTTATTCCCGGTTCTATGGCTTGGAAGCTTCTGGGAAAGACTCCTGTTCCTACCTCTCTTCTTTCCAGAGGAGCTCCAGGATTACAGCCTTGAAATACCAGGTCAAGCTTTTTCATGGATTCCAGGAATTGAACTCCCCCCTTTTAGGCTTGTACCCTCTGAGCTATCTGTCTCTCCAACCTCGAGGGAACATTTTAAAATAAAACTCTCTACTTTTTCTGAGTCTGCATTGTGGTGCTGTTTGCAAAGTCTCTAGTGTGATATGAATTGCAGTGGGGAGACTGTCAACCACCTGAACATGAATAGAGTGCCTATTCTATTCACGACCTCAGGGGTGTGGTGTCAGAATTGTGTGTGTGAGTGTTGCTGTGTGTTGAAATGATTGTAAATAATAAACTCTATAGTGCATAACCTTTACAGATCTACCACTGAAAGAAAAAAAAGTGTCAGAATATTAGGAGAAAGGAGCTGGGAGGAGAAAAAAAGGATATGAGGAAATTATGAATTGTAAGAAAAGACAGGAGCATTAGAGTAACATTAACAGTTGAGTGTTAACCAAAGCAGAACAAAGCACTAAAATTTCAAAGAACACCAGCATATCTGTCTCCTTGCCATATTCTTTTTTTCTCTTCTCTGGTTTTTAAATGCAAGGAGAATATCAGAAAATGGCCTTATCTGATGTCTACCCACCAGCACTTTGTGTTTCAGGACTAGTCACCACCACTACATTCCTCCTTGTTCAGACCACACTTTCAGTGTATTGTAGCTTCAGGAATCAAGGATCTATAGTCGTGAGTGAGGTCAGTGTTGGGTACTATGACATTAAAATGTCACAGGAATACAAAAATAGCTAGCACTTATACATGCCAGTCACAATTAAGAGATTTAACATGTTAACTTGTTTAAGCCTCAGAACTACTGTGCCGTCTCTCCAGCTGGAATTCAGGAAGATGGATACTGTGTTGATTTCCACTGAAGAGGCGGTGGAAGGAGGATTTGAGCTGAGGAATTCAGGGCCCACACTTTTAATTATAATTCTAAATCTACGAGGAAAAGGCAGTGATATTCAAACTTGAGATTTAGCATTTACATATTAGAGATCACAACAGCATCTTAATAGGTGATACAAAATTGAGTAGAAATATCTGTGACGGTGAAATAATTCAGACTATGGAGACACACACGTCCTCAGGCTCTGCCTCCTCCAGCTAGCTTGTGGAACTCTGACTTGATTGCAAATCTCACCCAGAAAGCTTTTTAAAATTCTTGTGCCTAGGGTGTACCCTAGTGCAACATTAAGTATGAGACTTAGCCGTCTATATTTTTGAAAAACGCTTTCAGATGGTTTCACAGTGAAGCCAAGGTTGCAGCTCACTGTTTCAATTGGACAAATGACTTAATATTTTCATGATTAAATTTACTACTTTATAAGGAAAGTATGCATAGCACCTGCCATGGTGTCTGGCACTGAACTGTCCATAAATAGATTTTAGTCCTGTGTCCTGACCACAAGTATGCCATGGTGGTTCATAATAAAGTGAAAACAGAAAATTCTGGAAATTTCATTAGATGTAAATGGGACTTTCTTGCGAGATGAGAGTCAGAAGGATTGGAAGTGTGATATGTGAATACTGCAGGGATGAGCCTGGTAGAAGTGAGACAGATCTGACTGGCCTCCACATAGAGTGCACACACTGGGAAAGTACAGGATCTGTCATGGGAAGGTGTTTCCTTCGATGTGCAGTGTGTTGGGTGCAAATAGATAGATAGATAGATAGATAGATAGATAGATAGATAGTTGATAGATAGACAGACATATGTGTACTATTGCTCAAAGACAGAAGATGAGGGAGACACAGAGGGTACTATGGCAAAGGAAGAGTTTGCCTCCCTTGTGTGTGCACATTCACCTGGGATGGAGTTGGAAGGGAACTCGGAGCTGGTCCTCACCACACCCTTGTTTTACAGATGAAGTAAACAGAGGCATCAAGAAATAAGTAAAAATGAAGTGAGTGAATACCAGAGCTGGGCCATAATCAAGACTCTCCATTTGGTTGATTCAGATACCACATTATGCCAGATTAGTACAAAAACAGCAGCTGAAAATGATATATGACCCAATGTCTCTTAGGGGGAGCCACATTATCTGATTGTCTTAATGATTATTTTTTTTATTTTTTCCATTTTCCATTAGAACAGAAATGGTTTTATTATTCTTTTTTCTTTTTTTATTTTATGTTATTTTTTTCATTTTTAATTATTTTTTATTGGATATTTTATTTAAATTTCAGATGCCATCCTCTTTCCCCATTTCCCCTCCCTAGAAAACCTCTATCCTGTGCCCCCTTTTCCTTTTTGCTTTTATACATTTTTTAAAATGTTAATCAAAGGCTTTATAAGTATGGTAATGCTCAATCAGAAGTGTAACCTAATACCAACCTAGATATATAAACTATCTTTGACTGATGGAGGCACGTGAACATCTGCCTCCATGTCCCCTCTCTCTTTCTCTTTCTTTCTGTCTCTCACATCACCTAGCTTCTCCTCTACTTTATCTTCTCCTCTCCTTACTCCATCTTTTCCTCTAGGTGCTCCTTTCCCCTTAGCTCCTCCAACATATCACCCTTCCTGTTAAAATAAAACTTTTCTCTCAAAATACAATTAGAGCATAATTATTCCTATTTGTACCAGTGAGGTACAAGATAGTCCTAATACCCAGTCCATCATTTTGTTGACTAACCAGAACTGTTGTCATCTCTCTTAACTAAAACACTTAGTTTTGAACCTGGCTTTTTTTCTTGGCTTTAGAATGAATGTCATCTGAAAACCATCCACTCAGATCTTTTCTCTCAAAGTAAATAGCCAGGATTGGCTATGAGACTATAAGTCTTCAATGCCGTCAGAAATCCAGAATGACTGAGTTAACTGAAGTTATGGGAAGCACTAAGCATAGCTTCTAAAACTTAGCCAATTTATAGAGACCGCTGAACACCTGGACAGTCCCTATACTACTGAATGTTGGAGCATCAAATCTTCAGCCTTCTGGCCCAGACTCATCTGATAGACCTTAGTGATGCAGAATTATTAAGGGCTGATTATTCTGTCTAGGCAGATATAATCAATCGACTATTCTGCAAGTGTGTCCTTTTCTGGACAGTAATTTGTCTGTAGATGGAAAGAGGCAATTCTTGCCTAGTGGCTGTCTCCGCACAACTGGAGTAACTCCAAGGATGCTCAATTTCTTCTTAGAATCCAAGACAGGAAGCTGTCAGGAGCAGACAGGTCTCTAATCAAAATGAACATTAATATAGAAATATTTGTGATGTCAATTCTATGGATTTCTGACTTTTTGAAATCCAACTATCCATGTAAGGTAACCTGGACTGTTGTCTGTTAACTCCTCTCAGCTATTTCTAAATAAAATAAAGAAAACACCCTAACAATAAACTCAAAGTCATGAATTTGCTATAGTCCCTTAACTCACAGGCTAACCATCCCAAATCAGTTAAAAAAGTTAAAGAAGGACTGGGTCTAAGCCTTGTATTCCTAAATGTGTTATATAGGCACAATGCCCATGAGAGTATCAATATTCATTTCACTTTTATATCAATAAGAAGCTCATACCAATGAAAACCTTAAATTTGAAATCCAAGAAGCTGAATTTAGGAACTGCAGAGATACCTCAGTGGTTAAGAGCACTGGCTGTTTTCAAAGAGAACCTGTGTTCAGTTCCTAGCACCCACATGGTGGCTTATAACCACCTGTAACTCCAGTTCATGGTTTCTGCCGACAACAAGTCTGTGCATGGTGCACCTCAATGTAGGCAAAACACTCACATACACAAAATAAAGTAATTAAAAACTTTTTTCAAGATGAATTTACTCAGTGGGTATATGTATTGGTAAAAACTGTGGTTGGCTGGGCAAGTATCGCCTCTTCCCTTCTCTTCTCTTCTCTTCTCTTCTCTTCTCTTCTCTTCTCTTCTCTTCTCTCCTCTCTTCTCCTCCCCCCTCCCCCCCCCCCCCCTCCCCTCCCCTCTCCTCTCCTCTCTCCTCCCCTCCTCTCCTCTTGTCTCCTCTCTTTTCATCCATCCATCCATCCATCCATCCATCCATCCATCCATCCATCTATCCATTCAACCATCCACCCATCCAGTAAACTGATCTTTGTATATCTAAATGCATCATGCATCCAGAACATTCTTATTCCCTACCCTTGCTGATGGCTAACTTCCCACAAACTAAGACCCTCTGTGACTACTTCTGTTATGAAGAAAAAGTGGTCAGCTATAAGAAACACTCAAATATGGATGCAATTAGTTTTGGGGCATTACGTATTACATTGCATAAAAAGAAGGCTTGATTTGGTATCTGCAAAGTTGGCCTCTATGTCACACACTACTATATATTTATGCAGCCATGACTTTCTCTGTTTTCGAATCAGTTAGCAATGCCTTTTATTTACTGTGAGTTAAAGTAGCCATCTGTATAACATCTGTAGGATTGGGGTTCTTGACATTTTAAGTGACACCAGTTCTTAACTAAAATTGTCAAAAAAGGAGGGGCATAAACCACAAGCCCTACATTATATATTTAAACACGGAGTGAATCAAAGTTGCAACTTCTGAAATAACGTATGACAGGCATTTTAAGGAATGACATTCTGAGGAGCACAACTGTCCTTTGAAAAAGGATTTTTTTTTAATGGTTTGAGCTCTTTGGTAAATGCCACTTGAGTGGATTATATTGCCTGGTATCACAGAGAAAAAATGTTCAGTCATTTAGGACCACAGTGGAAATAAAACCACATACATACTAATATTCATTACTGTTATATAATCTCATAAAGGTTTAATTTTAGTGAATAAAATATATAATAAATATTAGAAGTACGAGCATCTTTTCACATTTTCTCACTAAAAGTAAGTTATAGAGAAACCTTTTTACTTTTTATATATTATGAGTTGAGGAGATATTTTTAAGTCCTTATTTAATTATCATTGTATGTATACTTCTTTTCTCCAAATTAGAAGAAATACTTTTACTTTATTAAGCAATCGAGGAATAGAAAAGGAATACAGTGATTCAAAACTATCTAAGCTAGTGTAATTTTTTTTAAAAGACAGTTTGGCATTAGTATATTACAGATAAAAAGAATGGATCCAGTACTGTCAAACTGTAGCACATGATTAAAATAGCTTTTTTTTGCGCCAGAAGATGTTTCAATAAATACACAACTGTTTAGATTTCCCTCCAGCATCATCTACCAGGACAGGTTCTTCCTTAAGCTGTAGAAAGTCCTGCTGTGAAGGATGCAATCATCTCTGGGAACACACAGTACATTCTAGAACAATATTTTCTGAACTTTTTCAGTGTATATGAGTCTGTGGGCTTTGGTGCTCTCTTTGGCGTGTGTGTGTGTGTGTGTGTACCTAGATTCCTGTGGAGGGGAAAAGATTTAAATCTTCATTTAGTTTGGTAAACTTTTAAAAAATTGTCTATTAGGCACTGGAAGATTAATATAAACAATTTATGTCCTCCAAAAATCTAATTAAGGGAAGCTATCAGTAAAAACATACGGCTTATGCACCCTTGACGTCTTAGTACATGCACACTGTAAGATATGTAGATACTCCCATGTTTATATATTGTGTCCACCATAAAGCATGGAAATAAAAATGATTAGATACAAAGTAGTTGCTCATATATTTTCATCCTTATTGGCTTCATTTCCAAGGCTGCCCTGTTCTGTTTTCTTCTCTTCCTGGTGTTTATCACTGGTTTCAGGCAGATCCAGGTAAATATACACTTGAAAGAGAAGGATGTAGCATTATGAAGATTCCATGCCTGGATTGCTCTGGGAACACAGAGCAGCTACACTGGGCATGTGGTGGAAAGAGGCCAGCTAGAGAAAGGTATGGCATCAGATAGTAGGATATGACAGGATGGACCTGTGGAGGTGGCGGAGCAGATGGGAGAAGTGCTAGACATCTCAAAGCAGGGTTATCAGCACAGAGAGAGGCAAGGAGGTTGAGAGGTAGGGAAGAGATGGGAGGAGGAAGTCTTGAAATTGCATGATATAAAACACGGCTGTCAGTGTAGGACCTTCTCTAAAGGGGTCTAATGATGCACCAAATCAAGTCTACGCAATGGACAGAGATGCTCCAGAGCTCGGCTGATGTGACCACGTATTTCACAGGCTAGAACAAACTGCTGTCTCCTGAGCAGAAACAGTGTCATGAACTTAAGAGTGGAAGAGCTTTGACTCGGTTGTGGTACAAAGAATAGAATTAAGTTGTTTTACGATTGTCATAAATTGTCATCTGATTAAAACAATACCGAACTGGACACATAGGTATCTCCTTTGAAGGCTGAGTCTGTGTCTCCTTCAGCAGGGACACAGATCACGGCACCTGACCTCCCTAACAGGCGAGTCTCTCCCTGACTGAAGTTTATTATTTAGAACATATGTTCAAGAAGGGGACATGCCCACATTTACTAGCTGCGTGCCAAATTGCAATTTGCCCTGCCCATTTGGGAAACACATTTCTCTCTGCAGCAGCCGTGTGAAGTTCATGGTAAGGCTAGTGCAGCTGTGTGTGCCTTCTCAGGTCTTTCTGAGGAGGGGAGTCATGGGGTCCGGATGGAGCAGTAACCAGGACCGTTGAAAACCACATGCTCTGAGCCTTAACTACTTTGAATACATTCTCAGCGCCAGCGTTGCTTGACTGCACTCTGCCCGCTTCAGGAAGCCTGAGAGGATGAAACTAGAGAGCGGTGTCTCATCGCGGGTCTGTTCATGACGCATGTGAGATTTAATGCCTCAATCTGAAATCCTCATGTTCCTATTTGTAGGAATGATCAGAACATGAGGGATACTTGTGGTCACTTCCGATACTTTTCTTACAATGAAAATAAGTTATTTAAAACCGGGCATTTATTTTCTACCTACCATGTGTGAAGTATGTATGCGTGTATGTATGTATGTATGTATGTATGTATGTATGTATGTATGTAATGAGTTGGAAAAGGGAACTGGTGAGCTGCGCAATGGGTGAGGGTGCTTGTCTCTAGGCCTGACAACTTGGACTTACTCTCAGAGACACCACATGATGGAAAGAGAAAACTGACTCGTGCAGGTTGTCATCTGACCCTTGTGTACTCACCTTGGCACACACATGTGTGTGCAGGGGCACACACACACACACACACACACACACACACACACACACACGAAAATGTAATAAAAACTAAAGTGGAAAAGCCAACATCCTGCCCTCATGAAACCAACATCTTGGGAAGAATGACACCAAACAATGAATCACATACTAATTGAATTGTAGAGATTGGAATACAAGAAAAGTACAGAGTTAGGAAATGAGTTCGAGGCTAAAGGAAGGCTCCTGGCAGAAGTGACCTCTGATCTGCCATTTCTAAATGACAATGGATTAGCAAAATGTTTGCTTAATCAAATGTTTCAAATATCAAAACAATGCATTTACACTTGTAATATGTCTTGATATTTACGTGAGTGAAAAAGTAAGGTCCTTGTTTAAAACAAGGGCCAATTAAACATGTGCTCATAGACCAAGGGATTGACTTTAGAGAAAGGATACCCATGTAATCACCTTTAGTGTCTCCAGATGGACAACTCTCTATTTCAGGCTGTGAAATGGCTTCAATGTAGTCTGCAGAAATAGGTTGCAATCCACAGGTTTCTTCCGGGTGAATCAATAAATCACAATCCTGCATTAAAATTAAAAAAAAAAATAACTGTCATCATCATGAACAGATCACATGATAAGAAACCTAAACAATAGTATGCAAGGCAGAGGCCTGGAACTCACTGGGCAGCCAGCCTAGCCTACTTGGTGAGTTCCAGGCCAGTAAGAAACCTTGCCTCAAAAACATGGTTGGCTCCTGAGGTTGTTCCTTGACATCTCACACATGGACATCTGGATACACACATGTGCCTCTGTACATACAGTGTACATACACACACACACACACACACACACACACACACATACATACATACACAGTGGGGGGGAGAGAGAGAAGAGAGAGAGAGAGAGAGAGAGAGAGAGAGAGAGAGAGAGAGAGAGGGTTTTGTGACAAACAGCCTTTAAGGATGAAAGAAGTATAAAGTCAGTAGTGCTGGAAAGGTGATGCCCTTCCCCATCACTGGGTATACTATGTGCATATTTTACAAAATAAGAGAATAGAGAGATACATTGGAAAGAACTCACTGAACTTGGGAATTTTAGATCTAGCCATCTCACGAACTGGCTGGGATATCAAGTCACACTATCTAGTTTTCTTATTACAAAAGGGTAGAGAGAGGGGAGAGCAAAGAATTGCACCACATGAACTCAGGTTCCGTGGCAGACTGACTGCCTTCGGTGCCTGCACAGTAGTCACTCCTATTTCCTTCCTTCTTCCCTTCACTTTGCTTTGTGGTTATAGGTAGCTATGTGCTCCGTGTTTAAAATGAATCTATTTCCGGGCATTGCTGTTATCCAAGAACTGTGTGTGATCTCAGGTGTGGATTTCTGGAAAAGATTTATGTTCCAGTGAAACATTTCCCTTGTCTGTCTGTATTTCCTTCCACTTGATATGCAAATAGGAGACTAAAGAATATGCAGCCTTCTTGCAATCACCTTAGAGCAGGAAGGGTATAGAGGACACCATGGCTGCTCTGCTGACGATTTCACAATTAAAAAAAATATATAGAATACGTATAACTGGCAGATACCACAGTTGGGTTAAAATCTATTTGAATTTCACTTTTTCTAATTTTCTCTTTGGAAGAGAAAGTTAATACCACCGTGTCTATCTTACAAAAACCTTTCACGTGAGCTGGATTGCTGAGAAGCCTGTGCGTTCTGGTGTCAAGTTTTTTCTTCCTTGTAAAAAAGTTTCTAATGATTTAAATGTGAATTGATTTATTTGGAGCCGCATATGGATGTGCATGCCATAGGGCATGTGTAGAGGCCAGAGGACAGCTTGGCGGGAGGGAGATGAGGTGACAACTTGAAGGAACTGGTTTTCTCCTTCAGTGAGTTTCCCCAGGATTGAACTCAGGTCCTCAGTCCTCAGAGCAAGTGCCTTACCCACCGACTCATCTCAGTGGCTCCCAGAGTTTGGTCTTTGCTCTGTCTTTTTTGACTTCCTGCCCTTCAGGACAGGCTTGTGGTAGCTGGAACAACTAGTATGCACCATGAGGGGAAGTCCAGAGCTGTGATGATATAGATCAGACTTCCTTGATCTGCAGCCATTGCTGCTGGATGCTTTGATGTGTAAGAGCACTCACTTAAGTTCTTATTAGTCAGATTGGTGTTGCACACAAAACAGCCACATTTGACCTTACGAGTTTCCAACTTATAATCTGTCTTATACCCTCTAAGCTCCCCAGGAGCTCACACGAGCCTCTGTTTCTCCATCAGAGATGTTATCAGTCTCTCTTCATTTTCCCTAACATCCAAGGAATCCCCACACCTTTGCTCACGCTGTGTGTCTCTGACATCATTCCTTTCTCTCTCGACTCCATGTGGTCCTGGGCATTATATTCATTCACCATAGGAATTGCTTTGACCTCTTCATGGATATCTCTTGCCAGACCTATTGCTGGTTCATGCATCCGTTTCCTGTATTGTTGCTAAATATCTTTCCCAGATGCTAAATCCTAATTAGTTCCTTTTCTGCTCGAATCCGTTCTGTAGATTGCCTTGCATGGACTCCACTTGGCCCAAATAACTGGTTTGTCCAGGGGCATCTTTCTCTATTTGTTCTGTGCTTTCACACACACAGCTGTCTGCTCCATCACTTGCTTAACATCGACTCCTACTCCACACCTGTCTTCCATCTATGCCTCTTTTGAAGAGCTGGCTCCTATGCTCTAATGCTGGGCGTGTGTGGACTTATTCTTTTCTTATTGTCCTATGGTTGCTTTCTTTATCAGCCTTTTCCTATGAGGACAGAAAGCCTGACTTCTAGTTTATCGCTTTTATCTTTATTGTGTGTCACTGGGAACACAGCAGATATGTGAATAAATACTGTTAAGCCATAGATGTATCATGAGGGACCCAGAAGGTTTGGTGTGTGGCTCTGAACTCAGAGCTACAGTTATGTTGTTATCTTCCAATAGTGAGGAGAAAAGAGACACATTTAACTGATGGTATTTCACTAGGGTCTTCTAAGAAGTTTTTCTTAAGAACTTGCATTTCTTTTATGTAGAAAATGTTCTAAAAGATGATCCCTAAACTGTAGAACTCAACAAAAATTAAAACGAAACTAAATGAAACATGTAGAATATTGTTGGCAAATATAGCTTAAAGCACTAGAAAAATGATAACTCCCGACATAAAGTAATTTTTTTTTCTGAAAAAAATTCACCATAATTATCCTCTGAGAAACTTTCATGGTGCCCTGTAAGATATGATATTCTACAATGAGTACGTAATTAAACAATTAAGTATGTAATTAAGTAATTAAGTTTTGAGATTTGGTGGGTTCTTCGGTAAAAATCAGTGTACAATTTTTATTTTGAAATCTTTATTTTCTTTTTGCAAGAAGATAGTTTTCTTAAACAAATATTAAAAAAATAAGTTTATATGTCCTCAGATGAATGTCACTCAAATTTTAGAGGCTTATTAAGAAAAACTTCACCATAAATAAGTGTGACTTGATGCAATACTCAAATGGATATGGTCATTTATGCACTTCGGATTTGTGGGGGTTTATTGTTATAAAAGTTCCATATTAATAAGTGTGAGAAGACATATTAACAAAGCATACTTAGTCAATTATGTGTTGAATAACTCTTCTGTGAATAGTAGGATGAATATTCAGTTACTAGTTGGACTTCTAAGATGCTTTCCTCATGAAAAAAATCCCAATAAAAACTTCTTGTTCTCTGGTATAAAACTGAAGCACAAGAATCACAATAATGATAATTGAAATCACTAAGCATTTCTTAGCATCTTTTATACACCGATCCTCGTGTTGGGTAAGCTATGAATATTATCTTTTTCTTCATGTGTAGAGGTCATCCATTTAGAGATAAGAAAAGAGAAAATGTGAGGTAGGATTTAAACTCAGGTCTGCCTCACGTTGAAACTCAGCTACCTCACCTCAGAGTCTAGATGAGGTCACTAAAGAGCAAGACGCTATGTCTGTCACCGGAGTTGAGACTTTCAGGGAACAATCCAGGACTTTTACTGCTTTGCTTTGCCCCAGCCCCAGCTGTAATTTGGTTGGTCAAGATTTGGCTATACATGGGCTGAGTTTGGTGTACATTAATTTATGATGTGAGCCACAACACCGTGATTGTGTGTCATGATCATGGGCATGTGATAATCATTTTAAACATGGGCCTCAATTGAAATTAATGTCAATGGTATGGAATCAATGAAAAGAAAGATTCATTTAAGGACAGATTCCAATTCCAGTTAATAGGCCACTGGAAGAAAGACAAATGAGAAATAAAAATAAGCATGTCTTACAGAAAGCCTGGCATGGTACAGTTCCAAACTATCAGACAACATGTGCCCATTGGTGCAGCAGTGGCATGAAGATTATAAGGGTAACCAACCACTTTGGGCTTGTATGTGAGACCAAAAGGCTGACAATAAGTGACAATCGAATGTAGTCAGCTCTAGATGGTACATCTATGTCAAATCCCTTCCTAAGGGGAGGAGATTTGGGAACATGACAGAACAGAATTCAGAATGTATATAAGAGTCAGAAGGAAAGTAAGAGTCCTTTGACCTTCTGTCTCTTGGACATGACATTGACATTTCATTCATGAACTCATTGTAGATATGGTTATCTCTATAAGACCTGTACCTCTAATACACACAGTGAAGAGCCACCACAGAATAAGAGACCACTGTGTTTCTTCGCTAAGCAAGTATCAATGAGAATGTGGCCATAGAGTGTATTATAAAAATACTGTTAAGTTAGTCTGCGAAGCCTCAGGAGGAAGGGAAACTGAAACAAATCACAAGCAGATGAATTCATTACTTTCCATTAAATATATTAATTTGACATCAATATTTGGAATACGTCTCCATATTTCTCACGCATTCCACATCTCTAAGCTAATATGAAATTTTATTTTCAACTTAGACCTCAAATCAGCTGAGATGGGGCCACTGTGGTCCTGAATGCTGAAGTCTACACTGAAGAAACATCCACACACGTGTCTCTGGGCTTTATAGAATTCAGTCTGGAAAATCTGGGATCTGGGGCTTGTGAATGACTAATACATGCCACTTCCGGGGATCTAGAAACCCCAAGGAAAGCAGCCTTTATTGTGGTTGCTTAGCACTTTTGGTTTTGGTTCCAGCTGGAATCCAGAAGGATAGATATAAAGGCAAACGAGAAGGAAAACTGAATTTATGTGTTGGGATGTCTGAAAGTGCTCAGCCCCTTTTGGTTCGCGAACAAAGCCAGGCAGAGCTGGAACAGCACGTGCTGCTTTGCACTGTCTTGCACTTTGAAGAATCTGGATCTGTTTGGAAAAAGTCAAAACACTAACAACAAACACAACAACATCAAGGAAAGGTTATTTCCTATTCCAAAGAGCAAACCTAGGCTTTGTAGATTAAAGCTTAAAGAGCAATGACTGGAAATAGCCTGTAGGCCACAGAGATGTTTCTAAAGACAACTGTGAGGGAATGTGTGCTTACCAGTAATGGAGAGGATAAACATAACGGATGTTTTCCATATATTAAATAATAAACAGTCCTGCCCAGGAGACACTGATTAGTCATACTGAAAATACTTGCTGTTACAAGTATTTCAGCTTGGACTTTGACACTAGTTAATTGTCCAATGAGCAGGCAGGCCAGATTGTAGTCCTTAAAGATGTGGCTCTAGCAGGGCACATTCTGTCTGAGTGGCACCAACAGAGTTGACTATCTAATAAAACATGCAGTTACGTTAGCCTTGGGCCATTTGTATATTTTCCATCTGTATTTATCAGGGGAACATACACATATACTAACATATGTAACACATATACTAACACATGTAACACTAACACACACACACACACACACACACACACACACACACACACAACCATCAGTGATCTTGAGACATGTGATACTTTAAACCTGAAAGACTTTAAACTTTAAACATCTGTGAACCAGATTAGATTTGCCTTAAATCCAGGTGCAGTGCTGATTTTTTCCACACCTGCTTTCAGAAGCAGAGGGATGCTGGGATGCTGGGATACCTATCAAAGAGTGAGAGGGCCTCAATCCAGTTGCCAGCCATCATATTCTATTGAATTTGTCATAGACCACATTGACTGAGCAAAATCAATCCTTCCACACTGTCCTTAGAGATACTTATGATGCAAGCATGAACACAGAGTACGTATTGGATTAAAGCATATACTAGTATCCATGGACTATTGGTACAACTTCACAGAGAACCAATACCTTGAAGAAGTTTTAAAAGAAGATGCCAGGAAACAAAATAACAGCATCTTCTAAAGATATCTGTTGACTTAAAGAAAGGCAGTACTACTTAACATAGATTAGTATGGAACCAACTAAAAGCAACAAGAAGAAAAGCCCATGAAACTTTTTAGGGAGGTACATTACTTTGACACCTCAAGCCTGGCTCATAAACCTTTGCTTGACCCCTAAAACAAATCTGACTTCTAGTATTGTTCTAATAAAAGTTGTACTGTCAGTCGAGCAGTGGTGGCGCACACCTTTAATCCCAGCACTTGGGAGGCAGAGGCAGGTGGATCTCTGAGTTTGAGGCCAGCCTGGTCTACAGAGTGAGTTCCAGGACAGCCAGGGCTACACAGAGAAACCCTGTCTCGAAAAACTGAAAAAAACAAAAACAAACAAACAAAAAAACCAACCAACCAAACAAACAAACAAAAAAACCAAAACCCAAAAGGTTGTACTGTCCTCTAACTAGACCATATTGCCAGATATGTTCACATCTGGGTAATAATTAAGGTAAAACTTCCTCTAAAGGACAGGATTTCAAGTGCTTTCTCTAAAGATTAGTATTAGCTGAGCTGACTAGAGAGCTCCATCAATGTTCAAATGAGGAGTCCTTGTAAATTCTCCACTGAATAAACAGTGTGGACAGTGGGCCACTGTGGCTTTGGTCCTTCTCTTGCTTGAAAGGGTGTTTTCTTTGTGGTTTGGAGTTTGGAGTAACCTTGACACATATCTTTTTTGACTACAGGTCATAGGGACTACAGTCAGGGGGAAACAAAACCAGTAAATTTCTCAGAAATCTTAGAACAGTTCCTGGCATATAGAAATATCTACATTTTATTATTAGTGTTATTGTTAATGATACATTTTCATTGTTATTATTCTTTTTTTGAGGCTGACTTTCTACTTAGTACTTAAATAGCTAGAAGCTTACAGTAAAAAGAAACATGTAAGCCATTGCCTTAAAAAATTCATTCAGTCTATTTTAAACAACAGCAAAACACCCCTTTACACTACCATGTAAGTGTTTTACTTTTGTAATTAATCACAAAAGTAAAAGAAAGTGTTTATTTTCTACAGAAAAAAAGTCTTTGAATTTATTGTTCTACCATTAATTTCCTTACTGATAAAGTAAATTATCTCTGGCATTTTAGAAGTGGGGTAGGCTCATTTTTCACATTTCTCATTTGATAAACATAGTAGCAAGGATTATTGGGACAAGGTGTATGTTGTTTTATAATAAAGTCTTATAAAATATCTGAATTATGAGCGATTAGAAACATTCTACCACTACATATGAAAATTCTGGTAATTAATAATGGGAAAATGATTTGTAATTTTATAAAACAATAGCATTTAAAAATTCCAGGATAAACATTTGTATGATATAAAATATCATACATAATTTGTATGATATAAAATATCATACTTGGGTTGTATAAAACTGGATAGTGTATTTCATTTCACTCTATAATTTATCCTTCCAAAGTACTAATAATAAAATCAACAAAATATTTTCAACCATATGAGAGATACTATAACAAATCAAAATAGTTTTATCTTTATAATTTATTGTTGAAATCTACCATGTTTTATGTCTTCAATTTCTTGAGACAACCCACCATATTACATAAAAGAAAATCATACAAATTAAAATTCACGACAGATAAAAAAAACCAAAAAACCAAAAAAACCAAAACAAAAAAATTTATTCAGGCCTCTGAATAGATTTAAGTGATGTTGAAGTTCACAATAAGTCCTTGACTTTTAGTTTTGGGTTAAATTTCACTGTAAAGAATTGATGTCAGTAGCATTCTCCCACATAACCGTTTAGGAACTGGAATCTACTTTTTGCTATATGTAATGTCAAATAATGATACGAAGACAAATTATAATTAGTGCATTAAAACATGAATCAAAAGGCAGGGTGGTACTCAGTGGGTAAACACATTTGTGTAAAACTGAGAACCTGAGTTACATCCTGAGAGCCTGCACAAAAAGCCACACATAGTATTGTACATCTGTAACCCAAGCACTTTTTTGAAAAATGGAAGCAGAGACAAGAAAATTTTACAGAAATGTTGTCAGCTATCCTAGTTCACCCACATTAAAAAATGAAACAACAGCACAGCTCTCAAAAGCTGTACACTGATGTCCACATGTGCTTCATAGTAGATGTCATCTACACTCACTAATATTACACACACACACACACACACACACACACACACATACACACACACCAGAGCAAACACCGCTAATGCCAGAATTGAGGTCAATGACTGAAGTTTAGTTTTGTTAAAAATACATAATCCAAATTACAGGTATTGAGTGATCCAAGTATTTTGGACAATTATGCAAATATGCAGCATGTGTGGTTCATTTTTAAACGCTTTATGAAATGATAGACTATATTTATTTTTCAAGATGCCATAACAAATACTTGTCAGCAATGAATGGTATTTTATCTAATGGACCTATTCGGTGTTTAGCATAAGGCCTGATGTATAAAAGGTGTTTAGTGCCTGTTTATTGCATTAGTGGATGGAGAGAAATGTGGAATGCCACTCATTTCTGGAACAGAGCCCACAGCGTGGACCTCAGACACTAGGTTTCCTGGTAGTGTGCACTTACTAGATAAGCCCCACTGTCATAACCATAAACACATGGCATCTGACCATGACCAATCAACATACAAACTCCTTAGCATAGAGCTGAAGCCTGTTTTTCACTACTTATTTTAGGTAGATATGTTCCAAGTCAAATATATTATGATGAAAATGAATTGTTTTGTTACATTACACATCTTGAACTCAGAAGTTTTACTTTCTACTGAAATGTTAATAGTAGTGGCTTAGTACGAAACAATTTTTCAAAGTTTTCTCCCTGATTGTCATGAGGTTCATCTACTCATTTTGAGTTAAACTCAAAAGATCTTAGGAAGTAAGTGATTTTTTTTTTTGTCTAGGGGACATGCTAATTCTTTCAAAACTAAATATCCAAACTATGAAGAGATTGTGAGATCAAAGGTTTATATTCATCTTTACTTCCAAAGTATGCTACTACTTAAAATCCTAAGTATTGAGGTCTGAAGAGATGGATCAGCAGTGAAAAATACGTGCTGCTCTTCCAGAAGATCTAAGTATGGCTCCTGCACTTCCTGTATTTGGTTCCCAGCACCCATGTCAGGCAGCTCACAACTGCTTGTAATTCCTGCTCAGGGGATTCAAGCCCTATTCTGGACTCCCTTAGCACATGCCCAAACTTGCACTTACATGCACAAACTTATATGCACAAACATGAATCCCCAAATACATATGGAACATAATTATAACAATGACAGGCACAGTTGTCTATGTAAGGTTTAATACATGTGAATCGGAATTGGTCTAGAGCCATCTAAAGGTAACTTCTGCAGTATCACGCAGAGAAAATGTAATGTGTGACGGAAAACCCAGCAGACACTGTCCTCATTGAGGGAACAAGAGAAACAGACATTTGCGGTACACCTTGTTTTTTCTTTGAGAGTCACAATGCTGCTCTGTGTGGCCTGGCCTTTTGGTTGTTGGTCTTCTTGATCCTCTTCCTGAGTGCTAGGTTTACCAATGTGCATCATCACGCCAGTCACCCCAGGACTCTTGTCCCAACTGTGTTGCTTCATCTGCACAAACTACCATCTAATTCCAAACTCAGATATATTTTATGAAATAGCTGACCTTCGTTCATCAAATGGCAAGGTCACAGAAGACAAAAACAATGGAATAGCCGCAGATGAGAGAAGACTGAGACATGACAACTAACAGCAGCATGGAACTCTTGATTAGATCCTGTAACTACCCCCTGCCCAGTGCCTCCCAGAGCAACCCATGTTACAAAACAAACCCAACCCAACCCACTAGTTAACTTCTCAGCATCAATAACCACACTATTTAAACGTTAGAGGAAGCTGGGTAAAGAGACTCTGGCAACTTTCCGTAAGTTCGAAATCAACTTTTTAAAATGAAAACTTGAGCCTAGTACAGTTTGGAAAATTTTCTAGAAGACAGAGTACATTCATAGGAGAAGAATGTTCTAACCTGTATGAAAGAAAGATGGCTTTTAAAACCATCTGCTGAAGTTTGTTTTTGAATATTAAATCATTTGTGAGTGATATGTCTCTGTGTGGTGCATATCTGGACTTCACAGGCTTGTACTCACACGTTACATTTCCACACAGACACATATACACATAATTAAAAATAAGCCAAAAGCAAAGAATTGTGGCAGGATATTGGCTGAGGAAGAGCCAAGGTAGCTACAATCTTACGGGTCAGAGTTTTGTGAGCTCTCTCTTTTCCAAGAAGGTTGTGAGGGAGAGAGAGAGAGAGAGAGAGAGAGAGAGAGAGAGAGAGAGAGAGAG
>JANHMN010000016.1:30237926-30260146 GCA_030674055.1 Rhabdomys pumilio | reverse complement strand
AGAGAGAGAGAGAGAGAGAGAGAGAGAGAGAGAGAGAGAGAGAGAGAAGAGAGAGAGGGAGAGAGAGAGAGGAGGAGGAGGAGGAGAGAGAGGAGAGGGAGAGATCCATTTATAACAAACTAAGCTTACAGGAAGCCCTTTGGGTAGGTACTTGCACTGAATTTTTCCAGCTGTTTCCAGCAGACATTACTCTCCCTGCTCACCAGATGAGGAAACCAGAGCTCGAAAAGTTTGCTTTTCTGAAGTCACACAGCTCAATAAGCAAACAATTAGCATTTGAACTACAGTTTTATCTGACTTCAAACTCATGTTCCACACACTGCAAAACAAAACCAGGCAAAGCAGAGCATGCTGTACCAAAAAACAAAGGCTGTGTTTGGGAAACACTTACAGACCAATTAAAACCTCATCAGGGAAGACTCTTGGTGATGGCAGATGGTCTCTCTAAACACAGACAGCTGCGCTCGAAATGCTTACAGTTGGTCATGAATGAGACCAGGCAAGACTATGAATAGTTCAGGCCAGATTCACCCCTTCTGGAAACAACTAAGCCTCAAAGCCTCAAAGCACTTTCCCAATTCACACCACACCACTCCTGTAATTTTTATATCCAAAATTAGTCATTAAGTGAAGATTTGAATTTAATTCCCATGGTAGACAGTGATTTTTTATTTTTCAGATTGACAATCATAAAGGATAATATCTGTTCCATCGAGGTCCATCTATCACGTGTTTTCAGTTCTCCCATGAAGTCATGGGAGGACAGTCCACTGGCTACGGAAGTTGATAGTTTATGACATTTACCCATTTGTTTTTTTTTTTCTTTATCGACTCCCTGGACAGACATTTGTTTAACATCTACATGAGCCAACCACAGTCCCAGCCCTCACGGAGTTCTAGCAGAGAAAACAGGTATGTAAACACACCAGCGCTCCACAGAACTGAACGCCTTAACGAAGATTGCTCCAGACAGCGTTGGCTCGAAGGAGCGCAATCGACGCTGCTTCACAAAGGGGATGCTTCATTTTGAGCCGGACACACTGAGATTTACAAGACAAGCAGGGATGATGGCTTTCCTAACAGGATTTTTAAAAAACGTAGCTGGAGATGAGAGAGACCCAGAACAGCAAATTCTCTCCTGCATTGATGTCTTCAGAGACCTGGGCATCTTTAATATCTCAGATTGACTGAACCTGGGTTTTTAAATTGCTACTTTTTCTTCCTGCCTGTGCCCATTAGTTTGTGATTCAGTCCGTAGCCATAAAATACAGGGGACAATCTGGAACAGATTGGAAATGGATCTTGTCAAGTTGTGTTTGGGGGCTGCGTAAAGCACATGGTGTCAGTTACAATATTCTGAGGCAGTCTGTTCGAAACCCAACCCAGGCGTATCAGTTCCGGTTTTGATAATGTCGGTTATCTTCCAGAGTGCCCAGGGAGGAGCTGGCATTTTCCTGTGGAAAATGTTATTGTCCTTGGCACGCAATATACATGGAAAGATAGCTTGTTTTAAATGAAAGAACTTGGGAGTCTGTGGCCTCAGATAAAAAAGAACGTGTCCTGGAGAAATGTCAAGGTATAAGATTGTCATTTTGGCTTGTCTTAAATTCCCCATGGGCTTTTAATTAGCTCATTATTTCCTGAACTTGAATGCTGTGGCTGTGATTGATCATTACAGTTAAGCAGTTGTCACAACTCACTGTGTGGCATAGTTGAGACGACTGTTTTATTGAAAGCCAAGTCTGGCCAGTGTGTTTGTATAAATCACTTATCTGTAAGTCTCGACATCTTTAGTCTCAAAAGGCAGATGCTATGAGTTTGCCCCAGGTTGCTCTTCTCTTCCTCCTGATGCCACTGGGCCTCACCTCTTCTGCTATGTGCCTTCTGGTTGTTGCTTCCTTCTTGCTTATAGCCACACAGCTTTTCAAGCTGAGCTCAGAGTATAACACTTGTCTGCACTAGACAACAGGTGTTTTGGGATCCTTGTTGTCACCCACCAGATATCCCTGCCTCCTTCAACAGAGTGTAGCTACACTCCTTTAAAGTCAAAGGCTTGATTTTCTTCTAGAGAATTCTGCTGCTGAACTCTGCCCAGATCTGGCACTGTGGCTTACTCGGCAGTGTTTTATTCCTTTAAAGACTAACGATATCTGAACATTCTACGACTCCAGCTAACGCTGACAGGTTCAAACCCACATGGACACAGCACAGCACACTTGTAACTAATGCTCAGATCTATTCCCTCTCCCCACATAATACTTTTAATTAGAGCTGTGTGTATGGTTATCTGGTTAACAGTGGTGACTGATCTTGAGGAGAAATAACCATCTAAAAAGATAAACTGCTCAGTAGATGATGGCTTCTTTTTAAAGTTTATTGGCATAAAAAGTTATATAAGGATTCATAGAAAGACCCTATGATTCCCAACATGTTTTTCATAAAATGGGGGGGGGGGACGACAATTCATTTGTTATCTCATTGGAGAGAGGCTGACTTTGCTGAGGAGATTGATATTTTGCATGAAATGTCTTTAACCGTGAAAGAATTTATAACTAGGCCATCTTTATAAACTTAGCTTTTTGTCCAAAGATATCTCCCAATGGGGAGAGTGGCTGGAGAGATGGCTCAGTGGTTTAGAAAACTAGCCTATTTTGCCGAAGACCTGAGTTATTTCCCAGAATCCACCTCAGCTCACAACTACTTGGAACGTCATAACCCATAACAGATGGCTCATAACCACCTGTAACTCCAGCATTATGGGGTGCAACGTCCTCTACCAGCATACATGGGTACCCATACATACATGACATACACATATACACATAAATAAAAGTTTAATAATATCCCTTGGGGTCATTTATTCTGTTGCAGCAAAGATCAAAACAAAAGAAAATACCACAAAGCTATGGAAACAATTGCTATGCATTCACTAAGCTCTTAGTGCATAAACAAAAGAAATACCTTATGATGACAGACATGTACTGGCACAACTAAGAAATCACTCCTAGTCCTTGAGTTAGTTGAAAAGTTTCTTTTTTGAGTAAGTCATATACTATGAACATGAAACAATCACTATTCTGTGAACGCATCTACTTCTTCGTTTACAGTGATTTTTCTTTGTGTCAATAGTGAAGCCATTCGTCAGACAGCATGCAATGAGAGTAAACGTAACTTTCAAAGTCTATCTTCAATGCTTACAACATCAAAATATACAGACAACATGCCATATATATTATACTATGATGTGTGCGGCAAGGCTAGGGATAATATATACTGTGCTCTTTGTGAAAGAAAACCAATAAAAATGTTGAAAAGAAAGTTATATTTTAATTAGGTCTGGGGAGTTTTTCATTTTACAAAATACACTTCCATAGCGTAAATGAATTTTTGTGATATTAATATTCACAATGCCTGAGTGTCTATTTTGGCCTACTTAATGCTTGCTCTTCAGAGAAATAGAGATCAAAGATTCTTAATGATCTGTTTGGGACTTATTAAATGAGAAATGTCATTTATTTTGCCTTGATTGGCATCTCAATGAAAGCTTTTTGTCCTATTTCTGTAAGTTCGGTTATTTTTTTTTCTTTTGAGACAAAGTCTAACAAAGCCTAGGTTGTCCTAGAACTTACCATGTAGCCAAGGGTGACATTGAATTTCTGATCAACCTTCCTCCACCTCCCAAGTACACCAGCCATGATGAGTTTATGAGGGGCTGGGCATCGATCCAAGGTGACCATGATTTATATTTCTCCTCCTCCTCATCTTCCTCCTCCTCCTCCTCCTTTTCCTCCTCCTCCTCCTCCTCCTTCTCCTCCTCCTCCTCTTCCTCCTCCTCCTCTTCCTCCTCCTCTTCCTCCTCCTCCCCTTCCTCCTCCTCCTCTTCCTCTTCCTCCTCTTCCTCCTTTTTTCTCCCCCTCTTTCTCTTCCTCCTCCTCCTCCTCCTCCTCCTCCTTTTCTTCTTCCTCCTCTTCCTCCTTTTTTTCTCCTCCTCTTTCTCCTCTTCCTCCTCCTTCTCCTCCTTCTTCCAGCAAGATGCTGCATCTTGGCTGTTTTCTAAACACAGAATTAGATGGAAGATAGATCGAAGATGATGTTTTTGGTTTCCTACAAAAGAAGTAGATTACAGGATTTGACCGAGAGCAAAAGCTTCAGAGAACAGCTGTGCAAGCTGCTCCCTGTCTGCAGGCATCATCTTTGCTCAGTGCAATTCTTAGACATAGGTCCTTGCTCAGTGCAAAGCTAACTCTCATCAGCCTGGTTAAGCCAATATATTGGCTGGGGAAACTTCAGCTTTTGACTTGCTCCCAACTGGGTTTTAAAGAGCGGTTTACTGTCTGGGTATTTAACATGTAATTGGTCTGAAAAATTCATGCAGGATTCTGTGTCACCAAAGTTTCGGGATTTGGTAGAATGTTAGCTGGAAGCTGGAAACTACCAGAGCCTCAGTGCTTCTGTGTGGATTTTTAGAAAAATAAGCAAAGTGGGACAGAGTGAGTTTTATTTCTTTATATTAAATCATATGTCATTCCACTGTTCATCTCAGAACTCCTAAAGGAGTGATTTATTACAGTCGTAACACAGAGCTCAGTTTTCTGGGAAAAAAAAATTACAGTGAGAAATACTGTGCCAAAAACTTCTAAAATTGAGAAGAAAAAGAGAATCTTCCCATGTGCCTGGAGACAGACTTTCTTGAATACCATCTAAGGAATTATCCTAAAATCTTACAACGGTGTGAAAAATGAACAAAGAATCCATAATTCCTCATGGGGAAAGAGTCAAAGGGGATGAAATAGTTAACTTATTAAAAAATGAAAGCTTTGCTTCATTGACAGATAACTGAGAGTCGTAAGTTCCCGAGCTGCAATAAATGTTACTTAATTTCTCTGTTTCTGATTAGTAATGAGCCGTGTTTCTAATGGCCTTATAAAACACAGAAAGGGTTTTCATGCTTGATGATATCTATAGATTCAAAAAAAAACCCTTCAAATATAAGAAAAGTTATAATCATTTTTCCCGTTAATTGATTCCAATGCTCGGTTTTGTAGTGTTTAAGCTGTATACAACATCATTATGAAGGAAATAAGTGTGATTAGCTTTTTCCTGAATGGCTAATGAACTGTGTTACAAAGAAGAAAGGCAGCGTTTTATGGTGGTGGTCTGCAGTTCCCATTGAGTCATCAAGATTAAGCAATGACTTTCTTAGGGTTATATTTATCTGACCATTTCAGCAGGAAAAGAACATTAATGACTGCAGAAAGCTTCCACACATGTTACACAGAGAGGACTATATAAGTCTCTATTATTCCTGCCTGTAAATGACTACATGTCTAGCACTCGCCTGAAGCAGAGCTGGCTGCTGGGGATGCTTAACCTGCATCGTGGGTTTAATGAAGCTTTAACTTTGTGTGCATGATTCTTTCCATTTCAAACTAGTATTGTATCCAGGGAGCTGAGATGATGCACTTCTCTGGATGGACTCATCTTGGCTACTGACTAATGCTCTGTGAAGTGACAGGTAAAACAATGTGGACACCACTTGGGTTCTTTAATTTGCCCTGCCCTTTGCTCTGAGGACTACCTTTCGATGAGGAGCAGCAGAAACATTTAACTCAAGTCTCCGAGGCTGAGATAGGGTGTATGCTGACCCTCAGACGTGAGCAAGTATTTTCATCTACAGTTGACCACTGCCTTTCCCAGGTGACCAAAACAATAATCTTCCTGACATCTTCAGTTTGGAGATCTTTCCCTTTAGCATTCTGAGCCCTTGAAGATCGTTCTTATCACTCAGAAAAATCCTCTTTTATGAGAATGGAATTTAGACTTTCAGCCTTCTCGGGTCACCACAAGAAGAAAGCAATGGATATTACAACTTTAGAAAAATGTCTTTAATATTTATGCATGTGTATGCAAATGTGCATGGCTGTGTAGGTGCTTGTGGAGGCCAGAGGAGGAGTCAGATTCCCTGGGCTGGAGTTCCAGGTGGTTGTGAACTACGTGACAAGGGATCTGGGAATCCAATTCTGATCCTCTAGAAGAGCAGCAAACACACTTAACCACCATCTCTCCATGCAAAGTATTTTAACATTTTACAACTTTAAAACATTACAATATAACGGCACAATTTCTCCCCTTCCTCCATCCAGTAATTCTCCACTTATGGGTCGTGACTCCTCTGGGACTTGCCTATCAGCTATCCTGCATATCAGATATTTGTATTAGAATTCATCAGAGTAGCAAAATTTACAGTCCTGAAGTGGCAATGAGATAATACTGTGGTTGGGGTCACCACAACACAAGGAACTGTATTCAAGGGTTGTAGCATTGGGAAGCTGGGAGAACCACTCTTCTAAGCCCTCGAATGTACCCCAGCTGTCCCTCTCAAATTACCAGTAGTCTTTCCTCTTACCTTTACAGGCATAAATATACAAATGAAACCTGCCAAGTCTGTTTAGTATTGTTTGTGCCTATATTATTTCAAGGCTGATAGCTTGGGGTTGGATAACCAGTTAGGGCTCTCATTAGATAACTACTTAGTAAGACTAATTCTTCCTCTAGCATTCATTAATTGCTCAGAGTTCTTTGTCTATGGGTGAAGCACCATGACATTTTCCCCGTCTACATTAGCATGTCCATTGATATTGTCATAGTTCAGGACTTATTTAGGAAGCCATATTGTTAAGGCATAATGGGTATGGCTTCCCTGTCAAATTTTAGGAGACACAGTCTCACAATTTCTGGTTATCTGGCTCTTACAATCTTTCCACTCCATCTTCCACAATGCTCCCTGAGCCTATTTTACAACTTCAAAACATTAAAATATAATTGCACACAATGTTCAGTGTAGGGCCTGTTGTAGCTGTATCCACTGGGATCAGGCAGCCTGTGACAAATTGCTCTCTTTGTTTTGAGCAGCTGTGGCTTCTGTAATGGTTACCTAAACTTCAGCTGAGCCTTAGTTTGTAGTCTAAGCTCTCCTTTCGAATTTGGGAGTAAATTTTTGCAACTGAAACATGACTAAATAGGTGAAGGAATCTGGGTGCCCACTTCTTTCTGGAGGTGTGTGTATCTAAGGTGCTGTAGATGCTGTTATGTCTCCTCTATAAGAGCCCACGTATGCTTCAGCTCCCTGACAGTGAAGAAATGAGCTACATGGGAATAGATGTACATACAGGAACCCTGAGGGAAGTGGATGATGAACCCTCTCTGGTCCTTTGCAGTAACAGCTACAGAATTAGACCCAGCTCTACCGCGTTGGACCAAACTAACAATTTCCAATCTTATTTAAGTTCTTATTTTCCTATGCCTTCTATTCTTCTTTCACTCAACATCAAATTAAAACATGACCCCTCGTTTTTCTCTTTATCATCCCCCACTTTTGTCATGCCTATTTTTATCCCGTTATGAAATTATTAACAATACCATTGGCCTTGTTTCTTTCAAACAAGAAGCTGAGTTCCAGCGCACTCGAAATCAGAAGGAGTACAGGATTATGGGCTTCTACACTGAGAGCAGCTGGTGTCTTAAGTGACTCAATTAAAGGACACTGTGGTAGTATAGAATGTTGCACTGGTAGAGTGGAAGCTGTGCTCCCGGACACTTACAAATGACAGAGGTCAGGGAGAGATGGTAAGACGGCCCTGGGAGTATCAAACATAAACAATTATTTTCAAATTCAGAGATGACTTGAATGTTTATTGACAGATGGAAGCAACCGAAAGTTGAGTATGACATGAGTATGACAGTGAACTTGCTGAATGAGGGTTGCTAGGAGCTAGGAGATAGTGAGCTCTGAAGAAAGAAGACGGAGAGGGAGGAGGGCTGCTTCTTCTTAAGAGAGAGAGGAGAGATCTTTGGTAGTATACAACACTGGTCTCAACCTTCCTACTGTTGTGGCCCTTTAATACAGTTCCTCCTCTTGTGGTGACTGCCAACCATACAATTACTTTTGTTGCTACTTCATAACTGTAATTTGATCCTTTCATGAATCATAATGTAAATACCTGATATGCAGGATGTCTGATACGTGACCCCTGGGGGGTCATTTGACCCCCAAAGGCATCTCAGAGAACCGCCACTATAGAAGGATTTGGAGACATTGTGGGTTTATACCAGCTGGCTTTGATCTTGCTAATGATCTGCTGAGACTTGAGGCACAGGAACGGAAGCTTGAGAAGAAAAGGAAAGATCTGAAAAGGCTGGGTCATGTCCTCTGGTGGTGGGCCAGGTGTGTCATCTTTATTTATGATGGGCAGCAAGTCAGCAGGTCTTAAAATAGGAGCAACTGGGCTCAGAAATTAACAAGGGGCTATGCTTGAAGGAAGGAATATTTCTAGAAGACAAATGTGATTGGTGAGTGTGTAAGCAAGCGTGTCTGAAAATGTACTGAAAATGCATAGCCCTTTTGGAATCCTTTGGAAAACGTATTATTTACCAGTAGAGTCGACTACCTAACAGCCTTGCTGTGTTTGGAATCCATCAATGCACGTAACAAACCTATCCACTGTTCGTGCTCTCGTGTGCTGTCAGGAACAACAGAAAACCGAACACCTTTTGACTTCAGGTCAGGGTTTTGCTAGTTGAGTAGCGGCCTACCTTACCTCATTTGCTAAGAGTGTCAGCAGAGTTAAACATTTCAGATACTACTTTGTAGGTTTTGACCTGTACCTCTGCACCCAGCGCTGTTAACCACTGATGCCTGGCCTAGCTCTCTCTTTATTTTCTTGTTTTCAAATTCTATGTATGAGACTGTGCAGTCTTTTTCTTTCAAAAGTCAATAGTTAGGTGCCATGAATATACTAATTTGTTCTACTATAGTAACCAGTTTATTAGGCATATCCTATAACATGATGCTGTGGGTCTTAATCACTAACTCCAAATAATATCCTATGGATCTCTTAGACCTGGATTCTCTTAGTGCACAGCATTCCTAAAAGGAAAGGCAGCCATTGCTACTCAGTGGGGAGCAGAGAGCACGGCTTCCCACCGTGTTTATGTTAACCTTGCCATTTCCTCATATCGTCAGTTACTGGTCACTATTCCTGTGGCTGGCTTCTATGATGAAGACATCAGTGTTAATTCCAGCAGAGGCACAACACAGCAGCCAAGTGCAAACCACCAGAGTTCTTTGATCTTCAGCCTGGTGCATTCCTTGGGTGGCCATAACATTGGAAGGACACACTAAAAGATTATGTCAGGTCAAGGGTCATGTTCTGGAGAGGATTTCTGGGAGCATGAAGAAAACTGCCTTTTCTTGGTAATGTCTGCATGTACAATATGAAAATGTTTCCCAAAATTCTATCTAAGGAAATTAGATCCAGGGACAGTCCATGACCTACAATTATGACCATAGAATTAATTTCTCTCTAAGTTTATTTATCATACTCAATATTTCTCAATGTTTCTATTGAAACATTGAAGCATTAAATATTGTCATCATAGAGGAGAAGTGTAGAGGAGGGGTGTGATTATTATTTTTTTTCATGTTTAGGGCATGGAAAAAACTCTATTCTTAAATCAACGATATTTACTTTTTCAAACAACAAACACTGAAAAGCTACAGAGCAGGTGGAGAACACAGGAAGGAAGGAAGGAAGGAAGGAAGGAAGGAAGGAAGGAAGGAAGGAAAGTAAGAAGGAAGGAAGGCAGAATCAAACCGAGCATCCATTTCTTTTTGTTGAGCTGTGTGTATTTGTAGTAGAATTCAGAAGCTGGGTCATAGCACCACTAGCCAGAGGGCATAGGTAAGCTGCCATTATCTAGATAGGAGAAAGCAGGCACAGAAGTTGTGAAGAAGGTAACTTCCTGGGCGTCCATCTTTAAATAATCCACTTCTGTTTCCTGAGGGAGCTGAGAAGAAATCCCCACTCTGTACTTTCTTCCCTAGCCTCTAGTTCTTCACCTTCCCACCTGTGGCATTCTCCACTCTTCACGCCTCCTCCAGCCTTTGCCCCAAAACAAAAACCCAATAGAAGGTCTATTTGCTAGAGGCAGAAGTATCCACGTGCCCAGCACAACAATGCTGGTTTGGGGTTCTCATCCTTGCTTTGTCTTTTTCTTCACTGATTCCCACCATCAGAGGCAACTTTAAAGGTGTGACCCCCTGACAGTGAGTACCCAAGAGAAGCTGAAAGAGTCATGGCTTTTGTGTCTGTGGTGAGGACACTTTGTGCATGTCATTTCCCTCCAGCTGTGGTGTAGTGTTTCTTGGCTTGTGAATCCGACGCTCTTCATCTCTCTGCATTGCATTGATTGCCATCAAACCATCTAATAATCCCATTTACTGATAACTCTGTTGTGATCTGAATAGGTATGACACACATAGAATCATGTGTTTAAATGCTTAGCCACAGGGAGTGGCAGAGGAGGGAGTGGCCTTGTTGGAGTAGGTGTGGCCTTTGGGAGGAAGTGTGTCACTGCGGAGGTCGGGCTTTGAGGTCTGTGCTCAAGCTATGACCAGTGTGGTGCACAGTCTCTCCCTGCTGTCTGTGGATCACGATGTAGAACTCTAGGTTCCTCTAGAACCACTGTCTGCCCGTGTGCTGTCATGCTTCCTGTCATGCTGCTAATGGGCTAACCCTCTGAAAATGTAAGCCAGCCCCAATTAAATGTTTTCCTTTAAGAGTTGCCATGGTCATGGTGTCTCTTCACAGCTATGAAACCCTAAGACGCATGCCGTATCCTAGTATAAGTTAAGAATGTGAACCAAGTCCTGCCTCTCTTTTCAAGAAGCTTCAACACTTCCGGAGAAGGCCGCCAAGCACACAAAGTTCAAGCACAAAGAGAGATTGTTAGGGACATACTGGAGAATTAGCAGAAGGGCACACGCGTATCTACAATAGCTCTTCAGAAAACTGTCTCCCTCTTGTTTGATTTCCAGATTCCTACATCACTTAATCTGGCTTCAAATCAGCATTTTCCACAGTAACATTTGTCCTGAGAGAGACTCTGTGAAAGAACAATTTCATGACCAATTACAAACAGAAAGTGTACACATATAACCCCAAGCACTCGAGGTTTTCACCAGCAGAAAAGCCAAAGAAAATTAGTTTAACCCAGGATTTTCCAGTTCTATGCACTCTCACACCCTTTCCAATCTTACAGTGTCTTTCTGACATGTTCCAGGAAACACTACTGCAATTGTCTAACAGATAATGATGATGATGACGATGATGATTGTGGTGATAAAAAACCATATGTTTGCAAAATACTGTTTTTATCATCATTTAAGAAGAACTTTTGTAATAGCAAAATGGTTAAATGCCTAGAATTGTGCTGTTTAATATGGTAGCCAGCAGTCACATGTGAAAATTGAACACTTGAAATGCAGTTGCTTCCTCTGAGCTCTGTTGTAAATTACACACCAGATTTGGGAGATAATGTGGAAAGATTTGTTAATAGTCTAATATTGATGGTTTATTGTGATATTGTATCTTAGGTTTACTTGTTTAAGCATATATTATGAAAATTAACTTCTATTTCATTATTCTTCTAAATTTTAAAACTTACATTTATTTACTTTCTCCTCCCCCACTCTCTCTTTCAGTTGGAGTATTACTAGGCTGGTCTTGTATTCTGGGCAATGGAGGATGACTCTGAACTCTGACCCTTCCTTCACTTCCTAAGTGCTGAGATTAGAGACATGAGCCCGGTATAGGGTTCATTTTTTAATTTTCTTAATTATTCAGTTCTTAAGAAACTACAGTACCTGACATTAAGGTAGTGTGTGTGCATGCATATGCATGTACGTTTTATGATGCATGTGTGGAGGGTGGAGTACAGCTTTGGGGAATGATTCTCTCCCACCACGTGTGCTCTGGGAATTTAACTGAGGTTATCAGGCAGCATCTTTACCCATTGAGCTTCTCAACACCCCCTTTTTTAGTTTTTATTTTTTAAACTTGGCAACTAAAACATTTAAAACTGGAGCTGGAAAGATAGCTCAGTTGTTAAGAACATCTGCTGGTTTTATAGAAGATTCAGCTTCCAGAACGTCTGAACGTCTGAACGTCTGAACGTCTGAAATGTGCTGAATGTCTCAGTTTCACCTGCAACTCCAGCTCCAGGGCTCCAACACATTTACCTGACCTCTGCAGGGCTGCATACGGTAACCACACTACACATGGTAGACACGTAAATGCATAAATTTAAAAAATATATACAATATTTTTAAAACTCTATATGCCTCCTATTATCTTTTTACTCTCAAGTACTGCTGGAGGAAAAAGCAACTGTGTATTTTCATATTTAAACTTTTCTAAAACGTACAAAGAGAAAATATACCCAATTTAAAGCATTCTTATTAGCTAAATTAATTTGGTTGGCAAGCTTGGAATTAGGGTGAGAACTGAATCTTTCTCCAATGCACTTGGTATTACCTACTCCACTCCTGCTATGGGTCCCTATTATCAATCGCAGGGAGCCAGTGCCATGCTGATAATGATTCCATGAGACCCTAGTTGACTTCTTCTCCGTAACCCAGGAGCAACTGAAGCTCCTACCTCAGAGCAATGATTGCCATAGCATTTCTGTACATTGCAGTAGTGTTTAGAAACTCACAGAAATAGAGTTAGTCCCTGGCATTTAATCTGCATTTGCTACGTTGATCATTACTGGGTTTTTATGATCCAGAATACCACTATTCCTCGATGGGTAAGAGAGAAAACAGTGAAAACTCCCAACCTTATTTTTATTTCATAGAAATGTGCTTTTTCTATGGGCTGAACTCTGAAGGACCATAATACTGGGGCAAAGATCTGACAAAGATCTCATTTTTGTTGTTGTTGTTGTTGTTGTTACTGGTGAGAATGAACTTGAAATAAAATCTGACTGAGAGTTGTGACACACCCCAGAGAATCATCCTGACAACATATACCTGTTAAATTATTACGGCAGTGGGTAACCGTAGTTAACTGTACCAGAACCAGGGAAGGAGACTGAGACACAACACTTGAGCACTAACGAGGAGCACCATAGCTTTCTGAACTTCAGAAAGAAGTTAGAAGGCTGCACAGATGGAAATGAGCAGGATTGGGCAGTGCTTCCCCATACATACATCAGAAGACAATGAGGGTAAACCACCAAGGAGAATGAATACACTTCAGATCCCTTAATCAGGCAGATGTGGCCTGCTCTGCTCATACCCGCCATCCAGAGAGAGGTGCAAGGAGAATGGGTGGGATTACACTCATCCTTCATGCAGAACCAACTCACGCACCCACACCCAAGTAGGTTAATGGGTGGGATTATTAACATTGAGCTTTAAGTAAGAACCTATAGAAACTGTTGAGAGTGGCATTGGACAATAGATGATTAAGTCTTGCAGGATTGTCTGGCTGTTCAATACTCTTCTGATCCATTCTAGTCAGTAGATGCCAGCCTGTGCAGCACTGAGGATTTGAGGGGAGGTGTTTGCTTTCCTTTGTCACTGGGTTTGAGACAGGTCTTACTGTGTAGTTCACTCTGGCCAGGCCCTTGTAGTCTTCATCCAGCCTCAGTCTTCTGAGTCCTGGGATTCCAGGAATGTTTGGCTATTTTACTTTTTCTTTCGTTTACACTTAAAATTTTGGTTTTGCTTGTTTGTTTCACTGAGACGGGGTCTCTTGTAATGCAGGCTGGACTGGACTTATTATATAACTAAGGTTGGCTTTGAACTGCTGACCCTGACTCTTCATCTCTACCTCACAAGTGCTTGGGTTTTAGGGATGCTCTCTGCCTACTTTGTTCTCTCTCTCTCTCTCTCTCTCTCTCTCTCTCTCTCTCTCTTCATCTTCCCTTCCCCTGCCCCCCATCCCCCTCCGTTTCCCTCCTTCCATCCCTCACCTCTGTCTCTCTGTCTCTGTCTCTGTCTCTGTCTCTCTGTCTCTCTCTCTCTCTGTCTCTGTCTCTCTCTCTCTCTCTCTCTCTCTCTCATTCCCTATCATTCTTGATGAGCTAGGAATCTAACCTTAAACATACCAGGCATATGCTGTACCATAGAGTTGAACCTCAGTTCATTTTCTTTTTTCTAATAATAAAACACTTTGCTGAAAACACCATGTATTTCACACAGTGCTTTCTCTCCTCAAACACTATTTGTCCTGGCTAGTTGTATGTCAGCTTGACACAAGTTAGACTTATATGAAAGGAGGAAACCTCAACTGTTAAAATGTCTCCATAAGATTCGGCTCTGGGGCATTTTCTTAGTTAGTGATTGACAGGGGAGGGCCCAGGGCCCAACCCACTGTTGGTGATGTCATCCCTGGGCTGATGATCCTGGATTCTATAAGAAAGCAGGGTGAGCAAGCCATAATGAGCAATCCAGTAAGCAGTTCTCCATGACCTCTGCATCAGCTCCTTCATCCAGGGTCCTGCCCAGCTTGAGTTCCTGTCCTGACCTCCCTCGATGATGGATAGTGATGTAGAAGTGTAAGCCAAATAAACCCTTTCCTTCCCAAGTTGCTTTGATCATAGATTTCATCATAGCAATAAAAACCTCTAAGGCACTATTTATTTTTTATTGCTTTTTATGTATAATTTTACTTTTAATATCTCATGCCAGGCTTTATCACCTTGTGACCACACTTTGCAATTAGATTTAAACTGGACAATTCAGTTCCAAGGTCATCTCCTATTGGAAACAAGACAAGACATTTGGTGGCTGGGGATGTAGGTTGGTTGGCAAAGTATTTTCCTTGCATGCACAAGACCTTGAGTTTAATCCCTAGTACTGAAGAAAGGAGGCTGGAGCTTCATGGTATAATGTTGGCTTTACCCTCAGAATCAAACCCCACTCCTGCTGCCCCAGTTAGAATAGATGAGAGGTCAACTATTTCCCATAGTTATCAGATGAAAGTGGTGTTTCTGTATTTGGCCTTTAGGATTTTTGTTTTTGTGTAATATTCTAGCGAGGACTTCTTACCCATAATCCACTTTGTACACTCTAAAGACCAGGTAATACGGCTAGGTGGACCCTGCTCCTGTGGCCGGGCTCAGTCTTCTAACCTCACAGATTTAGTTTCTACTCAGAGTTCAAGGTTAGGCCAGGTTGTGTTTCCCACAGTAGCTGTGGTTATAGTCTTTGGGAACTCTAAACACTTTTCTCAGCACCCCCGGCCCTGTGTCTGTCTCCCCTCCCTCCATACATACACCCTATTATGTGAACAGTTCTGCCTGAATTAAATCCCAGCCTTGCCAATTACTGGGGGGCGGGGGGGATGATCTTGGCTCTTATCCTCTCTGTGCTTTGCTCTCTTCATATTGGAAAACTGAATCAGTTTCTGTAAATTACTTCATAAATTTCTTATAATGTTAAAAGCATTTAGTATTTCCCTAGGGCAGTTAAAAATATCCTGTGTAGTGATTTTATGGTTCAGCAGTAGTCATGAGGGCAGCATTAGTGGCGCTGTCTGTTATTTCTGTAGTACTGAAACTGCTTCTTTCTGTTGAACACACTGTACTTGGTCAATAAACATTTACGATATAAAAGAGACAATAAGGGGGTCTATGGTGAGAAATTTTAAAGTGAGAATCAATGCATTAACTTGTTAGTACTTTAAAACTTAGAAGTTCTGTCTTAGCAGCTCCAGTAGATATTAGGTGCAAAGGAAAACACAACCAAGGAAGAACAAAACAAAACAAAACAAAACAAAACAAAACAAAACACCCACAGTTCTATTAGCTGTCCAGCTTCTGAATGATGCTCGGCTTTATTTAGTAAGCAATTCTGGAGAAGCAAGCATTTCTCTTTATTTGTATCTGATACAACTAAACACCAATAAACTTAAACACACACAAAATGGGTTCAGTCAAGGCTAAGAAGTAGAGATGACTGAGGGGAGTTTTCAACTCTCCAGTTGAGCATCTCTACTTATGGTCTCATTAAGGATGCCTTGCTCTAATGGGTTAGACTCCTGGGAAAAGCTTTAAAAGTAAGTAGAATAAAAAGGAATAAAGGTAGGGGGAAGAAAGAGAGAAATAGAAGGGAGGAAAGAAAGAAGGAGAGAGAGAGGGAGGGAGAGAGAGAAAGGAGAGAGGGGAGGGAGGGAAGGAGGGAGGGGGGAAGGAAGGAAGGAAGGAAGGAAGGAAGGAAGGAAGGAAGGAAAGATCTCAATGTAGTCTCTTTTATTCTCAATCTTCTTTGTCTATGTGGAAAGTACTGGAAACTGCAAACATTTCTCTTCAGCCTTTGAAAATCAATGTGCATTTGGTGGGAGAGAGCCGCGACCTTCAGTCACAGTGTTCCCCTGCTGTCTTATAACCATGTCCCACTCTAAATTTAACATGTCCCCAGACTCCCATTTAACTCTCACAGCTGGGAGACAGGACTTGTCCAGCCAGATCTGTTTTCCTACAATACCTACAAATCTGCCCTTTAATAATTTATTGTCTCCAGGAAAATGGTCTCTTACAAAGCTCTAATAGATTTTGCCACACGGTTGCCGCTTTAATCAGAGAAAAGCATTTTAGAGGTTTTATTAATCGTGCTCTTTTTCTAAAGCTGCTGATTAGGCTTTGCCTGCTGGTTGCAAGCAGCCAGAAGGTAGATGCGGCCTGCCCACTTGCTGCACAGCAACCTGCAGGCAGCTTTCTCTTGGCCTGTGACAGAGTGCATACAGCTAAGGCCAACTGAGCAGACTAAGTAAGGTTCCAACCCCCGGCCCCACCCCCTCAGCTCTTAGCAATGGTTTCCACTATCTATTCACCAAGACGGTTCCAGCAACCGATAGCAAAATCCCTCTCTTCTCCCCATATCCCAGAGCAGCTAAATTACTTCTGAAAACTGAATGACATGCTTGGCAAAAGAATGCTGTACCACGACGCCCGCCTTACAAGATTTACTTTGGCCTCCTCAACCAGCAGACCCACTCCCTCCCTTTCCCTCCCCCAGCCTTCTAGGAAAGCAGTGTCCTCAGCCACATGGTCCCTTTATGTGTTCATCGCACATGAGAAAATCTGCCAAGCAACACAAGAAGACTTCCTGTACTCAAGAAAACCTCACTTCTCTGAGGCCAATTTATAGTGTGCTCATGAGAACACATGCTCGGTCTGAATACCAGCCCGGCTTCAGGTTCTATAAGAAGGCACCAAGAATAAGCTGGGAGCAGAATTTAATTAGTCATGCAAAATACATTTATTTAATTTATTTATTATGTTTAAAGTTAAATATTATTTGCAAAATTCACAGCTTGTCTGGAAGTCCTAATTTCTTGGAGACGTGGGACATTTTCTTTTGCTTTACTGGTTATAATTAGGAAGAGATGAATAGAAACATTGTTGAGGTGAGTTTAATAGTTGGTCGGTAGCCTGTCCAAAATCTTCTATATTGGGTCTCAAAGGAACAATCCCTTAAAATTTAAATAAACATTTGTAGTCTCCGCATACATGTTTCATATATACATCTCTGTTGATATATAATGCCCAGTTGAAAAAGATGAGAGTAAGGAGATATCTCAGTGGGTAGGGTGTCTCCTATGCAAGAGTAAGAGTTCTAGCGTCCAGCACTGACATAAAAAGTGGGGTACAGCTATGCTTGTTTGTACCCCCACATTGTGGGGTTAGAATTAGGGAGAGCTCATGAGTTTGCTGGCTAATAGCCTAGGAGAAATAGTCTGGCTTCCGGGTCAGTGGGAGATTGTACCTCACAGCAGTAAGGTCAAGAACAATAAAGACACTCGACATCCTCCTATGGCTTCTGTATCTTGTGCACTTGTGTGAGCTCTCTCTCTCTCTCTCTCTCTCTCTCTCTCTCTCTCTCTCTCTCTCCTTGGATTAGTGATATTTTTCTATGTGCTGTTCTATAGCAAAACTGATCTCATGAACTTCAAGGAAAATGTGGCTTATTAAAATGTGGACGAAACCATGGGAAATGTTCAACAATCACTTATGTGTCTCAACCCTCAGGTTATTAGCTCTTCTGTAAAGATTTCTTGGGTCAGTCTTATAGGTATCTCTGTAGATATTCCATTGTGTGTGCCAAATGGATCTGGAATCACATGCATGTATTTTTGTATCTCTCATTGTGAAAGAATTAATAATCTAGTCAACAGAACAGGATTGGTTTTGCATGCTGTAATAATGCCGACGAGAATAAAACAATAGCTGGTAGACAAGTAAGGAAAATGGTACGTAAGATCATTCCTTCTTTGTCTTGTAATGATTTATAAAATTACAAACCTCCCTTTTCACAGACATTAGAAAGTTCCAAAACACGACACTTTTCAAATTCATTTCTATTATCCATAGCATAGCATATCTTTTTAAATAAACATCGAGACCTACTTTATTGACAAACTCAATAGATTTAACAGAAAAGGAAAACTCAGAACCAAGTCAGCTGACAGTTAGAAGCATATGCTGCTGTTGATGTGTGGACACAATGTGTACTCTGCTTCAGCAGCCTGAAAAACTGAAATTTATGGTTGTTCTGTGGCAGTTAGACTGCTTTAAGTCAGTATTATCCGGGTGGTTCTACAAAGGATGTCTATGTCTTCTACTTACAACACAGGGAACGCTTACTCATCTGTGTTTAGTTCAGGTCAAGGGATGCAAATCTCTAACAATTATTACGCACACATAATCAAATGCATCTGATTTATTTCTGGAGTGTCTCTTACTGATTTCGGAGCTAATATTTAGCAGTAGAAAATTTCCATACATTAAAAGGAGATTTAAATCTGTATCATCAGTGCTGGACAAGTCATCAACCACATATAACTTCCCATTCTTCACCTCTAGAATTAAGGACGCACCATAGATTTTCTGTGAGGCAATTGTGCATGAAGTATGCACCATAGGTTTTCTGTGAGGCAATTCTTCATGAAGTATGCACCATAGGTTTTCTGTGAGGCAATTCTTCATGAAGTATCAAATCAAGCCCCCTTAGCTAGTAGTGGGTGATCTGAAAGTGACAGCTTCTCCCCGTGTCCCCTGCCTCTCCTCTGCCCTATGTCTCCATTCCTCTGTTTATCTGTGGACCATTCTAGAGTCTCTGGGATCATGGAACACACTGTGTCATAGATGAAAATTTCAGACAATTGACAAGAAAAAGAAATTAAAAAAATAAATTGAATTAATGTGTCTCTGACATTATGGGTTGAAATGACTCCATAGGAATCTCAGAACAAAAGAAAGGGAAGTGTTACAGCCACCAAACGGGCCTTCAAGGCATCAGCGGACTGTCCGTGGTTTGTTTTTTCAGCTTAAGTATCCAGACTGTTCACATTTTCCATTGTGTAGTTTGGTATCTTCAATAAATGTTGGCCACCCCAACAGGTCTCACATTTCACTTCTGGTTCTTTTTTTCTTTTAATTTCTTTTATTGAACATTTGTTCATATGCATTGTGAAAACAAACAGAAATTAACCATGGTGATCGCTAAATTATAAACCACAAACTTGAGTCAGCAGAGGTTTCTCTGGGCAACCAGACATTCCACGTCTCCGTGTGTCTCAACTCTTTGTCAACTCGTTCAATCATAAATGGAAGAGATCAAAACACAAATTGACCCCTCTTAAGAGTTCTATATACTCTTGGTCAGATCCTAGCCCCACAGGGGAACTTGATCTAGGTTTAGAAAGTACTTTGGTGTTTCAGAAGGCTTCGACTTGATCAAGATCCAGAAAATACATTATTGACTGGCGACAAGCAGTCACAAAGCTGACAAAAAAGCTTCTCAACCGAAGAGCAGAAATTCCATCTGCTAATTAAATTTTTAAAAAATTTTCTTATACTTACTCTTTGTCACTAGGTATAGCTGTTGATTGATTGATTGCTTGATTGATTTTAATGTATGTGCTTTACATTTAGACATAGAACAAAACATAGAGTCGAATTTTCCCTTCAAATCCCAGTAGCCATTTTGTTCCTCTCCCACTGCACTGATTTCAAACTAAATATTAGTCCACTCTACTCTCTCCCACCAAGTCTGACTATAGTCATCCAAATTTGAACATAACGTATCAAGTATTTTTTTCTACAGTATTAGACTATGTAAAGAGTCCAAAGAATGTGTTAAGGTCTATGCTCAGTGAATTTATTGCCTGATTCCAGAAAATCTGTACATTGCCTACAACCCACAGGTATCATCCTTTGTGTAGACACTCAGAGATGGCTTGCTGTAAGAGAGGATGAGAGAGAATGGAAGACAAAATATATGTCATAGGAAGGTACCAATCCTATTTAGAAAATGGCCCACAGGTATGATGGGTATTATTTGCAAAACTGAACATCCTGTTGAAGCTTAGGTGCTTCCGCTCAACACGTTCATTCTCCCCCCGCTTCCGACGCTCATCATACCAGGAGTGGGATAGCCTCACAAGACGTTTTCAGTGTGTCTTATACTATTTCCTATTGTCTATAGAGCGTTTTTTGTTGCTGTCATCCTGACAGATTAGACATTTTGACTAAAATATTTATGGTAGACTTAATCCTAGTTCAATGTTGTTATTAAGCCAGGGGAATGAGGCGGGAGGAACTGTAGAAATCAAATTGTTCGAACAAAGCCTTTTTTTTTCCCTTTTTTTTTCTTCATAATATCATTTTCAATTTCTGTGATGAGCTTGCCAATTAAAAATACATCCATTCTGATTGAGGTCTGAAACTGATATACCTCCCAGAGTTTTGGACTCAAAACTCTATGAAAAGGGACCACAGAGGCACGCAACCAATAGCCACCCACATTTGAATAAATTACAGTTGTTCCATTTCGCCACAGCAGCCGGAAAGCCACAGGCATCTCACCACTCCAGAAGGGTCTGCAGAACTGAGGGAGCGAACACACTGTGAGCTCAGACTGCACATAGCTGTTGCTTCATTTGTGTTTAGCAGCCTTTTCAACAGTTGTGTTTAAAAGGCCTCAGCTTCAATTCAAGAGCATCCCTTGAAAAACCAATCCATTTCAAACAGCAATTTCCAGTTTTTAAAATAGAACCAATACTTTAACCAAACCTTGAAATTCTCACCCTAAAAACACTATAATTCTGTTTGTTAATTAGGGAGGCAGAGGTATAGGAAATCGCCTTATTTTTCTTCATGTTTTTATACTTGAAAGATTCCATAATGGACAGTTTCTGGGATCAAGCCCATTCATAACTTGTAGTAAGAACTTCAAGAGCATCAGGACAATTCATTGGTTGTTGATCATAGACGAGTAAAAGACAAGGTGCCAGACTTACAAAGCTCTTACTATTTTCCTCCTTCCACATTAGTGTGTCTGTTGAGACTGTCTTTGTTCAGGTTTCCTTTAGGCAGCCATATTGTTGGGGTATCATGGGTGTGCCTTCTCTGTCTTTCCTAGGAGACACTCTGTCAAAGGTGTCTGTCCTATGACACCACTGGGGTTTAAATATTCCTGTCCATCCAAAATCCACGTGGAAACTGAATTCTTACTCTTGGCATTAAGAAATGGAACTTTCTGCAAAGTCATTGAGCCAAAATCGCCATATCCAGGTGAACAGCATAAATGCCCCTATTAAAGAAGCTACTGAAGGTTTCCTCATCCCTCCCTCATCCCCCCCCCCCCCACCGCCTCCTCTGCCACAATGTGTATGCTTTCTGCTTTTTGCACTGTGATGGTGAGGTAGAAAATGCTGCCGATGTAACAGACCCCCATTAGACACTGAATCTACTGACTGTATTCTCGGACTTTCCAGATCTATGAGAAGCATATCCCTTATTGCTTATAGGTTATCATGCTTAAGGTATTTTGTTACAGCAGCAGAAACAAACTGAGACAAATGTATAGGAACAGGCAATTTGGAGAAGCCTGAAAAATTGACCTCACATCTGGTCTAACCTCTAAGGACTAAACTGTAAGAGAGGTGAACTTGACCAGGATGTTCTGACAAGAAAGAGAGAAAAGAAGTTTTCAGTCAAAGGGGCAGAATTTTTGAAGAGAAAGCAAATTGGCAGAAATTGGCACAGCACTGCAACTTGGAAGTTGAGGATCAGGTGACAACTCAACAGTGGGTCATTCTTACATTATGTTCTATCTTGAGGACAAAGAGGGAAAGAGAGATATGGATAAATGTACCCCATTTGCACTTTAGAAAGATCCATGCCTACAATGGCATAAGGCTACAGGTAGAAAGATGATGCCATCAGAAATCTAGTTGAGAGAGTGAAGAAAAAAAAATTCCAAATGGTTTTAAAGGAAGAACTAGGACTTGTCAGTCAATTAACTGCATGCAGACTGGAGATGGCGCACACACACACACACACACACACACACACACACACACACACAG
>JANHMN010000016.1:30226495-30237826 GCA_030674055.1 Rhabdomys pumilio | reverse complement strand
AGAGAGAGAGAGAGAGAGAGAGAGAGAGAGAGAGAGAGAGAGAGACAATTAGACACATAAAGATCTTAAATGGGTCTAAGTTTGTATTCTAATGTTTCTTTCTGCAATGTAAGCTTCAAGAATGTGTAATGACTCCAGACACCCCCACCCCACCCCACATTTTTTTGCCCTTATGATATTGAAATCAAACCTATGAGTACCCTTGTGCATACTGGGACAAAGGCTTTAGCACTGAATCAGATTCCTAGTACGTTTGATTCCATCTCCATACCAATGAACTTCCAGCAGTCTTGGAGTTAGAGAATCATACAGCTTTTCACGCTGGTCTTTTGTACTCCTTTGTTTTGGTGTAGAAACTAACTATAACCTTCCTTGGTAATAGTGAATCATATTGGCTTTTCTGTCCACATGGTCAATGAGTTGCAGAGCACTGTTCCATTAGGATATGAGACGTCCTAGAGGCCATGAGTTCTGAGACGGTCTTGAAAGTCTGGTAGAAGTGAATGATAGGAAGGGTGCCAGGCTGAGGGAACATTGTCAATAAATGTGAAAGAATAAATGTGTCTGAGAGACTGCCAGTGGGTCAATGATATCTTGTACTCACCCCCCCACACACACACACATGACTTTGGCCTTCTACCTTTAAAGACATGATGTTTATCTAGACTTGAGAAACTAGAAAATATCAATCACTTGATGCCTCAGTAGGTAAAATGTCCTACAATGGAGAAACCCAAGTCTGTTTCCTTGTGCCTATAACCTCAGTACTGGAGAGAAGAAAGAAGTTCACTGGGGTTCACTGGCTAACTACTTGGAGAGCCCAGGTCACATGTGAGAGACTCTGTGTCAACAAACAAGGTGGACAGTGACCGAGAAATAACACTCATGGTTGAACTCTGGCTTCCATATGCATGAACACACAAGTGCCATACATGTGCATGCATGAACACCTGCACACAAAGACATGAATGTCTCTCTATCTCTTACTGTGTGTGTGTGATAGAGAGAGACACACACACACAGAGACACACAGAGAGAAAGAGAAAGAGAGAGAGAGATTATCCCCTTCCCTCAATACCTATGCTCTGCTTAGACTTGGGAAAATTTTTTTCTACAACCTCATGCCCTCACCTCCACCTGGCCTTACCAGCTAAAGGAACATTTGAGACAAACCAGGCAGGCTTTGAATCTCAGCAGGGACTTGTGCCTACAAAAATTCTGATTTGTATGTGCGTGACTTCAGTAAACTAATTTGTAGCTGAACTCATATGACTTCATCAAAGTTTAATAAAACATTGTCAGCACATTCAGGTTTTAGAGTTCAGCCACTTCCCCTGTGTTGTCGAGTAATTCATACCTGGTTTTATTTCACAGCATTTGAGAGAGAATGATACCGAAGAGAATGTCTCTAGTGCAAGTAAATCAACGTGGAGAACACAAAAGAACTTCCGTGGGCATCACATGATGGATATGTATTTACTAGCTTTCCCACATTCAGACAAACATCATGACAAACATTTAAAGGTAGACCTGACACCAGTCACTGAAAACACTGAGACTGGAGAGAGTTTAGTATTCAGAAAAAAAATATCTGTGTAGGAGGCGCTAAGGTCGGAGGAGTACGGAGAGGAAGAGAAGGAGTAAGAAGAGGAGGAGAAGAAGGAGAGGAGAAGCAAGGTGATGAGAAAGAGAAGGAGAGAGAAAGGGGGGGGGACATGGAAGCAGATGTTCACGTATCTCCACCAGTCAAAGATAGTTGATATATCTAGGTTGAGTATTGGGTTACACTTCTGACTGAGCATTACCAAACTTATAAAGCCTTTGATTAACATTTTTAAAAAATTGTATAAAAGCAAAAAGGAAAAGGGGGCATGGGATAGGGGTTTTCTAGGGAGGAGAAATGGAGAAAGGGGATGACATCTGAAATGTAAATAAAATATCCAATAAAAAATATTTTAAAAGAAAGAAAACAAAACAAAAAAAGATAACAAATATCTGAAAGTGAGAAGTTTTCAATCTTTGTCCTATTTCAATTACTGAAACATATTTTCTTTTATAATCAAATATTTGAAAACGTTTATTGTGTTCCTTCTTTGACCATTTCATTCTCTCATAGTGCATTCTGATAATGCTTACCCCCCTATCTCCCACTCTCTTACCTACAAGTCCTCTCTACAAATCTCTTTCCCTCATTCATGATTTTACTTGTTTCATTTCTTGAGGCCCACCGAATTTGACTAGTGTCATCTGTGTGACTGTGTATTTGAAACTATCCCTTGGGGCAGGGTGGACTCCTCAGTGGGTACATATTAGAAGACAATGACTGCCTTGTCTCAGAGTCCATTAGGAGCCACAAGAGGGGTAGATCCTACTTACCACCAAATGAACGGCCTTGTTTTATTCAAACTCAGTTTCAGGAAACTAGGACATTTTACCTAGAAATAAGTATTTCTGATAGCAATTTTAATGTACCTAAAATATTATCAAATTTAGGGATTATGATCTTAACAATACACGAACACAACAGTTAGTTGAGTACTTTTATCTACTTTTTCATTGCATCATATGAAGAAAGACATAAAGTCCAATTGTTCAATCAGAATAATAAAATAAGGTAATAAAATCTATAGGCATTTCTGGACTTTGTAGTCATATCAGTATACGGGAGCCTGGAAAGCTAGGTCATTGCATCATCCCTTCTGTGTGGTGCAGACTTTGTGACCCTAGTGTCTCACTGTTCTCTGGGTTGCTTCTTTGCTCTGTGTCACTCATATAAGCAATTCCCACAGTTAAATGAACCATTTGAAAGTCCTTGATTGTTTTCTCCTTTTGTGATCAAACAGAATCACAAGCTTAAGTTTGGATCTGTGAAGACTCAGGTACCTCTAGATGTGATAGAGGTAAGATCTAACTCCCTGTGGTGCTCTACCAAGGATGCAGAAGGCTGTCCTGGTCTATCCCTCTGTCCTCTTCCATGTTACCTTCTCCTTGCTCAACCCACTCATACCACACTGGTCTTCAGTTTTTCCTTTAAAAGTGATAAACTGTTTCCTGTCGCAGCTAATCTCTGACACAAGCCTTTTCTTTTGCCAGATTTTACCATACAGGTTTTCGTTTATTGTAGATTCACCACTACAGCGAGCAAGTCTCTGATAACTGTTCCTACCTTGTTAGTGTTTCCTACCACTGTCCATCCTTACAGCCCATTCTCTCCTTTACTGCACCACGTGTACTTGGTAGCCAGCATGTTACTGATTTGGTGGTTTAACACCAAGCCTGTCAAGAGTTTTGAAAACTTCGTTATGCACAAGGCAGACATCCTGCCAGTTTTGTTGGCTGCTTGGAAGATTGCATCTACAATGATGAATGAATCTGCTGCAGAGCTAGTTCAATGTGCTTGAGGACCCACCCAGCCTCAGGGAAGCTGGAAACACTAGAGAGACACTAGAGACTGTGTATCTGATTCTTTTTAGTACAATGTCTGAGTACGCTTTTCAAATGAACCTCCTACAGTTTGACATCTTTGTGGGAGTCTGAAGAACTGGATCAAGAATTTCTACTCTCCTCTAGAAAAGGCAACACAAATTTAACCAATTTAAATTAATGGGTAAGAAATCTAGCTACTGACTGGATTGATTAAACTAGTGCCAGTAGCCTTTTTAGACTTAAGATAATACTTTTTTTTTTCTGGCACCAGAGATCAAACTAAGGGCCTCACACATGTTAGGCAAACGATCTATCCCTAGTTTCATCTCCAGCCCAAAGACAATTTAAGATAAAAAATATTTACAGTGATTTTTGCAAGATGTATAATTCGTCCATTTCTTGAAGCCTCACAAAATCTGGTTTCTTTGACACACTTCTGAGCACCTGTATTGGCTATTTTATTTTGATAATTTTGGTGGATGCATAGAGCATGCCTTATCTGATCAGAATGTCCTAAGAATTATGCTTGTCTTCAGTTTTCCAGACACTATAAAACCAAACAAGGCCCAGGGACTATTCTGATGGAGGCATAAACAACAAGACTTTGAAACACATCCCTCAGGACTCCCATTTATAATAACCATCTGCAAGGTAAATGTTAATGTCTTGCCATAACACTCAAATAATATTTTATGATTTCCTTTTTGCATGTTTCCCTCCAGTGTGTGTGGTGTATATATGTGTACATATGCACGTTTTGTACCTATAGTGTAGGTACAAGCACTTGTATATAGAGTCTGATGTCTACAAATATCCACAAACACTCTTCTACTTTATTCATGGAGGCAGGGTCCCTCAGCCTTAATAACCAGGCTGCTCTGGGGTCCTTCACCCCTGCATTTAAGGCTCAAGTTACAGGTGACCACCATGCCTACTTCAGTTCTGAGCATCAGAACCCTGGTTGTCATGCTTGGGATGCAAACACTGCAGACATCTTCCCAGGCCACAAACTTTAAATTTTATTGAAAATTAAGTTTCCTGTGAATCCGAACATATGCAATGTTTAGATAATTCGCAAACATGAAGATACCATTTGAGAAGCATGCTACAAAAGACAGAGAAGGAATAAAAGGTAGGGACAAAAATTTGAACAGCAGCTACAAATTTACCTGATCAAAAGTATAAATAACAAGTATTGAAGATGGCATTACTTTTTTATTAAGGCAGAGAAGCGAATCAAGATATGGAAATGAATGTTTTTGTCCTCAGCTAATTCTTTAACGACTGTATGGAAGGGTGGGCAGTGGAAACATACATTCCATAATTATTAGGGCTGGACCCAGATTCGATGCCTGTAATGTATTCACCATAGTACGCTGTCCTATGGGATTAATCAGTTGTTGGCACAGCATTTGTGATGCCCTGTGTTTGACTGCCACTTGCTCACTGCCATTTTCCTAGCATATTCCCTCCCTCAATCTCCTTGTAATGGATGGATGGGCTGTTCAAGCACAGAATCTCAGTTATCAGCCACACGCTGTGGAACTAAACATCCATTAGGAAGCTGTGATAATTGGACATGTGTCAGCAGTAGCAGTTCATTGCTGGGCTCCCTCCGAAGATACTCAGTTTGCCCATGCTCACCACCTGCAGATGCTGAGAGGTTTTGACTCCTGAATTATGCTGCTGGAGAGAAACTGGATATGCTGGCTGCTATCTTCATTCACTCCCTGCAGAACCCTCCACTGGTACATCGATTTTCATTCCACAACTTAAAGCCTTATACTTTATTAAAATACAAAAATTAGTTAATTTTCCATGGTAGGAGTTGCCCCTTTGTGAACTATGTGTTTGACTTTTTTAACTCCCATGGTTTAGGAGAAATTTTAGAATCAAAAGTTAAGCTTGATTCCAGTGAAAAGCGGAGGGTGTGAGTGACATATTTTGAGCAGGATCATCGCTGGGTCTCCAATCTGTCACTTATGAAAGGCATGGAAGTATTTGCCAGAGTAGGCACAAGAGATATGTTGTACCTAGCACAGCATCTTGGTGTGAGCTAGATCTTTTGAGGCATTTCCCATCAAGGAGATTTTGTTTATGCAATTGCTACTTATGATCCCTAGGGGCCATACACCATCCCTTTTATTCGGAGTTTAGACTATTGACGTTGTCTTCTAGGGCAGCACTGAGCCATTCTTTAATGCCCCACTGTGTGCTCATTAGTGATGGACAGCATTTTCCCCTAAAGGTCTTGCTGTGTGCTCTTACCCATTGAGCAGAGTGAGTGTAACATGCTCACAGTGAATCTCCACACACTCTTCAGTCCCCATTTATCCATGGGGTTAAATAGTCTCAGGCACAGCAACAATTATTTTCTGTTCTCAACTGTATACTCAATTGAATATTGAGTGTTGTTTCCCTGTGTAGATCTGACAAAATTTCCCTTCACGAAATAAGCTTAACTGTGTAAGCGAAATTATCTCCTTTATTTCTATTCCTCATTAACTTACTGTTGTTTTATGCTGGATTTTGCAGATAGACAAAAACATAGGTTCAGGTTACTCCAACCTTTTTAAAGCATAGCAGTCTATCGGTTGGAAAATAGTAGGAAACATGGCTAAAGACAAATCAAAGCTCTGCACATCTAAGAAAGAACACAACTGTGTTGCAACTTCCTTCCACTTAGAAAAAAACATGACACACGATGACTAATTATTAAAGAAGTGTGGAAAAAGGATTCAATCTCCAGTAATGTGAAACACACACACACACACACACACACACACACACACACACTGCTGAGAATGATCCCCTCAAGTGATTTGCTTGAATCTTAGAAAATTAGTGTGTGTGTTTGAGAGAGACAGAGACAGAGAGACACAGAGACACAGAGACACAGGGACCGAAAGACAGAAAAACAGAGAGAGAGAGAGAGAGAGAGAGAGAGAGAGAGAGAGAGAGAGAGAGAGAGAGAGGAACTTGTGCCACAGTGTCAGTGTAGAGTTCAGAGGGCATCTTTATTGAGTAGGTTTTTTTCTTCCACCTTTAGTGGGTTTGGAGGCTGGCACCCGGTTCACCAGGCTCTCAAGGCAAGCTCTTTAGTCACTGAGCCCTCTCAGTGGCCCTTTTGTATGAATTCTGACTCAAAAGTTTAGTATTTCATTGATTATCAAAACTTAAGCAATGACACATTTCTGCATTTGATACATTCATTCATTTTCATTGCCTGTTTTCTCAATTAGTTTTGTGAGGAAGAACACAGATAAATCTCTGCCTCAAGAGATTTCCAGAAAAATACAGGCCTTTGGGACTACTCTGAGGATATTTGGTACCTTAGTTGCCTTTCTATTGCTGTGAAGAAATACCATGACCAAGGCTGCTTGTAACAGAAATCATTTAATGGGGCCTTGCTTACAGTTTCAGAGGGTTCACCTATTCTCATTCAAACAGCCACTACCACATCTGGAATTCCCAAGTTCCTCTCTTCTCATCCTCTGGGGAGATTTTGAGGTTGAATACCCTTTAAGTTCTCAGATGTATGCCTAAAGCTCAGTGATATTTCTCGATCGATGTATATCACCAACTTTTATTTTCAGAAGTTGGTAAAACTCTGGACTAAATATTAATTTAAAACATCTCACTGACACATGGTACTTCAGTTGCACTGATAGTTTACAAACTAGGACTTTCTAAGATGAACAGAGACAGAAACTCCTGGAAAAGCTGAAGGCAGTGGAGGTAAACAGGTAGTCTTGCGCCAATGATTCCGAGACCCAAAGAGTTAAGTTTACACATCTCATAGGTGGAACTAGCTTGTGGGTTCTGAGACTCATTGTTATCAGTTCTCTATATTTGTGAATATAATTTGCTGGGAGAATCTCACATTTTGTAAGGCTTCGAAGGGAAATGGAAAAGGCTATTTTGTTGATGTTGGTTTGTTTTGTTTTTGTGGTGGCTGTTGCTGTGAATGGATGAGGCTGGAGCTTACGATAATAAATCGGAATAATTCTATAATGATAAAAATAGGGCTAAAAAAAGAAGAGCAAAGGGAAGGAGAACAGACATTTCGTCCGCTTTCCATTGCCAGGTTTCGTGGTCCTCATGTTACCTGGGCTGCAGCCTTTCACTCCTACGACTGCATGGTGAAGTGGGGGATAGTATCCTCATTTAGAGATGGAATAAAACTTCCCCAAGTGGAGACCCAGACTTTCCACCCAGGGCTGGCTAGCTGAATCATGAACAACCTTTCACGGTGCTTTTTAGTGATTTCTATTCTGTAAAACAGCAGTTTTTAGTGCATTGTATGGGCCCAGGATATGACACTTTTAGGAGGGAAATAACCATGTGCGACACACTGAGTAGACATGTGTGGCTTTTTGCATGACATTTTCCAAAATTTATTTTGGGACAGGTATAGCACCAAGTGCCTAGATCCCAGCTTTTTCTCTGAAATATCTAACGTGGATGAATATTAGGAGCTGTGAGGTTGAAAGCTTTTTGTGTGTACCCAGTATTCCGTTGCTCATAGTTACCTGATAAGAATCTCCCTGCAATAACAGGTGTCAGGCCTTTAGCAATGACTATTGGTGCTTGCCCCTCTAAGTGACAGCAGGCTTCAGGCTAGATTGGCTAATCATCTGAGGAACCCAGGGCTCATTCCCTGTTGCTATCATAAAGGACACACTCAACACTCTCTTTCTTCATCACACGTTCATTGTGTAAAGTAATATTTATGAAGCAGCACAAAATGTAGGCAACTACTAGGAAATGGAGTAGGCCCCAGGGGTATGTGCCAAGGTCTAAGTCACTGGGAGATATGCTATAGGCATATACAAATAATGTCTTATGTCACCTTGGAGTTTGTCAGAAGTTTGTTGATGTGTTAGAATAATTAATTGTTGTTTTGAGAACCCTACTGGCTTTGACGTGTAATGGACATCCTAAAACATATTACTCAAGATCCATTTGACTTTTTGTTGGTATTTTCAAAGATAAATTGTCATAGCTTCAGTTGTCAACATGACACAACTCACAGCTGGGAAGAGGTACCTTCAATTGAGCAGTTGTCTTCACTGGATTGGCCTGTTGGCATGGCTGTAAGAGAATCTCTTAGTTTCTAATTGGTATAGGGGGATGGAGCAAAATGTGGTTGGTGGTATCCCTAGGTAGGTGGGCCTGGGCTGCCAATGAAAAGCATCTGAGCAAGCCAGGGAGACCATGCTGGCAAGCAACTCTCCACCATTGTCCCCATTTTAGTTCCTACCTTGAGTTGCTTGGCTTTCTTCCTGTACGCTGCAATGATGTATGTAACCTGTACCCTGCAAGAAACATTTGTCTTTCCCAAGTTGCTTTTGACATGATATCATAGCAGCACAAACAAAGCAGAATATATATACTTTGAAAAGCTGTGGTTAGCCATTTGTATGTTAAAATAAAAAGAAACCTAAAATAAACTAGGCTCTTGCCTGGTTTGGCTTTCTGCAGGATGACTGTCTCATGTCAGCCTGACTCTTTTCACAGTGCTCACACAATCTTTCCGAATGCAAAGAGGGGAATGCCTCATCAAGAGTGCTAAGCATCTTAGGGACAACAGCTGATAATGATAAGATTCTAGGATTCTGAAAATCCATCAAATCCTTATGGAAGTCACATATGATAACAAAGCCATAAACAAAACGAACAGACAAACAGCTGTGAATCAGGTCCGTGTGAGCAGTGTGAGATGAGAAGTCCCAGTGTGCATCACAGAATACAGGGCATTGTTGTCAGGGTCTTTGTTCATTCCCAAAGTCTGAGTAACAACAAACAGCTTAATAAATTTAATGTTTACTGCAAACGGTCAAAGTGATGCAATATAATTCTTATTATACTCATTAAAATGCACTGCTTTCACGGACCAGGATGAACAACAATAAACATCAATCCATGGGGACCAAGAACTTAGCTATAAGCCCCCATGTTGCTTTTGGATTAGCTTGTTATCTCTGAGCTAATATTCATTCCAAATCTTAAACACTCAAGCACACTGTGACTCATGTACGCAAATAAAGATAGTGTGCCATGGAAATGTCCACAATTAAAAGTTTGAAGGTATGGACACATAGAGACAAACTTGTCTTCCTGTTTGGAAGAAGGTACCAGAAATACACCCATTCTTACACTATAAAGACAGCAGCAATATCTGAGACATAAACATATCTTCAGATAATCCTCCACATCCTTTACATTTATTGTGTATATGCATTAGAATGTAAAGGTTTTCATTAAGTTAGATGCTTTCTGTTATACTTGTCTTGATCTTATTCCAACCATCATACTCTCCTGTATTTACTGCCAGATTCTCCCTCTTTAGTTCTCTCTTTTCTCCCTTCTCCTCCTCCCTCCTCTTTCTCTCTCCCTCTCATATATATGAGAAATAGACATATATATAAGAATGTCTGTATACATCCTAAAAAATATACATAGTTCTCATAAATGTGCACACATACACATGTATAAATGTATATATGTGTGTGTGTGTGTACATGTGCATGTGTGGTGTATGTATGTATGCATGCATGATACCTACATATATTATTGATGGCTCTGTCCATATAACTGTATTCCTACATAATTAAGACCTATACACACCGTTATCAGCTCTATTCACCATTCTGTCTTAATTTTGCCACCTTTCCTCTGTCCTGATCACAATGAAACAGCTCACTTGAAGGTCTCCAATCTCCATACTGAACAGGGTAATAGATCATCTCATGGTTTTACTGTTGCCCTTTAATTTACTTCTCTGATGATTGCTCTCCACTAACGCTCCTTCTTGATGCATCTTTCATTTGGGCTCCCAAGGCATGGCATCCGTTGCTTCTCTTCCATGCTGCTGCATTTGACTTCATAGGGCTTGCTCCTCCCTACCCTTTAAATACAGAGCTTTCCCATGGTCCTCTCCTTGGACTCCTTGTCTCCACTGTCTCCTTTGGAGAGCCTCATGTAGCTTATAGGCTCGGGATTCACTTTGGTATCAATGACAACCACAGCTACAACCCAGGCATTAACTTTCTAGGTATTTCAGTTAGTTTCTGGTAGCTCTGCTACATGACTCACAAGTGCCTTAAAGCCTCAACTGTTTGAATGGATAAGGAAAATGTGATACAGATAAAAAGGGGAGTTTATTTTAAAATTTCTTAGCTTTTAGCGTGGTATGTGTGAGGCATATGGACATGTGAATGTGTGGATATATGCATACGTAGTGGGGTTAGAGGCCAATGTCAAGCATCTTTTGAATCGCTCTCCACCTTATATTTTGTAAATTAAGTTTTGTTGGGATATATTCATGCCCATTCACATACATTGCTACCAGCTACTTCCATACTACACAGGAAGACGAAGAAGCTGTAGCATATTCTACGAAGCCTGTTTTGAACTTTTATCACCAGTTATTAGCCCCCCTTAGGCTGTGACAAAGTCTCTCAGTGAACCTGAAACTCATCAGGGCAGCTAGGCTGACATGGTAAGAGCTTCAGGGATCTACTTGGCTCCTCCACCCACTTTTCCCAGCAATCACTGGGGCTACAGATGGGTACCTCCCCCCCCTCCCCGTTGGATTTCTCCATGAGAGCTGAGGATCCGAACACAGGTCCTCATGCTGTGCAGCAGACGACTTACTGGATGAGCTCTCACCCAGCTCCTAATGGAATTTTCCTCAGCTATGAAGAAAAATAAAATCATGACATTTTCTGGAAAATGAATGGACCTGGAATGAAATGAATTTTAAATGAAATTTCCTGGACTCAGAAGGGCAAATAATATGGTTTATTTTCCTTATATGAGTTTCTGTGAATTAGTTTTTATTGATATGTGTTTGCTCTCTCTCTCTCTCTCTCTCTCTCTCTCTCTCTCTCTCTCTCTCTC
>JANHMN010000016.1:30214149-30226485 GCA_030674055.1 Rhabdomys pumilio | reverse complement strand
TCTCTCTCTCTCTCTCTCTCTCTCTCTCTCTCTCTCTCTCTCTCTCTTTCTGTGTGTGTGTGTGTGTGTGTGTGTGTGTGTAAGAGTATATAGGTAATGAGACTATAAAGGAGACTGTGAGAAGAGAAAAAATACCTTAAGGATAGAATATATGTGACATAAAAGCAGGAAGAACAGAGGAAAGAGGAGAGAACCAGCAGGAGGGGCTACGAGAGAGTATGGGGAAACTGTGTGTATGAAAAATGGCACAAGGACACTCATTATATTGTATGCCAATTAAAAGGAACTAACTAAAATTTTGAACTGCAGGCTGTCCGTGCGTTTAATGCGGCCACCTCCAAACCCCAGCTATTTACATGCAAATTCTTGGATCTATGTTCTTCCTGTGATGCTTTCCAGCAGCGTGCTTCCATTCCTTGCTATTACGGTACTGGCTGAAACACCTGGTACAGCCCTGTCCATCCTTCTCCACAACCACCTCTTCACACTAAACATTCCTCCAAGCATTCACTCAGGAAGCTTTTTGACCCAGTAGTCTCTCTCTGCTGCCATATCCAAGTTAATGCTTCTTTCCACAACCCAGAGAAGCTCAAGCTAGTACTAGCATAATTGCTTCGAGCTTCATAGATCACAGGCTTTACATGCAAGAAAATAATTTTCTTTTGCTGAAAAGAAATTAACTTCTGATTAAGTTTCTAGTCTTCCTGGATGAAACTTTTAGATGTGTTTGGATGCGTTTGCCCTGAGTGAGGGGGGCCTAGGACGCTTGTTGAGGTTGCCATGGGCGCCATCTTTTCTTCACCCCACCCTGCTGCTACTGTGCTCTCCACATGCTGGCTCCTGCTTCCTCCCCTCTCCTCTCCCACCCACCCCACCCTGCCTCCTCAGAGACTGTCAAAGTGAGGGGGAGAGAGGTCTCCTCTGCTTCTGACTTTCCCAACCGCTGTGTGATTACGGTGATAGAAGGACCTAGATACAAGGATATCTTTGTGTGATTCTCGGGAGCAATGCTCGCCCTTCCTGCTTTTCCTCTTAGTTATGAATTCCAGGAATTATCTGTCTTGGGGGCAGATACAGCAGACTGGCTCTCAGGGAAATTTTCAAGTAGGGCAGAACCCAGCTTATTCAGTCTACAATCTTTTCTTTTCCGCAGGTGCATACATGCATGCATGTGTATGGTGTTGTTAGAGGTAGAATCTCATTTTCAAAGATGTTTTGAGCCAACTTAGGTCCAGCTTCAAATGAACAGAAAACTCTAGAGCTGCTAATGTCTGCTAGGTTAGCTGTTCCCACAGCCTCTCTAAACTCTGCTAAGCTCATCACTACCTCCATGCTGGGCACATACACACGGATTACACATATTCACATGCATACAACTCAAACACATTTTTAGAAAATAATGGGTTTTCTGATGAGTGTGCTGCTATTGAGTGTGGAGATAGATCCCTTCGGCGATGCAGGCAGACAGTAACTCATCATTCACACATGCTCCTCACAAACATCCTCCATGTCCACTGTTCATCATTTGTGAAGAGGAAACATGTAGAAGAGATATGCACAGACAGAACAATGTCAGAGACGTGACCAGTGTGAAATGAACAGCAGGTATAGCAGAGGAAGAACTAGTTTTTTTCCCATAGACATTGACTCTGCAGAGTCATCCACACTAGGGGGCGGGGCGGGTGGAGCCTGATGCTTCCAAACATAGTCCTTCAGCATGAAAAATTAAATTTACCTCGGCTATTAGTTCAAAATTAATATATCAATGCCTGGCAGGAATCACATTTCAGCACTGTTATCTGAACATAGTGAAAGATAAATTCTAGACTGGTTAGGCTCTTTCCCAGATACACAGCCTGAATTAGATCATTTATTTATTGACTGGCAATATTGAAATTTCTCATTGTTTTTTACATATCAGAAGACCTCTCAGCCCTGAGGTGACAAGGGCTATGAGCTTCTACGCTTATTCATGAGCTCATAGGATGAAATTTAATGTAAAACCTAGTCTGATCTTTTGAATGATGAAACTACTTTTGACGCCTTAAGGTTTTTGTCTTAAGAATTATGAAATAGAGATCATTTTAATTTTATTATGTGAAATATTAAAGAGGTTAAGAGGTCTGCAGACAAGCTATTCCCCATTTTGTTAAGACTGAACAGAAGGACAGCCTTGTCATTAGGTTTATGTGTTGGCAACGAAGTATTCTGCACGTGGAGAGATGCTGAGCCAAGCACCGAGTTCAGGACCTAACCTTAACTCTTGCAAGTTTAAGGGCACCAGACTCTGGAAGGTGAGTTGAAACTGATGGGTTCTAACAAGTTCTTTAATACCTTACAATGCACACTGAACACTTAACTTTTATCCCATATGCAAATATGAAGGCATTTTTTTTCTTTCAAGTGTAAGGGAATCACATACCTCTGCTCCCTTCATTAAGATTCCCAGCAGACCTTATATTGGGACCCCTTTTAGTAATCTCACAATTCTGAATGTGAATCTCCATCTGCTGAGAATGTGATCCTTATCAGTTAAACACTGAAAGTGGAGGATGTCCTTTTTCTATGTAGACTATGTTTCAGAGGAAACCCCACGTTCCATTAAAAAAAAATGGCCTCTGTGGCTAGCTCCTCCTGGTCCTTGCCATTCCTCAGGGATGGAGGCTCCTCCTCCTCTAGTTTTTCCATCTTCCTGGTTGCACCCTGGTTTCATGAACTCTGAGTTAATCCTCCCTTTCTTCCCAAGTGTAAGCAGCCCAACTTCAAACAGATTACAGTAGGTCACAAGATTTCATGGGCACAGCAATAATCATCCAAATTACATTTCTAGGACTGATGGGGTAGACAGACTTCGAAGCTCCTTCACCAACATTCACTGCTGATCAGCACGTCTGCTGCCTCTCTCAGCATGGCTCCTTGGCCTTGCTGCAGGAAGCGGGAGAGGCCGCTCACACTGACTGGTTATCAAAGACAGCTGCATGAACTTTCTTCTCTCACAGTGTCTGTCCCTAAAGAACTTGAAAGTCAAATGTGGCTGCCACTCAAATGGGAGAGATGCATGCTTTTTATCTCTGGGAATTATCTGACTCCACTTGTGGTTCACAGTCCTCTGTCCGACAGTTGTCACTGATGTTCAGGGCCTGTTAAGGCTTAGGAATTTTCACATTAAAGAACTCTCCTCTGCATTGCCTTCTAGTAGCGGCCAGCAAAATTCCATTGTCGATTGCTTATTTTCAACTGTTTCTAGAGTCTCAGCTTTAGAAGAAATAAAGACCAGGGGAACTAAGGAAAAGAAAAAAACCTTACCTCTTAAGATTAAAAAAAATAAGCAACCTTTGGGCAAGGACAGAGAGGATACTGTCCCCAGGTGTTTGTCCAATCCCAGCTTTTACACTCTGGTTATAGTTACGTATGTTTTCAGTTTCTTATAAAAGAAAACAACAGCCTTTCTCTGATCCTGATACAACAGGAAGTTAGGCTACTACTAAAACCAAAGCCTTGCACAAGAATGAGCTGAAACCATCCAAAGTTAACCAATACACCTAATATATAGGTGATTGTGATGCAACACCTCCCACTGGCACAATAGCTCATTTACATGAGACTTTTGTGTAAAGCTTCATTTTATTATTATTTTTTTTAATAACGACCCAGGGAAGCAGCTTGGAACGGTGTCTCATCTCTATTTTGCATATCATGGCAGTTTTCTGAGAAGTTAAATGGTATGCTCAGTGTCACTAGATGAAAAGTGACAGAGCCAGCACACATATCCAGGGCTTGTGATGACACACTCAGTCCATGTATGTACGTGTATGTTTTATACGTGAATATATGTGTCTATATGCACATACATATCTTGGACAATGGTTCTCGAAATATGGCCTTCTGAGGAAACGCCATTGTTTTTCTTAAAAACTATTTGATCGAAGTGGCTCAGATGGTAGAACTTGTACGTAAATTATATTTACTCAAATTAGCCTTCTAAAATGAGCAGAACCAGATATACTGAACTTATTCAATAAGAGAGAGGTTGATTGTCAAAATAGCCGCATTCATTATACCATTTGCAAAATCTTGGATAGCTGTCAATAGCATGAGGTTTATAAAAACCACAGAAATATGAAATCATATTTTGGTTTGACTCAGAGACTAGAAATCTAGCAATCCAATGGCATATGAATGATACACATAAAAATCAGAATCAAGAAAATGGTTGGCTATCACAAATTCTACTTTTAAAATATTAGAGATTTTTTTTTCTGAATTATAATAGTTTAACTGACTTCCATACACTATAAAGAAAGGAAGGAAGGAAAAAAGGATGGAAGGGAAGTAAGGAGGGAGGATGTAAGGAGAAAATTAGAAACCAGTTTAGACCACATGGAAAACTGACATGGGCCATGGGTGCACTGAGAACCTCACGGGGAGAAGTCCAAGGGTCAGAGTCTATGAGTCTACAGAGTAGTCATATGCTTACTAAACACTTCATTGTTCTGTCATGATTAAATACTAGAAAGGAACGAAGATGCTTTAAAAATATTTATTAAATCTCAAACATAAAGTTATTTTTTTTCATTACTAACCAATTTTGGTTTTCTCTCCTCCTCCTCCTCCTCCTCTTCCTCCTCTTCTTCCTTCTCCTCCTTGTCTTTCTTCTTTTGTTTTGGTTTGGTTTTGTTGTTTGTTTGTTTGTTTGTTTGTTTGAGACAAAAATCTCGCTGTGTTACCCTGGCTACCCTGGAACTCATTCTGTACACTAGGCTGGCCTTGAATCAGAGATTCACCACTTCTGCTTCCTGAGTTCTGGGATTAAAGGCATGCACGCTGCCACTGCCTGGCAAAAAATAAATAAATAAATAATTATGTGTATGTTTGTATGGCTGAGTGTAGGTTATGTGTACCACATGCGTATTGAAGCCTTCTGAGGTCAAAGATGGTGCAGAATCTCCTGCAGCTGGAGTTGTGAGCTGCCTGTGGGTGCCGGAATAGAATCCTCTGCAAGAGCTGAAAGCATAACCTTTGACCTATTTCTGCAGCTCGATTTTTTAACTTTCAGTGTCTGAGCAAACACAGTATAGTTGCTCCTTAAAAGAACATTTAAAAAATCAGACATAAACAAACAAAATCAAGAAATCCTGCTACTGAATGCTTTAATAATTTTTAAATCCAACCTATTGGTTGGCAGGTTTTGTACATGATGTTTGGTGAACGTTTCATCTTTGCTTTGGTTCCACTTTTCTGATTCAATATATTTAAATTATATTTGACAAAAGCAAGTAAAATTAAAATAGTAATTTATGTCATAGAAACAATCACTTGAATACTTGAGGTAATGTGACATTTTGGATATGTAAATTATGGCTGTCCTTGAAAGTTTTAAAGATGTCAAGAAAAAAATGGAAAAATATCTTTATTGCTTAGCATCACATTGGGAAATCTGGACAATGTTGAGATAGATAATGAATAGGAACACATTGTATTATAATACAATATTATATTGCAATATTATATTACAAAAATAGTCAATATATGGTTCACACTCAAATTATGGTAAGAACTACAGCTAAGATTGTGTTAGTTTTCCATTTCTATAACAAAATGCCTAAGATAACCAACTTATAAAGACAAAAGGTATGTTTTGGCTGAATGCTTCATAGCTTTGGAGGTTTCAGTCAGTGATTGGTTGGCCCTGTTGCTTTGGACATACAACCGTCTTGTTCAGCTGGGACCTGTGACAGAACAAAATTGCTTAACACATAGCCAAGGGATGACAGAGAAGAGGAAAAGACTAGGGTCACAGGCCATTTCAAGGGCATGTCCTGAGCCAGGACCAAGTCTTGTTAGTATTTTGGTCTTTGAGGGATGCTGCAAAGCCTAGCTATAACAGGAGTATTTTGCTTTCTGGAAAAAAAATATTTGCCTGATGTTAGTTACTAAAAATCAGACTTTTCACAAGCAGACAGGATGATTACGAGGAGCTAAGAAATAGCATTTCCTAACACATTCCAATAAATGGAGCACAGAACTGCTTTCTATGAGAAATACACAGGAGCTTCATGAACCTAAAAGCATGTTATATATATATATATATATATATATATATATATATATATATATATGTGTGTGTGTGTGTGTGTGTGTGTGTATATATATGTGTGTGTGTGTGTGTGTGTGTGTGTGTATTTGCCCTACAACATATATATATATATATATATATACACATATATATGAAATATATGTATATACACATAATACATATGTGTATATATGATGCAGAGTGATTATATATGTAGGTGATTTTGTATATGTATATGATATATGTGTATATGTGTATATATGATGCAGGGCAGAAGACTCTGGGAACTTTTTAGACATGCAAAGTATTGGGCGTTTCACAAGGTCTTACTGAGCCAGCACCTGCTGTTGGCCAGTGATTTGTTTCAAGGAGTCTCTAGAGATATCAATGCATGTTCAAGTTGAGAATCGATAGCATAAAGAAAAGCAGACAAAGAAGAAAGTGAAGTCAGCTGATGACAGCAGGGGCAGTCCTGGCACCAATAGCGCTGTGCTTTAGAGGGAGGGATTCATAAACACCTCCAATGTACATAAGCAGTCAGAAACACTTAAAAACCTAGATGTATTTAACTTGTGTGCCCCACAGGATGCTAGAGAGAAACTGGGTGGCCAATTGTAGATGTAATCTTCAGATCCTTTGTGGCAGGCCGCTCCTTTAACCCTCAGGCCAGGTGGCCAGGAGTGGGCCAGCCGGCCGGTGCAGTGCCTGGAAAGGATCATGCACATAGCGGTTTACTGGGCCTGTGAATCAGACTTGGATATTATGAGCTTTTATGAATCCTGGGTGCTTATAAACATCCAAACAATGAAGGGAAGAGAATTTGAGACCAGGAACGCAATTCTAGTGTTTCATGTATTTAAAGCTGTGTTTAAAAATTTAAATGAGATTCCAGAAGTTGTTCAGTCCCATTAACCTTGCAATGCCTGAGTTCACTAATATTGCCACAGTGGTCAATTACTGTATGTTTTCCACACTTAAAGGGAACCAAGGTCGCTATTCATTCGTCATTGGGGAGCTTTAGGAACGAGAATGGATTTGCTTATGCTGAAGTGGTAGCTGTGTTCTTTTGGGCAACTTAATAATTATTCTCGAAGGATAAAGGATTAATTTGTTGTTACTATTCATTATTCAATCCATTCTTAGTTCGAAGGAATTCTCTTCTATACAGCCAGGAATTTCTGCTCCTTCTGTCTAGTAAGTTGTGTAAGGACATGGGATCTAAACTTAGCCAACTGAATGTCTTTATCTCAACATTTTTAATTCGGAGCAGTGACACATTGTTTGAAGGGGCAAATTAGAATTCAGTCACAGCTCTGTGGCCAGCAGCAGAGGCAGAAGAATCAGCCTATGGGGTCTGGCAAAGGGATTGTGTCCAGGGTTACTGTAGCCGGTGGCATGAAGAGTATGTGGCTCCATGATGTGACATAATTAATCCTCTTACTCGCTTTAATTCTATTTCCAAGTTCTTCCACCTTTCCCTCAACAGCTCGAACCCTGTGAGTTATCAGACATGCTCTGAGTGTGCCCTTCTGCTTGGGTTAGCCAGAATTGATTTTTATTCCCTGTGCTCAAGAACTTTGGCTAATAAACTAAACATAATGGAAGGCTTTAGGCAGCAGAGAATGAGGGTCAAATAATAAGTCTGACAGGAAAGCTAATGAGAGTTGAAGGTGTGCTTCTTAATTGAAGGTGACCCACAGACAGTAGGAGAAATAAATGGAGTCCATTAGAAGAAACTGGAGCTATGACTTGCATTAAGAATTTTTGGACAGAAAGTCTGAGGACTGGAAAAGGTGACTCCTATGTGGACTCTGATCTGTTCTTTTCTCTCATCACCATGCTTCTGTTTTTGTTGTTGTGGTTGTAGTTTTTCTTTCTTTCTTTCTTTTTTTTTTTTGCTTGTATTTGTGCAACTGATTCTTGTTCATAGTAAGCCATAGCATTTGTGAGGGATTAACTTCTCACTGTCTCTAGGACGGGACTTCATTGGCTCCAATCAAACAACAGCAAACACTAAATGCAATCACAGATAATGAGTAGCACAAAGATTTTATAAGAACGTCTGAGAATGTGATAGGTCCTGGAGTCTCGTCCAGTCACAGACATACACAGAGAAGTAGGACATACATCTGCCCATTGGCCCTTCTATAAAATGTGAGGGTGGGGGACAATTGGAAAGCACAGTAGTGGGGTTAAAAAAAAACAGGTGACACCATTTAAGCGCATGACTAATAGCTCTCAACTTTTCCAGTTATATGGTTAGTGAACCCTTCATCGTGGAAGCCAGATTAAATTGGACTCAACAGTACCAGTATAAATTATTCTGACCATTGCTTCTTTTCTCAACATCCATTCCTCTCCACACACAGAGATTTAGATTATTATTATTAATTCAAGTGGGTTGGAGAACATCAAAAGACACAAACTAATGGCCCCTGGGTTGACTCTGATCTTAGAATTTAATTTCTTTGTTTGTTTGCCATGTGGGGTGTTCCTTTCTCAAGGCTTAGCTACCGACATATAATCCTGGTGAGATCTTCCATTAAAATCCAAACCTTTGGTTTCTTCTGAAGAATCAGATCTGACACCACCAAGCCAGCATTCCAAAACTGGCAACAGTGGTCCAGAGTGGGCTAGGTACTTTCACTCTCAACAGGGAAGGCACTTCTTATGCAACAGGGCTTTGCACACTCTTGCCTCAAAATCAGCCTGATTCTGTCATTCACATTAATCCACCTCTGAATGGATTTGTGTTTGCAGCTCTTTGGAGTTAGCCAGACCTGTTGTAGGCCTTTCAATTTATAAAGAATATGCAAACCTTGGGAGGAAGAGAAGTTAATACATATATATTATACATAGCAGCTAATGAAAAATTATTGGAGGCAGAACATGATTGGATTATGAAGATACCTACAGCTTTCATAAACATTTTGTTGTGTGGCTACATATTTTTCCTCACTTGGCATCATGAGTAAAAGTTCCACAGCACTTAAAGATCAGCCCTCTGTCTAACAGTTAAGGCCACAAGTCTCAACACCAGACAGAAATGACCTTACACCCAGGCCTGCCTCTTGTTTGCTGTGATGATCATGCCCTCACACATGCTATCATATGTATTAAAGTGATCAAGAATAATATTTGGTACATAGGAACTCCTTAGGATAAATTGTCTATTATGTGAGGTTATCCCAGTACTAATTGCAGTTGGGGAAGTAGAAGTTTATTTCTCCAGTAACTGCTCCTATAATAGTTCACATACTAACCCGTCCTCTTTCTTAATGGGCTTGGCTTTTTTAATGTTATGAAAGTTTTATACCATAAATCTTGAGTCATTATCACCTACTAAAATCAGCTTACTTCCATCTTATGTTGGATCTAAAGTCCTCCTTAGGCAGCATAGAATTGTTGGTTGTTCCATAGCTTATGGTGGTTAGAGACATACGTTACATTTAATAGGATTGGTATGATTCTGCTTACCTTAAATTAAGGAGATCAGAGATGGGGAAGATGGAGAGACAAATGATGAGAGGGATCTTACCTCTTAATATTCACTACCAGCTTAAGAGATGGTGGGACTACGTGGCAAGGATGAGGACAGCTTGCAGCAGCTGTGAGTAACCCTTGTCTGACAGCCAGCTGTGACACAGGAGCCTCAGTCCTACAGCTTAGAGGGACTGAATTCAGTCTCCAACTTGGGTGAGCTCGGGTGAGGCTTCTTCAGGACCTCGATGGTTCAGCCCAATCAACACGTTAATAACAGGTTTTAAGACCCAAGCCAAAAACTCGGTCAAATTGTTTTTGTACTTCAGAGTTAGGAAACTTTGAACTAGTAAATGAAGGTTGTTTTCAACTATGAAGTCTGGGATGAATGGTTGCCCAGCAACAGAAAAGTCAGCACCAAAGGTATGAAGATGACCACACCAGTCTATTCTCATATGTTTTCTCTATGTTCCCTTCTTTTATCTGGGACTGAAAAAAGAGCAAGGACAGATAAGTCTCTTTTCCAGGCCCATCACTATTGCTCTAGTTCATTGTCTAAACTTGATGTAGATGGGGGATGCTGCTTGGGACATCGGAGTCTCAGTCAACTTGTCTTGCACATGCTTGTTAGAGTCTTGGGTGTATCTCTAACCATGTTGCATCCCTGGAAAGCCTGTTTACAGAACCCATTTTCCTCTGCTTTTTACAAGCTCTGAGTCTGTGTTCTGTGGCTTGGAACAGATAACATCTCTAGGTTCTGAAAACTTCCCTGGCTGATCTTTAGAACTCCTTGGGCTGGGAAATTTCTAGCAATTTCTCAGCAGGTTCCTTCTTCCATTCTCAAAGTTTCAGACCATTCCTCAAGCCCTGTTACTCTGCAGACACCCACCAAGATGGCAGCACTTCCTCTTTCTCTTCAAGTGATTCCCAGACTCCACAGATCATTATTCCAGGGAGAAGAAACCAACCAGGCCCCCCATTTCTTTCCCCAAGGAAACAGAGGCAAGAAGGTACTCTCTTCCTTTCCCTTTTCCTCTCACCCCCTACCCACAGAGAGAAACATTCCTCAGTGTTCCCCCCACTTAAGTGAATATGCAAATTGAATATGCAAAAAAGGCTGAGACTAGGAAAAAACTTTTCTAATTCAAATGACCCACATCAAAATAACTTTAAAATAGAATGGATTTGAATTGGTCCATATAATTTAACTTAAAAATCTAATTCCAGAAGTTATAGTAGATAAAACTGATTAATATGTACTCATATGCAGATATAGAATTAATATTCAGAAAGGAGTGGGGTGGGGCAACACTAGTAAGAGTGTTAATTGTGTTTGCCTTCTCTGGTGCTAAAGCAAACGCACCTACTATTATCTTATCACCTTGAACCATACCCAGCTAACAAGTAACAAAGAATTCATATAGATTCAGAATTTGGATGAGTCTGCTGGGGTATTTCAGCAAAAATAAAAGGCAGGTTTGATAAAGAAATCAAGTTTAACGAAAGCATTTTAAGGTCTATGCGTCTATGTTCTCTCCAGTTCTTTCTTGGTGTGACGCGAATCTATGTGTTTCTATTTTCTGTTGTAGAAAATTAAACAGACTGAGACACAGGGAATTTTCATTCCTCTTTGATTTCCTCTTTGATTTCTCCCAAATTGAGATTTCATTGAAAATGAATGGCTGTCCTTCCACTTGCAAATTCCCCCTGCCCAGAACTCTTGGAAAAATCCGAATTTTCTAAATCAGAAGGATAAACTGCACACATGCCTTTTTCTCTCTTTTTTTTAAATGTGAAATTTAGAATTTATGCTGTTTTTATTATACCCAATAAAAAAAAACAAAATCTTTATTCTGTGGGTCTGTAAATCAACTTTTGAAGTCAGATGTATTTATCAACATATTCATTAGAGGCAGTTTCCCCCTCCAGTTTGGAGAACGTTTGAAAACCAATCCCAGTCCGGTTTAGATAGTCATAATTGTTTACACATGTCTCAGTAACAAAATATATTTGGGGGGTGGCACTTCACTTTTAGGATCTGCGACAGCTGGAAATTATTATCATTATGGTTTAAAATGTTCCAACTGGATAATGGTGTTAAAAAGAATATAACATTCTAGAATGCTTCCTCATAGCGCGGAGCACAGATCGTTTTATTAGATTGAGTACTGAGTTATTTACATAGGGATTGGCTGATCGAGTTACATGTGAAGGAATCTGAAGTAATAAGTTCCTTCACATAGCATCACAGAGAAAATGCCTATGTCTTGTGGTCGGAAACACTATCATCGTTGTACCAAAAGCTTTAGTGTCCCATTTAGACAGCATTTCCCATTTGCAGTGGCAAAATCTAATTAAATCTTTAAGAAGTAGGACACCTTCTTTAATCATAAGCACGCCGAGTACCTTAGAGAAATGCAAAAATTCTTTTCATATTTGGTTCTCAAGAAAGTAAGGAAGAAAGAGATGATTAATAAGGGATTCTGTGGCTCCCTCAACCTGTTCCTTCTAAGCAGTTGGATTGTGTTAAGAGCCAAGAGAGAGCAAAGTTCAAAGGAAATTCATCTAATATTTGTGCTCTGGCTAAGAAAGGGGCTGAGAGGCCGTTCATGTGGCCAGTTGGCAGTGAGGGCAGCATGCCAGGCCAAGGAGTCTTTGTGATCACAGATGGACTTAGCATGGGAGAGACGATGCCAGAGTCCCAGGCAGGACAGGCTATTTTAGGGACTTTGCACAAATCATTTGTTTTTAACTTGTTGCCAGTTTTGACACAGAAAAAA
>JANHMN010000016.1:30168822-30214139 GCA_030674055.1 Rhabdomys pumilio | reverse complement strand
AAGTTAGTAAACTTTAAGCAATTAGAATAGCACCCAGCATATAATAGGTTTTAAATAAAGTTTAAACTCTAGGCACTATAGAAAGAGAGGGAACGGAGGGAGAAGGAAGGAAGGAAGGAAGAAAGGAAAAATCTTCAGCATAAAATACCCTGATTCTGTCTTCTCAGAACATAAGTCAAACCAGCTTATGACCCCATGATTGCTGAAGCCATCTGCAAAATAGACTCCAATCTTTACTCTTGCTCCATGAACACACACCTATGGTAGGAAATGTCCCAGTTAAATGCATGTGCAAAATTTTCTGGGCATTACCTAACTGAAACACTGGCCAAGCTTTCTTTGAACAAAAATTGAATGATTATAATCTGCTAAAAGAAAGCTCATCAATATCTCATACTAATGACAACATAAATGGCCCCAAGGATCAATGATTAAATTACTGCTTGCTGTCAGAACACCATCACCTAAAGCTCACAAGCACTTTTTGAGTCTATGAGAAGAAGCAATAGAGGTGTAGTTCCATAGATGATTGTCTCTGCAGCAAGTATTATATTGATTAGCACTTTGCTTCAAAAACCCATAGCATCATTGAAGGACCACACACGATTCCAAAACACTATGTTGTAACATAGATATTATTTTTATATTAGAGCCAGAAATGAAACAATCACATGCAATTAGTAAATTTCTTGAAAAAAGTAGGCACTCAATACATTGAATGTTAATAGTATATATTTAACTCAGAAACGGTATTACCTTTCTTATATCTGTCATTATTCTGCTCTAGATTTTGAGTTTTTAGGAGAAAGACATACTCCTGAGAGTTTTTCTAATTCTGAAGTAGCATATACATTGGCTATGAATATCATTTGTTGCATTGGAAGTTCAAAATTTCATCAGGGACTCAAGGGCATGCCTTGTGCGTCTCTGACAGTGCCAGGGACTAGAGGCATCCTTTGCTCTCCCTTGTCCTACGGAAAGCCAACCCATGTGGCTTACCATGCCTTCTACTGTTGGTTTGGTCTCTTTCCTGATGAAAACTTTTGGCAGAGTTCCTTTGGACTTGAGAAACAGGGAAGGATGTGGAAAATATTACAGAAAAGCTTTGGGACCCTTCAGAGATATTAAAGCTGGAACAAAGTGGGAGCTGGCATCTGAAGCTAATAAAGAGACCCCCTTCATGTATTTCTCTTTTAGTGATGGTATCCTTCAAAGTTTCAAATGTAGTGTTTGAAGTCCAGTTTGTTCAGAGTGTTTTCTTAGAAGACATAAACAACAACAACAACAACAACAACAACAACAACAGCAACAAGAACACCCCTCCTCTTTTCTATTTCCTTGTCCAGCTTAGAAATCAGACCACAGGTTCTCAGACTGTAAAAGCAGACCTTTCAAACAAGGTGAGGAAAGAAAATAGAAATGTTAGTTCTAGATGCAACTGTCATGTACAGAAGAGTTTTTTGATTGATACATTCCTTCCAGGAGGGAAGGGAAGGCTTATGAGACTCAGGTGGAAAACAAAGTCTCTTCTCAGAAAACAGAAGGTCAGGACATTCTTGAAGGCCCCTCCTCAGTTTACAAATAGACAAATGCCATGAGAGGAGACTTTGAGCAGCCCAGAGGAGATTTGTGAGGACTTGTGTAGCCACCTACAAGTTGCACAGAGAGCTCCCAGGCTGCAGCTTTCTGAGATGTTACCCCTGTTGGGGTGAGCTTTTAAGTCATCTCTGCTCCTGTAAGTACTCCCTCATACATTCCTGCTAGAAACCCCAATAGAAAGTCATTGGTTCACAGTGTTGGACCTTGTCGGCATCATAACTTCAATCTGTGTGGGATCCTTGTCTGGTGTGAGAGATGTATGTGATGTGTGTCCCCAGGAAGTCTCACTCAAGACACTGGAGGTAAGAAAGACCGGTTTTTCCACCACGTGTGGCATTGGCTCTACTGTGCTAACATAGGGGAGAGTTTATTTCTAATCATGGAAGCAGATGTGGCTCAGAAAGACATACAAAACAGATGTGGCCAGCGAAAGACTTTATTTAAACACTAATTTGTCTGACCATAAGTTATGCATTGGATGAATGTGTAACACCACTCTTTTACCAACATAGAGTGGTAATTTATTTTAAGTGCTAAACAGATTGTAAATTAAAGGGCACCCTGCCCATCATCACATGCTTTTAAAGAAATTGAACTCCACACAAAGAAGACTGACTTCAGTGACAATACCTCCTGGCTACTGAGAAGTCTTCTACACTCAAAATGTCAGGTGATACATTGCTTATAGAAAGAATCCAGCCAGGACTTTCCTTGATACCATGTGCAATTTTTAAGAAAGTCCATAAAAGTTCATTCAGTCTATAGCTTCAAGTGTGCAAACCCAGTAAAACTAAGCATTTTAGTCAAGAGTCCTTAATACATCCTGGGTCATTAATAATGAAATGGGTTCAGTCACCGCAAATCCCCCATAATGAAATGGATAAAGAAGATTCATTCTTTATTAGACACAAAGCCTAGGGCACACAATATTTTTGGGGCTTGTGACAATATTTGAATATCTGAACCTACTAGAGTAGGCTCTAGTAAATTGTGGTGCCTGGCAGTTAGTGTGCTACATTAATTTTTAAAAATTGTAATATGTATTGACTTTGGTGGTGGGAAGGGCAGAGGGACATGCCATAATATTCATGTGAATGTTAGAGGAGAACTTGCAAGAGTCAGTTGGTTCTCTCCTTCCACCATGCGGTCCTGGGGATCAAACTCAAGTCGTCAGGCTTGGTAGCAAATGCTCTTCAGCTGAGCCAATCACTGGTCTCTGATTGAATTTTAGACGAGGTAGTTTCAATGCATGGAGGACTTAACAGGTTGGAACCCCACTGAAAGTTGAGGAGAATTTGTAGCAAAACCCCACTTTTGCCACAGATTACACAGAAAGCCTGGACTAGGTTTCTAACCACTTCTAAAGTCTTGACTTCTCAGTTACATTTTTTTTTCTATAAAGGGGAGAGGAATATTTTTTTTTTAAATTTACTCATGTCCAGGGTTACAAGTAAATAAAACAGGATGGTGATGTGCTTGAGTGAAGGCTTGGCACATAAGGAAAGTTCTGCTTTCGGACTTCCATGCCTGCCCCTTTGCGCTTGCTGACTCCCCTCCGGCACACAGTGTTAAGAGCAGAACACAGGGCAGAGCAGGCACTTTGAACTCATTACTACTTGAGAGCATAGCACAGTCAAAGTGCAATAGATGCCACTGTGGGAAACTGGTAAGCTGAAGCAGGTGAGACAACGAATGGATGTTGTCACTCAGTGGACTGACTGAATGATGACATTGGTGTTTCATCAATAATTATCAATGAATACATTCCTATTCTGTTATCATTTTTTGCTAAGACCTTACACAAACATCTTTTTTAACCACTTGACTGTACTTCTTGGTGGTGTTGAGGAAGGTGAAAGAATAAATTAATTATAAAGCATTAACACTGAATTGGAGTCATTTGCATAGAACTTAGTGACTTAGCATCTAAGTGACTAATTTCTCTTTTTGTAAAGTGGCACATGCCAGTTAATAAAATGTATAGATAAAGCTGAACATCTTTTCAAATACTATTTCCTCTTTCCTCAGGATTTTTCCTTTGTGTATAATAATACATTTTAAGACAAAAATGGTTCTAGCAAATACATCCATGGAACTCAGTCCTCTGGATTTCTGCTGTGTGACTTTCTTATTGATCTTATTTACGGCTCTTTCCCGACACAAGCTTTGGGGGCACATGTACACTAGACTGTAGATCAAGTACATAAATCAATTTCTGTGTAGTTATTCTTATCCACGTCAATAATTAGATTTGGAAACAGGTAGTAAAAGAAATATTTCTCCATATGTATTTCAATTTCCTTAGAACATAAATATATTTTATTATTTCCTAAACATGACATTTTTTAAGCCACAGTAACAGTTTATTTATTACTTTCTAAATCTTTCTTCTTAGCAGTAAAGCCTTATATATTGATGGATAAATCTCAATGCAGTAATATTGGGAGTATGTCAGTCACATGATGGTTTTAGGTTTCATTAAGAACATGCTTTCTGTAATTGAAAGCACAGGTGTGATTGTAGTAATTACATTAGAAAAGATGGCTGGACGGTGAGCAGAATTAGAATTAATTAAAATGTAAGGATGATAAAATAGAAGAATGATTCTCCAGTACAGAGCACTTAACGAATACCTTTAAGCCATTCACATTCATTTAATACCATGTTACGTAAGGAAGAATGGTTATTGCTTTAAGTGGGTGGCTTTTCACTGGTGCTCATTCTACACCATGGGAGACATTGGCAATATCTGGGGGCAAACATTGCTACCACTTTTAAAAGGGTCTATGATAATGTTTAGATAACTTTCCTTGTATTATCCTGGACCAAAAATCAGTGGCACTTGGGAAGACATTGAGTGGTTCCAATCTAATTATTTATATCAATTATAAAAAATTTTCCTTCTTACCTACAATGACCAAAACCCCTTTGGAGCAACTATATACAATTTTAAATTGCCAAAATCGTAATTGAAATAAAGATACTACATAATTTCAAATAGTTTATTATGGTCAAGTTCATAGTTAGTAATGCTTAGATATATAAAGAATAAAAAATAGCTTATAATTTAACAATCCTATCATTTACCAGAATACCATAGTAACTGGTTTTTAATTGAGTGCTTTGCTTTATAAAACAGTATTGTGAATAGTTGATTCCCAGAAGGAAGGAGAACAGGAGGAAGAGAAATGGGGGGAGGGGCTTGATAGCATCCAAATTAAATTATTCTACTTTGGTTGTTTGAAAGTGGGCTGCTTTCTGTGTTTGCTATGGAATAAAATGCCTTTTCTCAAAATCCATGTGTTAAAACAACTGCACTGAAGTAGAATTATGAGGTGAAACTTTTTAGTATATGATTAAGTCATGAAGGCAGTACCTTAGTTCTTATAAAAGGGCTGGCACCAGTTAGTGCCTTTTGAACACCTTGAAGGAAACTAGCTGAGGGTCTTATCTTGCTCTTTGGCCCCTCTACATATGGAACACAGCACACAGCGTGTGTCCTTTTGGCCTCGACTACAATGGGATTATCCAGAAGGTCTTGGCAGTTAAAGGTCCAAAGACCCGATCTTAAGTTTCTCAGCCTCCAGAACTCTGAGAAATAATGTTCTATTTTCTATAAATTATCCAGCTACAGGCAGTATGTTTTTCCTATTTATTTATTTATTTATTTATTTATTTATTTATACTGGATATTTTATTTATTTACAATACAGATGTCATCCCCTTTCCCCATTTCCCCTCCCTAGAACCCCCTTATTTTATACCCCCCTTTCTTTATGTTTTTATACCATTTTAATTACATGCATCTATTAAGGTCAGGTCTAGGTTGAGGGTCTAGCAATAGATGCAAATAGTTGAGGAACAAGCAATACAATAAACACAAATAGTCAAGGAACAAGCAAGGTATTAAACCCAATTATGTGAACACTCCCTTGATCACTGTTTCTAAGGGCTTATCAGGAGGACCAAAGTATCTGAGCCTACTTGCCTGTCCCAGTCCAAAGTCATTTTCATATCTGAAGCTTCCTTGTTCTAGCCTAAAATTTAGATTCCTGTCTGAAATTACTTCTTTGTTCTAACCTAATATTTAGATTCTGCCTGAGATTACTTCTTTGCTGTAGCCTACGATTTAGACTCCTACTTGAAATAACTTTTTTGTTCTAGCCTAATGTCAGATTCCTTCCTGAAGCCTACTTCCTTGTCCTTGGCCAATGTCGTATTCCTGGCAAGCAGCCCAATTCCTTGTCTTTGGCCCATGTCAGCTTCTTGCTAAGCAGTCCCAAAGGCTCTCCACCTCTCCCCCTTTTTTATTTAGTTAACAAGACTGATACAGGTAGTATGTTATAGCAACACTAATGGACTAAGATGTTAATTTAAAACTGAACATAGATTCTATGAAACCAAAATCTAATCTGAAACCCAGGGAGAAGTTTCAATTTCTCCTTTCACCAGAAAATAAAGTGTGATTAATGTTTAACTTCATTCCATATAGGCATGCGTGTATATTTTAGGCGCTCAAATTAAACAATCTATCTGATAATTTGCAAAGAGTGTGCCATGGACTTTAATCTTAACAATAAAGTAGCAGCAAAGGGGAAAAAGTTTGGAAGATCAAAACATTGTAAGTTTTGCAATTTATGTGTACTTTGCTGAGTTTAATTCTAAAATTCTCACATGACTAAGAATTGGTGATTAGACACTCCATGCCTCCTGCTTGCTTTGCATTAAAACCTTTGCCCTGCTATCAACACTGAAACCAAAGCCCTTGATGTGACTAAGCGACTAAGCGTAATCTTCATAGTCTATTTTGCTAGAGTCTTTGGATTTATGTGCAAAGTGTTTCCCAAGCATTGTATATGAGGGCTTTTTCTAAAGCAGCTGAACTGAAAAGAGAAGGCCCAGTTTAAAGGTGGGTGGCACCATCCACAGCCAGGGTCCTGTGCTGAAGACAAGTAGAAGCTGGGCTGAGCATTTATGTCTGACTCCTGACTCTAAAGGAAATACAAACAACAGCCCCACGCTCCTGCTCCCATGCCTTCCTGGCTGTGCTGGTGAGCTAAAGTGAGCTCTTTCTTCCCCAACTTACTTTTGTCACATATTTTGTAACAGCAGTGAGAAAACTAATTAGCATAGAGGGGATTCTGGGTCTAATTTGAGGTGGAGCCCATGAGAAGCCAACTGGCCCTGGACTTCTGCCTTTCATATGGCGGCTCATGCCTAGCCAAACATTGGAAGTAAGCTACATTATTCACACCACACTCTTTGTGCTCACACATTTGAGAATTTTTATAAATGAGAGGCTAAAAAAAATACTATTAAACACTTTCCATGTTATAAAATATAGTACTTACTCAAGGACCACACAAACTTTCAGAACTAGGAACGTCTGGAAAGGATCCATACATAACTAAAATACTTTCCTGCAATTGTCTGTGAGAGTCATCCCACAAGAATTTTCAGATATTTTTTCACATTATAGTAATAAGACAAGTCTATTCTCTGAGGTAATTATTGCATGATAATTAACTTGTTTCTGATCAATATTGTATTTGAGAAGTGAACCATGTCTTGGAGGATAACAATACAATATTTCCTTCTAACATTATTTTTTCTCATTTTACTGAAGCAAAATTTATATGCAAATTTGTCCAACCATTTCATACATACTTTCTGTGTTACAAAGGTAGCATACCGTAAGTTATATAAGTTTTAAGTGCACAGTTTTTTATTTGATCACCATATGATCATATAAGTGGCCATTACCTAGATTAAGATATAAGACATTTTCTCAAAGGGTTCCTTCATGTTTAGTGACACTGACATCTTCCAGAGAACCACTGTTCTGATCTTTATTCCCATAAGTTACCTTTATCTGCTCTAAATGTTTTATCAATGAGACACAGTGTGATATTACATGTCTGGCTTCTTTTTTTAATAGAACAAATAAAGAAAATATTGGACAGGAAAAACATGATCAAAATATATTGGATGAAATAAAATTTAAACTAAAGAAATAAATTAAAAATAATAAAATAAAAGTTTTACCATACACATAATCCACAGGTATTAAGGAGAGAAAGACTCTCAGAGAAGGACAGTGTCTTTCTAAACTAAAATAGATACAGGCGTCTAAAGCGTTGCTTGGTATCCCTCTGATTTTGTGAGGATTCCCAGGCTTGGGATTTCCTTAGAAAATTAAAATGGAAGGAGAGAATAACTTTATGGAATGATAAGCTCTCGATAATCGATGTGTGTGACGTGTGATGGGGGAGGGGAAGGAATGTGGTGTGTGGCCATAGATTATCAACAATCACAGGGTCCTTAGCACCCACCAAGACACAGTGGGTCATATCCCTGTTTAATCTTTTCTATTGCAAAGCTGCTGGCAGCAAGCACATCTATTCTTTGGATAGCCTATATTTGTGATTATACTTTCTGACTGGATTAAGAAATATATGGCTAAAGTTCTAACTGCCGTTCCCTTGGCATCATCTGTGCTGAGGGTATGTACACGGTATGAGGAAGTGTCAAGGGGTTATGTGTGTACTATAGTTCTTTAAAGGAAATCAAGAGAAAGCTGACAAAAAGACAAAGGCAGAGGATAATAGTCACCCTCTGCCTAAACCAGTAAGGCTAGAAAATGGAATGTGTTTCTCAAAGGAGAAGCCGCAATCTTGAGAAGTGATTTAGGTCTGAGGCATGAATGAGATGTACATCTATGCCAGGCAAATTCCATTTATTTAGTATCCTTGCTATTAAAAAATTCTATTCTCTCTCTCTCTCTCTCTCTCTCTCTCTCTCTCTCTCTCTCTTTCTCTCTCTGCAATAAATTCTACTGAATCCAGTTTAAAATGTCTAAAGGAGATCCAGGGACAAATCTATGAAAAACAAGAAAATCTAAATGGGCAGTGTAAAATCAAATCCACAGCGGCTGCTGCTGGACAGTTTTAAATGGCAACTGTGGTAAACCCCTAAGTCCAGTGAGTGCAGACCACACTGAGAAGAAACCCCAGAGTGCGAGTTGCACATACCTGCTGGGGCGTAGACTTTGCTGCTGAGACCACAGCTGAGAGACGCACAAGGTTGCAGGTGACAGTTTCACTTGGCATTTCTCACATGGATTAACTAATCAGTTCCAATTCAACACAAATGAAAGGCAAAATTCACTCACTTGTACAAAGCCGCACGCTGTGAAGTCCTCGAAGAAGGGCAGACTTGGGCGGTCTTCTCTGTAGATGGTGAGTTTATACGTGGTTAGGGCTTCTCCCTCTGCTCGAGATTCATCCACCACAAGCATGGAGATTCTGTTCATCCCTAATCCCAGAGGGTAGTTGGCAAAGCTGAGGGCAAGTAGTGGGAGGAGACGGAGAAAGAGAGATGGATGAGAATTAATATGCATGGAGACAATTATTCAGCCCAAACAAATTCAGACATCATCATCATCATCATCATCATCATCATCATCATCATCATCATCATCACCACCATCACCATCATCATCATCATTGTTACTATTTATCATTATGATGGTGCTCATTTGCCTAAAACATATAAGTTCTGCATAATTTTATAAGAAATATAAAATATAAGGAATGAAATCTCCTTTTCCTAGTTCTTTGCTATGCTGGGGGAGGGGGTCATCTTCCAGGACAAGTCATGTTTTTCATTAACTGGAGGGAAAGAAACTCATCTTTATTAACCACCTGTCAGAATCAGGCTTTACTTCTAATACAATACTTCTATACAAAACCAGGTTTAGCCTTATTGTAAACATAGAGACTACTGAAAAGAACTGTTATCAAATTGCCTCAAGTTACATGGTAGAGGCACGGTAGGATTCAGACTGGAGTGACAAGAATCCTCTTTTCCTTTCTGTATCTTATTTCATTTTTTCTTCTTTCTTTTCTCCCCTCCCCACATCTTCGTTTCTTCCCTCTTTTAACAGATGTTCTCATATATCCCAGGCTGACCTCTAAGTGAGTATCGAACCGGAGGTATGCCTAGTGCATGCTAGGCAAGCACTCTCTCTACTAACAGAGGTTTTCACTGAGCCCAAATCCTCTTTTCTTTATACTAAATAGACTGTCATCAATGCCAAGCACATTTGTTCCCCTTCAACATGCAACTGTATCCTCCTCTCTGAAGACACTGTATGTAAATGAGGCTCTAGTCCTGTTCAATTTTTCGAACAAAAAGGTTAGGGCCTTTAAAAAAAATATCTATAGAAAATAACAATAAGTACATAAGCAAATCCTACAAGATGAAGAAAGTTGGCATTACGATGCCCACACATTTTCACCTCTGGCTGATCAGACTGGAGACATTGGCTTAGGGTAAAAGCGAGGGAGGGTTGTAGGTCGGTTGAGAACCAGTTTGTTCTCTAACACATGAAGCCTGGAAAAGGAAAGATTTCATACTGCCGTGATCTCCGGAAGGGCTGCGGTTCAGCTTTTCTGAATGACACCATTAAAGGCGGGATCAGACATCTGCTTCCTGGTGAAAGACCAAGTCATCCCTGTGCACGCGCCCTACACAGCCCATACCTTGGCCCTGCCTGTTCCTGCAGGTGCACCTTGCACTGACACTTAGAAGTCTCTGCTCCAATCCTCACGGTTAGCACATCAAATGGAACTTCACAGTAATAATCTTTGATCTTCGGATTAAACTCAGGGCTGAGTTCTAAATGGGGATGGGTGAAGATCTTCTTGATATGGCAGAGTGTGTCTTCCTCTGTTACAAAGACAGAAAGACAAGGGCAACTTTGAACTGCATATAGATTCTAAGACTGCGTGTCATTGAGGTGTCTCCCCTCCTACACTTGTGTACAGTTTCAGGGGTCAATGGCTATCCATTCAGGACCCAGGCACAACTGATTTGTGGCATTAGCTTGATTTCCAATTTGTCAGCTATGGGGAGCCGCCTCGGACCAGCTGTTCACTTTATTTGGTTTAGTGCAAACTACTCGTTTCCTAGTCCTTGAAAAGATAAAAAAGACAGAAGGTAAGGGAAAATGTCTCTCCTACGAAATGATGACATTCTTATAAGATGTATGACATCTCAGTTAATTTTGCAAATAGAGACAATAACTCCATGTGACAGCGACAGAAAGAGCTAGCAGGTAATCAGGAAACTTTCTTAATGGAAAATGTCATTAAACTGCTGTTAGTTGATAGAGGAGTAGTGGGGTAAAATAAAGAATGTGAACTTTGGTATCATACCACACGCAGAGGTCAAAATATCCAAAGAACATCCTAAAATTCCTCCCCAAGCCACCTCAATGGGAAAAAATGTCAGAAAGTAAAAAAATAAAAAAAATAAAATAAAAGGAAACAATATATCTGTCCAAACCTGCTCTCGAATCTAGAATGACTGCATGCCATCCTTTGGCACCTCATTTTATAGCAAACACTGTCTTGGTCCAAGATAAGGAAAACAACTTTAGCTGTGCATACACACAGAGCAGAGCAGCCCTTGTTAGGTTACATCTAACAATATTTGGAATGGACAAGTGCCTAAGAGTTTATCAAAACTGGTTTTTAATAGTTTTCAGTATCTACAAGTATTACCTATTCTTTACAACAGTCAACAAAACTGGAGCAAATGGAAGTATAGAAAGCGCTCCTGAAATCAGCAAAGAGAAGGCATCCTAGCACCACTTGGGATCCAGTGATATTGACTAGTATAGCAAGAAAAGGTACAACCGAGTTCCATGCCAGAAGGGACAGAACTGGCGTTAGTGAAAAGACAGAGTTCTGGCCCTGGCCATCTCTCTCCTTTTATATGGCTATTACAATGGTTTCTTTAAAATCAAACTGGATAGTTTGTTTCCCAATTCTAGTGGTTTCTCATCCTTTCCAGAGACAAACTAAAGCAGGGGACAGGGATTCCACCGGTTCCTCATTGCTTTGCTGTCCGTCGATTCTGCTATCATGTCCTGGACTTTGAAGGACATTAAGAAGCTTCTTCACTCAGTTTAAATCAATCACTACCTGCTGTATTCCAGTTCTGAGACCTATGTCTCCAAATAGCTTCCTGCGTTCTCTAAACAACGAAAGTTAATATGTGCGTTTCCGTCTCCCATTCTATCGGTTTCCTTGCCTGTGGGAGAAAAGCCATTCATCAAGTGTAAGTGAAGAGCACAGTGGTATCATAAATACAGTGTAATTTTAGTTTGCAGAAAAGTCTTATTTAAAAACCCAACAAGTCAATTTTGTTGAATCTCTTGATGATTTAAGTAAACTGCTTAATTTTACTTGGCATCTGAAAAGAACAAGTCAATCAAAGATTTTTATCTGATATATATACATATATATATATGTATATATGTATGTATAAGAATATAAGTAAAGAGTAATATATATATATATATATATATATATATATATATGGTAGAGGGAGAGGGATATATACATATATATGTGTGTGTCATCTATAATATCAATAACCTGTCTCAGTTTGATTCACAAGAATATAAATACAGAGTATTATAATTCACACTGAAAATAATCATTGCTTTAATTCAAATTGAACTGCTTCTTAATAGGGTATTGATTCTTGAAATCAAAGTCCCACCCACCCCAGCCACAGCATGGCCTCTGTTCAAGGAGTGGAGAAAAGCAGAGTGAAAACAGGAGGTGAATAGTCATGGGATTTGATCCAAAAGAACGCTCTGACCCCAGCATGATACTAAAGAAACAGGAGCTGTGATCAGCACCAGTTAGGGAGGGCTGAGCTGCCCAGGCACGAAGGGAGTATAAATACACTTTTGTGCTCAGAACCACTTGAATGAATAGCAAAGCAGTAAATTGTTCTATCAACATGAATCATAGACAGTGTATTTTAACTTATTAGACTTTCTTTCTATCTTTCTATATTTCATGTATGTCATTTGACACAGAGTCTTCCCATACATCCCATTCTGGCCATGAACTTGTGATCTTCTGGTCTTGGCCTTCCCAGTTCCCTGGGATTACAGGCATGCATCACCTCTATAAACTAAGAATATATTTTTATAACAATTCACTGAGAATTAATTTCCTTTTGGTTTTTAACTATTTATGTTTCTTTTTATATTTCATGGAGTAGTCACTGTTTTCAAAGTGTGATTTACACTTCTTATTTATACTTGTTATAAATTGAGCCTATGTCCACATGAGATGAAATAAATGGGCAGTTACTTCCTTAAGCAAGATTTTAGCAAGACACCTCCACCAAACTTTCCACCTCTGTGTTGGGTGCTACATCCTGGACCCTTACTTAAAAATTGATTTATCTCTGACATCATTACAACTGAATGAAGGTTACTGCCTATAAACACCTGGTGTGTCCTTGGCATCTCTCCCAGTCCAGTTCTAACTTGTCTCAGGTCAGCTTACCTTAGATCTATGGAGAACCCAGTATGAGGGATGGGGATAGCAGGCTGCCTAACCTATTTGGCAAGCACACATGGGAAAGTTGTTTGAAGGTTTGGTTGTTTTTTAACGGGTTTCTTTTAACTATAGGATTTTATTGCTCTCTTGACGGATCATCATAACTCATCCTGAACACAGGAAAAGCTTATGCTCTTAAAGATAACCCCACCTAGGCAGCAGCGTCACCAGTGTATTTTTAAATAATATATCAGACCATAAAACCGGGAAGATTAATTGTAAAGATCCAGATAGGATGATTTTTTTAATCAGGGAACAAACAACTTGAACCAAGTTGAAGAGATTTTTCTGACAATGTGCCCAGCATCTGTGACGCGTTGCCTGGGAACCGAAACCCATGAGATCATCCAGTGCAGGATACGGAAGCCCAAAGAAATGCAAGCTTTTCCAAGTTGCATTTAGCCCTGAGCCTACTCCCCCTGGATACACCCTTAAAAATACTACTACTGCCAATTCTTCTACTTTTCTCATTGAGCTGAGTTTTTGTTTTTAAGTCATACTACAAACAGCAGTGACCCTGGAGAAATAACCAGGTCTTGTATGACCAGGACTTATGTAATCAGTAGTTGGGGGTCGAGGTGGAGACACTGGCTCTCTTTTTCCTGGTAAATTCAGCAGTATTTGAAAAACTTTCAGTCTTTAACTGAAGGCACTTTTTTTTTTTTAATTTCATTAAACACTAATACTACTCAATCTAGCATAATATTTGATATGATTGTTTTAAAAGGTTGAATAAATACCAGTATTTAGAAGGCAAAAAATTGGATAGTATTAAATTATAACTTATTTATAAAAAATTAAGCCTAAGATTATACATATATACATTCCAAGACAAGTTTTCTTCTTCTTTCTTCCCTCCCTTCTCCCTCCCTTCCTCCCATCCTTCCTTCCTTTTGTTCTTTTTTCTTTTCCTTTTGTTTTTTTTTTGAGATATTATTTTTTCTCTTTCTAGTCCTGACTGTCCTGGAACTATGTAGACTCGGCTGGCTTCAAATTCAGAGATCTGCATGCCTCTGCCTGAGTTCTGGGGTAAAGACATTGTCCAGAAGACAAGTTTGCTGAATGCACATTTTACCAAAAAGTGTAAGGATTGATAGATGTGGATTTATTTTTAAGAGGTATATATTATTTAAAAAACTAGAATGGAGAACTCTTAATTCTTTACTAATATAAAATATTAAGAAATTTCAGGAGTCTGGAGAATTGGTTTAGTGGTTAAAAACCCTATACTGACTGCTCTTCAAGAGGACCCAGGTTCATTTCCTAGTGCCTACATGGTGACTCACAACCATTTGTAATTTTGACTCCCTGAGTTATGAAGAGAAAAGGGGACCTGAGACCCTCTTCTGGCCTCCTGAAGCATCATGCACTCGAGGAGCACACAGAAATACATTCATGCAAGACACCCATGCATGTACAATAGATAAGAATATTTTAAAAAGAACATTTAGGAGCTTAGGATGAATCTGAAGGCCATCACCCAAATAGCCAAGCGATCTTGAAAGTCAACTGAATTCACTAAAAATGATATGTTTACAAAATTTCTGTAAGTAGATCAAACCGGATGAACAAAATAATTTTTAAGTTTAAGTTTTACATAAACTAAACTGCACATATAGTTTTATTATGTATAGTTAAAACCATGATGTCGTATGAAAATAAACTGGAAATTGAGTTTGAAGTTCTCAGTTGGCTTGAAGAGAGTTCTTCTCAAATACTTTCCATTACAGCAATCGCATAGGAAGAAAACAATTACTTCAGAATAGTAAGCCTTCTGAAGATGACACACAAACCAAATTCCACCCCTGATGTAAAGCCTTAAGATTCCTCGGGCCCCTGAAAATGAGTCTAGAAGTCAGTCACTGTCATTAGACAACATCTACACACATAATATTTTAAACTATAAAACAGGATAAATAAAAATGAAATGCTTTGTTCATGGGGAAGTGATAAATATTAACTCAACCAGAAGTGAAACTTCTCAAAATTGACTTAAAAGAAACTAGCAGAATAAGACATCTGAGTACAATAAAATATTTATAGTTTTTCAAGGTTGGGTGGTATCTAAACTTTGGGCTATACTATGGAAACACTTTAATCTCAACTCACCGTCACTGCAGTGTATATCTTTATTTTCATACAAAACTCCTGGAACTGCATCTAAAATAATAAAGAAAATATTAACTTTAAAAATAAAACTTTGAATTTAATGTAAAAATTGCAGGTTTCACTAATTATCTCTCTCTGTGTCTGTCTCTGTTCTACCACTCTGTCTTTCTGATTCTGTTGCTGTATGTCTGTCTCTCTCTGTATCTCTGTCTCTGTGTCTTTGTCTCGCCATCTCCATTTCTCCATCTCTGTCTCTCTGTCTCTGTGGCTCTGTTTCTCCCTCCCTCCCTCCCTCCCTTCTTTCTTCCTCTACCTCTCCCTCTTTCTCTGAATCTGGAGTTCACTGATGGGCTAGTCTGGCTACCGGCAGAAAGCAAAGATCTGCCTGTCTCTATCCCCCCACCCCACTTCCAAGCTCTGAGGTTACTTACTGTACCAACGTACCCAGAGTTTTGCTTGCATTCTAGAGATGCAACACAGGTACTCACATACAAAAGCAAGCACTTAACTGGCCACTGCTCCACCCCTCTCCAAGCATTTCTAAGTAAAGCTGACCACTACGACACATTCATCCAGCTACTGCTTTCAAAGAGCAAATAAGGAATTACTTCAAGTTGGAGAATACTGAAGAAACATCTTTACCCTAAAGGTAAACTATTACATTTTCTTCTAGCTCTTTGGTGCTATGCTATAACATCCTAAATTGTCAGGTGAAGACATTCTGTTTTTTTTTTTTTCAAGTATCTGGATAACTAAAAATCCATCTAAAAAGTTCTGGTAAATATTTATGGACAAATGAATGCATAAATACGCAAGGTGCTTTAAAATATTCATTTAAAAAGAAAAAAAAAAGTGGTGACAGAAGAGAGCCGTGCAGCACCACAGAGAACCACGGTACTGGACTGGACAAAGGATCTCCCTGGAGAGGAAAAATAAGAATAGATTTCACCGGTGGAATGGAGGTGGGTGGAGTTGGGAACAGAAGGGATCAGGTGGGAGGGGGAGGGATACTGGGAGAAACAACCGGAATGGGAATGGGCGGGGTGGGGGTGGGGATTTCCGGGTAGAAATCTAGAAATTCTATTGCACTGAGGTAGAAAACCAGTGCAATAGAATTTATAAAAGCAAAAATTCCTAGTAACGGGTTACACAGATCCCCAGCTGCCCGTCCTCTTTAACTGGGCTGGATCTTAAGCGAAGGGATTGAAATATCAATCCAGTCACAACACACTCCACCTACAGTATGTCTTGCATGCAGTGTTCTGGGGCCAGATAGTAGCTGAATTGACATCAAAAAGGACAGAGAGATTTCATCCGAGAAGTGATGGGAGCAGCTACAGTGGTCCCACAGGCAAACATAAAGAGGCGCTCTCTTCTAGTAGAGGAAGGATAGGAAAAATGAAAGGAACCAGAGGGGTCAGAGACACGGCAAGAACACGGCCCACAGAATCAACTGACAGGGATTCCGGAGGGCTCCAAGAGATCAGGGAGCCAATAGGGGTCTGACCTATTGGCTCCCTGACCTATCTCTTGTGAGATTCCTAACAGTGGGAGCAGGGGCTGTCTCTGAGTCTTTTGCCTGCATGTGGGACCGTTCTACTGGGTTGCCTCATCAGCCTTAATGTGATGGCATGTGCCTGTTCTTACGGTACCTTGTTATGCCAAGTTTGCTCAGTGTTCCTGGGAGGCCTGCTCTTTTCTGTGGGGAGTTGGAATGGGGGTGGATCTCGGGGAAAGGAGAGATGTGTGTTGTGGGGGTAGACTGCAGAAAGAAAAACAGAAATCAGGATGTAATGTATGAGGGAAGAATAAAAAACATCTAATTTTTGTCACACAAGAAGAAAATATTAAGGAAAAATGATCCATCCGTATACCTATTTTTTTTTTAACTAAAGAATCCCTGTTATAACCAGGAATTCGTCTAATACTGTGTGGTTCTCTCGGGGTGGGGCGAGCAGGGAGAGGATCACAATGAATCTTCTAAGCAGAATTTTGGTTTAAGGCCCGTCACTGAGTTTGAAGGGCACTAGTTTGAGAACTACACATATTCTTGCTTATGTTCTTAAAACAAGTATTTAGCAGTAGGATTTCTGGTCTGAAAGGATACATTTTATTTAACTAAATAATCTATTCCTGCGCCTTAAGGAGTGAGACTGAAGCCTCTATATACCAAGCATGTGTTCTAGTGCAGAGTGCTAAGGCTCCAAGAGTGACTTTTAACCTATAATTCCTAAGCTATTATGTGGCCCCTAAACACATGCTCTAATGTAAACATTTACCATCGTTAAGAGAATACTCACTTCCCCTCACTCTTCTCCTCTCTATAAGAAAAAAAGTCCAGTTTTCAGGAGAAAACTATCACTTCCTCATTTAATTTTTGGTTTTGATGGCTAATAGATTTAAACACTTTAAATACGCCGGATGCTACTTTTCGTTATGCTGTAATATGTGGGGTTATATGCATTTTACCTTTCTCACTTTTGATCGCTTCCAATGACCCCTGTGGTTTCTCAATGGTCTCATTTCTTGTTGGAGAATTCCTGTAAATACAGTACCGAGCAAGTCCAGGTCAACAAGGTGACACCCTCTCTCGTCTCAGGTGAGCACAGTTATTTTGGCAAAGACAAGAAATAGTAGATTTCATTCTACAACACCCTAGCTAGCCTCCAGTGAGGTGGTTGCAATCTTATTATCTCTAATCAGTAAGCACATAGTTGAAGAAAACAAACTAAGCAAACTTGGAAAGCCTGGACTCAACAGAGGTGATTCAAAAGTGCACATTTTCACTGGGATCTCTGCCTAACATTCCATAACTTTGAAGCCAAGAGCCTTGGAAGTCCCGAGGCACAGCCTGAGAATGTACACAAAATTAGAGAAACAGGCGTGGCTATAGGAAACAACTGGAGTTGCCAACGCGTGTGTTCTTACCCTCCCTGGTAACCCACAGAGATGGCAAAGGTTGTTTATATCTTGGCACGATCATTTCGTTTTCTCTGTTGTAAAAGTAACCAAGCACTCAGCTGGATGAACCTTTAAGTCCTTCAAACTGGAACTAAAATAACCTAAACTGCAGTCAGAAATTTGTCTGGTCTGGATAATAGAGAACACTGGGCACTGTGGTCTCTAGCCCTTGACGTGTCTTTCCTGTGTTATTATGATGCTTTGTTGTCTGTCACCCCATTAAAATGGAGATAATAAGTAGTATTTGCTCTACACAGGAACACTGTGAGCATCAGATAAAATGCTAGGGCCAGAAACTGTGCTGAGCAGGGCAGCAGCACAAATGTCAGTGAGGAATCTCAGCAGCAGCAGGCAGGAAGTCTTAAAAAAAATAAAATAAAACCTAAGCATTAAAGAGATTTTGCTGACTGCGAACTAGTCTTTCCATCATTGCCTAAAGCCTTCTCTCCTTTGGTGTACACATCAAAATGGAGGCCAAAATGCAGTGACTCCTTCCAAGGGATGGAATAACAGATAAAGAATTCGTAGCAGGAGAAAGTTTTTGACGGTGGTGAGATTTTCAGTAGTTTGGTTACCTTTATTTTTGTAACGCTGGCGATTCAACCCAGGGCTTCCTACACAATCAAAATCACTCTGCTAAAAGAGGTAAATCTAGCTGAAGTTTAGATTAAAGACAAAAATTTAAGAATCTGCCATAAAGAAGAACTTCTAGGAGACTCGTCAACAGACACATCCTTGAAATTCACATGAACTGAGTTGTGGAAGCGTGGCTGTCTTAATGGAGTGAGAACTTGTACACTCCACTGTGCAAAGCATTGTGCAGTTCTTTCTTGGATTTTTTTTGGGTGTGTGTGAATAGATCATTTTGAATTTGTATGTATTTTCTCAGAAAACATTTCCACAGAGCCAAGTCCATATGTTTCATTATTTATAGGAGTGTGAAAATTAAGGAAGATTCCCTACCCCTTAGATTGAGCCTTGGGTCTCACGCATAATGTTACCCACCACTGTCGACGTTCTGATTCCATTTTTCTTACCCCATTGCTGTGCTACAAGCAAATGCTCTCTCTGCATTTCTAAGGAAGGATGAAGTCATTAGATCCAAGTGCTGAAGAAAACTGCAGAACCATAGTTGTTCTGTATGTGTGTTCTGAAGGTTAGTATGGCAGTATTGGTGTCAGCCTAATGTCTTAAGCTGCTGATTTGTCTTAGAGTCTTATTATCCCTCACATCTATATGAGAAGTGTCATCCTCCCTGCAATAAAGCATGCATAATTATGAAATACACATACTCACTGCTAAATCCATAAAGATAATTTAAGCTGAACACGTTTTTTTGTTTGTTTGTTTTTGTTTTTGTTTTTGGTTTTTGGTTTTTCGAGACAGGGTTTCTCTGTGTAGTCCTGGCTGTCCTGGAACTCACTCTGTAGACCAGGCTGGCCTAGAACTCAGAAATCCGCCTGCCTCTGCCTCCCAAGTGCTGGGATTAAAGGTGAGCACCACCACTGCCTGGCCTTAAGCTGAGTACTTAAGAGACATTTTTACGAGCATTTTGATGACTTTTGATAAATATCAGAAATAGACTTGTCAGTATTAATATAGAAAGGTATTTTTTGAACATATAAGATGTGCCCTCACCATAGACGCTAAAGTGGCCTCCGAGTGGCACAGGAACACAAAAGGGAAGATACATCGCTTCTCATCACCTATCTGCACTTCAGTGTGATGTGCACAAAGCTTTCTTATGTAATCCTGCTGGAATAACACAAGGTAGGCAGCCTAAGTCATAATTACACACAAAGAAACTGGTTCTTAAAGGACTTACTTTGCCTGCTAGCATCAATAAGCCCTAACACTAGGACTTCTTGATCCACTTTTCTGCGATTCAGAATGGTTGCTATCCTTTGTAATTATACTCAACAGTGACCATTATTACATTGCTTTAAGGCAAGAAAATCCAGTCTTCTCATTCTAATCAGTCGATTGTTGAACCTGGTCTTACATGAGGTTCGGAGATAACTCGACAGGGAATAAATGTTCTAAAGCTTGCAAATCTCTAGGGGAACATAGTGACTGTTAAAGACAATACAAACAGGCTCTGTGGGATGTTAGCGTCTGTTCTTTGCGTATCTATACAGATGTACAAGGCAGTCTTAGATGATTGGAGTGCAGGTTAAGTAAAAAAAAATGTGGCTTTATATTGTATTATTTAACACAATTTTCAATCACACAGAACAAATCTCTTTGGACTTATTGAGGGAATAAAGCCAAGCTTATAGAGCTTTTGTAATCCAAGTGAGTGTTAATGGAAGGTGATGTTCTAAGAAGTCTTCAGATACAACACTATTCGTATTTTTAATGACAAATGAGTTTCTTATAGTCACTGTCTCCTGACACAGAAGGAAATAAGGGATAAGGGAACATTGCTGAAGCTATTCCCAACAGTGACTGTAAGGGACATAAATGAGTGTCATGTCCCTTAGCCTTTCATCTCGCTGGGAGGCTTAGGTCTAATTCTGTTTTCCTGGCAGTAGAAAAATCAAATGCTCTCTTAATTCTATCCATATTAAAGAACAGCAAAACTTTAAGTGCATCCCCTTTGCCAGCTTACTAGAGGCATTAATATCTCACCTGTCTGTCCCCTCATGGCTACCTCTTGTTAGAGTGGACATAGAGATGGGGAAAGAACTCTCTCTAAAAGCAAACCAGATAAAGCACAGAATAGACTTATAAAATTAGATTACTTTTTTGTTCAGAATAAAGTCATGCCTTTCTAACTCCCAAATAAATGTGCCTGCTGTATCTAGCTCCAGGATGACGGATGGTTCGTAACACAAGCCCCGTTTAATTTTGCAAATGCTTCAGTGATTCAAAGGTACAGATCATGAGCTGAAACGATACTGGAATGTTTAATTTTAAACACTACATTGTAATGGGAGTAACATCTTAGTTTGGAACTGTTTGATGTCTTTTTTTTTTTTTTTTGTTACAGGGTCTGATAACCACCAGAACCATTATGGTTTCAGTGCTTGAAAGTCATTTATTTTCCAGACCATGAATTTTTGGGCACACTTCTTTTTTGTTGCTTGCTTTAATGTAGGCAAAGCCTTTTGAAATCAATCTTTTAGACTTAAGATTTCTTGGATTGCGCAATTCAAATTTGTGGCTCTCTTACCATTCCAGTGGATGTAGCTGTGTCTTTTTATTCGTGAGCCAAAATTGTTCAAATACATTCAAGAGAGACCAGTAACGGGACAGGACTGAGCTAGGCGTTGCCATATCATAAAATTCACCCATCAGAGACTGAATCCCAGGAACAGTGGACGGGAAGAGCTGAGAAGAAATGTTCAAAGGAAACATCAGCAGAACAAAAAACGATCAGTTGAAACTTTGAAAAGTAATTTGAAATGTTGTATTTTTGGATACTAATTATAGTTAGTTGGATATTGTCTGGTCAAGCAATTATTTATTTAAAAACCTGCTGGTCAAGGGCTGGGAGGATAACGCCTTTGCAATGAAAGCCGGAAGACCCCCAGTTAGATCTCCAGATGCTAAAAGAAAGCCAAGCATGATCTCATTCAGCATCCAACATGGGAGGCAGAGACTCATGGACCCCCTGAGCTCACTGATGAGTCCTGGACCAATGAGAGACTGTCTCCGAACACAAGGCAGATAGTACATGAGGAATGACAGCTGAGCTTCTCTCCTGACTGCCATATACTTACTGGTATACACTTGCTCTTGTACACACACACGCACACATACACACACACACAGACACACACACAGAAAGACAAAGAGACAGACAGAGACAGACAGACAGACAGACAGACAGAGACAGACAGAGAGAGAATTTATCGGTCACTACTATAATTTAAATTTTGGTACTGTTTTCAAGGCTTTTAAAGGTTGCTTTTAAATGCATTATGAAAGTCACTGATGATCACATTTCTAAATGGAATAGCTTTTTTTCCCTTCCTTTTCAGTGACTATACATGGATCTCTCCTTTCCAGCAATCAAAACCTGAAAACAGCCTGGGAACCGAGGAAGTCAGGCAGTGGGGAAATAGAGAAGTCCTTTAGTGCTACAAGCGAATTAAGCCAGGGTGAGAACTATGAATCTCACAAAAAGAGGAAATTGGTTATCTTGTTTCTACTCTGAGTGGAGAAATCGAGGATTACCCTTGTTTCTTTACTTCTCCTGTTCCAGCAGAGACCATCTGCACCACAGTATTTTGAGTGATGAATTCCTACAGATTGAGTGGATGTTAGCCTGGTCAACTGGTTACAACTCACATAAGTAGCATACGTATACAAGCTGAAAAAAAAACCTACAAGGAATATTTGAACCTTGCATCAAATTAGTAACTCGATAATTAATTTTAAATACTATTTTAAGATAGTTTTATACAAAGAAATATCAAGTAAAATACAAATTAATTTTATTCTATAGTCTTACATTAGTGGCAGAAAAGAAAGAAAGCACACTAGACATGGAGAGTCATACAATCGCTGAAGCTTTGATATTGACCAATAAGTTAATGAACATCCTAAAAGTATCAGGGTGAGAAAAACATGTCCTTTCACAGATTGAAACCGGTAAGAGCTGCTATGAATATACTATTCACATATACTCTGTTATTAGACTCTTGCAATATTGTTACTGTCAATTAAGATTTAGGCTGTTTTAAAAGTCTTATTATGTTACATTATGTTTAATTTTGTTCAATAGGATAATAAAAAGTAACAAATATTGGTTTCTTGTATATGACCCAAAGCTAAAAATGAAAGTCCTTAGAAAATTATCAACACGTTCTCCAGAGAACCTTGCCACCCGGTCAGCTACTATGATGTCATATCCTTTACCTCTGGTGAATTCCATATTATTAGAAAACACTCAGAGCAAGGCATAGACATCTTCCCAAAAGCACAAAAATAGCTTATAAAACGGTTGTAAAGAAATATCTGTGTGTGATTTGAAGGGAAAAATTGGGCAATTTATGGCTGATCTATTAATATCATAATGTCAGAAAGCAAGTGGGAAGAAATGTCACTTTTGTTTTACCAGTTGGAATTGTCCCAGACTCCCAAGTTCCTTTACAAAAGTTCTAATTGACTGAATTTCCTCTAAAGACAGGCACTGGTTTAACTCCTTTTGATAGTTTCCATCCTAGAAAGAAAAGAAAGAAAGCTTTCAACAACCAGGACTCAGTCAAATCATCTTTCCTCATTCCCACTTAATAAATTGATCAAACTCTGTAGCAGCTAAACTTATTAAAGTTATAGAATACATAGAAATGATAAGTTGTCACAACAATATTCAAAGATTAAAAAAATAATGATAATTGATAAGACCGACTGTCTGAGCTAAGCCAACGTTGCCTAAGTAGAGAGGTCTGGGAGGTGGGTGCAGGGGATAGAATGAGCGGGACCGTGGTTTAGGAATGCGAGCTTTCCCTTTTCCAGAGCTCTAGAGGTGAAAATATCAAGAAGTATCTGTGCAGGAAGCCCCAGCTTGGAATACTGCCAACGGAGGGTTTTGTAGACTTGCACACACACCTACCACCTCAGGTTTTCCAGCAAGTATTTTCTTCCTAGTGTGACCCTGAGATTGAGCGACACTCTGGGAAGAGGCGTATATGACAGACACTGTCAGTACCTTACACTGTCAGTACCTTTGTGAGAATGTTTACATTCTCCTCTTCCAAATTCTCCAAATATGAGGTTCAAAAAAAAAAAAAAAAAAAAGCATGAGGGAGTCTAATACTATGAAAACCTGTACAGAATTTTTAGTGGATAAAACCATTGTGTTAGCCTACCATAAAAAAAATCAGCACTACTCTGATACACTCCACCCTGGTTGCCAGCATCTAGCTGACAAATGCTAGCAGTCATGAATATTTAAGCAAACTAATGTTTTAATTCAGTTCCTCTGACGTCATCCTGGAGCACCCTGGCATCCTAGACAACCTTTAAAGAGTTCTAAGAGACTTTGTAAGGTGTTCTAAAATGTATAAACATCTATCATTGTTTCAAAGTATCTATGAACACTCCTTAACAACTGTGAACTTTTCACGTCATTTTTTTCATAACCCTTCACATGCACACTATAATATAAAACGATGTTTCTCCTTAGGCCAGAGAAAATATCCAGAAGCTCGTAATAATAGGTAACAATTATAAATTAATTTCAAGTAAAGTATTAAATTGCACAATAAAAATAACCAGTGGCTGAAAAACCACTTGTCAGTGTGCAAGTATGAGCTTACCACGAAAGCACCTGCTCTCTCGGGCCTCTGCAACAGCTCAGAAACCATGGAAAGTGAAGACGCATTGGAGAAGAGGAAGTCGAAAGTATCCCTTAAAAGAATTCTCTCCGTATTTTGGTCCTCCACGTTGAAACTCTCATCATCGTGAAATTTTAAGTGCTCATGTACCTTTGAAGGAAGAGAGGTAGAGGAGACAGTACAATGAATGGAACTCTTAAGGCCTGATGTAATCCAAGTTGGATTGTAGACCAGAGCTGCCATCTAGTGGTCTTCTGGAGGCTAACACTTTTGTAAACCCGGGAACCGTTTCTGATGAGAGAAGACGCCATTCTTTTAAGGTAGAGAAGGAGCACGGGCCATTTCAAGGATGCATTCTTATCTTGAAACTCTTTATATCTCACGTATATTTCTTCATGGAAGATAGTACATGACATCTTTTCAAAAGTACGAGTTTTTAAAAGTGAATGGCCATTTAAAGATTTTATAAGATTGAAAATTTTATAGATGAATAGCAAAGCTACAAATATCATAGTTTGGGAAAAAATAAATACTGGTGGAGTTGAACTCTGGTTACCCATTAGATTATTTTGTTCCCCTTTCCTTCCCACTTTATAGCCCAGTAGACAACTTTTTAAATAACTTAACAGGGTCAATTTTTAAAATGTTCACCACTGAAAGCTGCTTAGAAGAAAAAATATGCTGAGGAGAGGTGATCTGAAAGAGTTACAACTCAAAGCAAACTAAGAAAAAAAAAAAGCTCACATTTATATATACATGTACCAAAAAAAATATTTTTAAAATACACAGGAATTTTTAATGCTGTGCCCTTCCTCCATCCTTAAGCAGACCTAAAAGACCTTCTTTACCACAACAAACCAAGTGACAGGATCTAGGTGGAGTGACCCACCTTCGGAACTTAGAAGTAGAACTGCCCCTGGGCTTGTTTTGAGATATCTCTAGCTGTGACCAAGAACAGATTATCCCACCCGTCTCCAGCTTAAACCAGAAAGGGTTTTGGTGGGGCCTTTCCCTTTAAATTGAGAGCTGAACATTAAAGCATTGAGCCTTAATCAGAGAACTTTGTCTTGGCTTCATCTCTTCTCGTCCTCTGTCCCCCTTTCATTCCCAGCCCCCTTTCAGGTGAACCCAGTTGACCTGTGGCCGCAGACGGCTACATTATGCTTTTGAATTAAAATTTAAAAATAATTTGTTTATTTGTATTGCTAGGATGAAATCTATGATCTAGTGCATTCCGGGCAAGAATTCTGCCACTGAGCACCCTGTCTAGTCCCCATGGATTTCTTAATTAAAATGTAGACCAAGGACAGAGTTATCTTTTCATGACACCATGCAAGTCCCTGAGTCATCTTCTGTTTGCTATTATCGATGTGTTCTGCTTTTCTCCATGAACACATTCTTGAATCAATATCATCTTTGTTCATGAATTCCTAGAAACTATAGGAAACCTCGTGTTTGTCTGGTGTGTCTGCAATATTCATTAGAGTTCACAGATTCCTCATTTGTTAGAAGTCATGGGTGCATAAGCCTGTAATGATTGCAATGCGAGTTATTATTAACCAACTGTAACTGTTGACACATGCTCCCACCCGCAAAACACACACTTTATCCTGCTTACTCACCTGGAGCACCACAGGATATCCCGAATCTCCATAGCCAATATCAAAAGTTAAAAGCTGAAAACACTGTCTACACCTGGAAGGAAAAGCAGGAGGTAACAGGACATCATAGTCTCTTTGCTACACTTACTCTACTACGATAACATTGTTAATAATTGATACCATTACATTTCAATAAGTTAAAAGGTCAATGGCATGCATGATAGGAAATTACGTGAAATGGATTGTGGGTTTGAATCTCCTTTGTTTGGTAAAGAAAATGCAAATAGGCCTCCATTTTCCATGATACACTATGGTAATTATTCCATGAGAACTATAATATGGGGAGCTGTCTCCAAGACGGCCATTGCTAACACCAATGCATGCAGAAAGTGTGAGAATGAGCATTTCTCTCTTTTTGGAAAACTAGGGTTAACATTTCCTTAGAATAAAGCAAACAAGCTATTGTCAGAGAAGCTGAGGTCTGAAAATAGAGGGGACCAAATTTTGTTATCAAAAGCTTTCGTTTCTTTCTCAGAATTTTGAAATCATTAGGTCAACTGAGAACAAAGTGCATTATGTCTAGGTAACGTCATACGCAGTTAATAGTTAGTATATTTGATGAAAATACTTTAAATACTTTAAACCTAACGAGACCAGACATTAATACCCTAAGAACATATCATCAATTTGAAATTGACTTTAGGATCCAAGCACAATCTTATAGACCCAGAACTTAGGAAGTGGAGACAAGAGAATCTTAAGTCTAAGGTTAGTGTAGGTTGCAAGTTAGATTGCTGAAAAAAATGGTGATGATGATGGTGGTGGTGGTGGTGGTGGTGGTGATAATGATGATAAACCCTATGTTTTATTTCTTTTTACTATTTAGATATAAAAAAAGTCATGTAACAAACTGAAGTTTTAGAATCTGTAAGGCCATGCATGTTTAAAAGATTATATTATAATGTATTGACATACAATTTTCCAAGTACTATTTACTTTCAATAATTAAGTTTTTCACTAATAAATTTTAGAGTCTCCCTCCCTCCCTTCTTCCCTCCCTTCTTTCCTCCCTTCCTCTTTACCTTCTTCCCCCTCCCTTCCTCCTTCCTTCTCGCACTTCCTCTTTTCTGCCTATCTCTGTCTCTGTCTGCATCTCTCTCACCTATGGAAGGTCTTTGGTCCCAGACTAGATGTGTCACTAAGCACCTCAGCTACCAACAGGAGCTTGCTAATGGCTTCCCTCATGCTGCTCAGTGCTCGTAGAGGTGAACTGGTCCTCAGGAATGTCTCAAAAAACATCTGCAGCTGGAGAAAAACAAAAACAAAACGTTGGCATGGCAAAGTAAATTTCCATCTGCCTATTGTTTCCAAGGTAAGTGATAGGAAGTGATCCTTTAGGCCGGGTCTCCATGTCAACTTCAAAAACAAAAAACTCAAATACCTTGCAACTTAACTTGGCGTAGTGTGAGGGTTGCAATCTGAGCTCTGTGGCTTGACTTGTGGTTCTATCAGCAAAAAGAGCGGACTTCAGACTCTCTCCCCAAATTTTTGTTTCCTTCCTTTACAATGAGACTAATACCCACTCACAAGAGAGCTGTGTACCCAATATGGACAAAAAGTATTGGAAAAACTGTATAAAGTATGAAATTCAAATATTTGGTTTTTTAATGACCAGTTTTCTGCCTACATCAGAATAAAAATCTGTTTTCCAAGTTGTTTCCCTTCATCTCATTTTTCTCTGGGAGCAACCTAGATAGCCGGAGAACAATGTGGGAGAATCCCAGAACTGAGATAAAGTTTTAATCTAAGATTTTCATGATGGAGAAGATGGAGTGATATTAAAGAAGAGAAGAAGCACAAATGTCTGTGTCTTCTTTGTGGACAATACTGTTAGCCTCACAAACTTTCCTTCTTTACTTAAATATTAAGAGTCATCAGACTACACTACCTTTTGAAGAAGCTTAGCATTACAGTTCATGTCAATATTTTTCAGAAATATAAACTAAGTCTTACTGAGTCACAGACTTTCTCTAGATAAACACGGGCTTTCAAAGATAAAGAACAAAAAATATTTTTTGAGAAAACATGCAGCAGGTATTTGGTTAATGCTTTTGGAAGAAGAGACTAAACCTGTCAGAGCTGCAGAGCTCACACACACGGAAAACATCCGTCCTGATGATCACGAGGGACAAAGGTTGGCAGAAATCATCTATGGAAAATGGTAACCATATCTTTAAAACGTGCCAGTGAAACTCCCCAACATAAACAACAAAATACCGAGTCTATAAACTTTTACAAGCCAAAACCAGAAACCTAACGAGACCAGACATTAATACCCTAAGAACATATCATCAATATCTGGCAATAGAGGTATTTTTCTGTTTTACTTAGGAAAATGAATGTAGCAATTGTATAATTAAAAGAAAACAAATTAATGCTAACAGTAAAATCGTTAACATCCATGAGTCAAATTAGAATAACACTGCATGTGTCTAAATAAAAGCAATATAAATCTTACTCCATTCATCATAGTATGTAGGAGAGGTTGCTAATGACATTGGTGCATTCTTTCCACATCAATGTCACCTGAATGTCACTTAGTTTAAAGTTAATGATATATCAACGTTGAAAAGTTCTGCTTAGCATATATGGTGTACAAGACTGAGTGTCAAGTCACAGCCTCCATATAGGAAAACAGCCAATTAGTGTTTTGGAGTTGTATTTACTCCCTTAATGTGAAAATGATTCTTTCTTCATTAATAACTAGAATAGCCAGCAGAGGACACAGAGTCTATTCAGTTAATCCACTTGTACTTTTGGTGGGACTTCTATCCTGTAGAAAGCCTGAATTCTGTGACTTGGGGACACATTTCACAGCACTGTGGTTACATAGTGGTTACACTCTGGCTCTGTGCCACATGGATACTCCATGGAATTAATGACCGTTCTTGTTTTGTAGACTTACTTAACTTATTCAGCACAATGTCAACAAACATCACATGTCAGAAATAAGAGGAGGACCATCAAGTATTTTGTGTGTGTGTGTGTGTGTGTGTGTGTGTGTGTGTGTGTGTGTGTGATGTCAATCTGCAGCAAGTCTTCCAGAAAGAGTGTAATATATTACTATTCCTCATAACCAAATCACTTAGACTAGATGAGCAACTAATTCTTGTTTCTGTTTATACTGCAAACGACTATGCTAACGGTATTTCCTTTGTGAAATTATCTGGATCTGTGCATCTCCGTGTACTCAGATGCACAATAACGTGTGCTTGACGACCTCGTCAGAATGTATCCTATCAGAGACAATTTGATATCAGTGCCTGAAAAACATTTCACTCAGGAGATGTCATCTCTCCGTAACAAACCCAAGAAGGAGCAACATAACATCACCTTGCTTCTCATTTGAAACATGGAGACATAACCTAAATGTTAAGCAGACTCTCCTGTCTTTCTTAGAATGATGGATAATGCTTTTATTTACTTACATTTTTTGGTGCTGGGTGTTGCCTTTGTGTATGCTCAGTAAGTTAGTCATGACATGGTGACATCCTATCTCTGGTCAACATCTTTAAGTTACATAAATAAGATAATATAACTTCCCAAAGAAATTAGGGCTCTGAACAAAAGCTCAACGGTTTAAAAAAAAAATAGGTGTGACGGTGTGTACATGTTTGACCCCAAAACTCACGAAGCAGAAATAGGCAGATCACACTGACGATTGCTTGGGTTACACAGTTCATTTATAGCCAATGTAGGCTATATAGTGAGGCCTGCCTCTGAAGACACAAATCAAAACAGGCAAGGACAACAACAGAGTTGTTACACTGCTTTACAGACTACTCATTTTCCTGTCTGTGCAGCACCGCCACCCAAATTTCATGCTAAGTAATTGGATAGAAAAAGACCATGTGAGACCAAAGTTGTAAAGATGGGCAGCTTAAGCAGCATCACTCATTTGTGCAATAAAAAAAAAAAAAGATAAGTAAGATGTGTGATGTGTTAGCATTTACAACGTAAATCCATTCAAGCAACGGAGACACAAGTAAGTAAAAGAAAATCTAATGGGACCCATGAGAAATTAATCAGAAATAGGGCTCTGTAGATTCCTTCTCCCTAACCTGAGTAGCTGAAGCCGATGCCTACAGTTAATCAGTTAACAAAGAATGCGGAGTTACGGGACAAAGAGCTGCTGAGTCATCTGAGGAATAGGCTGGATACGAGAGACAAACATCCACCTGCAGGAACTGCACCCCCCTCCCCCATGGACCGGTTCAACCTACTGATGTTCAAGAATTGGAAAACAACCAATCGTGTGCACCCGCGGGAAAGTTTCTCCCAACCATGTGCACCCGCGTGAAAATTTCTCCTTTTCCCCACCCCAACCATATATTTACCCTAAATCCCGGAGCCACGAGGCCGATGCCTCTGTCTCCTACACTGAGACACGAGTCGGCCCGGAACGTTCCGCCATTAAACTACCTCGTGTTCTTGCAGCAAGTTGGTCTTTCGTGTGTCCTTTGGGTGCACGATATCCTGAGACCCTAGTGGGGTCCCCTTTGGGGAACTCCAGACCTTTCATAAGTGAACCACAATTAAGCTTTTACTATAAATTTTATATCTTAAAATACCTTGAAAGTGTCCTAATTATTCGCCTGATTTGTATACATCACCACCGTCTCAGTATTTCTATTTTTTCATGAGTATTTCTATTTGTCCAGTCGGACAAATTATTCCCAACTTATTGATTGGGTCTCGATTAACATATGCTAATAATTCTGTATCAGACCTGTTGGCCTTCTTGTCTGTTCTTCTCTTTAGACTGAGATATTTTAGGCTGGATATTACCTCCTTTACTTTTGACATCCCAGGATGACCTAAAGCAGGATCAGTGTTTAGTAAGATTGTTGAATGAAGAATCCTAAATATGACCTTATAGAAGCCCCAGAAACGTTCACTGGAGGAATTGTTTACCACAGCTTTTAGATAATGTAGTTCTAAAACAATGTACTAGGCTAGGGATATAGCTCATTGACAGAGGATAAGACCTTGGGCAGTCCTGTACCACAGACACATAAGCTACACAGTATTTGTTTCTTGTGTGCATCTCACTAGAGTGAAAGGATATGCATTTTCTTTGTAGTGAGTTTTAAGAAAGCCTTTGAAAAATAGGAACTTGTGGTATTTGAGAAAGTTTTTAAGACAAGAAAATTTAATCCTAAAAAGATGGAAGAGTAACCAGTATTAGTTTTTCTTAAAGTCCTGGACTAACTTGGAACCTTTAGCAGATACTAATCTATTTTGACCTGTGTTTGTGTGTCATAGCATTTTACCTATAAATCAAGTTCCCTGTGACTTATTTTATTGTTATGGTGAATACAAGAGAAGTACACAAAAGAATTACAATTCATGAACTCCATAGAGAATGTAAAGAAGTGATTTCTCAAAAGCAAAAAAGAACATTTATCACTGGCCCAGCAATGTCCATCAAAAAACCTGAGGTCAGATTATAAAGAAATAATTTCACACACGTGCTCACAGGACTAATAGCTTCAGTAGCTCAGAAATGAAAGCAACCAAGACTCTGACAAATGAAGGAATATGAAAAAATATTCTATGGAGACACAAATTTTATTCAGCCTTAAATGGGAGAGAAATTCTGTAACATACTACAATGTGGATGAACTTGATAACATTCTCTAAGGAAGAATTCATCTCAGAAACTAGAGATCCTCTCAGTGTGGACTATCTAGAGAAGTCAAATGTATAGGAACAGTGAAGTACCTGTTCCTCAGAGGCTGAATGGGAAGGGGAATGGGAAGTTGTTAATAATGGATAGTATAGGATTTCAGTGGTACTCAAAGCTCTGGAGAGTATGCAGTAGTATACATATTGTTAACATTATTGAGCTGGACACATAAAATGGTTAATATAGCATACATTATGTTACTGTGTAAATTAACACAGTGGAAACGAAATTCAAGCCTCTTGGCCATTTTATATCCTATCTTGACAGCAGCTAATTGCTGTCACTAAGGCCCAAAAGAATGCTGCTTGGCTTTAACGGTCAAGACTTTTCAAAATGAAACGAAATAAAACCAAACCTCAGTCATTCTTCCCTTGCTCCATTGACTAGTTCCTGCAAACAGTCCAAATACTGTCTGTCTCCACATTAGCTTCTCATGCTCTCAGCCTTTTCTGTGAGCTTGTTTAACCTGGGCTTTGATGTTATTTGACCAGGGTGTGAAATAGTACACAGAAAACTTGCATGTTGGAAAGAACAATCCAGAAGAGAAAACAAATGAGGTAACACGAGGTTTAAGCCATGAGGGTTTCAGGTATTCTTCAACACTCAAAAGGAAAAAACAAAACAAAAGAAAAACCACTTAAGGTTCACACTCAGCTCACCCACTGGTAGAGTTAAGGACATTCAATTAAATATGCAGGACCCAAGCTTCCTGCCTCTTTGTCTAAGTGAAAGTGGGAATAAGATGCATTTGACATTTTTTTAAATGCAGATGGAATTTAAGTTTATTGCTCTTACTGGATATGATTATTTTGGCTTTTTGAGATTCAGCAAGCATCTCTGACTTTCATCCAATCAGTTTGTTTTGCAGAATCCTGAATTATCTAAAGTAATTCAAGTAACTCAGAAATTTACCGTGATATATTTCATATACAAAATAGGTTTGATTGTTCTATAATTCTCAATTAAAAATATGTCTATACACGAAAACTTTTGAAATTTCCGCAATCATATGGTTTTAAGCCATAAGAATAAAACTGAAAACAAAAATCCCAAAATATACTCCAAAGAGTTTTGGTGCAGGAATTGGTAATGCATAATTGCTCAGGACAACAAAAGTATATTATAATTCTTAAGTGAAATTTTTTTGTCCTAAAAAGTAAAATCGTATTGGAAATACACCTTTCAGATAAATATATTTCTTTTATTGAATTAATTCCTGTCCAACTGAAAGCACATTTCTTAATATTAAAACAGTATAAATTCAGTATCTGTAGTAATATTTTTACAGAAATATGGCTGAAACTTGATCACATAGATGCATAGATATACAAGGAAGACTTTACATAAAGTAGCATGAAAATACTTTGAATTCCCCACAAAATATACTAAAAAGAATCACTTTTTGTTTCTGCATTTGGGAGTCAGGAGCAGGCAGATCTCTGTGACTTCATGGACAGTCTGGTCTACATAATAAGTTTTAGGCCAACCAGAGTTACATTGTGAGATCTTGTTTTTTTGAAAAAAATTACATAGTGATTTATCATGACATAAGAGATTTTGTTAAAAATAAATAATTGAAAGTATTTTCTGCTGATGCAGAAACTCACAGCCGAACACTAAGTGCAGCTCGGGAAATCCTGTGGAAGATGGGGAGGAAGGATTCAATAAGTCAGAGTGGTCAAGGACTCCATAGGAAAACCTACACAATCAACTAACCAGAGCCCAAAGTGGCTCATGGAGGGAGACTGAACTGTCAACCAGAGAGCAGGCATGGGACTAACTCGGGCCCTCTGCACATGTGTAACAGTTGTGTTGTGGGTCTTCAAGTGGGACTCCTAAGGCAGGATCAGGGTTTGTCTCTAACTACATTGCCTGACATTAGATCCCTTTCCTCTAACTGGGCTGCCTTGTCTAGCCTCAATAGAAGAGGATGCCCTTAGCCTTATTGCAATTTGATATGCCAAGACTGGTTGACATCTATGAGAGGCCTCCCCTTTTCTGAGGAGAAGGGAAGCTTGGGTGGATGGAAGGAGAAGAAGGAAAATAAATAAATAAATAAATAAATAAATAAATAAATAAATAAATACATACATACATACTTAATGAATAAAAAAGAAAAAAAGAAAGTGATTCTGTTGTCAAGGATTCTTTATCCAATTGTTAGCACTCTTGGCTTTCTCTAACAAATACCATATTTAAAGTTTCTTGTAGGGGCGGGAGTAAAGGTTAATACTCACGGCCAACTTGACAGGCCCTAGAACAGTGGTTCTACATGACCACTTTGACAAACCTCAATCTCCAAAACTATTTATATTTTAATTCATAACAACAGCAACATTATAGTTCTAAAATGGCAATGAAATAATTTCATTCCTGGGGTCATCACAACAGGAGGAACTGCATTAAGGGGTTGTAGCATTAGGGAGGTGGAGAATCTCTGCTCTAGAATAACCACTTGGCATGCGTGTGAGGTTTCTACATTAGGTAAGTAGAGGTGAGAAGACCCACTTTCACTGTCACACAAGAGAAGAACAAGAAAGTAGGCTAAGCTCCATCAGTCCCTGCTGCTGCTCTCTGCTTCCTGACTGTAGTATCAACACGACCACCACCTCCTTCTGCCGCCAGACCTTGTCTGCCATGACGGACCTCATCCCCTGGACCTGTGAACTTAAATAAACCCTTTCTTCCTTACGTTGCTTTTGTTGGGAATTTTGGTGAATCTGTAAGACAAGAACCTAATATAGGGGTGAGGGATTTATGTGAATATTTTCACTATAGAACGTTCTCCACCAAAATGCTAAGGCTAAGTAAATGCTAGATTTTCTTTTTCTCTTGACGATTAGGAGAGTGCCTGTGCCAGAAATAAGAACCTGACTCAGAAATACTATCTCAGCAAGTTGAAAATTTTAGCAGGTATCAGATGCACCAGCTGTATCTCACTTTCATAGTAGAAGAAACTTGGGGTGAAGAATTCCAGTCATGAGCCTGAAGCCAAAGTGACAAGTGTCATTAGCCACCGGAGTGTCACAGCAAGTCTGCTGGGCTGCAAACCTTGCGTCTGACTTCTATCCTCTTACCCTCCACTGTCTTCAGCTCACAGGTGTGGGCAGACCCGGAAACACACAAGGATGAGCGTCTGCGGTTTTACTTCCACGGAAAGTGGACAGCTTGAAACTGCCATGTTTTTCAAAGCTTGTGTCTTTTCAATCATACTTCTAAAATATCCTTTCAATGTTTTGAGCAATTCATGTGCCCTCTTCACCTTCTGGAAAAAAAAGAGAACTTTTTTTTTTTAACAACTTAAATTGTCTGGATCAAGGAGGAAAAATCTCTTGTTAAATCAAATGAGATAACCCTGTAGGAAGACCAGCAGTCTCAATTAACCTGGAGCCCTGAGATCTCTCAGATACTAGATCACCAACCATCCAACATGCACCAGCGGATATGAGGTCCTCAACACATATACAGCAGAGGACTGCCGAGTCTGGGTTCAGTCAGAGAAGATGCATCTAACCCTCGAGAGACTGGAGGGCCCAGGAAGTTTAGAGGTTTGGTTGGGTGGGAGGTGAGTGGTGGGGACATCCTTGTGGAGACAGGGGTGGGGAGGAGGTATGGGATGTGGAACAGTCAGAGGGTGGACAGGGAGGGGAGTAAAATCTGGTGTGTAAAAAATAAATAAATAGATTTTTTAAAAGAATATACAAATTCTCATTTGTTTTAGTTTGTTGAAAATGGCTTATTTTAAGTTAAACTGGGAAAACTGAATGAGGTGGACTTAAACTAGGATACTTTTTGAACGTTCTCTGGAATTTAATCAGAAGATTAAATACTAGGGTGAGCTCTATGCTTGCAACGACATATATGGTTTTATTAACTTATACTTCGTAATAACCTGATGCAGTGACACAGATTCTAAGCTTAGAAAATCAGGATACGGATTCTGCGTGGTTGAGGCAGTTTCACAGTTAAACATCCTGAATTCTCCCACAAGAATGCGAGAGACCTGGAAAGAATCAGAATGCAGGAATCCAAAGGGGCCATGAAAAGCATAAAAAATTAACTATTTGCTCTGAATGGCAAAGCCTTGATTGTATTATATTCAACCTTCTCTGAGAACTGTTGGGCTTCCTTCATCATTCCTTCCAGACTTTCCCTGCAGGAATTGAAGGAGCAGAGAGATTTCACCATAAAGAGCAAAAGCTAAAGTTATAAAGATTTTATCGTTGAACTATGTAGAGACCTACTCAGTTTCTTTACATAAACGCCATTGTTCAAGCTGGACACAGCTCTCTCCACTGACTTTAAAAGACAACCCTTCTTTACGCCTCAGTAAGACCCAACAGCTTATTTGCAAACTTTTCATCTTTTATTATCATATAAAGATGATATCTAATTTAGATCTAATCAAGTCCCATGGTCAAGCACAGAAGGAAGGAAAAATTCATTATAAAAAAGTATATTGGTCTCTGTGAACTGAAAAGATGGCCGAGTGATTAAGGGAGGATCCTGCTTTTGCAGAGGGCCTAAGTTCAGTTCCCAGCATGCCATGTAGCTGATCCCAAGGGTATCTGATGCCTCTGTTTTCCAAGAGTATACCACTTGTGTATTCGCCTGTACATGCTCCTGTGTGCACACATTTGAGTACACACAAACACCCACCCACCCACCCACCCACCCACACACACACACACTTAAAATAGTAAAAAAAAAATGGTCCCTACTGGTACAACAAAGAAAATGATACAGCAATTAGTTCAAACTTCAGTGCTGCCGTGTTCAAGTGTTGAACCCACTTTGGCTTCATGACAACCCACTGCTATTTTTGTAGTCATCTCTTCAGCCTGTTAAAGCTCTCTCACATAAACAAAATTCAGAATTTCACACACGCTGTGTGTGAAATTTAAATGAGCATTTAGTTATTGGTCATAATTTTAAAGTTGACAGTTTTATATCTGGTAAATGTAATCCTATATAGCACAAATTGATGGGGTATTTTTGTTTGTTTGGTTGGTTGGTTTTTGTTTTTTTGGTTTTATTCCGGCAGTTGAGGGCTGACTTCTACTCTTTGACAACATACATTATCTTCCCCACTGTTACCGAGTCATATCTATGAAGATAACTTGAACTATATCTTTCTTCAGCTCATAGAAGACAGGAGTTCCCAGTAGTTACAGTACAGCCACAAAGTGCATTTTTTTTAAAAATGTGAAAACAAAATAGTAATAGCTAATTTTTTAAAACAGTTTTTAAATCCATGAAGCCTAACTGGATATTCCACTGCCAATCTTGTGACAGGGAGCCAAGGCCTTCTATTCACTTATGGTTGAACTCATTGGAATGGTAAGTCCTGTGACTAACAAAACCTCTCTTGTATGCGCCTATTTCACTGTAGTTAGAGCGACAACATAAAGCATTTGAAAGGAAATCTCAGAGAAGAATTCTTCTAGGTTTCCTGACTTCGTTTTCCACCAAATTTGAAAGCTGTTACGTGCACACTTACTTTACTGAAATGTTTAAAATCAGCTTTGCCATGTTGACTTGGTAACTTGTGTGAGGAACAAACTTGAACATGGCACGTTTGCCTCAGGCTCTGAATGCTTGCTTAGGACCTCAAGCTGCGAAGGGGTAATTAAGACATTGGAATCCTAACCCTAACTGACATTTATTAGCTGGCTTCACTCCACTAGATCACGAATCTTTGTGTCTTCATCCTTGGAGGAGGTAGAAACACACACCTCCTCCCAGGTGTGTCGAAAGTTTCGGATGGAACAATTTAAGTGAACAGATAAAGCACGCTATGAAGTGACAACTGTTTTAGACTATTACATTCCTCGAGGCTCAAGCTTTTTCGGGTTTCGTTCCTTAAAATACCTTATCTGGTGTACAAATCTTGTACATTTTCCCCGCACACCCTCCCAACTCCCTCCCCATCTCCTTCCTTAGCTTTCTGCTGCTGGAACAAGATACCTGAGAAAATTACCTTAAAGGAAGAAAGACTGCCAGGAAGGACGTTTGAAATGTAAATAAATAAAAGAATTATTTTTTTTTTAAAAAAAAAAAAAAGGAAGAGAGACTGACTCATGGTTTCTGGTCACTGTTTTTGAGTCATTGTCTGGAAGTGCTCCATAATTGGAAGCCGGTGCTGGAGTAAATGTGTTCACCTCATGGAACTTGAGGAGCAGCAAGGGGGTGGGGGCTGGAAACAAGAGATCTCCCCCAAGCACATGCCCTCGGGGCTGCACTGCCAGTGAGTAAGCTTCCCCTCCCACCACTGAAGATTCGCCTCCCACACATTCTTCCAATGGAGCTGAAACATCACCCACTCTGACATCGACCAGTTTTGCCTATGCTGAGCAACCGCACAGATTGTCTCTACTGTGCCAGGAACTCTGAGTTGTTTATTGCATTCTGTCCCATGCTGCAGTTGCTTATAAATAGGTAATTTTTTTTTCTGCTGCTGCAGATAGCGTTTCTTTTGTGAGTCCTTTTCTATGGTGCCAGCACGTATTAGCCATTCTTTGAATGAGTCTGGAAAGTAAGTGTGTTGGATTAACCGTGGGTGGTTATGGAAATCGTCGATATTGCTTTCCTTTGAGTGGCTTTGACTTCATGATCAAAGGTAAATATTTCACACAAGCCTGAAGAACTAGATAGGTATGTTCCTTCCCCACCAATGCTTATGAGAAAATTGTCCTTCTGTCTCATACATGGTGAAGGTATACAGCCATTGGATGAGCAACCTTTTCTAGAAGAGAAGTCATCAGACAGAACACCCTTCCCCTCCTCTCTCACGGTCTCTTGCATCTCATTTAAATATTTCCTTATTCTCACGTTTGTGTTTTAGCTTGTCAAGCCTGATGATAAAACACCCTACTGGGAAAACAACAAACTCCTCACTTCCGATGACTTCTGTGATCGATTACTTATATTCTGGTGACATGGGATAAGAACGTCTACTCTCTTACAGTTCTGGAAGCTAAAAACCTACAATGGGGTTTTCTGCTAAGGCTCCAGGAGACAACAATGTGTTGCTCTCCCCACCAGCTTCTGATGGTTGTTGACATTCTCTTGAGTACGAAGGTCTAATCCCCTGCTCAGTTTTTATAATCTTTCCTCCCTCTACGCCTCTTCCTCTTTTGTACCAGTCATCTCTTCTGACTTTGTCATCTATCACTGGATCTGGAGCCGGTTATTAAATCCAGGATTGTCTTAACTGTGATGGATTGAATGAGAATGGCCACCATTGGCTCATATATTTTAATTATTGGTCCCTTGTTGGTGAAACTGTTTTGGGAAGGATTAAAAGATCTGGCCGTGTTGGAAGTATGTCACTGGTATTGAGGCTTTGAAATTCCATGCCAGTCCTCTCCTCATCCCTATCTGTGTGGTTAAAATGTAAGCTCTCAGCTCCAGTGTCATGTGACCCACCATGATGGTCATGGACTCACTCAGATACTATAAGCAAGCCTCCACTTAAAGGCTTTCTTTTACAAATTGCCTCCGTCATGGTGTCCCTTCATAGAAATAGAAAAATAATGAAGGAATTAGCTTAGTACATCTCCCAAGATACGTTGTCTAAAAAATATCAAATTCATGGGTTTTAGGGTTGGGACACGGATATATATCTTCGAAGATGTTTATGTAGAGAAGTAGTAAGAATTCAATCTGCTATAAAAACCGAAATCTTACAAAGAGCTTGATTTTGTTCTCTAGCTATTCTTAAGAGGCACTGCACTGCCACTAGATAAAAATACCCTGAATATCCTGATGGTTGATGGGAGACACAGAACCAAGTTATCCTCATGACCCTGACACCCTGAAAATAGCCAGATCTGTGACTGAAGCCAGGCTACACCATCTAGCTGGTAAACTAGCAGCTCTCCACAGAGATCAGTGGTCAAGCTGCAGTCAAGAGAAGCGGTGGATGTCTGTGAAAGAAAGCCGGGTGTGCGATGCATCAGCTTCCACCTCCCACCTTGTCGTTCACACTTCCCCACAATGTTTCTTTAAGTATATTTGTTTTACTAAAACTTTAAGCTAGCATAACAAAGTAGGGAGTTCCATTATGTCATTTTTGTAAATATTTTCTCCTTATCTGTTCCCCTCCCCCATCATCATCCTTGTAACTCTTGCTCTGTCTACTCCACTTCCCTGGTTCCCTTCCTCTTCTCCCATCCGAGTACTAACCAGGTCCAACCCTACTTAGCTTCCATGATTAGACAAGATCGGTCACATTCAAGGTGATATGGCTGTAGACCCCCTTCCTCTTCTCAATGTTCACACTTTCCACTGTGGAGATATCAGAGCATTCATGTTTCCTGGTGCCCTATTCACAATAGCTCAGAAATATAGCCAGTCTAGATGACTACCAACAGATGGCGGGAAAAGGAACGTGGTACAAGTGTAAAATAGGTTGTTTTCAGTTGTAAAGAAAAATTAAAACGTAATACTTTCAGAGAAGTGTACAGAACTGGGAATCATTCTATTAAGAAACACAAGCCACATTCACAAAGACAAAAGTTCTATGTTTTCCCATAGTTTCTCTTGCCAACCCCCTCAGGACCCAACAGTCTACCTGTCTCACAGGGGGTCTGCTTATAACCAGGAACATTGGTGATATCCCCACCCCAATACCCACCCCAGCTGGGACCCTCACAGAGCCCAGCAGACCTGGGATCCATCCCACTCTGTGTGAGCACCATCCTTCCAGTCTGGATCTCCACCTGAACCCATGGCAGATCATCAGCCTGTCCCTAACCCCACCCCACAGCCTGTCTGTCTCTCAGAAGGTCTGCCATAACCAGGAACACAAGGGCATAGGGACACAGTAGGCCTCCCCTAACCAGGAACAGCACTGCCTGACTCCCAGAAGACCTGTTCTAACTCAGGCCACATAGCTCTACCTGTCTCCAAGGAGGCCTGCTCCAGTCTGAGACACCCAAGTCAGTTAACACTAGACTTAATCAGATGGCGAAAGGCAAGTGCAAGAAGTGCAAGAGAAGCCAATGTAATTTGGCATTATCAGAACCCAGTTCTCCTACCACAGGAAGCCCTAGATATCTTAACACACTTGGAGAGCAAGATTTTGACCCAAAATCCCATCTCATGTAGATGCTAGGGTTCTTTAAGGAGGATATAAATAACTACCTTAAAGAAATACAGGAAAAGGCAGGCAAACAGGTGGAAGCCCTTAAAGAGGAAACAAATGAATCTCTTAAAGTTATATAAAAAAAATTACAACTAAACAGGTGAAGGCATTGAACAAAATGGTCCAAGACCTAAAAATGGAAATAGCAGCAATAAAGAAATCACAAATGGAGGCAACCCTGGAGATGAAAACCCTAGGAAAGAGATCAGGAGCTAGAGATGCAAGCAACACCAGCAGGATATGAGCGATGGAAGAGAGAATCGCAGACATAGAAGATACCATAGAAGATATTGACACGTTGGTCCTTAGATTCTCTCTTCCATCTCTAGATTTCAATTTGTGTTTGGGGGTATGGTATAGGTAATGATTAGAAAAAGGACCATAAGAAAGAAAGAAGACATCTTGAGAGGATGGTAATTGAAGAACCGTGCCTTCATCCCATTTGATGCCTCCTCGATCTGGTATCTCAGTACATGCCATCATAGCTCAAATGATGTGAGAAGTCTTTGTAGATCATGTCGCTTTCTGTCTGCTCTCTTTCTAATCCTAACACTAATCCTCTTCTCTTCTCTTCTCTTCTCTTCCCTTCCCTTCCCTTCCCTTCCCTTCCCTTCCCTTCCCTTCCCTCCCCTCCCCTCCCCTCCCCTCCCCTCCCTTCCCCTCCCCTCCCCTCCCCTCCTCTCCTCTCCTCTTCTCTTCATCCACAGTTTCTCTGTATAACAACCCTGGCTGTCTTAGAACCTGCTTTGTGGACCAGGTTGGCCTTGAATTCTCAGAGATCCCACAGAGAACCATCTACCTCTGCCTCCAGAGTGTGCCACTATTAAGGGCATGTGTGACCACACCTGGCTATCTTGTTTCTACCTCCAAAAATATGTCTTTACCTCTCCGTTAGGCCACCATCTCATCCACTTGTGCTGAGCTCCCAGCATCTCACCACACTGGCCTGTTGAAAGGTTCCTCTGCCTCTACCCAGCATCCTGGTTAGTCTGTTCTGCACACAGCAGCAGTATTAGTGTAAAAAGGTGCAGTCTCTGTACACTGTCATCTCCCGGAATGGGGGAGAGGCTGAATGTGTCCCTGGATTTTGAGACCTGTGTGTGATCCTTTTCTCTGCAGAGTCCATATGCACACTCGGTGTTTCCAGTATTCTGTGAGTGTGCAAACTCTCTCCTACCTATACATTTTGGATTGTCATTTTGCTGGGAATGTTTTATCTGAAATCTTAAAAGACAGTCTATACGCCATTTCGGAAGATCATTTTTTTTTTTACCTCTCATATACGGGATAACAAATTATTATTTACTCCTTATGTTTCTGTTTCATTCTTAGTGTTGTCAAAAAGTCTGTAACTAAATTTATTTCTTTAAATGTAAGTATTTTTACATTTCTGTCTATCAATACATATAAGAATAAACTCAACAAAAAGCAGAAAATTTATACTAAGTTACTGGAGCCTAGCGTAATGTGTAGTCCGCAAGAGATTTCATAAGCATATCAAACAGGATTGGAAAAAACTCACTTAACTCATGTGAAAACTATTATTTCATACACCTTTAGTCTATTAGTTGAGGCTGAAACACTATGGCCACACTGATCATAAAGCTAGTTTTCTACCTTACATCCTTCCCAGTTCTTTACAAAGAGAGCTTTAGAATTATTTTTTCCTAGACTGTATATCCAACCTTACAGCTTTCAGACTACTGATACATTTTTCTCTCCCTTTGGGTAAGACTGCAATCAAATATTTATTTATTATTCAGTCTGAAAGGAGTCATCACTGCCCTATTCATATTTTAAATCACATTTCTTTTGTACCTTCACAGCAAAGTAAGATGAAATGTGTTTCTTTAGCATAATGTTTTTCTTTTGTGACTTCTGAGTTTTGATAATGATTGGCTCTGTGACTTGAATACAGAAATCTTCCTGGAGATGAACCAGGCAACCAAACACCAGGAGGATATTGCATACCTTTTGCACTCTCCAAATCTACCTGGAAAAAGATTCTGGTAGGAGCTGTTGTAATGGCAATTTCTAGGAAAGCATCAGCTTGGAATAGGCCTTCAGGAAGGAGGCAGGCTCCAGACACTAGGAGTCGGGAAGCTGAGCAGAAGGGAACCATGCTACAAATGGGTTCATGTGGCAAGGGTACCAGGAATCCCTTCTGTTTGTAGTCTTTTTTTTCCCCCAAATGTAAAGATGTGTTTCACAGAGTTCATAAGAACTGACTGCACAGGCTTTGGGGATAGATAGATAGATAGATAGATAGATAGATAGATAGATAGATAGATAGATAGATAAAACCTCTGTGTGACACAGATGGTTACGGAGGCATGCCAGTCAAGGTGGCATTTTTTCCAAGCTTATGGTCATCGAGAGACAAGGAGCAAAGGAAGGAAGTGCGGCTTTGTGTTGTCATTGGTACAGAATGCAGCTCTGACCTTGTGTGCAGAACCCTGAGAGACGGCCCAGCTCTGCCTTGGGTGCTAAGAGAAACAAAAGACACATTTTGAGCTCTGCACCACAGTATCAGCTCATTTCAATAAGCCAATGGCATTCAGGTTAGCAGAATCAATGACTCTAACTGAAACCAAAACTGTAGCACAAAAGAATAGAAGTAGCAGTCTCACAAGCTCAATCTAAAAGCCATTACTAGCTCTATAGCAATTTACAAAAGCTTTGTGTGCTACAAAACATTCTTAAATGGGAAAAGAATGTCCAAGGACTGACACATTCTGAAGTCATCACCAATAATTTTGTGGCCTAGGCAACTTAAATCACACTGACAAATTAGCATCAACCGGCATCTACGCGTGACAATATGGTCGTCCTACCACAATAACTACAGACAATCATCGAATAACTCAACAGTAAATATGTAAAACACAATGGAAAAAAGGGCTAAATTTCTCTGCTGAAGTGTTGATGACTTTTATTCTTTATTAGACAGCTCAGACTACTTATGCAATACCAGAAAAGACCACCTGGGGGCAATATAGTAATTTTCTTTGCATCCTGTAACTATGCCAGTTTCCTTGGTGACGAAAGATAACTGTCTTCCAAATGTGAAACCACTTCACAAATGTGAAGGGAAATGGCTGTATTTCATTTTAAGCTTACAATGCATAAATCACACAAGACAAATGCAAGTCAGATTTTCTCTTGAAAGGAACAAAAGTCTGGCTTCTTTGAGCAGGCTAAGCAGTTTTACCTACTTGGCACATTTGAAGATATTTTACATTTAGGGTTTGTCATAGCCTCCGAGACAGATATCAAGAAATAGAGGAAATTGTTAATAGAAAAGTTTGGAGAAGGCAAACATGTGCTAAGCTTCAAATGCACTAACGGAAACATGTTGTTTCTGTACCTTAAGTTAAAATATAAAACTGATTTGTGTTCCTCTGAGTGAGAACATTTTCTGTAATAATTAAGAGTTAAAGCAATCAGGTTGGGTGGACCTCCATTGTTTTCAGCGTTACTTTGTATTCACCTATTGCTTTGTAAAGGGAAAAAAAGTTTCTACTACTACTGAATCTTTTCCAAAGTTTGATGGGTGGCATCCCTGTTCCAAAGCCCCCTGTGTTGGCTGAATGTTAGGTCAAATCATGTACTAAGGGTTTACTTACTATTTAAGTGATGAATACTCAAAAATTTCTTCTTTTAGAGACTTCAAGTATATTTAACCAGGTAAACTTATTTTTTTGCCTTTTTCACCTGCTTCTTTACCCATGGTATCTGATTCATTTTAATGTCTCCATCTATTTCCCATCAGCAGATGTTATTTAAAATTATCACAATGATAGAAAGCTGAGGTCAGCCTTGCTGTCAAAGTTCAGAGATGGATATTTATGAAATTATGTATCTAAACGTTCCAGGTGGCAACATAGAAGTGAGAACGTTCAGGAAGCCTGCAGACAACTTTGCTAATTCCTGGCTGTATCACCGCCAGAAAATCACCTTAGCAATTCTTACTTGAAATCGGGAAACAAAGAAAGAATTGCATCTCTTCCAACCCTGAGCATCTTTCTGGACTAGCCAGTTCAGTTTTTAAGTATTTGGAGACTGGAAACAGCGGGGAAGGGATGATGAGAGGCCAACCGAGGCACTAAGTCCTAGGAAGTAACAGGAATCTTGGGCAAGCTGTTGCATAGTATCCTGGCTACAGATACCCCACAATGCACTGCACATTTAAAGTGCAAGAACATAGATTTTGAGCCGAGTGTGGTGGCTCGCACCTGCTTGCAACTCCTGAACTTGGAAGACAATGTAGAAAACCTGTCTCAATTCCAGGCCAGACAGCTACTGATAAGACCCCAATTCAAAGAGCAAAAAAAAGTTTTAAAACCGATTTTTGGAAACGTTCATCATAAGAATCATGACCGTTTGGGAAAGATGGTAAGTTTTATTCTTTAAACATTATACGATATTCATATA
>JANHMN010000016.1:30145248-30168812 GCA_030674055.1 Rhabdomys pumilio | reverse complement strand
TGTGTGTGTGTGTGTGTGTGTGTGTGTGTGTGTGTGTGTGTGATAGAGTCAACTCTTACATCAGGTTCTCCCAAATCAGAGGTTTTGATGTTAGTATCATTTGGGATTTTACTTTTCTATGGCTGCAATAAAACACCATGACCAAGGCAACTTATAGAAGGAAGGATTTATTCAGGCTTACAATTCCAGAAGAGAAGAGTCTATCACCATAGTGGTTGGGAAACGCAACAGCAAACACTCACTCCAACTAAAGCAGCAAGCTGGGGGCTGCTATCTTCAACCGCAAACAGGAAGCAGAGAGTGAACTGGTAATGGAGCATGGCTTCTCAAACCTCAAACGCAACCAGCCCTTACCTCACTCCACCCCATCTCCGCAGTCACTTGTTTCCTCCAGCATAGCCATGCCTCTGCCTCTTAAATCTATCCAAACAGCACCGCCAATTAAGGACCAAGTATTCGAATGCCAGAGCTTATGGAGAATATGTCCAAGCCACCACACTACCAATGGTTACCATCATTTCAAATCATGGTGTTAGCCATTAATAACACTCTTTGAGAGTCCATGGGCCATTGTGTGGGTTTCTCAGACACAGTCTCAGGGCCTGTCTTCCTAAAGTTAAGGGTCGTATGATAAAATTGGCACATTTGACTGAAAAAAAAATAAGCCAAGATTAATGCATCATTTTCTTCCTATTTAGGAGAATAATTTAAGATCCATCTTAAGAATTAATGAGCCTTCAAAATTATCTGACAAATCTTTTGTGGAATAAGGTTGGAAATGAATTAATGGGTAAAATGCTTTTGAGAAAATAAAATTATCATCAACAGCATCAATTGTTTTGAATCCATGCGCTTTAAAAATCATACACAGTTGTAAACCAATTAGTTTTTTTTTCTATAGCAAACACACATTTGGAATAATAATAATAATAGCACTATTGTGAGATGATTAGATAAGTTTTCATGGTTGTTAGTTATTTTCTCCTTGAACATCATTTCTATTTGCTTAATGCTGATTGTCTATGATTTCCACTTACAGAAAACCAGACTTAACAGGAACACATGATGCGTTTTAAAGTGGATCCAAGTAGGTATTGGCTAAGTAATACGTCAACTCATTTTACAAACTCTTGGGAGCAGACTTTTATTCACATTCTTCCTACCGAAGACATAAATCTCTCAGGTCTACTGAAGGGTCAGACGCTCAGTGAAAGCCTTTTACAAGGTCTGCTCCACTGCCTGTGGTCCCAGACATAAAAACGCCGGAGAAGAACACTTGTTACAGTTGAAACCATAGTGTAGCTTTATTACAATTTCCAAAGGCATTACTCCTTTTTTTACCCTGGGATTACATTAGCTATCTCACCTGGTACTATCTATCATAGCCCCTGCATAAATGAGACTAACTCCAATCCAGTAATTATGTCAATATTTCCAAATTGGAAAAAAGGGGGGGATCCATGCATCTTTGCTAAGTTCTGGGCTCGCCTCCTTACACTCTTTGCGGAGTTCATTGATATACAAGGGACCTGCAGGTACGAGACATGGAAACAAAGGTCCCCCAAAGTGGAGGGTCAATGATTACAAGCCAGCGAGTTGTCACAGTTGCTTACTTTCACTTTGCTTTCCATTGATGATTCTCACTTGAGAAATGTCCACATCCCTCAGATTTTCACCTTTTAAATCAACGTGTTCAGGAATCTGGACGATGGCAGCAGTCTATTGCATTTACTGGAAAGCAAATTACTAGCCATGTGTCATTTGCCCATACAATTTATACCACAGCAAAGCAGAGTGGCTGGCCTTAGAGCAGTCAGGAGTAAAGTAGACTCAAGCAATTTCTTCACACAATCAAAAAAATTCTAAACGAACTTTAATTCAATTCCACAAAGATGAATGTATCAGAAGATGATTATATGTGAGGGCTATCTTCTTGTAAATTCATACTTGACATCCTATAAGTCAAATAAATTTATATCTGCCATCAAATATATGATAGCTGATCAGTGATTTCATGTAAGTTATGCTTCTACTGGACAAAAATAAGGCTCTGACAAGCTTCCTGCCTGAAGGCACAAATCACCTTCTATTACGTTTTCATCAAAACCGCCAACTACAATCACATGTGTAGAGAATCTTCCAGTCTCATCAAAAAGTTACAGACATCAGAGATTTCTCTCTGCTGGGTGACTCCTGATTTTGTGATTTACAGTGAATAAAGGGATAACTCATGGCTTTTTACTCTAAGAACCATGTCTAAATTTATGACATTTCTCACAGTTAATCTGTGTGATTTGTGTGTGAAGACAGCCGTGGGTGCATCTAACTAAAAGTAACAGTTAGAAAGTCCATGAAAGACTCCACTCAAGTCCCGGGAAGCTTTGAAGGAAGGGAACGAGACATTTTTGAATAAAGTATTGCATAATGTTGAACCTAACCAAAAACTAATAATGCCACAACAGTGGCGTATCTGATTATTTAAATTCCCACGAGAAGACACGGTGAGCGTATGCTGTATTTGCCATTTTTCCTTTTTTTATATTTACCTACTAATTTTGAGTGTGAGCGTCCTCTGAACTACTGAACACTTCACTTAAATTTTTAAATATTTTTATCTTAAAGCGACTTTTTAAAGTTCAGTTAATATGCTTTATTATTCCTCAAGTTTGCGTGTTTTGATATTTTTTCATCTGCTCCTGGAGTTTTCACAGATAAGGCATCTTAGCAGCAGGCCTAATTGGAAATAAATGAGCTCACAGTCTTATCTCTTGCTGCCTTTGTATTTCGGTTAGCTGCCAGAATGTTCTATATACCGCCGCTGCTAACCAGTTTAGTGGGCTTACCTTACTGAATAGGGAATAAATCACTGCTGAAGTAACTAAATAATTCTGCCTCTGAATATAAGATTTGTTACGTGAACACACACACACACACACACACACACACACACACACACACACACCTTATGAAATTTAAGTACAGAGAATATCCGAATGCTGACATAACATGGTTAATCTTTGGTGAGTTTGCTTACATTTTGTTCTCCACATTGGCACGAAAAGACTTCTGCGTATCTTTACACATCTTAAAATACCAGAAGGAAATAGTATTTTACAGAATAAAAAGTCGATCAGCCAGATGAGTATGACCTTTTGTTGTGAAACCTAAGTACGCCAGTTGAAGGGTAAATAAACGCCACCCTTGTCTTCTGAACTCTGCACTGTCGAACATAACATTGACCTACTAAGGAAACAGTCACCTTCTGCTTGTTGGCCCAGGAAGCTATTCTACCTCAAACCAAGAGCGGATAATGGTATCTTAGAGGTAATCAGCAAGGTCTTTTAAAAGAGAAAGCCAAAGAACAGCAAGAAACTGACAAGAGCTTTTCCGGTGCCACAGACCTGGCTCACGCCCGTTCGCAGAAAACGGAAAAGGAGAATACAGTGAGTGAAGCCGAAAATGTAAGAAACCTGATTTCTCTGGACTTTGCTTCAGGGAAAGCGTAAATAAAACTACTGCAGAAAGCTTATCTGAGGTCATTTCTCCTGCAGCGGGTGGATGACTCTTTTGTAAGCAGAAAAGGAGGAAATGATCAGGATAATTAGGATCTTGGATTTCCTTTCAAAAACGTAAACTGGTATAGATAAAGTGAGAGTGAGGGATGAGATTGGTAACGGAAGAACGAGATCCCAAAGGCATTCTGAAGGCAACTTTAAGCTAGGCAGGCCTGTGGCAGCCATGAACAGGGAAGACTACAAGTGGATGAGGGAGTTGCTGGAGGCCACTTGAGAGCTCAGTTAAGGACTCAGATTTCCCTCCTACTGCTGCTCTGTGTTTTATTACTGTTGCTGTTTCTTTTCCCATCATGCTCCCTTCTGAAGGATGCTGAGTTGCAGGCCCCAGAGCTTAAGGAGAATGTCGGGCTCAAGTGAGTGGGTGGTTGAGGTATGCGGCCCTCTGTAGCAGGATATTTATTCTGCTACATTGTAATTGCAGTGGAGCCCAGTGATTGGACAGTAGAAGAGGAGGTGGAGCTGGGAAAAGGAACGAGGAAGTGAGGGAAAGAAGAGGCAGAAAAGGAGACTAGCGACCTTGGAGGAAGACAAATGGGTTGAAAGAAGTCCTGGGTAGCAATTTCTATCAAAAGGTTAGATATTGGGTAACAGTTATAATTGTGTGGGCATCTTGTTAATTGAGCATTTCCAAATAGATAAATCCACTGGATACTCTTTAAGCATTAAGAGTTTTTATTCTACTTTGTACCGTGACTATGGCGGGTATTGTCAGGGGCTCAGCAGAGCTTTGCAGGGGCAGCGTGGTAGGTTGGCAGAGCCAGCTGCTATGATAGCGTTTCATGGGTCTAGCTGTGGCACGCCTGGCTTTTGGCTGCTTCTAGTGCGGAACACGGGTGGGAGCTAAGCACAGCTGCCCCGCCAATTAGATAGTGCAGCTTTTCTAGATACTACTCGTTTCAGCCCTCCACGTTATCTACTTATTTAACAGTCATTTGCACTTTTATTTTTTAACCTTATTTACTTTCAAACCACGAGCTTCCTTGTCTTAGTGTTTTATTGCTGTGAAGAGACACTATGGCCAAGGCAGCTTGGAATAAAGGAAGGCATTTACATGGGGGTTTATTTAGAGTTTCAGAGGGTTAGTCCTTGATTGTCATGTTGGAGGAGTATGGTGGCAGGCAGGCAGGCAGGCAGGCAGGCAGGCAGGCAGGCAGGCTGGCATGGCATTTGAGCAGTAGCTGAGATCTTACATCCCGATCCACAGGCAGTAGGCAGATAGAGAAAGACTGGGCCTAGTGTGGGTTTTTGAAACTTCAAAAGTCCCCCTCAGTGACACACCTCCTCCAACAAAGTCACACCTCATAATTTTTCCCAACCAGTTCTACCAACTGAGGACCAAGCATTCAAACACATGAGCCTGTGGAGACTGTGATGGTTTGTCTGTGCTCCGCCCAGGGAGTGGCACTATTAGAAGGTGTGGCCTTGTTGGAGGAGGTGTGTCACTGTGGGTGTGGGCTATAAGACCCTCATCCTAGATGCCTGGAAACCATATTCTGCTAGCAGCCTTCAGGTGGAGATGTAGAACTCTCAGCTTCTCCTGCTCCATGCCTGCCTGGATGCTGCCATGTTCCCAACTTGATGATAATGGACTAAACCTCTGAACCTGTGAGGCAACCCCAATTAAATGTTGTCTTTATGAGAGTTGCCTTGGTCATGGTGTCTGTTCACAGCAGTAAAACCCTAATTAAGACAGAAGTAATTCTCATTCAAAACACCACATTCATAGACTTGGATTACACAATGACAATCACAGTGTGCTTCCTGTCAGGGTTTTTCTGAATCTAAAAATTTTGGGGGGGGGGGCGTAAACTGACTGGCATCACATCATCACGGAGAATCAAAGTGATTCTTTAAGGCTTGGTATTGTCTCTCCTCACCTCTCCTCTCACAGAAAGGCTGGTCTTTCCCAAATACTATCTCAACTAGAACACATAAATTCACAGAAGGTAGCAAAGAGGAGAAAGTAGAGAACACATGAGAAGCACCTTAGCGAATATATATATATATACATATACATATATATATACATATATATATGTATATGTATATATATATGTGTGTGTGTGTGTGTGTGTGTGTGTGTATAGCAAGCTGAGTAATACATGCCATACAGTAGAACTGGAATTTAATATAACCTGATTAACAGACTCCAAGAAATAATCAAAGATGGAAACAATGAAATAGAGAAGAGAAATCACCCACCCACAGTAATAAGAGGAAATGCAGTAAGAAATTAATAGAAATAAGGAAAACTTATGGGGCACCAGCATGTAATATAGGTATAGATTTAGAAGATAAGACTAAAGAACTGTCCTGGAAACAAACTCTTCCTGAAAGCACATGAAGAGACAGATAATGGCTCAGCAGGCAAAGGAACTGTCCACTGAGCCTGAGTTTGATCATTGGTACCCACTGTAGAGGGAGACAACTAAGTCATGAAAGTTGTTCTTTGATCCTGTCAAGTATGTCATATCCATACCATACACAAATGGGCCCCTACCATACACACACACACACACACACACACACACACACACACACACACACTAATACCACCACCACCACCACCACCACCACCACCACCACCACCATCATCATCATCATCATCATCATCATCATCAAATTACAGGACCAGCAAAATGGCCCAACAGATGCAAGCACTGACAGTCTATTCCTGGAGCCCAAGTACAGGTAGAAGGGGAGAACAAACTCCTGAAAGTTGTACTCTGAGCTCCAAATATATGTGTTGGCAAATGCATGGACCCCACATACACATACACATACACATACACATACACATACACATACACATACACATACACATACACATACACATACACATACACAAATGAATATAAAAATGAACAGGAACAGCAAGATCAAAATCCAGCCAATAGGAAAAGGAAGGGGAGAAATTAGGGAGAAAAACATTTCAAGAAGTATTGAACAACAGCCTGGTGTGGTGGAGAAGGTCTGCTATCCCAACATTCTAGACACTGATGCAGGAGGATCATAAGTTACACTGAGATTCAGTCTCATAACAAATAACGAAACAATAGCTATCATAAGAAAATAAGCAACATTGGTCTGTTAAACCGATGGTGACTGCTGTACATTTACATATAGTAAGAATAACTTTCAAGGTTACAGAATATTCATGCCCTACAATGAAACATGCTGAACCATAATTTTGATGAAATAAAGGAAAATATACTAAACAACAAGATAAGGCACAAGGGATGACCCCCAAGGATGCCCGCTCACGTTTACTGAGCTGTGACGTTCATCTTCTGCCTTCTGGAGTTTGAACACTTGGTTCTCAGGACTTTGACCCCACATAGAACCACACCCCTGACTTTCTTCATCTGTGCTTATATATCTGTGAAATTTGTGAATAGTGTAACATGATTTGAAGACCGTGATTCTCATATGTCTATGCTTAACTTCCCTTCTTCAGTTAAACCGTATGAAGTTGCAAATTTTTTCAGGTCACAATGGCTATAAATCAGCAATCGTGTTTAATACAGATCAATAGAAAGGAGGAAGTGGGGATATGACACTCATGGCATGAGTGGCTACGGGGAAGACTTATCGAAGACGCTACGGAGTTAACCAGGTTGGACTCTGCTCTCTCAAGATCCACTGTGAAACATCACTGAGTATAGACTTGAGTTCTGGTGACTATTTCAAGATTAAAGACAAGATGTTGAAGAACTCAGGCCATCAATCCTGCTTCCTTAGAGTGTCAGCTGCTTCTAGGCCTATAGGATACCTCCATCTGTTACTAGGTCAGTGAGTTTTTCATTACAATGTTTAAATGAACAATTAAAGTGTCATCGTTACTGGAACACTTCTCAGAGTTTAGAATGTAATCAACATAAGGCAAATTTGGAAAAAGAAATCATCTGGTCACTTTTGAACATCAGGACCCTGACCAGCATTGTGCCTTCTTCTGGTTTCTTTCCATTCTCTCATGTCGTCGACGCTCTGAACAATGATTCTTGGAAAATCAAATCACATTCTATCTATTGTGTTCGCAGACAGCTTATTTTGAACCAAGTAAAACCATAAAGCTTATTTTAACTGGGATTTCCTCTTATAACTCAACTTTTTGGAGCTGTTGGTAAGCTCTTCCTGCAAACACCCTCATTATCTTTGATACCACAGCTTGCAACATTAGGCACACTTCATGAAGTTTCCTTTCACCCAGAAGATACTGTCAGTATTGACTGATATAATGAAACGGTCATTGACTGTCCTAAAGATGAAGCAGAAAGCATAAAGGCAAAATTATCTTTTCATTTGTTATACTGACTATATTTTTTCTTAAATAAATAGAAAGACAGGAACATCAGAAAACACACAAGAAGATGCTGATTAATAGGTAGAAGAACTGAACTAAGGATGATGGGCTGAGGAGAGGTAGAACACAGGGTTCTTCGTGAATTAAGCTATTTCCAGTTCATTTTTGAACCTGCACGTATTAAATAAAAATGTCTGCTTGCAGCAATAAAAAAGATGCAATCTTTGTTCAAAGGGATTTGATAACCATGAAGGTCGGAGAATGGCAGCCATCTTACTTATCTTCAGCGTACTGTGTGAAACGACAGCTTCTGTAGGATCTTTACCTTGACAGTGAAGCGTTTCTTCTTCGGTAGGCTCCATACCATGCCAGTTGAATGAATGAAGGCACGCAAGGGCCTTAAGGAGGTCACCAACACATATGCTTTAAGAATCACAGATAGCTCTTCTGTTCGGAAGATTGCTTCACCTGGAGCAACGACTGTAGTCTGATTCCTACACACAAAAAAAGTATCATAGCATTGCATTTAAAATTGAGTATGTAATGGGTGAATGATCTAAAGCTTGATAAAGTCCTCTCAACCCCCTTGGAGCCCAGCCTTAGTCAGTGGGTTTCCTGAAACAATTGCAGCTGTGGATATTTCCCTCTCGCCACCAGGGGGTGGACAGGCACAGAGATACACCATCAATGGGTAGAGTTCTTCATACTGGAAGACTGAGTCAAATGATTTTTCCCCCAAAGGAAAACAGTACTTACAATAATGTTTAAAGATTTCTGAAAATTAAATTAGTCACACTCTCCATGATCTCGGATTTATGGGACTGTTTGAGCCAAAGTGAATTCGTGAATTTGGGTGAGAAAGTCTCCTCCTCCTCTGCCTTCTTAGATGCTTCTGCTTTCTTAGATGCTCTCTTATGTTTGTGCAGACACTGAATTATTTAACAGCCGACAGTTTCTCAAGAATATGCTCGAATACTTTCCTGACTACCTCACATCTATGTAACAAACACCCCTCATTCTTGATCATTAAAGGACAACTTGAAGGCCAAATGTAAAGAAAGCAATCAACAATACTTGTTTCTTGTTTTGTGATGAAGCAAACACACTTCCGTTACAAATCAGACCAAAATATAAAATTATTTGTATTTCTGTACTATGTCTATATGTCAAGAATCTAATCCCAATCAATATTAATGTAGCTTGTGCTTATGAAAACTATGGAAGTTAAAATATTATGCAGATGTTATATATGGTTTCTCGATAAGCACTATTAAGTGTTGAAACTATCTAGTAATTATACAAGTAGACGAAGCAAACTCATTTATGTCTTCAATGACATAATTGAAATATCTATTTTCTCCCCGTGATCTATACACATTCTAAAGTCCTTGACCTGGAATCTATAGAATCCAGGAAAGCAGGGAGGGACCATTGTTGAGGAGATGAAAGAAAAAACTTAAGGGAGGGGGAGATGGTAAAATGGGAGTGATATGAAAGAGAAAGAGGAAACTTGTGGAGGGAGGTTTAAGTGGGGAGAGGTAAGGGAAGGAAGAGCAGAGGAAGAGGCTGGGGAGGGATAACCAACACTAACAATGTCCAAAATAAGCCATACGAAAAACCCACTGCTTTATAAACTTCATATATGTGTACATTTTCCATATAAGAGTTTCATCAGAATTAGACAGGGTACAATGCTCCTTCCAGAAGTCATAGATAACAAAGTAAAAGCCCATTGCACCGTGGGATGCCTCCCTAAAGTAGTCGGTCAGGAGTGTCTCAGAGATAACACAGGCTATTGCCGTTGTACTTGGTTGCCTACCAGGACCTGATGGTAAGAGTCTATTGCTGAAGACATCACACGCTTTAGTCACAGAACATGGAGGAATCAAGTTGTTACCGACCGGGAAGCTTCCTTCCCAGCTTTTGTAGTACTGGAAAGTGGTATATGTCAGTTCCTAGGGCAGGAGAATGTTATCAACTGTCCTACCCAGTAGTGAACCCTGTGAACTACAATAATGACCTGGGTGGCAAATGTGCCCTTAGGCGCAATAGTGGTATAAATGTTACTGGTAGGCAACAGCCTTTCACTTGGACTTACTTATGGCATGCTCCATAGGAGGAAATGAATGTCTACTACTGTGAATCTGGCCAGGAATCTGCCCGTAGTGCTCACAGGCTCCAGGATTAAACCTGCTAATATTTTGTTAAATGGAAGAAGTATCACACTGCTCTCTAAACTTCGGTCCTGTATCCATAGATTAGTGAAGGTCTTGGATCTTATCAGAGAAGTTTCTTTGTACAGTGGACAACTTGTCACAGTGCAGAAGGGTCAGCGAGGTGCTCAGGACATCTATATTATCCGTACCCAGTGGAAGAGGAAGGCGAAAGACTGTAAGAGCCGGAGGTTAGGGTGGACCAGAGTGAAACTGCTGCATTCATGACCTCCCAGCAGCTGGTTCTGCCATCTCTAGAGCTGCATAAGACCAAGCCATTCAACCATCCACCCTGAGGAGGGAGGGTCTGACAAACCCTACCCCTAACTGAGGAGCTGCTAATAGTTGATGACTTATGGGAAGAGAGTCGGTTTCCTTTAAGAATCTGACCCCTGGTAAGGTGACACTGTTGGGGGTGGGTGACTGATAGATCTCAGAGGAGTTAGGAGGAAGAGAAAGTAGAGATCAAAATACATTATACAAAATTCTCAAAGATTAGTACAATATTATATTCAAAAGATCCTTTCCTGGAAATACTTTGGACAACTTGATACCTTTTCTTAGATCTCAGGAGCCATAAAAATTTAATAGCTAAGAAAAATCCATTCAGCCATATTCAAAGACAAAAGCAATGTCATGCAGATATAAAATAGAAGTTAAAACTTTATAGTTTTACATTGTCAAGGTTCTAAATTCAATTTACATTAATGTAGCTTACTAGCTAAGAGTCCAATTTACCCAAATGTTTATTCTGCAGTGGAAATTTGAATTAGTCTAGAAGAAAGTCAATGATGACATTTCTTCTGAAGCCACAATCACTGAGCATTGTTTTGAGTGGGGCCTAGCAATTCACCAAGTCACAACCTCTCATCCTGCCCCATCCCAAGGCTCAAGCTCTGAGATCTGAGTTCTAGTTTTTTCCTTGCTGCCTAGAATATGTGTTGGACAGAACATCCCACACGATTGTCTTACAGCTGTTTGCGCCGCCGGTCCCATGGTCTCCAAATACGTGGCTTCTCTGCTTTTGAGAGATGACTGGAAACACTCAGCTGTGACTGTGTCCCCTGATCCAGGCACACAGAGGAACTCACTGGAAGTCGCAGTTCTGAAAAGAGCCACAAGCAAAAGACAGTCATTCTTGTTGGTTCCTCTAGGAGTTACTTCTAAATCAGAACATGCTATGTCAAAACTACAGGGTCCATCTCTTCATTCTGAAGTCAGATTGCATCTGTGGAAGTAAGAATGAATGATCAAAGAGGAGTTTGTTTTGGGGGGTTATTTGTTTGTTTGTCATCCCCACCCACCCCACCCACCACCAGGAAAACAATGATACTACCTGGTTTTCAATTTGCTTGCTCAGAAGGGAAGATAGGTTCCATATTTCTTTCTTTTTTTTAATTGTTATTTTCTTTATTTACATTTCAAATGTTATCCCCTTTCCCAGTCCTCCTCCCAGATCCCCTAATCCATCCCCCCACTTCTATGAGGGTGTTCCCCCACCCACCCACCCACCCACTCCTGCCTCCCTGCCCTCATATTCCTCTTCACTGGGGCATTGAGCCCTCACAGGACCAAGGGCCTCTCTTCCCACTGATGCTCAACAAGGCCATCCTTTGCTATGTATGCAGCTGGAGCCATGGGTCCCTCACAGCACATGCTGGAGAGGATGTGGAGAAAGAGGAACACTCCTTCATTGTTGGTGGGATTGCAAGCTGGTATAACCACTCTGGAAATCAGTCTTGCAGTTCCTCAGAAAATTGGACATAGCACTTCCTGAGGACCCAGCTGTACCACTCCTGAGCATATACCCAAAAAATTCTCCAACATATAACAAGAACATATGCTCCACTATGTTTATAGCAGCCTTATTTATAATAACTAGAAGCTGGAAAGAACCCAGATGTCCTTCAACAGAGGAATGTATATAGAAAATGTGGTACATTTACAAAATGGAGTACTACTCTGCTATTAAAAACAAAGAGTTCGAGGCCAGCCTGGTCTACAGAGTGAATTCCAGGACAGCTAGGGCTACATAGAGAAACCCTGTCTCAAAAAACAAAACAAAACAAAACAAAACAAAAGAAAACAAAACAAAAACAATGAGTTCATGAAATTCTTAGTCAAATGGATGGAACTATAAAATATCATCCTGAGTGAGGTAACCCAATCACAAAAAAACACACATGGTATGCACTCACTGATAAGTGGATATTAACCTAAATACTTGGAATACCCAAGATACAATTCATAGACTACATGAAGCTCAAGAAGAAGGAAGACCAAAATGTGGTTGTTTCGATGCTTCCTAGAAAGAAGAACAAAATACTCATGGCAGCAAAATACAGAGACGAAGTGTGGAACAGAGACTGACGGAAAGGCCATCCAAAGACTGGCCACCTGGGAATCCATCTCATATACAGTCACCAAACCCATACATGCCGAGAAGTGCATGCTGACAGGAGCCTGATATAGCTGTCTCCTGACAGGCTCCGCCAGAGCCTGACAAATACAGAGGTGGATGCTTACAGCCAACCATTGGACTGAGCACGTGCTCCCCCATGGAGTCCCCAGTAGAGGTGTTCGAGAAAGACCTGAAGGAGCTGAAGGGGTTTGTAACCTTATAGGAAGAACAACAATATCAACCAACCAGACTCCCCAGAGCTCCCAGGGACTAAACTACCAACCAAGGTTCCGTAGTTTTAACTTGAACCTCAAGCTGACCTACATCCACATTGCTAAGGATGCTCTGTCTCTTATAGAAAGGTAGGCACTGACTGTTTGTGGTGTAAACAGAACTCAGAAAGGAAGTTGATTTCCTGACAATATATTGCTTCATATACTTAAGTTGGCCATGCCTGATGACCTTGGTCCCTTCAGAAGGGTCTTTATTTCGAAAAAGTTTAAATTTACACAAATGAATAGCAATGTCATACTTCAGAACAGTTATATTGAAATGTTGAAAAAGTGAAAATTTTGGATATGCTTAATAAGAGAACTTGGAAGGTACAAAATGCTATAGAATAAAAACAAAAAGCCTCCCTCATCAGAAGTGGATGCTTACACGTCAACTTTTAAAATTCAGAAAAGCACAGGACAACTGGAGCATGTTATTTTTTCTAAAACATAAACGGATACAATTGAGATAAATAACAATGAGCCTATACTAATGTATATACATAGGGATTTGTTTTTTTTAAAATATATTAGAGAGACATCCCAACATCCCAATGGTCCACTCCTGGCTTATTTCTCAAGTTTATGTAGAATTACTCCATACACACTTCTCAGTGGCTTATAGCATTCATTAAATAATATATATATAATTAACTAGGACATTCTTCTCTTCTGTGCACTTACTTTTCTTTCTTTCTTTCTTTCTTTCTTTCTTTCTTTCTTTCTTTCTTTTTCTTTTCTTTTTTTTTTTTTTTGGTTTTTCGAGACAAGGTTTCTCTATATAGCCTTGGCTGTCCTGGAACTCACTCGGTAGACCAGGTTGGCCTCGAACTCAGAAATCCGCCTGCCTCTGCCTCCCAAGTGCTGGGATTAAAGGCGTGCGCCACTACTGCCCGGCTCAGTGCACTTACTTTTCAAATATTTTTCCTTTGACATTTTTATAACACTGTGATGAACACTGTCATCTACCTCTTTTGGTGTACCTATATAAGTCTGCCCAAATTCTTCTAGGCACGTAGAGTTACCAGGTCAATGGACAAATGTGCTGTAACTTTATTAGACACTATCAAATTACCTCTTAAAATATTTATCCCAATGTCTATACCATCCAAGAGTGTGTGGGACTTGTTTAACCCCCAGGTTATAATACTTTAGTTTTAAGTCAAACAATTTATTCAGGTCTCAAAATGGGACAAAGGCTTTATTTTTCCTCTGGCACACACTCCATCAATTCCATCATATCCCAATTTAAAATATCTCACTCTCCCAAGCAAAACTCACAGAAGGAGGGTTGTCTGATGCATTCCCACAGCTCATTGTAACACAGTGTGTTTCTGTGCAAGAGAGTGCTGATAACCTATTAGTAAGACTTCCTGAGTAATGAAGTTCCGTATATCATAACAGCAGAATTGAAGTTATTCAAATTGCTTTGGTTTGAAGTTGATAAATGAAGAAGCGTAGAAGTTCATTTCTTTCCTTGGAAATCACAACCTTAAAAATTTTTTTTATTACATTTTGTGTATGTGTGTGTGCAGGTACCTGTGTAGATCGAAGGACAAGTTATAGAAGTTCGTTGCTCTCATCCAGCGTGTGCACAGGTCTAAGGACCTGAACTCAGATAGTCAGGCTTGGAAATAAGCACCTTTAACCATGGAGCCATCTGACTGCCCGGGAAATCACAGCTTTGAAGAGGTTTGCAGCCTAGTGGTAGAGCATGAATTTAGCATGTACTTGACCTTGGGTTAAGTCCTCAGCTATGGAGGGAGGAAAAAGTAAGATGTTGACTAAATTCCTCCATCTTGTAAAAGAAAAATATTCTCAATTCAAACTGCACTGGATATAGTTATTTGTCAGAAGTTATTACTGGGGCAGTTGTATCTGCAGCAGAGCTGCTTTGTAGCTCTCTCTGATGTGGCGTGAGACCAGTGTCATTGATTCTAATTCCCCGCCACCTTACTACAAGAGGTCCAGCATTTGAAGTCTATGCTGAGTTGCGTTTGCAGAAGTTAGACAGCCTGATTTTACCAGGCTAATAGCCCAGTCGGGTTGGGAAGAGAGTGCCAGAAAGAAAAAGTGAATGAGAAGAGAAAACAGAACTCCGTCCCCCTTTTCTGGTGGATTTCAAGTGGTGGAGATACACGTGATGCTGGAAGGGTTAAGGTTAGAATTGCCAAGGCTACGTAAACATTTTTCATTCACCCCTGAAATGGAACATCAGAATTTAATACTGATTCTAAATAGTTTATAGTAATGTTCAAAACTTATACATGAGTTGATAAACTCCAGGCTCCCCTTATATTATTTAAGGCTTGCTGATCATTTTATGATTCTTATAAAACAATGACAAAACCCTTTTGTAATTAGTTATACGTTGGTATCGAAATGAACTCTTTTATTTGAATACAGGGAAAATGAGCAGACATAAACTCCATTAATATATAGAAAAAGCACCTGTGTTTCATGGGAGTGTTATAAATGATTCTGAACAGAACTATGTTACATAACGGAATCAGATAGTTGTGGGAAGCGTCTCTTGGGTCTTTGTTTGGCATATTCATCCAATGTTTTTTTCAATAGTTTAGCCCACCCACTTCCTTCCGATCCTACATCCTCCCTCCTGACCCTTAGACACACGAAGAAAGCCTGGAATCCTCCCCACAATACAGCTGAAAATAGCTTCTGTATTTTTAAGGAATAGATTTGGAAGATGAGAGACTCTGTCACGTGGGTCGTCTTCCAAATAATTCTCTAGTTCACTCACATGGGATAGTTGAAATGTTTCCTAATTAAATGTGCAGTGCCTTGCACGCATCTGTTAGGTTTTCTTGCCCATGGTATGAAGTCAGAGTGTGTAATAGATTCAGATGTGAAATGCTATCTGGTGAGCAGTGCTGTGCTTTTATTTATTGCCTACTCTTAGCTTGTTTCAGAGAGCACCGAAGCCTGTAAGCTTATGAGTCGCCTGAAGTAAAACTGGACCATTTGTTAGGGATGCAGCAAGACTGCCTTTCTCATGCCTTTAAATATGTAGTAGAATGTGCCCGAGTGCCTGCTGACTGGGGTGCAGTTATATGAACAGCAAGACTGAGCCAGAAGTAAGAGGCTTGTCTTTGCATTTCTGTTCTTGGCAATCAACACTGGGTTTGTGACACTGCTGAAGGGTTTTCTAGATTCCAGAATGTGAATGCCATGAGTTGTGTAAATACTAAAACACAAGGCAGACCAATTCCAGGTGCTCCTGTTAGCAATGAAAAAGTTTGGAGGTGTCTAGCCAACTTGTGGTTACAAACCAAAACGTTACCCTAAGGAACTAAAAATACTCCCCTTAGTTAGTAATTCCTCCTGCTCTGTGTACTATATAATTATATACAGCACAGGTAAAGACTAAACACTGGAAAACATGTGTACTGGAAAAGATTAGCTGCCAATTTTCTGGTGTATTTGATTTAATGTTTTGCCCCATAGCTAGTAATTAATATGAAAGTAATAGCAAAAGTATAATTATGTTTCACAAATGTTTGGACGTTGTCTTGCATTTCTTATGAAGAAACTAAATACAGTGTTTTGTATTTTAAATTTCCAGTGAAGATAAAAGTCCTTGATTAGCAGTTAATAATAATTTGAGATTAGCAGTATAAATAAGTATAGTTATAAGACTATTAATTGCTATTCCTGCTTGTGGGCATTTACAAATGTTAATGCTTATCTCGCAGGTATAAAATCTATAAAAATATAACATCAAAACTCACATGCATCACAAATATGTCTTTAGAAATGCACACACTAGGGCTGGAGAGATGGCTCAGCCATTAAGGGCTAAGCTTACAGCCAACAATATAAGAGAAATGTATACATTGAAGCCATATCCAGCAGTAACTTCTATTGTAGGTATTAAGCAAGACTGTAGGAGCACCTGGAATGGGTCAGCCTTGTGTTTTAGTATTATGAAAAATGTAGACAACTCATGACATTCACATTCTGGAATCTAGAAGACCCTTCAGCAGAGGGACACACGTATTTCCAAGGCAAGAAAGACAGGGAATAAATGGCCCACTGTTTTTTACCCCTGAGCCTGAGATCTTGTGAGCACCCAAGGCTAAGTAATCCACATGGCTGGAGGCTATGAAGGACAGCCTTCTGGAGAAAGCCTAGAGTGAACTGCAGGGGTAAATGGAGAAGATCCAACACGAATACCACACTTGGAAAAGAGAGGCTGTATCCATAGTTTGCTCTGCCATGCATTCACATATAGGAAAAGAATAAAAGAGAAGTAATGGTATTTTGATCTCCAACAAAAGGATTTACAAAGAGCAGCAGGCGATAGCTTAGACTGAACCATACGGAATTGCTGTTTGTAAGTAAAAACAGCAGAATATTGATCAAATATCAGCAATTGCACCGTGGTTTGCCCATTTTTTTTTAACTATATCATGGGACCTACTAGAGAGAGAAAAAAAATCAAAACTATATAATCAGTTAGCATTCGGTGCATGGACTCCAGTGCATGGACTCAGGGAACCAATTGGGCAGAAAGATTCAGAGTCAGAGGTCATTTGACCATGCCAGGTACTCACAAAATCATAGCGGCTATGATTATCTGCCTATGACCCGTGCAATCTCAAGTCAGTCAATATTTCAACATGAATGCAGGGCAGACCCATGAGTCTCTACCTCTAGATGAGGAGCAATTAACAGTCAATGGATGCTAAAGGAGGAGGAGTCAACTTTCTTTAAGTGTGGCCCCTGATAACTACAGTGTTCCAGTGAGTAGCCTACCACTCACAGGCATATAGGTAGCACTAATTAGACACAGGGCAAATTGTATCCTAGGGTCTGAAAGGGAACCCAGGAAGAGTTGGGGCAGTGCAAATGATGAACATACATGATATGAACACATAAAAATGTAAAAGAGTTGATAAAAAATATTTTAAAACTTAAAACTAATTTTAGCATGAGCACATAATCATACTATGTGCAGTAGGAAGTACGTATAGATTAACCACCTGTTTTTAAGAAAGAGATGACCCTGAGGTCACTCATGAGTGTTTAGCATCTTCTTCCTTATAAGCAATGGAGACACAGTTCAAGTGTGAAGGTTTGCACCCTGTTCTTTCCTGAGGTTTAGGTTTGTGTGGTCCTAAGGGAGGAAGGAGCTCAGTTCCTGTCTTGTTTCATTCATTTAAAGAAATTTTCTATTAGGTTCTGATACTGTGTTAGGTCATGAGTAGAGTAAGTTTGGAACTGACACTCTTAGCATATCGGAGTCAGTCTCTGAGAGTACTTTGTTCACAGAAAACTTTCCTGCCAGCAACACAGATCTAAAAAGAACTAACTTCCAAATGGATTCGCAGCAAAACTTCCCAGACAATTGCAGGTCATCATTTGAGATTTTGCATATTCCAAATGCATTGAGTCCATAACAGGTTTTATTGTCATTTTATTAAAATGGCATTGACCAAGGTGTCTTTGAAAGAACGAATATGGCAAACACATAAAAGTATTATTAGAACACATTTCTGTCCTCATTTGGGCAATCCACTGGTAATTTCTCAAACTCTGAAATCACTGCACCACTGTGTGTGTCAGCAGATCATGACTTCCTCTTGATGGCATCGGAGATCTTTCTCATGCTGTTATCATAGAAGGACACGCCACACCACAAATGTATATCACACAACACTTCGATATCATGCTCTTTGGGAAGAAAAGCATCACATGCATTCTGTTGTGGAAAATGAGATGTAATCCATGCCCTGTAGTAAGTGGGTACACAATTTGACCCATAAAAATGACCGGCTCAATGACACAACCCAGCGACAAGCTTTAAAAGAGTAGTCATTGTATAAAATCCCCACCAACTAACCAATCCATCAATCACACGCCCGTCGAGCATTCAACAAATGCAAGCTGTAAGTGCCCTTCATTCAGTTCTTTCTCAGTGGAGGTGTCAAAGTCACACCGTTCTACAAAACCAATTTTCCCCATGGACTCCTCTATGTTTTGACCATGACAACATAAGAACCTTGAATTCTGCTCATTTTCCTTGGTAATAAAAGCTGTGTCTAGACTACCACTTCAATTTTCTTGCCCTATGATTTCACTGCAATGACCAAACAGCATGAAAGATTGTTTTATTACTTTATGGCAGCTTAATTTTCCTCTGATGTTTTTCTACATGAATTTTCCAGAAGACAAAAAAAGCTCTTTTTTTTTTTTTTTTTTAAGGAAAATGCTTGACTACTCCAGCAAAGCCCAAGATGAATAAATTTAAAATAAATTAATGAGTGTCATTAATAACAATTTGAAACACAGCTTCTAACAAATATTAATACATATGAGTCCAATAAATAAGACAATAAAGTAGATGCCTAATTCTACCTGCTGTAAAAGAAGTTAATCACTTTATTAATATCAAACCATTTCCCTCATGACACATTTTCTGGAATAAACCATGAAAAAGTATTGATTTAATTTGCATCAGAATAATTAATGGCTTACTAGAATCTGCAAGAGTAATTATAAATTCCTTTTAAATGTAGTATAGTCAATGATCACTTAAATGTAAGATACAAATGCTGGGTAGGAGTGATGGCTGCCATTTAGATAAAATCAGGCATTAACATGGTCTACAATGACAAATCCGCAGGGCATTTCCCTGTAATTTTTACATCATATTTTTGTATATTAAAGTATACAGTGTTACTATCAAGTAGCTTCTCTATTTGTATATTGATTGCAAACCAAGGTATTATATTTGAGTCAAGTTTTTTATGATGGCAAGATTTTCATGATATTTGAATCCCAGGATAAGAATATAGAAGATGAAGAGACTTGCAACAGTTGACTAAATGAAGTCTCATGGGAGAAACGGACTTACATGCCAGAAATAGGCAAACAGTATGGAACACCCCAGAAAGTAAATGAGTACAGAATTACTGTCTGATTCTGAGGATCCTTCCTGGCCATCAGCCAGAGGTGTGATTATAATCTGCGGGGCTAAGGTTTGACTGTTCAGCATTGGAAGACAGGGGTGGATTTTAACTGACTGATGATTGAGGGCATGAGGCAGAAGCCACCACACCCTAGCCCAACATCCTGAAATAGGCTCGAGGTTTTCAACCTTCACAAAGGAAGAGGATCACTAGCCTAGCGCTTCTGTTGTTTTGTGTCTTGTACATCACTAAAGAGTTAATCAAACTCAATGCCACAGAAGTGGAGGCAGCTGTTCTTCAAAAAAAAAAAAAAAAAACCCGATAGTTAGGCACTCCAAAATGTCAGTTCTTTCTTTGCTTATCTGAACTATAAACTTTCCTGTTAATGTGTCTTCTCCATAAAGAATGTAAGCATTTAAGCTAATTAATGAAATTAAAATAAATATTTCTATAAAATATTTTTCAAATCTTCCTCAGAAACTTTCCATCTCTTGTACTGAAAAGATTATATGTACTATATTATGTATTGTAATATATATTCTGTATATATTGAGTTATTAAATTAGTACCATAGCTTTGCCACATTCAAAGCCTGGCTTTCAAGTTTTGTTTGTGGTACTAGGGTCCCCTGTATGCTTGTCAAACACTCTACAAGTGAGCTACAGCTCAGCCTTCCTTTGAATTTTTTATTTGGAGGCAGGTCTTACTAACTTGCTTAAACCCACTCTGTAGCACAGGCTAAGCTGGATTTTGTGTGCTTCCTGCCTCTGCAGTCTCCTGAGCAGGTAGGATTCGATTTGACCTTGCTTACTTCCGTCTCCCTAGTGTTAGTGAGTTTTTATTGTCAAGTTGACACAATCTGGAGTCAACTGGGAAGAGGGAACTTCAACTGAAGAATAGCTCTCATCAGACTGTGAGCATGTCTGAGGGACATTATCTTGATAGCTAGTTGATGGGTGGTACCATCCCTGGTCAGATGAGTCTAGGATTTTTTTTTTTTTTAAAGAAAGGTAGATGAACACAACCAAGGAGCAAGCCAACAGCAGCTTTATTCCATGATCGCTGCTTCATTTCCTACCTCCAGGTTTCTGCTTGGGTTCCAGTCCTGACTTCCCTCATTGATAGACTTATGACCTACAAGTATAAGCAGTATGAACACTTTTTCTTTCTTAAGCTGTTTTTTTTGACATTGTGTTTTTGACAACAACAGAAAATAAAGCAAACTAGAACATCCCTGTAAAGCAATCCCGAATTTGAACTTACCTTGCTTTAAACTGCTACTTAGATGATTGAGAAAAAGCTAATAGTAAGATAAAGACCATTTGTATTTTGCTATTTATTTTTTAAATAGCTTAAAGACAATATTTGTGGCATTCAATATTGTCTCAGATATCTTCAATAAATTAATGTTATACAGTCATTGATTTTAAAAGGCCCAGTGAGTCCTAATATCACTCAGTGGCCACGAGTCATGAAAAAAAATTCAACATTTTTTATTATTATTTTTATTTTTTTATTGGATATTTTATTTACATTTCAGATGCTATCCCCTTTCCCCATTTCCCCTCCCTAGAAAACCCCTATCCCGTGCCCCCTTTTCCATTTTGCTTTTATACAATTTTTTAAATGTTAGTCAAAGGCTTTATAAGTATGGTAATGCTCAATCAGAAGTGTAACCTAATACCCAACCTAGATATATAAACTATCTTTGACTGGTGGAGACACGTGAACTTCTGCTTCCATGCCCCCTCTCTCTTTCTCTCTCTCATCACCTAATTTCTCCTCTACTTCATCTTCTCCTCTCTTTATTCCATCTTTTCCTCTCGGTGCTCCTTTCCCCTTAGCTCCTCCTAAATATCACCCTTCCTTCAACATTGTTTTTTGATCACAATAGTTTTCAGTCAACAGATGGTGAATTTAATGCTCAATTTGGAAGTAGCAGAAAGAATCCAAGATGGCTATTAGCAAATAAAAAACTATTAAAAATACTGGTTTTTTTCTTTTTTGTTCCTCATCTAATGACAAAATCATGTTGACTTAGAAACAAAGTCTTTATTGTACATCTTGGCATGATGAGTAAAAATCAAATTGATTACTCTATAAAGGTGAGCTGGACAGGGAAGAGCGTATAAAAAGCTTAATGAAAAAAGTGACCTGGTAAAACAGTGTTTTGGTGAACTAGAAGGAACCATCTAGGAAATAATAGGCGTTTAAATGAAGAATTTGACAGAAATTTTGTTCTGTGATGAGGAACAGTGAGACAGACAGTTCAAAGCACAAAGGTGCCTGCTGTCAAGGATGAAGACCTGGGTTAAATCCCTGGAACCAACAGGTTCCTACGAGAACTGTGAAGGAGAACATTAAGTCCACTGGGTTGTCCCCTGACCTTTACATGTGTACTATGGCCTGTCCCTCTCCCAAGTCAGTCAATGAATCAATCAGTCAATGAATAAACAAATGCTGTGGGTTGAGTAATCCTAAAATTTGCTTCAGTATCATTTTTTTAAACCTCACCACTTTATAAATAAAGTTTTTTTTTCTTTTAAACAAAACAAAACAAAAAAAACCCAACTGCCCTACAAGGCCTTTGGAACTAGAGAGATGGTGTTGGAAGAGCCTGTTTTACTTGCTTGCCTAATTAACATGACACTTAGCTTTTTCAAAGCTAAGTTTAGTTGTTTTGGCCTGGATCCCTTGCCACAGTGGCTCAGTTCTCCTGTGGTTGGATTCAGGCTCCCCAGCTTGAGTGGACTTGGGGTACTCTTCCCAAGAGGAGTTGGGGGTCACTAGTGGGCCAGCAAAATTGGATTTAGAGAAAATGCACATGAAGTGTCTATAAGGATTCTGAAATGTAAGAGTGCTCGTTCAATTTCATGGCTTGGGGTGAAAACTGACAGAGGTCCATGGCCACCATTATCCATCAAATGGTCTGAAGTTCAGACTTTCCACATTGCATTTGAGGTGCTGATGGTTTCTCTCAGAAAGTGGCTCTTCATTCAGCACTTTTGTCTATCCCTCAATCTGACTTTTTTTTTCTCCCAAATCACTTTTAAAAAATTCTCAGTATGCTTTAGTCCTGGGAGTCTGAGTTGGCTGTAAGGCACGGATTTTCCACTAGAATTTTCTTAAATTGATTTGAGTTGACACACTAGAGGTTTCTCTCTTTCCAGTTTTGCTTTTAGGTGTTAGTCATGTCCCGTATGGTTAAGGATTTTCACCCACTAACAGCTTAAAAGGGTCTCAGTGCCTCCCACACAACAAAATGCTCTATCAAAATCTGTCCAACAGGGAACAATTTCTTTAATTAGGGTCTCCAGTGGCACCTTGGCACTCTATCCTTTTGCTCTTGGCCACGGTAGGTTTACAAATACATTGTGTAATCGGAAAACTTTAAATATCATTTTGTGGATTATACCTTGCATTTTTACAGCTGGCTATGATTCTGGTTGAAAGTTCTTTCTCTTGAACGACACAGCACTATTCTAAAACTGGCTGTAGACTGACCCATGCTGAGTGGAGAAGAAGACTAAAGAAACTGAAGCGTTTGCAACACATGGAAGAGAAGACGAACGAACAGATCCAGTTTACTTAAACACATCATCTTTCTTAGTAATTCTATTTAGAGTCAGAGTAAACATTCCTGTGCCTGCAATATTTGAATTACTGGATCATAAACAGTAATGGCTTCATACTTGAAAGTAAGTAGAGCCCTGTATCTCAACTCCATTGTAGAGAAATTTGTTGAACCCAGTTGTGACACTGTTAAAGTTCAGTGATATTAAGTGTACCTAACTCCAACATCAAAAGGGGGATAGACAGGCAGAGAGAGAGAGAGAGAGAGAGAGAGAGAGAGAGAGAGAGAGAGAGA
>JANHMN010000016.1:30131804-30145238 GCA_030674055.1 Rhabdomys pumilio | reverse complement strand
AGAGAGAGAGAGAGAGAGAGAGAGAGAGAGAGAGAGAGAGAGAGAGAACTTTCCCCCTTTTACAGTCTACGATCAGTGAGAGACTATGAGCTGCCGAGCGGTCATTATTTACTGGGTGTTGGAGTGTTTGTGTGGGATGAGTCTGCTCCACTGGTACTTCAATGTGTGTGGGCTTGACTTGAAGAACTGTGAGTGAGAAATCACTCTTAAATTAAAATGAGGTGGATAGCAAGAGAAGTGCTGCATAGCAGATGACATAAAATATGTCATATGGGGTAGTGACCCCAACCATAAACTTTTGTTGCTACTTCATAACTGTAATTGTCCTGTTATGAATCATAATGTAAATAAATATTTTGGGGGATAGAAGTTTGCCAAAGGGGTTGCCACAGGTTGAAAACCACAGTTCTAGGGTGTACATATGCTTACGTGTGTATGGAGCTGTTTATCCATATGTATCTATATGTATCTATATGGGTGCCTTCTTTCATTTTCTATCTTGTTTTTTCTTTTCTTTTTTTTTTGAGACAAACTTTATCATTGAACCTTGACCTCACCAATTGGCTAGGCTAGCTATCTGGTTTAGCTTTAATTGTCTACTTGACACAACCTAGAATTACCTAAGAATAGAGTCTTAATTGAAGAATTGACAGAATCAGGTTGGGTTATAGACATGATTTTAGGGATCTGTCCTGCTTATTTGATATAGGAAGACCAAGCCTATTGTGAGCAGTACCATTCTCTAGACAGGTAGTCCTGAATAGTATGAGAGAGGAGAAAGCTAGCCTAGAGCAAGCAAGCAAGCAAGCAAGGAAGGAAGCAAAGACCCATGGGTTTACTCTTTCTGCTCTTCATTGTGAATGTGATCTTTAAGTTCCAGACTTGACTTCCCCACAATATGAGCTGTAACCTTGAATTGCGAGCCAAATAAACCTCCTCCCATGTGTTGCCTTTGGTGACAATAATAAAATTTTTTTATTAAAAAAAATTTTTTTATTATAGTAATAAAAGTAAAACTAGACCACTGTGGTGATTTCAATAAGAACGTCTCCCATTGGCTCATATGTTTGAATGCTTAGTCACCAGGTTGTGGAACTGTTTGAGAGGATTAGAAGGATTAGGAGGTGTGGCTCTGCCGGAGGTTGCCACTTGGGGTGAGCTGTGAGGTTTCAAAAGCCCACTCTATCTGCCTGTAAAAGAGGATGTAGCACTCAGCTTTTTCTCCAAGGCTATCAATGCTGCCATACTCCCACTATGCCCCCATCATGAGAATGGACTAACTCTCTGGATCTGCAAGCAATTGAATGCTTTCTTTTATAAGAATTGTCTTGGTCATGATGTTTCTTCACAGAATTGGAACACTGACCAAGACAAGCTCTTAGCAAGATAGTGAAAAAAGTATTCAATGCTCATAAACTTCTCATTCTGCACACATAACATGCAGTATCCCAAGTAATTTAAAGATGTCAACCCAGTCTATCCTCCTAAAAACTCTATACTAAGGATGGTGGTGTAGGTTCATAATCCTAGCATTCAGTAGACAGAGATAGGAAGTTCCTTGGAAGCTCAAGGCCATTCTGGTCCACATAATGAGTTCAGGCCAGACAAGGATACATAGTGAAACCTTGCCTAAAAAATAAACAAACAGTAAGAACAAGAAAAACCTCTACTAGAAAACTGTGGTCTTCTCTCTATTCTAAACAGAAAATTAAAGCAAACTAAAGGTAAGAAACTCACCTAAGGGTACTGGGCTATTACATGGCCAGGATAGGATTTACATATAAGAAGCCTGGCTCTTGGTGCACATACCACTATCCTGTAGCAGCTAATAAGTAAGTCAAAGCAACCTCTAACTCTAAAAATGATTTTTACAAATCATTAATTCTCCCAAATCATATACTTCCTGTAAAACACAATTTGTCTCCACTCATAGCCACTAATCCACCTTCTCACAATTGTGCCTTTCAAAAACACAGCACGCACAACACAGTTTGACAGCACAATAAGTTAATTCTAACCAACACCATAGAATCGTCTAGTGAAAGCCAGAAAAAAATAACTAGAAGATGCTAATGTAACTAATTCTGGGACCTTTGTAAGTAGCCCAGGAAAATGGTGCCATTATACATGAGAAGCCTAGACCCGAAGCTGCTGTTTGTACTTATATGACTCACCCCTGACCCCTCACCCTTGACCCCATGTCGTCATGTACTATGTGAATACAGTACGAAGCTTCCATGGTAGGTTTTCCTTTTCTTTAGTAGCGTTATTGATAACTTGGGCAGCTGAGTCTAGCAGAGTCACATGAGAAAAGGGGTAACAGGAAAAAGTATAAAGAGGACCCTATATGGTAGCTTACTAGCAAATAGTGAGAACTGGGGAGTTTTCTCTCCAGAGTCTAGCAATTCTGGTCTCCTGTTGAGTTTCCTAACAAAAAATAAACATCTTCTGCCTATTAAAGGTAAGTACATATTTTACTGCTTAATCAAAAATACCGATGTGCACTAAATCAAGAGGATTATGTTATCTGATGAAATAATAAAAGCAGAATGAATAACCAAATGTAATTTCTTAGTAGACTCAGACATAGTAATTTCTTCCAAATAAATTCTTCCTTATTTTGGATATTATAATCAGCCGAAAAATCCAGTATAATTGTATGGTAGAGTAATATGGATCTGAACCTGTGTGTATCTACTCCATAAATAATTATGTGAGGTTAAAGAGGGGATCCATACAGTCAGTGTCTGATGTAGAAGTAAAAATTGAATGCTATGTCTTATTACTCTTTTAGGGTAGCTTATCTATAAAATTATCTTGGCAATTTATATTTAAAACAAGTCTCATAGTAATTCTGTTACTACTAACCTGGCTTGATGGCTATGCTTAATCTCCAACTTAAAGTCATGCTGAATTGCTATTTCTCTCTGTCTCTCTGTCTCTCTCTCTCTCTCTCTCTCTCTCTCTCTCTCACACACACACACACACACACACACACATACACACACACACACACACACACACACACACACACACGATGAGAGAAATATCTGTATATGTAGCATGTCTGCGTGGGTGAAGAGAGAATGCTTTATATCATTATGGGAAAGTGAAAGCCTCCCTCAAGTTTCCTCTACAAATCAGTTTGTGGATATCTTAAACAACACAAAACCAATGCCTTATGTGGTCGTTTGAATGAAAATGATCCCTGTATGTTAAGTATTTGAATAGTTGGACCATGGTCAATGAACCAGTTTGTGAGGGATTAAGAGGTGTCGCCTTATTGGAGATGTAAAGGCCCAAGCCAGTCCCTGCCTCTGTCTCTTTTTCTCCTCTCTCTCTATCTGTTTGCCTCCCTGACTGTCTGCAGCATAGGATGTAAGATCTCAACACCATATCTGACTGCATGCCACCATACGCCCAGACAATGTTGGTCATTGACTAACCTTTTGACATTGTCAGCCAACCCTAAATTAAATGCTTTATTGTACAAGTTTCCCTGGTTGTGGTCTCTCTTCACATCAATAGAACAGTAACTAAGACACCTTATATGCAACGTGTATAGATTTATAATAAAGCTTGCCATATAAAGCATTTTTATAACAACTGTGTGAAGAAGGAAAAATCAATAAAATTGTTCCTGCTTTATATGTCTAAAAGAGGGGCAAATGGAGCTTTTTTACTTAGATTTTCTTAGCAGCTAGCTGGGTAAACACTGAATGAGGCTTCTCCCTCTGGATCCTAGGACTCCTGACTCCATGTCAGTTAGAATTGCCCCCAGGGCTTACATTCTCACAAAGAGGTTGAGTGAGACACTTAGGCCAAGAAGATCCACTCACTTAATACATAGGTGAATTCCTTGCTTTGTCATTCTAGGGCAAGGTGACCTCTTGAAATGCTGTACATCTGTATATGAACTGACTGTGGACGCCCTGTTCTACCGAGGTCTTCAGTAAAAATGACTGAAGAGAAAGAAGGAAAAGAGAACATCCCTCATTTCACCACTAGATGGTGCTAGAAGTGGTTTTTAAAAAAATAGACTCAAAAGTTATAAATGCAATGAATCCCAGGGTTTGAAAGATGTTTGCTGTATAATAGATTCTGTGCATCTCTCGCAAACAGGAGCATGTCTACCCCATCATTAAAGGGAAAAACTTCTTTCAAAGCTACTCTCTTATTCAGTTAATTACATTTCTGCCAGGACAGGTGTCCTGTCTAATCACAAGTTCAGCACAGAATGAGAGATTCTGATTCTGTGTAGGAATCTGCATGCGTTTCATTTTTCTTATGCTTTGCTGAGACTTTCACTTTCAGTCTCTATCAAGATTATTTTTCAGTGTGACGTGTTGGAAGAGACCAAATGCTTGCTCCAGTGCATTAGTCTTAATAAATGTATCTTGTTATACATACGTCCTACAATGCGCCGTGTGAGAGATGAGCCATAACAGATGTGATCTCATGAGTGAGGTGCTGTGCAGCATACAGCCGAGGAAGCCATGCACACATCAGCTAATGCCCCACATAAACGGACTGTTATTCTCTAATGCTGGGGATATGCTCACGTCAAGTTAGATTCCTGGTCTGGATGGCTGTGAAAATGCGTTGCTCAACACCTCAGACACCTCAGAATTATAAACATTGTTTTCTTCATAACCGTTGCAATATTATTGAGAGAAAATATCTTTCTTTACCACCAGAAGAAGACTGGGGGAGTGCTTGACTTGAAATTCAACATTGTATATCTCTCCAAACTATTGACCCACCCCCATGTGTTTGTATATATGTGTGTGCATGTATATGCTTGTTATGTATGTGTATATGTGTATGTGTGTGTGCATATGTGTATATATGTGCGTGTGTGTGTATGTATTTCTGTGTGTTTGTGTGCACATGTGTATATATGTGTGTGTGCATATGTGTATCTGTGTGTATGTGTGTGTACATGTGTATATATGTGTGTGTGAATGTGTGTGTATGTGTTTGTATTTGTGTGTGTGCACATGTGTGCCCATATTTGTGTATGTGTGTGATTGTATTTGTGTGTGTGCACATATGCGCATGTGTGTATGGTGTACATGTGTGTATATGCATGTGTTTGTGTCTATGCATGTATTGTGCATGTGTATGCACATGTGTGTGCTTGTATGTGTGTGTGTAGATGTACATGCAGAGATCAGAGGTCAGTGTCCACACACACACACACACACACACACACACACACACATACACATACACACACACATCTTTCTCTATCATTTTGAGACAGGATCACTTGGACCTGAGCTTGTCATTGGGTTTATGTTGGCTGACCAGAAAACTCTTCAGATCCTATTTTTGCCAGTCCTAGTCTTGGGATTGCAAACATATACTCCTGTGCCTGACTTTTTATCTAAGACTAGGGGTCTGTTTTCATTGCTGTGATAAAATACTATGACAGAAAACAACTTGGGAAGGAAACGGTTTATTTCAGCTTACAATTCTCAGGTCATTCTCCATTACTTAGGAGAATGAGGTCAGGAACTCAAGGCAGGAACCTGGAGACAGGAAATGATAAAGAGGCAAAGGAGGAGTGGTGCTTTTGGCTTGTTCCTCGTGGCTTGCTTATACTGCTTTCTTACACAACGAAGAACCACTTGCCCAGGGATGGCACTTCTCATCACCTGTTGGGCTCTCCCACATCAGCCACTAACCAAATAAATGACAACAGGCCTGCCTACAGACAAGTGAATTGCAGACCTTAGTACCATATAGGTACTAGGAACTGAACAGGGATCCTCTGAAAAATCATTCAATCCTCAAAACCCCTGAGCCATTTCTTCAGGCTATATACAACTATATATTTCAAGGAATACAAACTATATATTTGAAGGAAGAAAGAATACTGGCACTAATTAAATTATCAGATTAACCCCATAAAGAGAAGCAAGTTCAGAGAATGTGTGTGTGAGGCCTGAACTTGATGTTACATGATCCAGAAAGATAGGAATCCAGGTCAATCAGCATAAGGCAGCTACGTAGCCTGTGGACAGCATCCAACTCTTGGTGTTGAGATGCAGAAAGGATTGACATTTCTATACTTTAAAATGACTAAGGACTTTACCATAGCAAACAAAGTATATTTACCAATCATGTAACAATGTCTGTTGTTTTTGTCTGTCAAATACTACTTTCCTTTGTGTCCTCACCCAAGTGGATTCAGGGAGGTGGCCACTCACAATGCCATTGACTCCATTAGTCCATAACTTTCTCCCTGAAAATATGCAGGGTGAAGTCTTAACCAAGGACATTACTAGATTTGGAAATAAAGCCCCTTGAGGTATAATTAAGAGCTAATAAGACCATTAGGATAGCCTGTAATAGAGCAGTTCTCAACCTTCCTAATGCTGCAACCCTTTGATGCAGTTCTCCATGTGTGGACCCCCAACCATAAAATTGTTTTCATTGCTACTTCACAACTGTGATTTTTTTTTATTGTTGTGAATCATAATGTAAATACCTGATATGCAGATGGTCTTAGGTGACCCCTGTGAAAAGGTCATTTGACCCCCAAAGGGATCAAATCCCACAGATTGAGAACCACTGCTCTAATGTGCTATGCTGGTGTCATAAGAAGAGGAAATGAGAATACAGATGTAAAATGCTCTCTGAGGACACAGCATTTGTAAGTGGAGGAGAAGCCTCACAAGAATACACACAAGATGATGCGGTAATTATGGACGTGTTTCTAGAAGTAAGAGTAATAAATTCCTATAGCTTAAAACATACAATTTGGGGGGAGGGGGCTGGAGAGATGGCTCAGCAGTTAAGAGCACTGACTACTCTGCCAGAGGTCCTTAGTTCAATTCCCAGCAACCACATGGTGGCTCACAACCATCTGTAATGGGATCCAGTGCCCTCTTCTGGTGTGTCTGAAGATAGTGACAGTATACTCATAAGCATATAATAAATAAATAAATAAATATTTTTAAAAAACTCAAAACATACAATCTGTGGTACTTTGCTATGTAAGTGCTACCAAAATAGCATTTAACCAACCACTAACAAGAGCTACTCTCTTGGGTATAATATTGATTAAAGTGGTAGATAGACTATGATTGTTTAGGTTGGAGATACAGAGGAAGCCACATTTCTAAACTAGGAGTAGATGTAGGAAGTGGTTCTCATGCTAAGGTCCTGTTCTCCAGTTGCTTCTTGATCAAGCAACAAAGGTGCCAGGGTCCAGTTGCTGGGTGGAGGGAAATAGGCAGGACTTCCAGGTCCCCAGAGGCAAGCTGAAAGATGCAGGAGGAGGAAAAACAGATTCACCATGCTTCGGAGGGAGAAAAGTCATCAGTCATGTGAGATCTAGGGTGGAATGGCTATTGGCCACTTCCCTGACTGGGCCTGGGGTAGCAGGCAGGTTAGAAACTTATCTAAGCTGAGGGCAGACTTAGGGTACTAAGCTGAGACTAAAGGTAACTGAACAACTGAAGCTCAGGGCACAATTAAGGTCCTGAGCTAGGAGTGAAAGGAAGGGTATGATAGCCGAAGAAGGCTTACAAGGGCTTTCCCATTGAGTTAAAGCAATATAAAAATAATCTGGTGTGCATGTGCATGTGAGTGTGAGTGTGTGTGTGTGTGTGTGTGTGTGTGTGTGTGTGTGTGTCCATGGATATGGAGGAACCTGGGCAGGGCTGGTAGTGCCCATCACCCGAAGCTTGAAGCGGGCTAGCAAAAACTACACACCAATAGATGTGAGCCATCACCCGTTCAGAAAGAGGCCAGGGTGGAGATCTTGTGATTTTGTTCCTAAAGGAAGATCCTCCTTGGATTTACTAGTTAGCAACCAAGTCCTTTGTGTTCCTGTTAATTCTTTGCATGACAGCTGACAGCATTGCACCAAATTACACATCTCCAAAGAATATAAGGAACAGTAAGTGTTGGTAACACATAGGAAAAGAGAAAATGTACTTTTTGGCGTGATCTAGGTAAAACAGAGACATAAGGAATACGTGTTCTAAAGAAGAGAGACCAGGGAAGTATCTCTGGGGCCACAGGGGAAAAGAATTAAAAAAACGAAAGAAAAAATAGACAAAGGTCTGAATATTAGTCAAAATGACTACATTTCTGCCTTTGAAACTCTCAGGTTTTGCTTCTTTTTTTTTTCTTCGGTGTTTAAATCTAAGTAAAACATATCCTCCAAAGTCTACTGCAATCCAGACAGAGGCTCTTCCTTTCTGGTCTAGGTTCAGTAGCTGTATCTCACACATCCTCAGTCTCTTTTGTATGATATATGCATTTAAAAAAAAACCCGCAAAGTTAGCCAGATTTATTTCCTCTGGCTTGAAGGCAAAATCAGTGAAATGAAGAAACTGCCTGGGGAAGTAACCTATGAGAAGAACAAAAGAATCCTTGGAGAGATACAGAGAGAGGCTTCTCACCATTGATTTCTGCTCCATCCTTGAGCTGTCAGCACTTAGATGCTCCTCAAAAGAAACAACGAGAAGATATCTGAAGAGGACAAACTGCAAACCTGCCTTAAAAAAGTGCTCATCATCTCTAGCCTGCCTACATAAAGACCAACCAGCAACCTGAGAAAGGGCTCAATTTCTCAGATTTTTGTTTTGTTTTTGTTTTTGTTTTTCAGAGCAGTGGGTTAGTAAGACCTTTGAGTACATGGGAAATCTCCCACCAGCAGCTTCTACTGCCTGGGATTTGCTTATAGCTTTCCAACATACATGTGGATAGGAATCTAACACTTCTCAAGTTATTATATAGATGCAGATGTCTTACTAAAATTGGCTACAACTCTGGCTCTTGATTTTTGACCTGTAGCATTAGGTCAAAACTTACATTGCAATGAGCAAGCCAGTCTGCATTGGCAAGTCACTCTGATGATTGACAGGGCTCTCCTTCTATTACTCCGACACTCTCCACTAACAACCTCTCTGTTTTCATTTATCTTTAACATTCAAAATGGTAGTAATGATTACATTGTATTACTTTCTTCTCCCATGGCTATTGCAAAAGTCCTCACAAATGGCTTTCAGTTTAAGGGTACAATCTATAGGGTAGCAGCAGGAGTCATAAGGTCACTGGTCACATTGCACCCACAATAAAGAAACCGAAAGAGATAAGTGCTAGTGTTCAACTGGCTTCCTTCTTGTCATTCAGGAGGGAGTCACAGCTGGGAGATAGTGACATCATATTCAGAGTGGATCTTCCCTACATAGTAAAGTGGCTCTTCAACCATTCTCACAGACCTCCAGCAAGGTTAATGATAAGGATTGGCTATCCCATCCATACTAGGGATGATGATCTTGCATTAAAGCTTAGTACTAAAATAAGGCTCCACCTACAGAGAATCTCAGTCCTTGCACAGAAGCAAATGGAATGAAGACATTGACGGTTCCTGTAAGCTTTGGAGATGAGTGGCCAGGGAACTACTGAATGGAAATTCGAATGTACTTCCAGAGATTCCTCCAACTGGACATTCATTTGAGTTTGTGAACTTCTTTTATAAAAATACAAATATAGCTAAGAGACTCTGCCTGGAGTAAGGGTGTAGTTGAGTAAGGCTTGGTTCCATCAGCTTACTTTCTGCTATCACCTTGTTCAAGTCATATTTTTAAAATAGTATTTTTATGTAAGGGGAAATGTCTTGCGTCAGGAGTATAATCAAGGGTAGCATAGAAGGCGAGGGGTTTAGGAGTTAGAAAAGTATCAGGAAGCTCACAGAACACACAGAGAAAAATATCAGGATTCAAGAACAGGCAAACCTTGGAAATATTAGACCTGGAATACACTTCATAGTATGCATCATGGGTCAATGTTAAAAATGACTTCAATTATATTATATTAATGATAGTTTTTTTTATATCTGGTAACTAATAATTATAATTTTATAAAGCTACATTTGTATGTAACCAATGTGTTAAATTTTATTTGTTACAGTTTACCTTTCTTTCTTTCTTTCTTTTGTTCTTTCTTTCTTTCTTTCTTTCTTTCTTTCTTTCTCTCTTCCTTCATTCTTTCCTTCCTTTCTTCCTTTTTTGGGGGGAAGGTCCCTAAAATGATCCAAATGTTATCTCTGAATGGACATCTTGGTCTCCTTTTAAAATTTTATACAAAAGCCAGAGCTTAGACCTAAGATTAAACTACTTGAAAGAATGAATAATACTCAAAACAAAACAAAAACCTTGGCACACTCCAAACCGGGGCTCCTTGGATGGCGTTGCTACACTAAGAGCAAAAACAACACACAATCCTGTTAATGTTTGTGTAGGGCAAATATGGTAAAGCAATTCTTTCCATAAAAAAATAAATGTCTTCAAAAGCACAAACAACAAGTTTGAGCCAACGAAATACTATAAAAACTTTCCCCCACAAAAGGCAAAGTATTAAATGGCAAGACAAAAATAAATCTTTTCGCTAGCCAGAAAACTTTCCATGGGTGTGTTGTCTTCCCATGTGAGTCACAAGGCTAAGGTCAGGTACAAGCTGGCCGGGGAAGGGACACACCATGTGAGCCCTATTTGTTATCTCCGACCAGACTATCGCTCAGGCCAAAACTCTGTCCTGTTTCACTTGCTTGGGTCCCAAGTACATCGATTCTTGGCATCTCAATCCGTATATATTTTTGAAGACAAAGCCTAAGACAGTCTCTATGGAATCACGGGATCTTACAACATTACTGATCACTTCTGATAATGGTATTCAGAAGCAAAACTGCGTTAAACTAGTTACCCAGGATTGCACACTGATTATGTTTCAGAATGAGAACTTGTCATGGAGTCTCTGAAACTGATGGTGACACTTGCCCATGCATCTTTTGTATTTTGACATATTTTACAGACAGACTAATAAATTTTCTTCCAAACTATTTTTTCAAAGATATTTATGTAAGGGATAGTCTTGGAAGATAGAAGTGACATCTCATTCTGGGAAAGAGGAAAAGTGTTGTTCTGTATCTAAGATAACCCAGGTCGTCCTTGAGTTCCTTAAGTAGTTAAAGATGACATTGAACTTCCTGATTTTTCCTGCCTCCACCTCTGTGATGACAGGCAAGCGCCACCATGCCTGTGCTTCTGTGGTTCTGGGGATTGAACCTAAGCTTCATGCAGGCAAGCTAGCACTTTGCCAACCAAGCTCATTGCGGGTCAGAAAATATACAGACTGAGTCTAAAGTTCCTCTCCTGAAATGCAACCCACGGCATTTATAGGTGTCACCTAGCCATGCACGGTGAACTAGGGCTTGGTGAGTAGGTATAAATGGTGGGCACTGCTCCCTCCCATTAATGCTGAAAATATCAACTTCTTTTGTTTCTGATGTAGGCATTTTAGATCATTTGACAATATCCAGAAAAGTGTGGCAGGAGTCTCGTGAGCCATGAAGTAAGGAAGAATCTCACAATTATCACAATTTTTCATAGAAACATGAAATTCTTGTCATAACAAATCATAAAAAAAGAGGAAAAACTTAAATACTGTGGGGTTGTTCCTACATTTTTCAAAAATAGAGTAGTCCAGCCACATTTATTAAGATATGTATTAGATATAATATAAAGCAAAATATATCTTAAGTCAATCTATATGTATATACATAATCTACTTGATTTTAAAAACTAAATTTTCAAATAGGCCCTATAATCCATACTTACAGATTTAAAAACAAAAGCAAAGCCAAAAAAAAAAAAAATTCCCGTAAAGTTAATTAATTCATATTGCTAAGTAATGGCACAGCTGAAAGACTCTGATTTTAAACTTTTATTAGCCTCTAAGTAAAACATGGTCTAAAATAGTACAGATTATTTTGACCTTAAATAAAAATACCTATTTTATATAGCATTATACTTAATTTTGGTTTTCTATGTTTTTTTTTTCTCCAAAAACTAATAGCTGCTTATCCAACGCTTTTATATTACAAACACCATGCTAGACATTTCATAGGCACCATCTTACATTCACGATTTTTCCTGTTAACCAAACTTGGCTTTACAAACCTTTACACATGTGTAATATACAGCAACCGCTCTTGTCATCTACCTCCTTACCATTCTGGCAAACCCTTCTCTCCTTGGCAAATCTCTCTTTCTCCCCTCCTCCACCTTGTACAAATGTATTCATTGTTTGTGACTCATGAAGATTACCCAGTCCTTAGTGTGTCCCTTAGATTTGATGCTGTCTCCTGCATCCCAGCTGGCTCAGCAGAGGGTAAATGTTTCATATGTGTTATCTGATTTTCATGGATTTCTATTGAGATAGTGTGTTGATATGTAACTCAGTTGGCCTGAAGATCACAATCTTGCCTTGTCCAGGGATTAGAGATACAAACATCACCATCCTCAGCCTACCTCACCCCTTGAATGAGCTCATATACTATAGTACTGGGGTGTTACTAACAACTCTGCACTTACCATTAAATAGTCAACATTCACAGTTTGTGAATAAGTTTATTCTATATTTTGTGTATTCACAGAAGAAATGTACCACAAAAGCTACTGTTCATGAAATTCAAATCAGAAATTTATACTGTAGTTACATTACTTTTAAAGGAAGACACTTAAGAAAATTATCTTCAGTTCAAGAAAGACAACATGGTAGGAGAAGTTATCCCACAAAACTATATTATTACTCACAGAGATAAATAAAAATTAGCATGAGAGAGAGAGAAAGAGAAAGAGAGAGAGAGAGCAAAAACAATTACATATTTCTAGAACTGGTAGTATTCTTCAGAATAAAATGATTTCCAAACCAAAGAAGGCAGAAAAAGCTTCCTAATTCTATAGAAGCAAGGAAAAAATGTAATGCATCAGACTCCCTTGAGGCATAAATGCATATGTGTGCATGTATATTTAAATAGATGTCATACTCTGGATGCCGCTCCCATTTTGCTGCTATACTGCCATTTTGTTATCCATGATGCTAAAGGCTTTTGCTCCAAATCAAACATTCTTACATATAAATTACAGCAGAAAACAGAGCAAAATTTTCTTGAAAACTTGTAAGCTCTGTTCAAAATGCAGACAATTTGGTAGTAGGTATCATCCTAACTGAAGGGACTCTAGGATTTATTAATATTTAGTAGTTGAAATACTGTTTTTACTCAGCCTGGAAGAGCATTATCTTTTTGGTTTACTTTTTAATTATTTGAGTGTTTATATGTGTGTGCATGCATGTGTACCTGCCTATGGAGGACAGAGGGCAACATCAAGTGTCATCAGTCTCTACCCTGTTTTTTGAGACAGAGTCTGTGATTGTACCTGGAGTTTACTGAATTGTCAACACATTGCTATTGGAACTCAAACCCAGGTCTTCGTGCTTACAAGGGAAGCAATTTATTGACTGAGTTATCTCCACAGATACACATTATAGTTTTATAAAATAATAAAGTATCTGGAGATACAGATAAGTGGACTAGTGCTTTCTCAGCAGGCACAAGGCTCTGGTTTAAGT
>JANHMN010000016.1:30106804-30126804 GCA_030674055.1 Rhabdomys pumilio | reverse complement strand
ATATGTGTGTCTATGTGTATGAATGGTAATGTGCGAGCACGTGTCTACATCTTTATGAGGTTAAATGCTTTCTATACATATTTTGTATATATAATATATGAAAGGGAGAGAAATGAAGGTACAGAAACTGCTGTTTTTCTTTCCATAACATGAAAAGCCTTTCATAAATTAGAAAGGTATAACTAAAATGATATAACTACCATTTACTACCAGAATCGTTCTGAAAGATACAATTGAGAAGACAGAAATATGTATTTTCAAAGATTTCAAATAGCAAGTAAGCCTTCATAAACTTATTCTGTAATGAATAAATGTGTCTGAATTTTTTCTATTGCAAATTATCATAAGAAAATGTAAAAGCTAGGCCTGGGGAGTGACTCAATAGAAGCAGAGGTCAGATCCCTAACATCCATGCTAAAGGCCAAGCAGATGTTGCAGCCTTCCTGTAATCCCAGCACTGGGTATGCAGAGACAGGTTTCTTGAGGCAAGATGGCCAGCTAGACTATGTAGAATTATAGAACTCTGAATTCAGCAAGTGACCTTTCACAATCAACAAAACTGAGAGCACCTGAAAAGACACAAAACTTTAACTTCAGGTCTCCATAGGCATGCACAGAAACATGTACACAAACACGTAAACATGCATACACACAGATATACACACTACACAATACACTCATGTGCACGTGCACACACACACACACACACACACACACACACACACACACACACACAAGCAAAAGAAAAAGCCAAAGTCTAACTTCTTTTTGAGGCATTTTTCATTAAACAAAAAAGCAAAGCTGTTATATGAATCTTATAAACTTAAAAAATAAAATGGCTTATTCCATAGCTTCATCTATTTGTATATTTGGTCCTTAGTCAATGGGCTGTTTGGGGAATTATTAGGAAATGTGGCCTTGTTGGAGGAGTTGTGTTACTCCAGGGTTGACTTTGATGTTTCAAAAGCCCACTCCAGGCCTAGTCTCACTCTCCCAGCCTCGAACTTTTAGAAGAGTCTGAGCTCTCAGCTACTACTTCTGTACCGTGCCTGCCTGCTGCTGCCTTGCTCTCGCATGATCATGGATGGACTCACTCTCCGGAAGCTAGCCTCCAGCTAAATGCATTCTTTTGGAAGTTGCCTTAGTCATGATGTCTCCTTACAACAATAGATAAATGACTGAGACACCCACACACATTTAAAAAATTGAAAACAAAATAAACATTATTATTTAGTTAAAGAGGATGAACATTTAAACTGGGACTGCTTAAAAAGAACAAGAAGAGGATGAGAATGGTTTTTCTGGTTTTTCCAAATGAAGAGTAATATGAACATTACACTAGAGCTTACGGAATATTTTTTCTGCTCATTTTATCTGTAGAGATGATCATGCCTCTTATTTTGTCAGGACTTAGACCTTATACTAAGGTTATTCAAGGTTATTGGCAATGAAAATAACTGTCAAAAACAAAACAAAACAAAAACAAACAAACAAATACTATAACAGACCAAAACTAGGAGACCCAGCTAGTGAAAGAAAAAAATGTCTTCCTCTTCTGTCTTCCAAACATAACCCCCATTCCATCAAAGTACTAAGGAAATGCCCTGCGTGCTTTACAGTAAGAGCCACGGCAAAAGTTCCCATTGAAAGCAGTATCTGGTTTCAGTGGCTGCTAATCCCACAGACATTCAAAGCTGGGAATGAACTCCATTGCTTCTGAAACACTAAAACCCATGTGCCTGAGATGAGAACTCCAGTTAGTAACCGCAGAGTTAGCTCCTACAGTGGCCTCCCTTCACAGAATCCCATGGATATTACCCACTTTTAAATCCATGTTTCTATCCTTCAGGTCATTCATTCATTCATTCTCTGATTGTTACAAATCTTATGATTATTTTCACTAACTACTGAAATTGCAGTTTTAATTCATAATCCTAATCTTATCAGGTGCCCTCCTTCACCCTAAAGTGACTGACAATTCCATAACCACCCAAACACATGTGAAAGGAATTCTGTCTCGCGTGTGTGGTATATGTAAGTCGCAGCTCATAAGGCTTCAGATTACTCATTCTTACCAAGTGAAGTTATCTACATGGGTCACTAACAAATCATGTTTTCTTTGAGAATTCTCATTGGGTTAGGTTACCAGAACAGTGCTTGAGTATTTGATTTGAAAGGTTTTCTGAGAAAACAGGCATTTGAAGCCAGACTCCCTGACTGTGGATCCTTATTAGTTCTTTTATTTCTAAGAGGCCTTAGACAACTGTCTAAGGCTCTATGTGCTACTGTCTCCTCTGCTGTAAAGAGCGAGCACCAATGCATACGGAACCAAAGACATACAGTAGCATTCGCTCAGGATGCGATTGGTGCACAGTAAAACCACGCAAGCATTAGCTACTGTGATCTCTCTTCTATCGCCACCCCGGCTGCTGCCCAGCTAGTCCAATCCACCCTCATCTGGGTGTATCATTTCAGGAACCGTCTTTCTCCGTTTGCTCATCATTTCTGAAGTGTTTACTTCAACATAGCTGTCAGAGCAAAGCCGATAAAACTGAATGGGATTCCTGTCGCCCCCTCTACTCTAAAATCCTCCATCAACCCACCACTTCACCAAGAACAAAACCTGTGGTCACTGAAAGAATCCTCATGCCACATATAAGACTCCACTCCAAGAACATTTCTACCCTCCGCTTCTGCCACACTAACCTTCCCCAAGTTACACGCGGGATCCTTGCATTCTTAAAACATACAAGAGAGCCTGGAGACATGGTTCAGCATTTAAGTAAACTAGCCTCTCTTCCAGAGGACCCAGGTTCAATGCCAACACCCACATGGTGGTTCTGTAACTCGAGTGCTAAGGGATCTGTCTCCCTCTTCTTGCACGTGGTGCGAAGACACGCAGGCAGAACGGGAATGAGAATGACTTTCATATGCTCATATATTTGAATACTTAGTCCTTAGTCAATGGACTATTTGGGGAATTATTAGGAAGTGTGGCCTTGTCGGAGGAGCTGTGTCACTCGGGGGCTGACTTTGATGTTTCAAAAGTCCACTCCAGGCCTAGTCTCACTCTCCCAGCCTCGAACTTTTAGAAGAGAAGTGGTCAGCTACCACTTCTGTACCATGCCTGCCTGCTGCTGCCTTGCTCTCGCATGATCATGGATGGACTCACTCTCCGGAAGCTAGCCTCCAGCTAAATGTATTCTTTTGGAAGTTGCCTTAGTCATGATGTTTCTTTACAACAATAGATAAATAAGCGAAGCACCCACACACATTTAAAAAACTAAAAACAAAATAAGAAACAAACAACAAAACAAGACAAACAGATACACAAAACCCAGACAACTTCCTTTTACCTGATGCTGTTTCCGCCTTTCCTTTGTGTCTGTAATTTTTACCTGAGCCACTGGCACCAGGACCTCAAGATCTTCCAGGTTGGACTCAAATGTCACTTGTTTGGGAGTATGGGGGTTGTCTGACAGGGTTTCTTTGTATAGACCTGCGTGTTCTGGAACTCATTCTGTAGACCAGGCTAGCCATGAACTCAGAGATCCTCCTGCCTCTGCCTCCTATGTGCTTGGAACAAAGGCATGCATTACCACACCCTGCTCAAACGTCACTCTCTTGATGGAGCCTTCCCTCCTCATCTGAAGTTCAACTGCTATTTTTTTTTTCTCTTTTTACTTTAATTTTTCCCCTGGTTCCTTTTGACATCTACTTTGTACCTTTACTAGAGCTTTTCCTTTCCGCGTCTCCTGTTGAGACTCTAATCCCCTCAAGAGCAAGGATTTACATCTGTTTTCTTCATTTATATAACTCAGTATGTAAACAGGGCTCAGTACAGATGTTCATCGAGTAACTGTAGACATGACAAAGGTACGGATGCATTAATTAACACACAAACAGATGAATGAGTGAGCTGACAAAGTCAAAAATTTGGCAAGCAAAATACTTGGGAGGTGGTGGCCTCCTTTCTGATAAATGGTGTTAGTCTAAATTTATCGTAAAAATAATCTCACAGGCAAAAATTTTTCCACCTGAGATTTTATGTTTTAAATAAAAGGAAGTCAAACATGGCACATGGATGGAAATAGATCTTCCTTATAGAAGATTCATACATAATGATTATAAAAGGAATGAGGAAATAGAAAATGACCATTAAAAAGGATAATATTAATAACTGGTAAGGCCCCGACTAGATATAAAATTGGTGCCCCAAACTTTGCAGAAAAGCAAAATATTTCCACAGTATCAAAGTGTCACATCTCAAATATTTACAAAGCAAAAGGAAAAGCAGTAATTCTACAGTGGAGAGAGGCAGCAGGTACTACCTATGCCAGATGACAAGGGAAACAGGACCAAGGAGTGCTGTGTATCTCCTGATCCTTAAAACCATAAAATATATAATCTCTTCTCTGGACAATCTTTGTTGGGGAAGTATTAAAAAATGGCACCAGTCTACACTATACACAGCTACTCTCAGACCTCTAGCGACCCCGCTGAGTACCTGTCCCTGGCTAGCCCCATGCGGTGACTGATCTTGCAGCAGATTCTGCTCACATTCCCAGCCATCCACCCCCTGTGGTCAGCGGTCCGAAATCCCAGTATCCCAGTAAAATCAAAACTCTAGAGGCTTATAATTAATCAGTCAGATTTATATATCAATAAATTCTCAATTCACAAGATGCCCACACAATAATTTCAGAGCCAATTGATAATGATACAAGCTGCCCATCTAGATTAGACAAGTTATCCCAATTATTCTGTCCTTTTATGATATCTGTAACTACCTGTGGCTATTAAAGCCACATGGAATCTGGATTGTCTTCCTCTTCCTCTATTTTCCTTCCTTCTCCTCATCCTGTCTCTCTGTCTCTCCTCCTTCTCCTCCAACTTTTCAGCTCCACCTTCCCTTCCACTGCTCAATCACTGACTCTAGCCTTTATTTTACATGTTAAGGTGAGGAGAAGGTTCACAAGAAGTCACTTGTATACTGATTCACTCCTCCTCCACAGCCCCTCCTGGGAAAGCGGAATTAGCATCTAAATACAAGCAACACCAGGGCTATCCACAACACCTCTTAGATATTTTTCAATCACTGTGATAAAACATCATGATCAAGGATCTTATAAAATAAATAGTTTATTGAGGGCGTACAGTTTCAGAAGATAAGTTCATGACCATCAAGGTGGAGAGCATAGCAACAGGCAGGTAGGCAGGCATGGTGCTGGAGCAATAGCTGAGAGCTTACATACAGACCCCCAGTAAAGATGGCAAAGAGAGAGAGAGAGACTAGGCCTAGCATGGGCTTTGAAACCTTAAAGCCTGCCCCCAGTGACATACCTCTCCCAACATAACCACACCTCTTATCCTCCTTAAGTACTTCCACAAACTGGGAGCCAGCATTCAAATATATGAGCCCATGTGGGCCATATTCAAACAACCACAGTGGCATTCTTACAAAAACTCCTTTATTTTGCGAGAGAACATCAAATAAATCAATCCAGGTGCATTCCACCATAGTCAGTTTTCTTCACAAATGTCAGTTCCATTAAGGAAAGAAAGGACTGGGAAACATCCAGACAGGGAGAGAAACTACAGAGACAGGTGGAAACTGTATCTAACATGGGTACTAGATTGGACCTTGGAACGGAGAAGGGACACAGTTTTTAAAAGAGGCAAACACCTTTTGTTGTCTGCTGCCTGTAATTCTGTGAATAGCTTGGGTTCATGCTAACTTATTGTTTTTGATAAATGCATCATGTTTGTATATTTTACTAAGCTTAGAGCAATGTCAGAAAAAAGTATATGGGAAAATGTTATATTATTTCCATAACTTTCCAGCATGCTTAAAATTATTCTTGGAACTTAAAAATATGAAGAGGGGCCTGGCAGTGGTGGCGCACGCCTTTAATTCCAGCACTTGGGAGGCAGAGGCAAGTGGATTTCTGAGTTCGAGGCCAGTCTGGTCTACAGAGTGAGTTCCAGGACAGCCAGGTCTACTCAGAGAAATCCTGTCTCGAAAAAAATAAAAAAAAAAAATATGAAGAGGGAATATCTGCATAATAGAGACCACACTTTGTAAGCACCCCCCCAACACATATAGACATACTCACACACACACATATTCATTCACACATACACACACACTCACACTCAGCATCTCTGTTATTCTTCTTAGTTCTGCCTAATTACAAAGTCTCTTACTTTCATGAGAATTTAAAGCTGGTGTCCAACACCTTCATATTTTAAGAAAAGGCACTGAAAGCTAAGAAATTAAATCAAATAACCAAAATTATTTAGTTGATGTGTGGTAGAGCAGGAGTTAATCATGAAAGACCTTGTTCCTGGAGTACCTTAGTGTTTCTCAGCATTGACACAATCACCATATTAAACTTCATTATTCTTAGTTGTGAACATCAACCAATATTTTGCAGCATCCTTGCTTTGACCAATAGGTGCATCTGTAGCACATTTTTCTCCTGTTTGTAACAAACCAAAAATATCTCTAGGTACTGTTCAATCAATAAGGAGACACAAGCCCTCCTTATTAAGGGGGAACGAAAAGAGGAAACGATTACAGATAAGTGATGGCCTCACACTTGGGTGTGCACAGAGTTGGGAGGGAGACACAGGAAGACTTTCACAAGTTCAAGGCCAGCCTAGACTACATAGTGAATTCGAGGCCAAACGTGTTTTGGTTTTTTTTTTTGTTTTTTTTTTTTCAAAACACAAAACTAACCCAAAAGAATGTGCTCAGCCCAGAGGCCAAAGGAGTAAAAAAATAGAAAAAACAAAAACAAAATTGTCTAGACCTTCCTTGTCATTGAGTCAACAGCATAGGCTACTATGACTTCAATTAGGAGATGAAAAACAGTGTGGTTTTGGGACTTTCCTCACAGACTTGTAAGTATTAACACTATGTAACTTGTCTAGCATAAAGGCTTACACATTAGACAGGCCTTCGTTTCATCTTCACTTATGAAAGCTAACACAGGGTGTGATGTTCTAGTTTCCTAGAATAGTTCTTTCTATTGCCATGATAAAATGCCTCCCACCCAATGCAACCTTGGCAGGAAAGTGTTTACTTCAGCGTATGCTTTCACATCACAGTCCATCACTGAAGGAAGTCAGGGTGGGAACTCAAGCAGGGCAGGAGCTTCCAGTTGAAAACATATTGCTGTTTGCTGGTTAGCTCATGCTGACCTAGCTTTCTAATATAACTGCCTAATGATTCTACTGCCTAGAGTAGGCTAGGACTTCCTGGATAAATTAATACTCAAAGTAATCCTTTGCAGACATGCATACAGGCCAATGTGACCCAGGCTATTCTTCAGTCAAGGCTTTCTTTCCTCTTGGATGACTCCAGGCTGGGTCAATGTAGTAACTGAAGCTGACTAGGATATGTGCTAAGGTTGAAATAGGCAGTGCAATGATATAGAAAATATTTTTCTACTATGAGTCAATGAATTGAGGATAAGCAGCATCCAGTAAGCTGCATAATTCTAGATAAAGTTAGTTCCCTACTGAGTTAAGAAGGAAAGGAAAGGAAAGGAAAGGGAAGGGAAGGGAAGGGAAGGGAAGGGAAGGGAAGGGAAGGGAAGGGAAGGGTACTTGTAATAGCTTAAGCTAGGGGAAATTATATTAAAACAAACAAGCAAACAAACAAACCCAAAATCTGTATTGCATTACACGTTGAAGAATAAGACATGGCATTACCTGTTCTACCTTCTATGTCCCCAGTGGCTCATAGGGTACAGGGTTAGTTAATCACTGGCTAACTAACCCTTGTTTGCTATGAGACCTGCTAGAATCTTTGGGAAGTGTGGTTTCACTAAAGGAAGTTAGGCATCGGGAACAAGCTGTTAAAGGCACATTGTGACTTTGGCATTTCCTTCCTCTGTCTCATCACTTCCTGGATACCACAAGGTGAGCCATTTTCTTTACCACAGATTTCCCTACATGATGTATTGCCTCAGCACATGAACAAAGTCAGTAAGGCCAAATGACCATGGCCCTAAACTCTAAAACTGTGAAAAAGGGTAAATCTTTCTTCTTTATGTGTCAGTTTGTTTCAGGTATTTTGTTATAGTGCCAGAAAGCTAACTAACTCTTTTTGAAACTTTCCCCAAAGATACAGTGGTTCCAATTCTTCAAAAATTAAAAACAACAACATATAGACCCAAACCTTTCAGTTTTAATAATATCCATAGGGTTGATAAAATGTGTTTATGCTTTGACAGTATTTACCCTTTGATGTAGGCTTAGTCGACACATGTGCTCCCTGGGAATGCAGGGTTTCCCATCAGCTTCCCTAGAAGGCAGGCAAATGAACAGATCCCAGGAGTTCAAACCACCTAAAAACATTAAACAACATTTAGCTCTTTCCAGTAAAGAGTGTGATTATTTAAACTTGAATACATAAGTAATACCATTTATAGCAAAATGCTAAAACTCAGAATACCTAAAATTCAACTCTACCTGATTCAAAAGCTTAATGTTTTATATTTAGCATTTTAATCTAGAGAAAATTCAGACATTGAATATCTATAAAATTCTGTTGAAAAAATCAAAATTAGAGTATGTATAAAATACCTTAGTCTTTTTAAAAATTTTAAGACTTCTTATAAAAAAGAATATGCTGGCAGAAAGTAAAATTAATAAAAATTTGAAAGGTTTCATGAAAAATTAATCTGGGATCTCCTTACAGAGATACTGGAGTGAGGTTCAAAATTCAAGACACCACATGAACTGAAGCAACTAATATTTCAGCTTTGACCAAGGACAAAATCCTTTGCCAATAAGTCATCCACTCTGCCACAATAACTTATCAACTTAGAAGAGGGAATGGTGGCTGGCTCACAGGTTATCATCTATGGGTACGTATGAATTTATTTTCATTGACTCCTCTGTGTGTGTATTTATGAGTGTGGTGCGTGTGTGTGTGTGTGTGTGTGTGTGTGTGTGTGTGTGTGTGTGATATGTGCTCGAGCACGTCTGTGTATGTGTAACTTTCCTGATCCATCACACTTGACCTTATTCCTTCGAGACAGAATCTCACACTGAATCTGGAGCTGTGCCCACAGCCTGAAAACCTCCGTGGTCCTCCTGTCTCTTATGACACAACACTGCTTTACAGGTCTGAGTGGCCACCTCTCACTCTTTTTTTAAAAGCATGGGTGCTGACATCACGAGAACTCAGGTACTCTTACTTGCACGGTAAGAGTTCTTACTACTCAGTCATTTCTTCACCCTACTCAATTACTCTTTTCTTTCATTTTTTTTTCAAGTCAATATGCCTTAAATGTAATCAGTGCCTTAAAAATATTTGGTAAATGGATAATTCCTGATAGAATAGTAAATGCATCACCTTTTGAAGACAAACAAACAAACATATAGAAAAATGTGTTTTGATTGTTAGTGATATAGGTAATAATCAAGCAAGTGCATCAAGAAAAGTCAAGAAAGAGTGGGGCTCAACCTACCAACTAGCATAGCTTCAGACATTTCCCCAACATTTGGTTTGGAAATTTCACTTTAAAAATATTTTCTATGTGTATGGTCTCCCTTGTGAGTCGTGAAACTAACATTCTTTCAGTAACATTTGAGACCAGACGACACTATCCATCTCCTGCATCATCCAGAATGACTTCTAAAAAACTTAAGAGGAAACCAGTTTGTCCCGAGCCCTCTCTTGTCATTTTGTTTTTCCAAAAGGATTTCTCATGTAGAAGCATTACGCTTCCAAAGTAAGACCGAACAAATGGAAGAACTAATAAGGGAGAAGAATCTATAATTAGCAGTGAAATCTCACTCTTTGCCAACTAAGTACTTTTTCATTTGATGAGCCCCATGCAGTCTGAACTATGTTTTACAGTGTCTGCTCCCTTATTGCCAGAAGGAGAAAGTTCCTGGCAAACAAAAAGTGTTCTAAACAACTGAATTCAAGCTCTCATCTCACAACTGTTGTTGGCTTGTTCGTGGTGAAGATACTGAAGAACGACACAGGACTTCAAAGGGGTACATGAGCTGGGATGAAGAATCTCATCCAGGCAACAGCAGCCAAGCCTCAGGCTTGGGAGATGGAGGCTGCCATATACACCCTCACTTTGAAGACAATTTCAGACCAGTTCCTGGAGCTAAAACCAGATACAGTGCGATGCTTCTAATCCTCTGTTTTGAACATTCAGCAGGCTTTGTCAGCCAACGTCTTTTGATTTTAATTCAAAGAGAAATACAGTGCTTTTTTTTTTTTTATTTCATATCATATCTGGTTCAGGAAATAGTAAAACACTAGGGGGGAAAAAACAAAAAAAGAAAAACAAAAACAAAAAAAACCTCCTGTCATAAGATCCCCAACTAAATGTTTTAAGAAGATAAGGATATGCAAAGAGAGAGGGATTTCAAATTAAGGACTGCATTGTTTGGCTCCTGAAACCAGAGTGCATTGTGAATTCCTCTAAGGCATGTCTCTTCTGACTTTGCAAGCACACACAAAATTTCTAGGGTTGGTAGAAAGAAACACGCATTTCAGTGATAAACGTTTAAAATTGAGAGACATTTTTAAATAATTCAAAGCAATTCATTAAGAATTTTCGATGAGCAGTACTTTGCTCGAAATATGTTTTAAAAGATGGAAAGGAAAAGAGCAGGCAGTAAGTGCCCTCAGCAATCTGTTGGAGGGGTCTAAAACATTAAAAAGAATTTAGAATAATATAAAATATTACACAGTCTCTTGGCATTCGTAAGGTGACCTCTCATCCCTCAAAAATATTCAATTAATATTTTAACTTAAAAATGAATAATTCAAAAAAAGGCTCATAGCACTTCAATGTTCTCTTAAATGAAGTAAGTTATAACAGGAATTTCAAGAGATGTCTTCATATACTTTCTCTGTAATTATGGCTACCATGGTCCAAACAGTGCTGACTATTTCCACTCAAAGTTTCTCTTACCTTCACTGAATTCTCTGCCAAACTCCTAAATCTCTATGGGTTAAATATTTAGTAATACTTTCCCTTTAATCTACATTTCTTTCTCTGTCTTCCGAAGTCAACTCCCTCCACTAACTCCTGCTACCCTCCCCCACTTTTCGAAGCTAAGCTTTACTTGTTTCAGGAGACATAATACATGTTCAAATTTGGCCAAACACACTCAAGCGCCATGTTGGAAAAAAAAATAGAAACTTTGACTACAAAGCAAAGGATATTCACAAAGTACAGCTCATTCCAAATTAGCCTTTGGGCATTTCAGGTACAAATTTCTACCTTAGTAAAATTTCATACTAGCGCAATATTTGGGGGTCTTGGGGACCACTATTCACTAGAGGGCAATATAAGCCACTTGCAGACACATGTCCAGCAATCACAGCAGAACTCATAAGCAAGAGACTAAGGAACAAGTGCAGTCCTTGAATAGATTATGAGTGGCCCAGATAGTGGATGCCATATGCAAATGTCAGCAAAATCACACTGAAAAAAGCAGATTTCAGCCATTGATGGAAGTTCTAGTATCCCTTGATAATCTTGAAAGGCATTAAAGACTTCAGGGAGGTCTCAAAGAGTTCCCTACTTGGCCCTAAGCTTGCTTCCTTTTCATCTAGAAACATCGGTTTTAGACCCGCTGTAAAATACTGGTATGTCCATAGTCTATTCATCAGTCTTTAGACAAAGTGATGTTTCTCTTTTAGCTTGTACTGAGTGAAATATGTTCATTGGCTAAGTTGGTTTAGTTGAAAAAACTTAGAGATATTGATCAGTTAGTGGTAGAGAGATGTCTGAAAATCTCTTTGATGTCTAGATTTAGCAAGCCTGTCACAGGATAAGAAAGCTTAGTCTAACTCCAGCTACATTTTATTAGCAGAGTTAAACTTGTTAAAGACTGAACTATGACCTTTTATGGTCTTCCTTCCTCCCAAAGCTTAGACATAGTAAGAGAGATTTATGGCTGTCTTTTCTTGGGATGGAATGCTGAACTCTCTCACAGGCCACTCCTCTTTAGGCTGACCCATTGCTACTCAGAACCTCACTTTTGACTGTACATATGTCTTCCAGGAGCTGTTGTCTCAGTGTTAACTGGCTGAGTGTAGACTCTGTTTAGTGAACGGACAAACATTATAGCCTTTTCATTGTCTTTCTTGATCTGTTTCTTCCATATATCGAGGTAGAAGAGCTGAAAAGTAAAATGTAAGTTTGATTAAAATAAAAAAGCAGTCAAGAGAGTTCTTGGTAAATCTGATGGTTCCTTCAGTTGCTAGCCTAAAGAAAAGATAGACTCTATATGGCATAGAATATTGAATTGGAATTTAAGTTCCAAATCTACAATAACTGTATATAGGGTGATTTCAATGAGAATAGCTTTCACAGGCTTGTATGTTTAAATACTTAGTTCCCAGTTGTTGGAACTGTTTGGGAAGGAATGGGGGGTATGGCCTTGTTGATGAAGATGTTTCACTGTGAACAGCTTTGAGGCTTCAAATAACTTGTTGTATTCCCAGTGTGCTCTCTCTGTCTCATGACCGTGTCTTAAGATGTGACTTCTCAGTTTTTCCTGCCACCATGCTTTTGCTCTTGCATCAGAGAATCTAACCTGAAACAGTAAGCTCAGGCGAAAATGCTTTCTTTCATGAGCTGTCTTGGTCATGGTGTTTTAATCTCAGCAACAGAAAAGTACCTAAGTCGTCTTAAATAAAGATAGAAACATGTAAAAATTCTTCTAAGATTTATTTTATTATCATTACTACTATTATTATTTGTGTTTGTGTATGTGTAGTGTACACACACACACACACACACACACACACACATATACACACACAGCATGTGTACAGATGCCCTCAAAGTCAATAAGAGAGCATGGGATCCCCAGGAGATAAGTTACAGTCTGTCTATACTGTTCAGCATGGGTTCTGGGACCAAACTCTACTTGTCTACCAGAGTAGCAAGCAAGCATCTTCACTGCTGAGCCACGTCTCTTGCTCCAACAGGTAGGAAGTTTTGAGTACCCACAATGCTCCTCAATGCGTTTCAAATATTTATTTTAATTAATTTTTTACTGTAGAGATGGAATCTACAGGATATGGATGTTCTGAGAAGCACAGAAGCTCTAGGGAATTTGCCCAACAGCTTCCATGTGGTTAATGGGCTTGGGTGCTTGATTCCTAGATCTTGTCACCATTAGTCTCTTAAAACACAAGGGAGCAACAGAAAAATGTAACTTTTGATGCCACATACCCATTCATTTATGTAGTTCTTGTGACAGCTGTGGGCTAGAAGCAAGAGTTGTACATACTTTAGAAGTAAAGACAGACAGACAGACAGACAGACAGACAGACAGACAGGCAGGCAGGCAGGCAGACAGGCGTGCATGCATGGAAGCAGGCACACAGACACAGATAGACAGACATACACACCTTATATAGCTTTGGTCTTTTTAAAGTTACTTCTTAGGAAGTCTATTCTCCTTTGAGAACTTGGAGGAAAGAGTGACTGCAGCGGGTATAATCCAGCACCCCAACTCTCACACAGTGCGAGACCCAGTATTGGCAGTGCTGCCGGCAAACTGAACTCTGTTCAGTCTTCCTATGTGAAAGGAACTAGTCCCAGTCACACACGTACTCAGAAGCTACAAACACTAAGTTGGCTTCCACCTACTTTCAAAATTAAACTTCTAAACATTCCTTAGACTATTGTTTTAGGCAACTAGTATTGTTTCTTTCCCTACCACAACGAAACCAGAACCCTGCAAATTAGACTAGCCAAGAGAGGTCATAGGGTAAGGTTCTAGATGGAAAAAAAAAAGAAACCAAGCCAAATCAAAACAAAACAGGATATGAATGTCCTTTCTCCAGCTCCAAATTATAAAAGCATGCACACTGTGCAGCCAGGTCCTCGCAACCAGCACACTGCTGAATGGAATGGTCTGTACACACACCACAGGGTCAGCTGCGTGAGATGGAGATGTCACATACAGTTTGAGAAGTTATGAAGATCCACACTTATTAATTCACACTTAAATAGACATTGTGTATACTTTACTTCCTTCTCAAAGCCTTCTCAGAAAGCAGTTTACATGTCAATTTTCAACATGAATTCTTTTTTTTTTTTAAATCAAGAATCTACCGTAAGGAGTGAGGCTGTCTTCAGAACATTTCCATCTTCCCTGGGCAGGCTGCCATGAAAAGCAAACAATTGTTTCCTGGTTCACAAATAACTTCCTCGCTGATAAAATATGCTGGATCAGTAATATAATCTGGAGCATAGAACACTGTGAGACAGTGCTGTTCATGCTAGTACCATTTGCACTGAAGTTCTTTATTCCCAAGGAAGGAGAACTCTACACACTGGAAACTGTAGAGTGAAAAATTATAAAGACCATTTTATAAAATATATACAGGCTCACTAGTTCCAAGAAGGTGGAACTGAATGGAAGATTTCAGGCCTTCACTGCCCTGGGATACGGGAAGAGTATTAACATTCCTCAAGCTTCAGGGAAAAGAACCCACCAGTGGGTGGGGAAAGCCCAAAGCAGGAAGACACATTCCTGACAACAAAGAAAGATACAAGTCATCTGGGTGGTTCCAAGAACTAACTAACTTTCCACTGTTCTTGGTTACTCCTCCCCACCACTTGAGGTCTTCCCAGTGTTACAGCCCACTGTTGTTCAAAATTTGTAATACAACCAATCATGTGTAACCTCTCGAAAATACAACCAATCATGTGTAACCTCTCCAAAATTCCTTCCTTTCCTCACCCCTTGCTATAAAAAGCTCCTTAGCCCACCACTCTGGGTAAAAAATTCTGTTTTGACCTTGGCTAGCCAACTCTCTCTAATACATCTATTCCTGCTCTATTTTCATCATAACATTTACTGCTTCCAATTACATTATATAGTTGTTTATTACTTGTTTTTCCCAATTTGTTATTATTTGTTGGTTAGTTGGCCTTGGTTTGGTTTGGATTGATTTGGTTTTTTGAGGCAAGACCTTACTGTGTGGCCTTGGTGAGTTTTCGCACTCCAATCTTTTGCCTCAGCCTCCTACGTTACAGGCACACATCATTTTTCCCATTCGTTTGGCCTCTGATTTGAGTTTGAGCTCAGGAGAGCAGAGACTATGGCTATTTATTCAATCTTACAATCTCCATGACTATTGACTGGATGAAATAGAAAGAGAATGTGCGATGTATTTGTTAAATGTATATAAATGAGCAAGTTAGTGAGTGGGAGCAGCAGAAAAAGAATTACAACTCAGTGAAAAGCTAAGGGACTCCCTGGGTTCAATCTCAAGTATGGCAAAACTAGACTAAAATAAACTAATATGAAATGAAATGAAATGAAATAAAAAGCAAGGGAAAGAGAGGCCCAGGGAGAGAGATGGCTGAGTAAGCAGAGAGCTGGCTGCATAAGCACTAAGTTTGGAGTGCATATCTACATTAAAGCCAGGCAAAGTAACACACACCTATAATCCCAAGGGATGAAGAAGAAGATACAGGCAGACCCCTGAGACTTATCAAACAGCCAGTTTGGTGAGTTCTAGGGTCAGTAAGAGACTCTATCTCACAATCTAGAGGAAGATATCTAATATTGAACTCTGTCCTCCAAATGCTTGCATGTGTACACCCTACATATACAATACAAAAGTAGGAAGAAAAAGCAGGCAGGGAAGGAAGTGAATAAGGAAGGAAGGAAAGAAGGAATGAAGAAAGGAAGGGAAGGAGGGAGGAAGGGAAGGAGGGAGAAAGGGAGGAGAAAGGGAGGTAAGAAGGGAAAGAGAGAGGGAGGAGGAGAGGAATAGAGAGGGGAGAATGAAAGAAAAAGTCAACCTTTTGAAATGCTGTCATAAAAACTGAAAAATTCTGAGAAAAATAAAAAGCTATTGTTTTAAAAAACAAACTCATCCATGAGTGTCTAGCTACCAGAGCCAAACCTCATTCACTCATTCACAGTTTTAAGCGATAATATTCCCTAAGAACACAGCTAGAATACCTGGTAAAGTTGGTTTTCCTATAAGGTGAAGTACTAAAGATATTTATTTTAGCTTTGTGCATTTTTTTTAGCCATTTGTTTGAATTTCTTTCCTTTCTTTATTCTGTGCTAGGGACCAAAGTGTTCCACCACTGTACTATACAATCCCAGCCCAAGATGGATACCTCTCAGATATTTACAATATCTCTTTACAATACGTAAGGCTAAATCACTGTCCTCTCTGCATTGATCTTCTCTTTACAACCATGCTGTAAAATTCTTGCTAAATAACAAGATCTTTACTTTATCATTATACTACCCTGATGATAACATTACAGTTTTAGGCCCATCTAAAACTTGTTGATAAATTAGGATCTATACTTGATCCCATCTCTTCTCTCCAGTCTCTCTAGAATAATAAATGAATATTTTTGTTCTACACATGCAACCTGATTGACCTACAGATCAGTAACATGTCTCCCATAATTACCTTTATTCAGTGCTGTTCTTTCAGAGAAGGGTTATTTATCTTCTAATCTCTAATATAGACTTTGTAGATTCTGGTAGGCATGTCTGGGTTAGTGATTTCAGAATTTAGCATTAACTTCAAGGCAAACATTCAACAGGAGTTTGTTATCCTTAACAAATGGATAGTATGATTATCAACTCTAACCCAGTTGGGTTCTTCACCCCAGGAGTCTGGCCATAGGTGTTTGCTCTGACTCCACATTTCTTCCAAGCTGATGATGGAATCTCTGTATCTCAGGAAAGGATTTCCAAAGCATTTCCTTCCTGCTTCTCTGAACCTTCCTCAGATATTCACCCAGTGAGAGCCTGTGAGGCAGCTCATGGAGACTGTTTCTGTAAACAGTTTTCAGCTCCTGGAATTCTTTTGACTTATTCATAAGCTCAGAAAAGCAATATACTTATATATCCTGCAAACTAAAATACTCCTACTGTGTAGAAATTTGCTTCACAAAGCATGTGAGTTTACCCCCAAGAAATAAACATCTTAGGAAGTGGTTGCTTCGGGAAGCATGATACTGTTTCCATAACATTTTAATATGCCATGCCATTTATTAACCTCCCTTTGAGCTATAATTGGGGGCAAATTTGAGTGTATCTCTCAGCCTATGTTCTACCTGAGAGAAAACTTTTCTTTACCAACATTTTGGATATTGAGGATGCTTGCCAGATTAAAGTACTTCAGCAGAAGTTATCATAGCAACAATCTGAATTATTTTAAGAAGAGTAGAATATACATCCTGCCCAGAATACTCTGATTAAAAAGGATCAAGTTCATGGGGAAATGGTTTATTCAAGGGCTAGGGAAGGACATTCATAAAATGAGCTTAAAGGACTGTAGTTCCAGGAAGTTCTTTACAAGCCTGAAAACAAAGATTAAATAAATAAATAAATAAGTAAGTAAGTAAAAAAAAATAAAAGTAGTACTGGAGCCACTGGTGTCCATGGCAACAAGTAAAATATTATTAGATTATAAGTTCCCAGTACCCACAAGTAAGTGGGAATAGAGGGACAAATTCCCATGTAGAAGAATTCCAGGTAAGTCCGACAGCTATCATCACATCCTCAAAGAGCAGAACATCACTCTGAGTTATTTGTCTTAATTACTTTTTTATTGCTGTGATAAAAAAAACACCAAGCCCAAAGCAACTGGTAGAAGAAGGAAAGGTTTATTTCAAGCTTACGGTTTCAGTGGGATAGGAGCCTGTCACCCTAACAGCGAGGCAGCATGGCGGCAGGCAGAACATGGCAGCTGATGCAGCAGATGAGACCTCACATCTTAAACCACAAAGAGGAAGAGGAGAGAGCTTACTCAAAATGACACCTGTCTTTGGAAACCTCAAACCTACTCCAGCGGCACAGTTCCTCCAGCAGAGTCAAATGTTCTAATCTTCCCCAAACAGCCACCAACTGGGACCAAGAATTCAAATGTCCAAGATCTATGGGAAACATCTCATTCAAACCACCACACCCTTAATAAATTTTTAAATATATCTCCAGTAGTTCAGTATGCAAAGAGAAAATAGAGGAAGATTTCACAGTGGGAGGACATGACTGTCTCAGTGAATCAAGCAGGGTCACTTCAGCAATGCTCCATGCTGATTGGGCATGTGCCTGAGAGCACCGGAGAGTGGGGTCCATTTCCTCTGAGGCTATTGCTGGTCACTCTAGCCCACCTAATACTGAGAAAAATAACAGCAATGTTCATTGCTGTTATATTTGCTTCCAAGAAAAAGAGTTTACCTGTTCTCAAAACAGTCAAGATAAGGGGAAATAAAAGGAGGAAGTTCTGAGATAGACTCACAGCCAAGAAAAGCTTGGGGACATGTGGTGACTAAATGTAGTGAGGAAAGAGCAGAGGAAATAAAAATGTAACATTCTCTCGGTGGGAGCTTGGAACAGAAAAGGCACATTAGACTAAAACGGGAAACTTAAGGGGAGGAGTAATGAGGGGAAGGATTGGCAAGGGTGGGACTGGAAAAAGAGGAAGGGCTGTGGGGGAACCAGGATGTAAAGTGAATAGACAAAAACATAAATAAAAACTAAAAAGTAATATTGAAAATTTAAAACAAAAAAGAAATTTTAAAAATTTTTAAAAAATTAAAAATTTAAAAAAAATCCGAGTAACAAAAAATCTCTAGAGGAAATAAGATAAAAAACTGTTCAGTGCTTTTAGTTGGGCAGAGACTCACATATACTAACTGATGAGGATGAGGAGAGACAGACATGGGGTAGGATGGGGAGTTTACGGGAGGGACCACGAAAGCAGCAGATCTATTTTTACTGGCCAGAAATTGGGGGTGTTTTTGAAACTGACCAGGCCAGAGCCCAGGGATGGCAAGAAGGGAATTCAGAGTCCCTGTTTGTCTTTCCGTAAATGAGAACCATTGACTTGAACCCCTGTGTATGTAAGACTGTGATTTACAGAGCTCTCTTTTTCTGAACAACTTTGGAACTGGATCTCTAGATTTTCATGGTGGAAATAGATTATATTCATTTCCCAATTTCAGCATCCCCTAAATAATTTTAGAGTCATATCTACACTGCAGTAGTCTTAGAGGCTATGGAGGGTGTGAACAAATCTCTGTGGACAAATCTGCCATGAGAATTTTCCATTATGGCAAACCTACTTCTTTCGGGTTCAAAAAAACAGAATCACCTTTAATCCGGCACTCATGAGGCAGAATAGGCAGATTTTTGTGAGTCGAGGGGCAAGCCTGTTTGACAGTGTATTTCAGGACAGCAAAGTTTACACAGTGATACACTGTCTCAAAAACAAAACAAAACCAAGCAAAACAAAATAAAAAGAATGGACCATACCTCTGGCCCAGGGTAGAGACATAACATCCTGCTCCAATGATTAAAATATTAATCATTAGTCTCTCCTCCCCTAAGAGTTAATCTGCCTTGCCCTGTCAATCAATCACTTGGCCAGGAGACTGCCCCTGGAGACTAAAGCCATGCTAAGAAGATAAGAAGATGATTACTCCTTCAGTGAGATAATATATGTATCCTGTGTTGTGCCTTCCCCTTGCGACTGCTTGCAGTTTGCTTTCTGTTGCTGTGACACACCAGGACCAGAGCCAACTTGAGAAGGACAGGGTTTGTTTGTGCTTACAAGTCACACTCCATCCCTGAGGGAAACCCAGGATGGGACCTGGAGGCAGAGGTCCTAGAGGAATTCTGCCTTCAGGCTTATTACTGGTGATCCTCAGTTTGCTTTTGAATACAACCTAGGCTACCCACACAGGGGTAGCATGGGCCACAGAGAGCTGGTCCTTGACACATCAACGAATGCTCAAGAAAAAAAAAAGTGTAACTGGACATTTTTCAGTTGAGCTTCCCTTTTCCCAGATAATTGTAGCTTGGGTCAGGTTTTTAAAACACCAACCAGTAAAGTCAGGCAGCACTGCAAAGCCTCTGACATACAGACTGCCTGCCTTCCCCAAGTCCTATTATCATCATCATCACCATCACCATCACCATCACCATCACCATCACCATCACCATCA
>JANHMN010000016.1:29957834-30106794 GCA_030674055.1 Rhabdomys pumilio | reverse complement strand
CATCACCATCACCATCACCATCACCATCACCATCACCATCACCATCACCATCACCATCACCATCACCATCACCATCACCATCACCATCATCATCTGTTGTTGCTATTGTTGTTGTTGTTATCTCTTTTGTTGTCTGGACACTGAGTAAAGCCTGGGCATGCTTTCTCCTCTGCCCTGAGCTTTCTCACATCATCTCTGAAAGTCCTCCCAACCCTGACTCCTTTCCACCCTGTTACTACTTATAAACAGCAGGGCTTTCTCTCCCCCTTTTGCCTTAGTTGTCCTTCTCTGGGCAGCTGCCAAGATTCACAGCTTGTCTGCCTGCACTTCTTCCCTTAAAACTCTAATAGAATCGTTCTCAAACTTCCTTCTGAGTCCATTTCTAAGTTGTTTTATTAGCGGGAATAAGAACCTAAACAGAACACCCCTGCTCCCTCAGGAATATTAATTGTATGTTTCCACAGAACTGGACACTAAGAACGGGATCTCACAAAAGCCATCAGCACTCGCGCATTGTCCAAACCTAGGATGTGCTACTAGTCTTTAAGCAACAAGAAGATTGCAAACAGGGTCTTCAGGAATTGAGGGCCCTTTGGTAACACACTCACTTCCTTCCTGTATGTCCAGTACCGTTTCCCTCCTGTGTTGATTTCTTTCTCTCCATTACACTAACTACTGTGTCTCCGCTAATGAGTTTAAACTCCCATTTGAAGTTCCTCATGCTTCAGAAGATACTTTCGTTTACTTCCTCGAACAAACGCTGTGCTGAGCGCGTACAATTCTAGGCTCATGGAATCCTATGAAAAAAGGATAAAGGAAAAGAAAAACACATATTCCCCTTCCTCCTTCGTCCAACACGTAGCGCTCCCTCCCTCACACCCAGAAGCATAAGGTCATCTTCAGCTTGTCCTTCCTTTTATTCCCATCTCCCAGTGTTATAAATTGCATCAATTGTTTAATTTAAATTTAATTTTATTTTTTACTCACTCACTTCACATTCCACTCACAGCCTCCCTCCTGCTCAGCCCCTCACAATCCTTTCCTCCTCCCCATCCCCCTCCCATTCTCCTCTCTGTGAGTGGGCGCCTTCCTGGGTATCCCCTCCTGCTGGCACTTCAAATCTCTGCAAGCTAGTCACTTCCTCTCCACTGAGGCCAGACTAGGGAGCCCTAGAATAACATACCTCCTATATGCAACAGCTTTTAGGCTAGCCCCAGCTCCAGTTGTCTGGTACCCACACAAAGACCAAGCTACACATCAAATTGCATCATTTCTAAGATACATTTCGTAATTATTTTCTGGGCCTTACAAATTCTACCCCAAAGTCTGACTCTGAGCTCTCACCATCTAGGCAAAGTCTCCCAAGTGGCCTTGCCACTGCTGATCTTTCTCTGATAGCACTTTCCTGCTGCTGCCGAGATGTTCTCCCAGCAGGTAGATCTTAACTCCACCACAAAACACAGCCAACTGTTGGTCAGAACAGCCAAGGTCGTGCACATCTGCCCAGCCCTGTCTTCTAATCTTTGCCTAGACTCAGCCCCTACATTTCCACACAGGCTCTTGTCAACCATACCCACGGATTGGCTTCTGAATCATTTATAGACTCACAGACCTCTCACGAGCAATTCATACAGCTAGATGTTCTTGCCTCCAATATTTGTTCAAGAAATCATTTCTTGGAGGCTGGAGAGATGGCCCAGCTGAACACTGGCTGCTCTTCTAGAGGTTCTGAGTTCAGTTCCCAGCATCCACACACGGTAGCTCACGACCATCTATCTGTATAGGGATCTAATGCTCTTTTCTGGTATGCAGGTGTACATGCAGATAGAGCCCTCATATACATTAAATAAATAAATCTTTTAAAAGACCATGTCTTTCTTTTTAATATTTTCAGAGGATAGTCTCACTATGTGACCTTTTGATAATAGTCTTACCAGGATGACTTTGAACTCACTATGTACCCCAGGCTGGCCTTGACTCAATTTTGTGCTGTAGAGGGACCCTGAATTTGTGGTCCTTGGCCACAGCTTCCTGAATGTTGAGATGCGCCATGGTGCATACTTGTATTTAACTTACAGCATTCTCCTGGATCTCAACATTCATAATTCACTCATTTTGTTTTCTGATCACTTGAAATATTTTGTTTCTACCCTGTAGAAAATGACGTTATAGTTAAATATAGACAGACAGGGCATATACTGATGTCATTCCCACACTGCCACCACCTGAGAGCTTAGTGAAAACACAAAACCTTAGAACCGAAATTAGATAAGAATCTGTCAATCACAACATTCCCAGATGGTTTGTGTCTACATACAGATCTGAGAAACACTGGTGCTGGCGTCTGCCCAGTAATTCTTTGAAAGGTCTTATTTGTCTTTAATGTTTTCCTCCCTACCCATAGCAATTACAGAGACCTACAAGGTTCTCTTATTAGATAACTGTGTGTTGAATAAAACTTGAGTGTTTAGTGTAAGTTATAGGATGTACACATGCCTGACTACAGCAATGTCTTTTTCTTCCTTTGCTAGGGGGCTGATGTTTGGATTTGAGTTTTATTACTTCAGAACTTGACATGCTTTTTTATTTTTTTGGCAGACACCCCTTATACTAAATTCCACAGAACAGCAAAATGGGTTTTAGTATATAATTAGCATTGTGACATTTCACTTAACCAAATATTATTCTTTCCTTCTCTATTTAAAGTTATTTAGCATGGCTTCTTTTAAAGGCAATAAATAAAACCTAATCATATCTGCTTCAACGCGGTACAATAATTCACTGAAGACTCTGAGGACTCTGAGAGGGAGGGAGCAGTCATCATTTCTTAATTCTTTCCAGGAATAATTCTATATTGATTCAGTACAGGTGAGAAGTAAGGCTTGAGAAAATGTAATTCAAAACATGACAGAAAGCCCAAGTATGTCTCAATGGCTTATTACTAAACACTGTAAAAATTATGGGTGACTAGCATCTCCCATCCAGACACATTTAGTTCTAACAATCTTTGGAGGTTGAACTTAACCAATCATAACACCCCTGTGAGGTTTATGAGGGAAAGTTCTATCTTCTATTTTCAAATCAAGTAATAAATAACCTAATAAGCTTGCTCAAGGTCATTTCAAAGAGGTTAGGAGAGGCATAAGTCTAAGCAATAAAATGCAGCATTTGGGGAAATGTTAGGATTAAATAAATTCCTATTTGGTGTAGCTAGACTCTTGTCTTTAGATTTGATAAGGTTTCTTTTTTTTCTTTCTTTTCTTTTCTTTTCTTTTCTTTCTTTTGCATATACAAGTAGATACAGACAGATGGAAAATTAAGATCTAAGTGATGAACATTAAGTAAACAAGATAGGACAGCTCCCGTGTCCTCTCAGCCCATCTCTGAGGCCTCTGAAGAGACACACAAGTGCATCATGAAATATATAGTATATACTTCTGGCTCTCCCCCGACACACACACATAGTTTCAGAAGACCTTTGTCCCATAGTAGGAAGAAGCTCAAGAGCCATTCAGTGGGGGGTTTCAATTTAAGAAAGTCCAGGGACTCAGCTAAAAAATGTATACTTAAACGAGGGGCAGCAGCCTTGTCTCTCGGGCATGACAAGGAATTCACATACACAGGTAACACTGAGAGTGCTGAGGCATGATAGAGGGAAGAATATTTCTGTGAGTCAGTAACAGTGGATCCCACGTGATAGGTCTAACCTGGGCATTCCCCCAAGACTCCTCGTGCCCAAAACTGGATATGTTAAACAAGGAGGGAGGTGGGGAACGGTGGGCAAGGCTATTACTAAGACAGGTTTCACGCACTTCACATTACTTAGTTCTGAAACTGGCGGTGCTCCCAGAAGCCAAGAGTATATCAGAAGTGTCTCCTGAGGCTAATAATTCTGTCATCTTTCAGATGAAGAATATTCCACATAAAACTATGCCAAGTACTATTCAAGTGGATTGTTCCTACACATCTGAGGAGCATACTTTAATCCAGCATATTTTAGCAGAAGTTTGCTGGGTCATAGTATCACGTGGTCTCATTAGCTTTCTACCTTTATAGAGTTGCTTAGATCCTAATAAACTCTTTTCCCCTCTAAGCATTTATTACGAAAAAAAAATTTCTATAGCAATCTATTTTTATACGTTATCTGTATTTAAAATGACTTTTCTATTTTATTAACACTTAATTTTAATAATCATGCATAAATTTTAAAACTGTTTTATTGTTTAACTTCTAACATATTGGTTTCCCTAGAATACATTTGTTTGCTTCAACAGTATAAGTATTTTAAATTTTATAGGTTAATTAGATTATTTTCTTTTAAAAAAATTTCCATAAGTAATGTATGAAAACTGCTTTTCTCGGAATCCCCATCAATCTTAGGTGATAGTGCCAATTTTGGATTTTGACTGTGCCGTGAATATAAAATGGCCATAATTTTTTTCTTATTTTTTATTGGATATTTTATTTGCATTTCAGATGTTATCCCCTTTCCCCATTTCCCCCCACCCAGAAGCCCCCTTCTCCTGCTTCTATGAGAATGTGCCTCCACCCACCCACTCCTGTCTTTCCACCCTCAAATTCCCCCACACTTGGCGCCCACCTATGCCCAACAAGGCCATCCTCCCCTACATATACAGCTGGAGCCATGGGTCCCTTCCCTGTGTGCTCCCAGGCTGGTGGTTTAGACCCTGGGAGCTCTGGTATTGTTGCAGTCCCCCTGGGGCTGCAAACCCTTTCAGCTCCTTCAGTCTTCTCTCTAACTTCTCCATTGGGAACCCCATGATCAGTTTAATGGTTTGCTGTAAGCATCTGCCTTTGTATATGTCAGTCTCTGGTAGACCTCTAAGGAGACAGCTATATCAGACTCCTGTCAGCATGCACTTCCTGGCATCCATATTAGCGTCTAACTTTGGTGACTGCACATGGGATGGATACCCAGGTGAAATGGTCTCCAGACGACCCCTCCTTTAGTTTCTGTCCCACGATTTGTCTCCATATTTGCTCCCATGAGTATTTTGTTATTCCTTCTAAGAAGGACCAAAGCACCCACACTTTGGTCTTCCTTCTTCTTGAGCTTCATGTGGTCTGTGAATTGTATCTTGCGAATTGCAAGCTTTTGGGCTAATATCCACTTATCCGTGAGTGCATACCATGTGTGTTCTTTTGTGATTGGGTTACCTCACTCTGGATGATATTTTCTAGTTCCATCCATTTGCCTAAGAATTTCTCGAATTGACTATTTTTAAGCTGAGTAATACTCTCTTGTGTAAATGTACCACATTTTTTGTATCCATTCCTCTGCTGAAGGACATCTGGGTTCTTTCCAGCTTCTGTCTATTATAAATAAGGCTGCTGTGAACATAGTGGAGCATATGTCCTTGTTATATGTTGGAGCATCTTCTGGGTATATGCCCAGGAGTGGTATATCTGGGTCCTCAGGTAATGTTATGTCCAATTTTCTGAGGAATCACCAGACTGATTTCCAGAGTGGTTATACCAGCTTGCAATCTCACCAACAATGGAGGAGTGTTCCTCTTTCTCCACATCCTTGCCAGCATCTGTTATAACCTGCGATTTTGATCCTAGCCATTCTGACTGGTGTGAGGTGGAATCTCAGGGTTGTTTTGATTTGCATTTCCCTGATGACTAAAGATGTTGAACATTTCTTTAGGTGCTTCTAGGCCTAAAATGGTCATATGTTAAAAACATTTTCCCCAGAATTTTGTGAATTTCAGAGTCTATTCTTTTCTGAGTTGGCATTCAGGATTGTTTCTCTATGAATACCCAAGTACCAAATAATAATTATAAGTCTCACCAATAAAATCTTAGTGTTAAAATGGCACTGTGTATATAATATTGTTTAATTGATGTGTAAATAATCATAGAAATGAAAATGTGTCACTTTTAATCTCATCAGATTTTAAATACCTAGGGAACCAACACTGTATGTAAGAAGTAAAATAGGAATTCACTGACCCAATAATAATAATAAATAATTATTACCACTCAGATATCCAAAATACAATACAAATGAATACTATAGAAAAGCTGTATTCTATAGTAACAAAAGGAAAGTTTTAGAAATAAGGTATAACCATGAAATTAAAAATCCAAAAGAAGGAAATACATACTTTCTATATACCTGCAGGGTTTATAGGTATAATTTGTGATTTACGATTTTATTTTTATTTTTTGAGTTATGTGTAGGTGTGTGTCTGTCTGTCAGTCTGTCTATGGGATTATACATGTTAGGGCAGAGCCCTCATTGGCCAGAAGAGAGTTTCATAACCCACAGACCTAGAGTTACGTATGTCATCTGTCTGATGTGGATGCTAGAAATGAATTTGAGTCTTCTGCAAGAAAGTATGTGACCATAACAGCTGAGCTATTTCTCTTTATTAAAAACTAAAGTGTAGAGAATGATAGATAGATAGATAGATAGATAGATAGATAGATAGATAGATAGACAGACAGACCCTTGGAAGCCACATCATCTTCATGTATGATATATATATATATATGTGTGTGTGTGTGTGTGTGTGTGTATGTATCATATGTCTAGTTTTCTGAGGAACTACCAGACTAATTTCCAGAATTTCCAGAGTGGTTATACCAGCTTGCAATCCCACCAACAATATATATATATATATATATATATATATATATATATATATATATATCTCATATTACTTTGGAGGTATGGGTGATTTTGGAACTGAAATTTTTAGCCACTAACTATAAATGCTTACTTCAATTCCTCCTGAAGAGAATTAAGTGAGTTAAGGCACAACTGTGATAAGATATATCTATACTATCTATATCTATCTATATCTATATCTATATCTATATCTATATCTATATCTATATCTATATCTATATCATCTATATCTATATCTATATCTATTTCTCTATATCTCTATCTCTATCTCAACACATTAATTAATATGCAATAAAGGAAACATTAAAATCGTTTAATTTGAAATGTAGTAAAAAATTGAAACTATAACTATATGGGAAGACATTTTATCACCAACAGTGTCTAAACAGCAGGAGATAAAATTGCTGGTGTGTGTGTTACACCATCAGGGATGCCTGGAAACACATCATTATTGATCACTATGTGGCAGCATGATGGGATTTGGGGTTATTTTCAGTGTCTTCCTTGTCATTGCCAGTACCTGGCTGAATATTCTACCATAAACCTGGAACATTATCCTAAACATAAAAGTGCTCTAACTTCCCAAGCAATACAGTTAGAATATGCCCAGAGGTAAAGAGACTGACTTCTTTGAGACGACAGACATCTTTGTACCCACTGTGTATCTGCCAAAATGTTTCAAAATCCTAATCAAATGTTTTGAAGTTGACGTGAATGTTGATAATGCTAAAATTCCAAATGACTGTAAGACAGATTGCTTAGGGACATTCAACAGGAGCTGAGTGTGGTGCCACACGCCTTTAATCCTGCACTCAGGAGGCCGAGGCAGGCGACTCTCTGAGTTTGAGTCTACAGATTCTGGTCTACCGAGCAAGTCCCAGGATAGCTAGGGCTAAACAGAATCTCTGCCAAAAAAAACAAAGTTATTTAATGGATAATCAGGTTTATTTCTATAAAACAAGCAAAAAATAGGTTTTATTATGTTGTTTTCATGCTGTATACATTTACAAATTAGATATTTCAGGCTTCATACAAAATAATATCTTGTTGACGAACTTAATACGTTATTTTTCCTGAAGATGAGTAAATATTGAGTAAGCATCCCTGAGAAAATAAACCAATGGGAAGGTAAGCACTCATCACTTCTGAGAGGGTAGCTATACAGATAAACTATGTTGATAGTAGCAAAATATTTTCTTAGTGCACTGATGTCAAGAGGACCAGAATGTAGCGTTGCCAGGAATCCCACATTCTTAACCTGCCTCCCATCCACACTGAGTCAGATCTTCTAAGAGCTGAGCTCACAGCCTGCCAGTTAGCAAGTCTTCCAGACAGTTCTGCTGTATGCCAAGTGTGAGAATGATGATCCTGGCAAATCAGCAGGTACTCTGGTACAGCTTATTAACATGCGTAGCAAACAGACAGGGGTTCCCTTTACTTGCTGATCAGAAACAGTGTTGCTAGCTGGTGGAGAGGCAAGCCTGCTCCACCTGAGATCTCTATCTTCTGTGCCCTCAGTCTCTCCTTGATCAGTCTGATAAGGAAGTGGTGTGCTACAAAAATTTTTTGAATTCCAAGAATTCTCTGTTCTAGGGTAATATTTTGTTACATAAACAATAAGATTCATATAAGCCTCTCATGCTTTTTTTCTCCTTTCAGGAAAGAACCGAAAGCTGTTGTGACCTATAAAAGGTTACTATCAACTTGTTGGTAGACTTCTTGTTTTTTAGAAAACAGAAGTGAATTTGGATTGAGGCTCCAGAGAGCCTTTTCCAGGTAAGAGACGAGTTCTTTTCTTCAGATAGTTATGTGCATAGCAGTTGAGTATACGCAAGATGCTATGCAATGGAGAATACCATAGAAGTGGCTAATAAAATATTGTCAGTTTATGTTGTTTATGCTATAAAAGGAGAGATGAGATAACATGTGAAATTGTTTTAAAAATAGCATAAAACTTTCTCTAGGCACCAGAGATGTATTCATGAAGTGTGACAAGGTCTCAGATTTATTGTTTTTAATTCAAGAAACAGTTATGGGGAAATTAATGTATTCTTAGAGTTTAAGGAATTACATGCTAGAATTACTGTGATTTCTGTATGGTTCTTATGTCCTCCAAAGGTTTGAGTGTTGGAATCCTGGCCCCTATTGGAGTGAAGGAAAGTGTTTGTAATATTTTTAAAGTGAGACCTAGTAGGAAGTCTTTAGATCAAGTGGGAGCCAGCCTACAGAAAGAATATGGGAAAAGTCTCTCCTTAACTTCTTGTATGTAAACCTTCTATTGGGAAAAAAAAAAACTGGATTTATACAAGAGGAAGCACTAGGAAACAAAACTGAACAGCCAGTCCATGTAGAAAGCTTTGAAATGTGACCAAGTAAATTGCTATAGTTCACCATTCTAAAGACATGTTAATGCAATTAGGAAAACAATTTAAGAAAATAATGAAAGCTACCTCCAGTCCCTTCCCAGCAAATTCTTATTTATTTTCCTCCAGTGATACCTGGGTGTTGGCTTAAAATATTTGAACTTCCTTAAGTTATTCAAAGGTGTGAACAGACTGGCTTCACAGGGACATGGAAGCATTAGACACCATGGCATAGAAATGCCTGTACGCCAAGCTAGGAAATACTCATTTTACTTAAGAAGCAAACAAAAAGGTGCACACAGAGAGCAGCAAAGCAACTGCAGGATGGTGGTACCCTGGCAGAGGCATCCAGTACAGGGATCAGCAACAGACGTGTGTGTGTTGTTGGGGAATGAGAAAGTCTTACATTGAGCTGTAGACCCAACGAGGGAGACAGAATATAGAACTAAGGACAGAAACATGTCAGACAAGAACAGCAGAGATAGCTGGCAATATCCATTCTGTGTGTCCATTCTGTGTCACACACGTTCAGGCAGGGTACCAAATAAACAATGCCTTTCTGACAGACACCTACCTCTCAAAATTCTATTTTTCTATTATTTGCCTCTCAAAATTCTATTCATAAAAGGCAGATTATGATTTAACATCATTTAAGAATTACATTCAGTAAGTAAATGATTGAACTTACAAAGTAGAAAAACTATTGATGGAATGTCAAGATAAGGACAAGGGCATGGTCCAGATAAATGTTTTGGAGAATGCATTTGGAGAAAGGACACAAGGAAGGGGGTATTTAAAAGATGGAGGAAACCATAGTGACATTCCATAATGGTCTCCATTTTCTCCAAGAAGAAGTTCTTTTGATGAGAGCTGAGAGCTACAGTTATTCATGGGTATAAGGGTAAACTCTCAGAATGCAGTTTGGAATCATACTGGTTTAGGAAAAAGACAGTAGTACATTCTCCTCTAAGATCCATGACTTCAGCTAGCCATAGGCTAAGTTTACAGTGCCTGTTTAATTTCTCTCATGTTTAATGGCTTTTAGTCCAATAAGACAGATGCCGGTTATGGTCAAGACAGAAGAGCTGATATTGCATTTTTGCATATCTACAACAGAACCTTTGTGTTTAAGTAAGACTCAGGGAACACCTTGGAAGAGTAGGCTGAAAGATTTTAAGACCTAGAGGACCAGGAAGTCCACCATGAGATTGTGTCTTTTAGACAGAACAGGGAAGCCATACTCAGGACATCTCAATGTGGCAGCCTAAATGAGACCCAACACCAACTGACTTGCCAGCATGGATAAAAGAACCCTCCTGGGGTGTGATGCCTAGACAGAGAGCTATAGGCAAACAGTGAGTGTGGAGAGAGGATTAGTGTTCCCAGATGTGAGACACTATTGGCTTTTCCAATACCAAGTAGTCAACCATAAACACACACACACACACACACACACACACACACACACATGCACATACATATACATATGCATACATATATATGTGTGTATATGTATATGCAACACTAAAAGAGTTTGGAAGACAAGAAGCTAAGACAGCATGAACAATTCAAAGAGAAAAGGATTAATAGCATGTCTACGCCATAGTTCCTGCCCAGGGCAAAGATGGGTTTCAATTTATCAATGTTCACCAAATTTGGCAATTCTAGGATAAGATTAAGAGAACTAATACATTAGCTCAGTGAATTTGCATCAATATTTAATTTTATAATTTTAAAATGGTTATATAACTTTTAACAAACACTGATATCGTGCACTCAATTCTGCCCTTACACCATAAATAACTCACTCATAAAGTCAATGTCTGGATTTTGTATCAAAAGAAGTTTTTATTTGCTTGTTTTGTTTTATTTTCTGTGTTTTTTGGGGGATGGGGGGGGATTGGGATTTGAAAGTGGTAAAAGACAGGAGCTCAGTTTGTGTGGGACCCACAAAGAGAGGGCATCCTTTGCCCACAACTTCTGTTTCCTTAACTGTTAGCTGGATGAAAACACACATACACACACACACACACACACACACACAGAGAGAGAGAGAGAGAGAGAGAGAGAGAGAGAGAGAGAGAGAGAGATCTTCAATTAGAGAAGCTGAAAAATTTAAAGGACAAGGACAAGGGGTGATCTTAATTTATTTGAGGAAATGGGAGTCTCAGACAATTATTTGAGGCAGTTTCAACAGTTTTATGATACTCAGATTAGAAAGTAAACACTACACGATATTAACAGGTAGATTTGGGAATATGGTGTGAGGTTGCCAAACTCCTCAATTGGAACGAAAATAGTCCAAATATTTCAGGCATCTAATCACTAATGAAGTGATTAGTGAACCCTCATTAGTGAAATGGGCACACGCTCTTTAGAGTCCCAGCCTCCCCCTCAGATACTGTACAGACACTGTGCCTTGAAAGCTCCCAGATGAGTGTTTGTTTTTCTTTCTGGGAGTCTTTCCTCAATCTAAATATAGTACAGATGCTACTTATTTTTGCAAATCACATCTAACATTTAAAGCAGTTTAGTCTAGGGTAACCTCCTCCCCCCCCAAAAATCTAACTTATTGTTTGTAAATCTTCCATTCTAAAGTTGTAAGAAAGAATAATGCCTTGAAATAAATTGTTCATAGAGTTCAATGTTATATCTTTTTTTTTTTTTAAAAAAGCTGTAAGCTGAGAAAATGTACATTGAACAAAATAGTTGAGAGAAAATATCTTCACAGTATTATTAAATGTACCCAATCTGGTTCCTATGAAGATCAAACATTTACAAAGAAGCTGGGCTTGAGGGAGAAATGCTATGATTTCAGTAAACATCTGGTTGCTATTTTCTTTTCAAGAATGAATTCACTTAAGGAAGCAGTTTAGTTTTGACCGTGTACTAGAACAGGAGGAGGTCAATCCAAGCTCAACTTTTATATATAAGAAAGAGTTTTTCAAAGTTTCAGTAAACTGAACTCAAGGATAAACAAGTCAATGGAGTTGAGGCTACATAAACAATGCCTTGTGCTTCTCCGTGCCAATTAAAAGAACAAATTCTGTTTGGTTGTAAATACATCAGTATTTCCATAGGCGCCGAGGAAAATAATAATAAACCTGGGCGCGCAATTACTGAGTGTCATAATACAGTAAAATAGAACGACGCAGCTTTATAAGTTTCTTTGATTTGATTTCTTACTTTTTTTTAAAGCCCTGGTTTGATTAGTTAAAGTTCAGAAGCACTTCCGATACTACCCTGAGCCCATTACTCACATAATAAAAAGCGCATGCGAGATGGCTTCTAGGGGGAAACGTCCGACCAGGCAAAACACACTGTGCCTTTTTAAATGTGACCTTTGCTCTTTTGTCTTCCTGCTAAACAGTTACATAGCAAATTAAAGTCAGGAGAACAGTGAGATGCTGGTAGTGGGGGAAGGGAAGGAAAAGAAATGAGAAGTTCATTAGACTCTCGGGTTTTCAGTTATCAGTGAAAGTGCCTGGCCTGCAGTACTTATGTACAAACAGCCAAAGGGGACCAGCTCCAAAATGGGCCAGACTAGCAATTTTCCATCCCTTCCTGCCCTGCATTCTTCTCTTCTGACCATACAACACCAGATGGAAGCTAAGACTAAAGAAATTTGCCCCAATAACAAGAGGTTTAAGGCTTTATCTAGTGTTCTCTCTTCTTTCGTGTTCTCTCTCTCTCCCTCTCTCTCTCCCTCTCTCTGTCTCTCTCTCTGTCTCTCTCTGTGTCTCTCTCTCTGTTTATCTCTGTCTCTTTCGGTGTCTCTCTCTCTGTCTCTCTGTCTGTCTGTCTGTCTGTCTGTCTGTCTGTCTCTCTCTCTGTCTGTCTGTCTCTCTGTCTCCCTCTCTCTCTCTGTCTGTCTGTCTGTCTCTCTCTCTCTCTCTCTCTCTCTCTCTCTCTCTCTCTCTCTCTGTGTGTGTGTGTGTGTGTGTGTGTGTGTGTGTTTGCATCATAAGCTGGAAGGTGGTATTTACTAGTCTTCCTATACAATGCAGTAACTCAACTCTCAACTGTATCAGAGACTTGCTTCTCTTCCACCCAAACTTTCTCACAGTAAGAGATGGATTTTTCCATTTGGACAATTTTGACTGGGTTATGGGTGCTCATCCTTAGTCTAGAGTTACTACAAACAAGTCTTGCTTGAAATCCTCTTGGTAAAAATGGGAATGCAAAAAATATTGACTCAGCCACATGAGGGTCTCCCAGAAAGAGTTTTTGCAATAGGAATACACTAGTTTTTATTTTCCCATTCTTGACACAGTCAGATTTCTGCTACAGCTAGAGAAATATATCTTCTTCAAAGATCTGTAAATAATTCTGACTTGACGAAAAAAAATATATTCTGTCAGAATTTTCTGAACGTATTATTTGGAGTCTACCCTGAAAGCAGGTCAATAACTCTGAGAAAATATCCATTCTCCTTTAGGCCCTGTACCATTCTGTGAATTAAGACTTTGATCTTCTAAACAGTACCTGGATGTTATGAAAATGAGAAAGTTGATGGTGCTATTTTTCTTGGTCTTTTGCTTGAGTGAAGAATACATTATAAAAATCCTAGTTCATAAAATATATCTTTAAAAAACAAACAGACAAAATGACATGGGTTGGGGGTTTAGCTCAGTGATAGAGCACTTGCTTAGCAAGCACAAGGCCCTGGGTTTGGTCCTCAGCTCCGGGGAAATACTTATACAGACAAAAATATGTAAAAAAGATAAAATATGTTTTGTGAAAAAAGGTATTAGAACAGCACAAATAGATCTTTTGCATTATGCGTTTAACATTACCACTGCAAAGAACAATGCAAAGGACATAAATAGACCCTGGGGACACTATGGAATCATTCTTGTTGCTCTCTAGGGTCACAAAAATCAAAAGCTATATTCACACATTCACATTCTCTTCTCGAGAAAACATTTTTAGGCAATACCATTCACTACCTTGCTACCTTGCTTTCCAGAATTGTAGCATTCGGAGAATGTACCATTATTTCTAAGAACACGGCCTCTCCAAATCTGCAAGTCCTGCTCTGACTTTTCTGCCTGAGTTTCTAGTGTCCATTTACCTGTGCGAAGCTTACAGTGCCTGCATCTAAGTATGCTTGAACTCATCCTCCTCAAAGCAACAGGCAAAGAGGACAAGAGATCCTTGAAAGCTCCCCCATGCCCCTGCCCAAAGAATACAGTAGTTTTTGTGAAAGTCTCCAATGTGAACTTAGATGACATATAAATCCCAGGCTCCATGGATTGTCCTTGTTACATTTGTCCTATTTTCGCCATGACACCAGAATGGTCCATGCGTACAATATCAGTGTTCTTCCAATGTTACATAAGGATAAGAGCTACGCCAAGTGTGGAGGCACGTGCCTGTAATACAAGGTAACTGAGGAAGGACTGTGAATTTGAGACTAGCCTGGGTTACATACTGAGTTCCAGGCCAGCCTGAGCTATCTACAGAAATCCTATCTCAAAAAAATCAAAATAAACCATAAATATCTTACAAACAAAGTTGTAAGATAAATCTCATGAGATAGTCAGTCTTGAAGCCTAAAGAGTGATGTATATTTTAATCATCACTTCTTTCTATAGTCAATACTTATCTTTATATGGCAGGAATGATTTTAAGCAATCAGCAGAAATACATGTTTCTGTATTTGGGAAGTTTCCAGACTGTGTGTAAGTTTAGGGTATTCTAAGACAATGCATTAAACATCGTGTTTCCAACCCAGACTAACTCAGGAGCACATGTAGGTGGAGATCATCCAAAATGAAAATCGTCTAGACTGTTCAGTTAACCCTCAGTGACCTCAGCAGAACATCCATATGCTAGGTCACACTTTACACCTACTTTCCCACAGAGGAACATCATAATTTCCTCTCTGTAGCTAGATCTCACAAGAACTGCATTATCTATCATTCCTAGAGCCTTACTATAGACTATTCTCAAGCGTCAATTTGAATGTATACACCCATTAAGAGTCTTAACCCAAGCCTAGGGACCACAACTCTTCTTCTGTCTTACTCTATAGCTTACATCTTTGATCACCCGAGTCCATCAGTCTTCCCCAGAAGTTTTGGTGGTTGAGCCCTTCATCCTAGGAATGGCTATTATTTATAATCAGCTAGACAGGATCGAGACTCTAGGGGACAAGATTATGAACATGCCTGCCAGGGATCATCCTTATGGTATGAAGTGACTTGAAATGAGGAGATTGGCCCACCGTGGATCGTGCCATTCCCTGCCTGGGATCCTAGACTCTAAGTAGAGAAAGGATGCTGAACAGTTGCTGCCTTCATCCATCTTTGATGCTGATGGTGACTGCCATGTAAGCAGCTACTTCAAGCTCCTTCCACCTGACTTCCCAGCAATAATGACTATACCTTGAATGGTGAGTGAAGATAAAGAAAAAAATGATGAGTGAAGTGTGTACCAACAACAACAGCAGAGGGAACCAAGATAACACTTGCAGATAATTTAAATCTCTACTGCCTTATAGAGTCATCTTCAGTACAAACAGTAAGGAAAACTTTAAATAGCACTTTCACAGTGAGAGTTTGGGATAAAGATCAGAAGAGAAAGATGCTAAAGAAACATCTGCAGGGGAGCTTCCTTCTATAGAACCTTAAGAAAGAGTTTTTGAGAAGTAGTCACTAAAACCTTTCAAACTTAGATAAAATGTGAACACACACATAGACACAAACACCCACATAGTTGGCTCTATTCTATGTATATATGACTATTTTGAAAGAACAAGTGAATGTAACTTAAAATACAGGAGGACCAAAATATATTAAACAAGCCAGATAAGGCGGCTCATGTCTATAACCCTGGTACTCAGGAGGCTTAAGCAAGAGAATTGTTCTGAGATTGAAATAGGAGAGGGAAGGAAGGAAGGAAGGAAGGAAGGAAGGAAGGAAGGAAGGAAGGAAGGAAGGAAGGAAGGGTGGGCAGATAGAAAGGAATGAGGAAAGAAGGAAGAAAAGTAGACATGAAACAGGGAAGGGAGTAGTTTTTTCTTCTTTATTATATTTTTTTTTATTAATTATCTCTCACTCCATGAACTAAGTCTTTTATTGTGTTTCCCAAGATCACATTTGGGTAAATTACATTAAGAAAGACGAGATTGTCTTAGAGCATTGTTTAAAAGATGACTCTTCAGACCATGATGGGTCAAGTTTAATGTCAATATAAATGCTGAGCAGTGCTTGGGATGGTAGGCCCTGCCTCTCCTAACAATGGTTTCATTGAAGCCCATTGCCATGGAATACTCTAGCCCCTTCTGGAAGATTCTGTAATAACCAAGATATGGATTTATTTTTCAATAGAAATGTTTCTCCTGCCCCAGAATCACTGCATTACTTACTGTTGTTTATATTTTCCTTTTAAATCTGTTTAATATATATATATGAGTCCTGTGTGAGGCTGGAAGGAATGGCTCAGCACATGTTCCTTTCTTCTGCAAAAAGGTTGTTGCTGTAGATCTTTGGAGATTTCAGAGCACAGCTGAATTCACATTATTGTAGCTAAGAAGGAATATCCAATGTGGGTCTTAATTTTATGTCTCCATTTTGGTACTTGTCTTATTATATGCTTTATTGCAAGACAAAGAATTCTTCCTGAATGGAGTTTGTTGCAGCTTAAGAAAAGCAAACCATCTCAAACCTTGGTTCTAATTGTCAGCTTATAATTGGACCAAGTTACATCTATTTATCCATCTAGATACATCAGTCAAAATAACTTTCTCATAAAGGTGAAACCATCTAAATTTTAGGGTGTAGGGCCATGCAATGTCCACTGCAACTAAGCAACTCCATAGTAGCCAAACACAACTTGAGAAAAAAAAAAGAGTGTGATTGTGTTCCAATAAAGCTTTATTTGCACAAACAGGCAACAGAACAGATTTGGCCAACCTTAGTAAGTAAGGCCTATTACTTTTTTTTTTCCAGAAAGCATTCCATCAAAACCTTTCAAGTAAGAAAACACTAATATTTTTCAGTTTCAGTAGCTTTGAGACCAGGTTTGGACTGTAACACACAGAATGTGAAAGCATACAATATATTTGAAAGTTGAAAACTCTTCAAGCACACATGAATAATTCTGATCCAGTATAAAAACCACTCGAAGTCGGATTCTCTTGGGGTACATTTTACTTAAACTTCTACTTTTTTTAAAAAAAAATAAACTTCTATGTTTTATATAAAACATCTACTCTCTTTTAGGCCACTGTGCACTAACTCGCTGATTTATTAAATAGTACCTGAGTGGTGGAAGAGAGACTATCTTTTCCTTAGAGAATTATGTTTCTCTGAATGCAAGGACATACGGTCTATTTTTCAAAAGCAAAGGATTGGAAGGCCATGAGAGTATGTCTTCAATCTGTGACATTTTATAGACCTAGCTCTAAAAGGACTATTGTTCTTGTGCTGTTCTCAAAGCCTCTGTAAAGACTAAATGATGACTGCAAACACCTACACTGTTAAATTATAATCAATACAACGGTACAACAGCAAGCAGGGTTTTGCCTAATTTTTTCTTTCTAAAATTTAATCCTGAGAACTGTTGCTCTTTGAACCCATTGTCTATCCCCTAGATGAGTGTGTGTAACCTGGCCACACGTATGCAGACGCGTGTGTTCTTAGCATATACAATTCAGGCCCCGTCCCAGAAGTACGAATGAGATAAAACGTAGGCAGGATTGTATTCGCATCTTCTCAAACGGGGCTTGAGAAAGTGATTAAGTCTATTCGCGTATTACTTAGAAGTAAATATTGCGGCTACCTTTAACAGAGATCCGGAGCTGAAATGACTCCTATAATCCCAGCTTATATTCTTTCCCAAGGGACTCATCCATTTCTCATATACCCCTAAGGATGGAATTAATCGCTTAGGAAAGGACAATCCATAACGTTCTTATAGTTTACGACCTGATACTGCCAACTTTGTCTTTTACATAGCATTCATGTAATAGAATGAAAAAAAATAAAGAAATAAATAAAATACAAAGCCCAGGGGCAAGAGAGATGGCTCAGTGGTTAGGAACACTGACTGCTGCTTGTGAGGATTAGGGTTCTATCCCCAGCACACGTATGAAACTCACAACTGCCTGTCACTCCAGTTCCAGGGATTCTGACTCATCTTCTACCCTATGAGGGCAACCTTTACACAAGCAACACACAGCCATATATACAGTCAAAGCACCTGCACACATAAAATACAATGAAAATAAAACAAAATTTAAAAAAAGAAGTTATTCTACCAGTACACGGTGCACCTAAAAGTACAATGTTGCCTGTCTGGCCTATGAGCCATATATGTGTGTGTATGTATATATATATTCTTTTTACTATTTTTTTATCATCCTATAAAGGGCTTTTTAAAGTGGCTCTAAGCTGGAAAAAGGTCACCTTTTCCTTAAATGATGGCATAAAAAGAGCTCAGCTGAGTGATCAGGGCGAAGTTAGAGCAGGAGAGAAGAGCAGGTAGAAACATCATGCTTTTAGTAAAACGAAGAAAATAGGTTTCTCACTTATCTCCCTTCGTCTATAAATGCACTCTATCAACACATCAACAGGCTGCTGTGCCCTCTGCTGCACGGGCAATACTTTGGCTTTAATGTCCTATTTTCAGACTGTGGGTTGGTCCCAGGAAGGAAGTGCAAAGGCAGAGTAAATGGTATGCAGGACGGACGGGGCTGGGCTCCAGGTCTTTCAGAATCCTTTCCATTTCCAAGCTGCTCAGCCTCAGGCCCTGAGTTCACACACACACATCAGTACAACTTCCTGCTCTGCACATGCCTGGGAGGTAAAATAATCAGACAGTAAACACGTCCCTGCAAAAGAAGCAGAAGACTCCCATTCCAAAGAGGCATTTCCGTAGAGTGTGTCAGATGTCCAATCCAAATACAGCTTATAGGTCAAATGGGGTTCGCATAAAATAAGTTGTCATTTTCCTTTAATTAATACACCATATATTAATCCCATAAATGGTATATGTTAGATTAGAATTACAGGGTTGTTTTATTTCAGGTATTCTCTGCACGGTGCTTCACAGTGAAAGAAAAAAAAATTAAAAACCAGAATCAATTTTCATACTTCACATATTGTGAAATTGATCCTATTGCTGGAGGCAATAGGCAACAGAGTAAAGGAATGCAAAGATAAGCTGAGAGGATGTTTTTAAAGCTCGGGGACTGTGGGAAGGGGAATTGAATCAGCTCCCACATGATGAATGCTGGTGACATTTCACAGTTATCCCTGGTCATCGGGCCCAGCTCCTCAGGGCTGCCAGATTCTATTGCTTCGAGCTGCCTTTGCACTTTCGTCCTACTTGGAAGCTGCAAAACAATCCTCCTTAGTTTGTGTCAAACTGACCCACAGACATCAAGGGGAAGAGGTGATGCAATCCATCTGTTTTGCAGCTGGGGAAATTTAAAATTGAATTGAAGGCGAAATGCACAGATGATCCATGTCGGATCCACACTAAGTCACGGGCAGCATCAAAACATAGCGGAATATAGGGATTTTAGATGGCAGTAGCATGCCACGGGGACACTTGGCGTGACATCGAGAATGCTGGTCACATAGCCGTGGGGGTGCTAGGCAATCACCCCACTCAGTATGGGACGGGAGAGATGCTAATCGTTTTGTATATTTTCATTATCCAAACATATTCTAATGAGATTTCAATGATGTCACTTCCAAATGTTCCACATCCTAAGCTTGTTCCCGTGTAATAGAACTAAAACAGGAGAAACTCCAAAAGAGTCACCAACTTTGTTTTCAGCTCTTCTCAACATTCCAGGACTTAAATATTCCTTTATGTTTTTTTTTTTTTTTTTTGTAAGCACAGGTCCACCAGCTTGGATTTCTAAGCCACTCCTTTAAGACAGAGAGCAGTATGTTGCATTCCCAGAGACCTGTCTTACAAACAATATACTCTCCACACCTCAAGACTGTCTTTCTTCTCATCAAACAGATCTTCATAGAGTCTAGTCCCTGAGACCTTCACCAGCCAAGTGTGAAGAGTGAACAAGGTCAAGTATCATCCATCTTTGTCAGAAACCTCTTGCCAACTTCCTTTCATCCCCACAAAGCCAGGAAAGGAATACCACACTTCCTGAGAAGCCAGCTTGCTACAAGAGTATATTTGGGCACCAGAATCCGACTATTCTCTACCAAAGGCAGCTATCATGGAAAAGAGCAGTCAATTCAAATCATTTCTTTTGCCTTTCTTACAAAAAGAAAAAAAGAAAAGAAAAATATATATTCACACACAACCTTTCCATATGTAACGTTTCACTTCCACAAATTCTACTGTGACGTATTTCTTTAGTTCTCACATATGCATTGAAAGTGAAGAGTTAACACTGTCATTATTCCCTGAACAATACCCTATGTATATTAACTATGTGTGTTCTGTTTTCATTACATTAGGTATTATAAATGATCTAGAAGCAATTCAAAATGTGTGGGAGGGTTATTTGCAAAGACTACCCTATTTCACAGAAGGAAGTTGGGTATCTGCAGGGAATTCTGGAAGCAATGCTCTGTGGACACTGAGTCTGTATTGTATCATTATAAAAAGGAAAATGTGACTGGCTTATGCTGCATGCACAGTCTGCATTAGTGTGTCTCCCATGAGTTTGGTGCTGGATAATGAGTCACAAGAGACTAAGGCAGCACAGGGACAAAGAAGAAGAACACAGGAAATTAGAGCGGGACTCGGGGCTTCCCATCCATCCATTCTTTACACCACTATGGGCCATTTCTTCATGCAAAGACACAGTTTCCTCTCGGAATGGGAAGAGAATTTACCATTCTCAGTCTTGGCCAGGCAGCGACAGAGAGTGTTGAATAAGACAGTGAGTGCAAAGTTTAGCCTGGTACGTGCCATGTGTTCAGCTGTTGGAGAGCTAGTTGCTGTTTGTCTTTTGCCCTCTCAACCTTCGTCATCTACTAATTTTCTTTCAAATAATTTATTTAACAACTTGTCTCTTAATTTTCTCTCCAAATGATAGAAATGAAAATACGTGATGACTAACGGTGTGCATAATAAATGCCCTTACTACTTTCATATTTAAAGCCATCTGCGCATCCCATTTCAACTGGCTTTGTGAAAACAATTTCCAGCACATTCTACTTGCAGTCAAATGAAGTGGCAATTTGCTTAAAATATGGAGCAGTTGGGTGCTAGGCAGAATATGTATTCACACTCATAAACATAAACATTTTTAATGTAGCATTTAAACACGGGCTATGTGACTCGAAAATGCTACAGAAATACAAACAGAATAATTTCAGGAATAAAGAGATCTAAACTAAAGAAGATTGAGAAAAGGTAATAAAAAGAGACACAGAAGTCGGGTGTGTGATATGAAATATTTGATCACGGATAAAATCTTGTTGTGTGAAACAGTTTGAGAGAAAGAAAGTAAGCAACATTGTTTGTATGTGGAGTAACTTTGAGAGTTACTTATTTTTCTAACCTTGGTCCAGCAGCTCCGGACTTAGACCACCACCAAGCCTTTCATCCACAGTGACAACACTGTAGCCATGTTGAACCAGAAGTTGCTGGTGTGTCTGAAGCTCCGCTCTGCTGTAGGAAGGAGGCCGGTGCAGGATGGCTTTTCTGCTGCGACTGCCGAAGTGTCTCTCAATCGATTCTTCAATCTAACAAAAGAAAAGGCATAAAAATCCAAGGTGAAAAAGCAGTACATTCCCATTGAAGGCCACCATCACCACACTCCAAGGCCATTCAGAAAGTTATCCTTCTAGTTCCTCTAGGGATGAAACACAAAAACTCTGACAAGGACGGAGACAATTGCAGGCAGGCACTGAAGGTGAACTGAACCGTTCTCACTGTTATGCAAAGATGAATGTTTAAAAACACAGAGCTCCTTAGGGGAAACTGCTGCCCAGAAAGACAGAGTAGCTGCAAACATAAATTAACAGTAATGACCGTCATCAAAGGAGTCCCAACCACGTTACCTTTTAATCACATCTAGGCAAATATCATAGATGACTCGGACTCAGGACAGCACCTGTACTGGGGACACTGTTGATAAGAGGCAGAGATGAAAGGCTCTCAGTGCTGTTGGTGAATACTGATGGCCAACGTGACAGGATCTAGATTCACAAGGCAGAAAAACGTCTGCACATTTACGCACAGGGGTTGCTGAACTGAGTTAACTGAGGCGGGAAGCCTCAGCCCAAATACGGGCAGTATCATTCCATTGGCTGTGATTTTGAACTGTGTATAAGAGGAAGACAAGCTGAGTGTCAGCATTTATACCTGTCTGGGTCCTGTATTTATCTACCTACCATATGACCAGCTAGTTCATGTCCCTGCTACCATGCCTTCCCAGAGATGATGGACTGAACTCCAAAGTGGATGCTGAAAGTTAGTTGGTTTTGTCTTGTATTTTGTTGCATTGACAACAAAATGACCAGTACTCTGTTGTTTTTCTGAATTACGATAGAGCAAGGTTGATGGCATCTTCATGAGCCAGAAAGAGTCTTAGGTGAGCCAAATAGCTACTGAGACTTGATGATTCAGGGTTCTTCCTGTAGTAGCCTATTGCTCCCACAAAGAAAGTTTTATTTTTTTCTTCTCACTTCAGTGCTTAGGCTATTCTACAAACAAAAGGTGTTTTTGCGTACACAAGTAGAAAGTGGCAGAAATCTAAATGCATGTATAATCTCTTACTGGCAGGAACTGGGTACTTTCCTGAAACTTAAGAGTAAGCCTTGATAAGGTGAGGTTGGCTTGGAGTGATGAATGCAGACATTAGTTAGGCAGGAGGCACAAAAGGCCAAGGAGGCGGAGGCAAAGGAGAGGTGCAGGAACAAAGCAGAATCGCTTCTTTGTTTTGTGATTTTTTTTTAAATCTTTGATTGATTCTTTGTGAGTCTCACATCATGTACCCTCTTCTTGCTTCTCTTCCTCATATTTACTCTTTGCCCTTGTAACCTCCCCACCAAAATAAAACATACACGAATACACACAACAACAACAACAACAACAACAAAATACTAAAGCCTAGAAAACATCTGATCTTGGAAGCTGTAGTGTGTCACACTGTATCTGGAAGCCGTAGTGTGTCACACTGTACCTGGAAGCCGTAGTGTGTCACACTGTATCTGGAAGCCGTAGTGTGTCACACTGTATCTGGAAGCCGTAGTGTGTCACACTGTATCTGGAAGCCGTAGTGTGTCACACTGTATCTGGAAGCCGTAGTGTGTCACACTGTATCCCACAGTAAATCCTTCTGTCCACATCTTCACTCACAAATATTCATTGCAATGAGTCACTGGTGCAGTTCAATATTCCTGGCTACTGTGACACCGACACTAGATCCTCATGATGTCTTCTCCTAGTGGTCATCCTGTTGTTGCCTTGTGTCACAGAGATCCTGCAGCTTTGCATCAGCAGGGCTGACCCTTTCAAGCATCCCAACCATTCACAAATGATACAGGTTTGGGGGTGGGCAGATTCAGAGATCTGAATCTGGGTCTGGTTGATAGCTGAGCTGATTAGCCTGCTAGCTCTCCCTTCTCTGCACAGTAGGTCAAGCTCCCCAGCAGGGCTCTGGCTAGGCCAACCAATGTTGCTATCAGCAGGAGGCAGGGGCAGCTCTCATGTCCTTGTCAGGGCATTGCTCACCCCCACCCATGCCTTTAGAGCCAGCTCCACTCCTGCATGCTCTCCACCAGGACCAGCTCTACCATACTGACCAAATGAGGTACAGAACCTGCTCTCCCAAATGCTGCAGTGGTGATGGGAAGGGCCCACTGACCCACTCTCATGACCCCAAAGCCAGTTCTCCTGACTGCTGTGGACGATGAGGAGTGATGGGGGAGGGGCTTCACCCCCACACCCACACCATCTCATACCAGTCCAGTAGAGGGGCCAGCTCTCCTTCATTCTGTCCTTGTGGCTGGCTCACCTGTTCCCCCTTAGCCAGGGCCAGTTCTACTGTGCTGCCCAGGTGAGGAGCAAGGCCCACTCTCAGGAGTTCTGCAGCCAGCAATGGACAGGGCCAGCTCACTTGCTGTCATGACCCAGGTGTCTGCTCTCCAGACTGCCCCAGATGGCAAGTGGTAAGTGGGGGAAGGCAACACCCCTCTACCCTTACCACCTCAAGGCAAATTAGTGTCAAGGACAATTCTCCCATGCCCTCAAGGTTGGGGCTGGCTCACCTGCTCCCCAGCCACCAGGGTCAGTTCTGGTGTCCTGTCCAAGAGAGGCTCAGGGCCTACGTTCCTGAGTGTTGCAGCTGGTGAGGGGAAGGGATAGCTCTCCCAAACCCATGATGCTGTAGGCATCTTTTCTGACTGTCATAGGCAGGATGGGCAGCAAGTGGGGGAGGGGCACTGTCTCTGCACCCCAAAGCAGATGAGTGGTGGAATCAGCTCTCCTACCCTAGTACCCTTGGGCTGCCTCACCCACAACCATGCCACCTGGGCCAGCTCCACTGTTCTGCCTGGGTGTGGCACAGGGTGCACTCTCCTGAGTTGCTGTTGAGAAATGGGCCCAGACCCACACATGGCTCTCAGCAGCATCTTGGGCTGAGACCTCACTATGGCCGCAGGTGGTAGGGCTCACCATTCACTACAGGCTACTCTTCTCCACCCAGGAGTCTCCAGCTTCGTCTCTCTTCATGGTACTCAAACTGCTCCACTTCTCTTTCTTTCCCATTTAAACATCACGTACTTGCATGTTGTGGTGACTTCTGCTTTGGGCTGGTCACACGGTTGGCAGACCCCTGGGTGACAACCTCCATCTGTGCTGTATGGTGTGGTGGTAAGCAGGTGGCTGTGGCCCGCCTGTGACATGCACTGGAGGGTAGGTCTGTGGATGGCATGGCCATCTCTGTCTGTCGTTCTCCTCCCTCACTGCATTGCCTGGGTTTGATTTGGTTTGATTTCATTTGACTTGATCTTTATGAGTCCTGGACATAAAACAGCTTTAGCCACCAAGCCAGGCATCACGCTAGGATAAACAAAGGACTGGCCATCTGCCCTGCCCTGACAGATGTAAGTCAGGTGACCCTGACCACCAACAAGGTGTCTCCTCGCACATGGCCTGGGAAGCAGAAAATCACTTCGAACGGCAGCTCTCCACGGCCTTGTCCATTTAGTGGGTCTGAAGCATAAAGAGGCCCATGATTTTCATTATTTAATTATGTAACTTTTCTTTTCTTACTATTTCCATTAATGGATTAAGTTGATTTCACTTCACTTAAATTTTTTTTTTAAAGTTTGCACGTGTCTGTGTGGAATATGTGTGCCTATGTGTGGTACCTGAGGAGTTCTGGGTTTCCTGGAGCTGGAGATTCAGGGGGTTTCGAGTCATCTGACATGAGAATGAAACTGAGAACCAAACTCTGGTCTCTGGAAGAGCAGTAATTGCTTTTAAACATGGAGGCATCTTTTCAGGCCCTAAATCCACTCCTTTCTTGAGCACCCAAGGCTGTTAGAAGCTGTCTTCCAACAGTGGTCATAGAACCCAATTATTGCCAGACCCGCCAGAACCCATTTTGTTCTTCACATGTCACTTCATCTGCCACACACAAGGCCTTTATCATCTCATCCATCCATCAAATGCCAAACAACCCCCAAACATTTAATCACTATCTATCATTGAAAGTTTTAATTGAGATGCATAATTCTATCAGTGTTTGAGTTAGGATTACTATTGCTGCGATGAAACACCATGACCAAGGCAACTTGGGAAGCGAAGGGTTTATTTGCTTTATGATTCCATATCACTGTTCATCATCACTGGAAGTCAGAACAGGAACTCAAACAGGGAAGGAATCTGGAGGTTAAAAAATGATGCAGAGGCCATGGAGAGGTTCCATATGGGGGCTGGCTCCCTGTGCCTTGCTCAGCCTGACTTCTTATGGAAGCCTGAACCAACAACTCAGGTATGGCACAACCACATCAATCACTAATCAAGAAAATGCCCTACAGGCTGTCCTCCAGCCCACTCAGTGGAGGCATTTTTCAGTTGAGGAGTCCTCCTCTTGGATGACTATAGCATGTGTCAAATCCACGTAAAACTGTCCATCACTATGAGTATTTATGAAAGGATTTTACATCTCTCCTCCATGTTGGTTCCCTCCGAGCTAGGCTCACCTCGTTTGCAATGTCTGCCCTAGCACTGTACATGCCTTATACTTAACAAGGGAGGATATCTAAATTAATGAGCTGTAGTGCAGAATCAAAATCTCTAACACTACCCACTGAACAAAGAGATAGACTTAGCAGGGCATGATGCACATACCCAATGGCAGCACTCAGAAAGTTGAGGCAAGGCTATCAAGATCAGTTCAGTGTTAGCCAGAGTACACAAAGAGGCTGTCCAAGAAGAGAAAGAATAAAGTGAACACAAGAGGAGGAGAGGAAGGGGGAAAAGGAGTAAAGAAGAGAAGTAAAGCAGTAGAGGAGAAGGAGGAGGAAGGAGGAGGGGGAAAGAGGAGGAGGGGCAGGAGGAAGAAGGGAAGGAGGAGGGGAGAGGGAGGAGGAAGAAGATAAGATATTGGCAACTCAGCTGCAAACTATTGCTGTTTGCAACTGTGCAGAGCAAAGCCTAGTGAAAGCACAGAATACAACCTTGTCCCCTAAACTTTCTAGCACTGTTCATGTGATCGTTGTCAGTATCTATCTCTCTTCTGGGAGTGCTACAAGGGTGAAATAATCAAGACTTGTAAAGCACCGAGACTCCTGTTTTCCACCTAGCAAGTACTGTGCCTGTGCTTTTAAAATAGCCATGTATCATAAAGAGTAAGGAGCCAAGGAAATGTTCTGAATTTGAGCTATGTATGACACATACGAGCCTGACGAGCACAGCCAAAAACAACAGATCATAATCCCCTTCTGTACATGGCACTTTGGAAGAAAGGTACTTAAGCGGCGATTCCCTCTTGCTAAAGGATGTTGTACTTTGTGGACGAAGAAACTATTTGTCCTAGTTTGCTTCCTGTTGCTGTAATAAAACACCGACCAAAACCATCCTAGGGGTGGAAAGGATTTATTTGGATTACAGGATGCAACCCATCATTGAGGGAAGCCACTCAGAAACTCAGTGCAGGAACCCAGGGGCAGAAACTACAAAAGAGACCATAAAGGGGCACTGCTTACAGACTTGCTCTCCATGGCTTGATCATCTTTCTTTTCATACAACCCAGAACCACCTGACTGGGTTTGACACCACTCACAGTAGGCTGAGCTTGTCACATCAGTCAGTAATCAAGAAAATACCACCCCTCCTGCCTCCATCACCACTTGTTAACAAGCCAGTCTGATGGAGCATCATCTCACTCAAATTTCCCTCTTCCCAAATAATTCTAGTTTGTGACATGTTGATGACTAACCAGCATACTGTTTAAACTCCAAGAATTTACCTGCAAATTAGGTAAAAAGGACATGACTCCCGAGAAAACGCATTTGTATATGTAAAATAAACATATAAGGGGTATCTGGAACTGTGCACAGTCTATGTCTTCTGGTCCACACTAAGGTTATAGAGAATGTGTGGTCCTCACCAGGCCAAAGTAAACAAACAGGCGTCTGGGTGAAAGGGGAAGACAGATGCTTCCAAATATATCAGTGCCACTCAAGCGAAATACAAGAATCCAGAATTCCCCTTCTCGCACTATTTTTTCCCTAACCACAGGATGTGTCTCTATCTCAGCTGGCTCAAGTACAGCAGGGATCGGACAGGAGCAGAGAGTGTCTCAAGCTCTTCCATCATTTTCATTCTGAAAGCTGCCACTCCCATCTTCACTCAGCCAACATCGATTTAAGTAAGAGCACTGTAACTTTCACCTGGCATGTCTTGTATTGGACACACTTTAAATAATGTAGAAGTGCTGGCCGTGTTTTACTATAACCTTGGTAACTTGTCCTAAAATTCTAACTCACATCTGAGACTATGGTGAATAAAGGGAATAAGGTTGTTAGTAAAACGATGCTGCTTTATTCTGTGGTGTAAATGTGTCCTTGTAATATTTATAACACAGCGAATCAGCAGAGTGGCCCAATACCAAAGGGCAGGGACAGTTTTAGCTAGTCCAATAACAGGTGCACACACTGTGTAAGTGAAACAGAAACTGCAAATAATTATGTCAACGGCACCAGAAAATGCAGGATTATCAAATGTGAGAACTAGTACTTTGGGAAATAGCTTGTGCTTACAATGTCGGTTTCAAAGGCCTTTAGTGGAACCACGAGGTTAACCACTGTTTGCCACTTCAAGATACCTTCAGGCTCACAGTCCTGCAGGCCAGAAGGTAGCAAGGCACAGGTTTTCATACTGTAAACCCCTGGATTACTTGCTGCTTTCTTCTTGAGAGATTTGTAAAGTTCTTCCCTGGAAATCTAGTTGCTAGACGACGTGAGAGCCTTTTTATGGATGAGCACATTGTTTTTACAGGAAAGACTTCAACATCTGAAACCTTTATATCACTTTAGATAAAGCAAAGGTGAGTTATTGTAATAAAGTACTAGGACTGTTTGATGGAGCAGCGTAGAGGAAATGGATAGCTAGGTCGATCATCAAAACTGGGGCTTGAGTTCTGATTCTGCCTCTCGCTTTACATACTGGATCAAGTGTTTTAATCTGTGTATATCCAAGCATTCTTATACATATTGCTGAAAGAGCAAATCTGACCTCATGAGCTTGTGTTGAAAGCAAATGATGTTTTGATATGAAAAAGCCCAATAACACAATGTTCTACCACAAAATGATGCTAAAACATACATAAAACTGAATTATAATATTGTAGTATATCTGTCGTTTTATGTTAGGAATTCTCTAAATTGCTAAGGTTTGGTCTCTGTCGTGAAAAACAACTGTAATAAACTATATCCTTATGCTTGGGATCTTTTCCTTTATGAGTGTCATCATCTTTTGTTATTCAAATAGAAGTCTATTTTTATTAAATTATTATGTGCATATTTTTCTTTTTTATTGAAAATAATTTTCATGGAATGTATTCTGATGATGGATTCCCGTCCCCTAACCTCTCCCAAATCCTTTCTAGCCCCTGACTCACCCAACTCCATGCCCTTTCTATCTTTCTTTATTTAGAAAACAAACAAAATCCAAACAAACTGAAAAACAAGAAGAAACACAGACACACAAAACACGTCAAAATAAAAATCAGAAACCATAACATAGAATTTTTTTAAAAAAGTAAACAGAAAAATGCCTAAACAAAGCAACACGAGACAAAAAAAAAAGTCTACAAAAATACCATTGAGCTCATTTTGTGTTAGCTTTCTACTACGGGGCATAGGGCCTGTTCTTAAGTGTGGTTTATATACCCAGGACTCCATTAGCGAAAACTATTTTGCCCTGTACAAGCAGATGCTAATTGCAGATAGCTTCTGGGATGGAAACTCACATCTGTTTCTCCCTGTTAGTACTGGGACCCTTTCTTGCTTGAACCTATGCAGGCCCTGTGCTTGCTGGTGCGGTTTTTGTGAGTTCCCAACTGTAGCCTTGTTTTCTTGTAGTGATCCATTCCCCAAGCCCATATGTGTCTCGAACTTCTCCATAGCTTCCTGAGCCCATAGAAGAGGAGCTGCAAGGAGGTACACCATTTAGGACCGGACTGTTTTAAAATATCTCACTTTCTGTACATTGTGCACTGGTAGATTCTGTGTTGAGTGCACATCTGTTGCAAGAAGCAGCTTCTCTGATGCTGGTTGAGCAGGACACTGAAGCACAGAGGCAGCAGAATGTGTTCTGTGAATCATTTCACTGCTATGTTCCTTTAGCAGAATAGCATTTGGTTTTCCTCAAGCCCCACGGTCTATCTAATCTTAGGTTCTTAGATACCTAAGCAACCGGCCCAAATTCTGTTTCATGGAGTCGGCCTTAAATCTAATCAGAGCGTGTGGTTACTTCCACAACTGTTGTGATATGTGTACATTTTTTACATGTGTGAATATTTCCTTGTATGTATGAGTGCGTACTACATCTTTGCTTGGTGTCTCTGGATGCCAGAAAAGGACACTGTAATCCCCTGGAATTGGAGTTGCACTTGGTTTTAAGCTGGTATGTCGGTGTTTGGGACCACATCCAAGTCTTATGTAAGGCCAGCATGTGCTCCTGACTACTGCTGGCCAGCCATATATTGGCTTGGAAAACAGTTACGCACTACTGAAATGTGAGGAGCAGAAAAGCCTCCTCCACTGTTTCTACCTTCAGTGTTTCTTAGAAGTAACCTCTTCCTTCCTTCCTCCTTCCTTTCTTCCTTCCTTCCTTCCTCCCTCCCTCTGTCCCTTCCTCCTTTTTTCTTTTATTCCTTTCAATGCTGGTTTTGAATTGTTATTTTTATCTATTCTTTGAAATGTTCACATATGCATACATTGAATTTTGACCACACCCACCCTCTTCCCTGCTCTTCTTCTTTATAATCTCGAGAGTGAAATCAAGTCTAGCTGCAAGTCCTCAGGTTTACCCAGTGGAGCACAGGCAGCCAACTAAAGGGCACACCCTTTGACTTTCTCTCCCCTCCTCCTCAACTACCAGTAGTTCTCAGGCAGGGATAAGGCCCCTTTCCATCCATGCTTGATCTTGTTCAGGCAGCCACAGCTCCTAGGGGTTCCGGGGTGCAAGAGCCATGCTTGTATCCAGAAGATCCTGTTCTCCAAGAGGCCTCCCTGACTGCAGGTTATTACAACCTTTCCACTCCCTTTTCTTCAACATTCACAGAGACTTGCCCAGAAGAAATGAGAGAGTTGCCGTGGTTGGGGCTGACCACTGCACAGCACTTTGCTCTCTGCAGTTTACTCGTAGTGAGGCTCTGTGGTAAACACTATGTATTGCAGTAAGTATTTAGCAGGTTGATTTGATCATTTAACGAAACAATGGTAGTAGGCTCTCCCCTAGGCATCAGAGGCTCATCACCTCTAATAAGCAAGCATTATTTATTTGTTTATATATTATGTCCATTACCTGCTACCTGCTTCCTTACATCCAAAGGGAACTATGTTTGTGCCAGTTGAATTTCCTTTTGTTTTCTCAGCCTAAAGACAGTATTAAAAACATCTTTTTCTTTAACATGGTCGAAATGGAAAGTAATTAAATTTATGCCATCAAGTATATTCTAATAAGATTTTGCATTGTTGCAATCATGGCAAAAATGAGTTTGAATTTGAAAAACACAATGAATTTACATTAAACTACTGAGTTAAAAAAAAAAGCATTCTTAATGTATTATATTTCTCAGTTACCTTTAACGTCTTCACCAAAACTTACACAAAGCAAAAAAAATATAGCTCTTTAAAATATTGTAGGGCCAGAAAATAAAACTTGCTCTTTTTTTTTTTTACATGACAAAACGACTTTTGGGTAGATTTATTGAAGTAACCATATATTTATGAGATCTTTTTATGCTCAAGTACAAATCATATCAAAGGCTTTGGATGAGTGTCGTAGATGACTACAAGTTAAATTGCCTTTTTGGTCCAGACTTTTGGCGCTTAGAAAAATATTACAGAGTTCTATCATAGTGAATTATGTTTTAATTTTCCCACTATAAGGATAAAATAGATTCTTTCCCACCCTCAGGGAAATGTACATTTATTTAAGAGAATTTAGGTAATAAAATGGAAGGAATTTTTCAGGACACATATCAAACATACTTTTACTTAAAAGTCTAATTGCAAGACAGTAAGAAACTTACTGAGAAAGCCTCCTAAGAGCATCTCCTGACCAGAGTTGGCTCAATGGCAGTATCACTTGATGCACAGGCTTCAAAACCCAAGTTTGTTTTCTAGGACCCATGCATGTGCCCTGTCACACACATAATACTAATAAATAAAACTTAAGGGTGTCAGTTCTTAAATGAAATGTTGATGAATCTTTATCTACATCTTGCGATAGATCCAAAGGAATCTCAAGATGATCATGGGATGGCCACATTTTTCAGAGCACAAGATCTTTTGACGATAGTCCTAAATTGCGTTGTGGTGTCTCAACTCTCAAGTCTTCTGGACTGACAACTTTTTCTGTAAATTAGTCTATGTAAGTGCTAAACAAATAGCAGAAGAAGTAAAGCAACTAAGTTTCAATCTGGTTGTCAGCTTTTCACCAGGGTGATAAAATAGCTGAGAGAATACAGTTCAAAGGAGAATGGGATTATTAGGACTCAGGGATCCATTATGAAGTTGGCTGGCTTCGGTGCATTTAAGACAATCAGGCAGAACACTGTGGTGGGAGCTTGCGTCGTAACAAAGTGGCTTACCTCCTACAGCCCAGGAACCCACCAGAACTAAGAGAACTAACAAACCTAAGAGAACACAGAAACAATCAGTTACAATTACACTAAAGTTAGGCAAACCCAGGACAGAAGATGCTGAGGAAGCAGGGTTCTCTTGAGCTGCGTTCTCTCTGCTTTCTCTAATTCTCTTGCACATTCTTGCCTCTCAATTCGCCATTCATTCGTTTACCTCTTTTATATTTTCAAGCATGGCAAGCATGATGTTAGACTCTGGGAAGGCAGCAAGGAAAGGCCTAGTGAAATTTGCTGAGTGTGTTCAGCAGGAAGCATTTGATGAAGTTGAAGACAATGTGATTTCCGGTTAAGACCATGATTCTGACGTGCCACATAACGGCTCCAGAAGAATGCCTCGTGGATGGCATTTCACGGTTGCTCATCTGTATTGTTGAATGTGGCATATGGAAGAAGGCAGAGAAGCAGAAAAGAGACGAGAAAAGAAACCAGAAGGCCCTTGAAGTTCAACACCATGGGCATTCTTTACTGTGTGTGGCAAATACAGCCAGGGAGTTAATAAGAAATAGCTGTGTATGACGGGGTTTTAGAGAAGAGTAATGCAGACTTATGGGCTTCCAAGCAGCCAGTAGAAAATCTGGACCTAAGTAAGTAATCAGGGCAATAGAATCTGATCGGTTCATGCTGACTCCTTAGGCAGTTCTGCCTTTAATGAACTTTGATTCCTTCTACCAAAAGACACAGCATGGAAGAGGAGACAAGGAAACTGGGCTTAATGCAGGTAGAGAAACGGCATTTCTTGTTTTCCTGTTTTCTGAGAGCATAAGTGTCTGGATAAAATTCTAGAAGGTCAGACAGACTTTGGCTATCTGAAGCACAAGCTCTCCTAAAAGCTAGAAATTACCTCCCGTCATACAGAAAATGAATGGGTTTTAAAGCTATGTCGGTGTGCAGTAACTGGATAGACTCAGCAGAAAGATGGTAAGACCTGTACTGAGGTGACTACACCCACAGGGGAAGCCTGGGAAAGTGCTGTGAGGGCCAGAAATAGGTTCTACACTGTGGAGCCTGGCCTGGTGTAGTAGAGGCAGGGGGATCAGGAAAAGGGTGGTCAATTTCCATTAGAGAAATGGCTTTGAAAACATTCAGTAAGCAGCCAAGTATGTCCCAACCTACTGATTAGAATAAAGGACAGAGCTAACGGAAAGGCAGGGAATAGTAGATACAGCTGGACTGAGCCATCTGCACAAATATTTGTTGATACATGATACAAGAGTTGCATGTGTCCTTGAGAAACATCTGAAATACTAACATTTAGAGTACAAGCTATGAGGCTTGCTTATCAGGAAAAACTCCACATCTATAAAATATGAACTACGATATTTGCAGGTATTATCTAAAGGCTTCCCAGGTCGTTCTACCCAAACCTTGGAAACAGCATAATGCCTTCCTTCGAGGGGCCACACTGTACAGTTGCTATATATGAAGAAAGGAAGAGAACACAAAATGGAGATAGCAAGCTGCAAGACAAAAGGAAAAATGAGTGAACAGCCTGCACACTCCAGCAAGGACACAGCCACACTGAATGAGGCATCATGGCTGTGTGTGTCTACTCATTCCTCCTGCAGGATAAGGCTTGCATACAGCATGGATCTTGGAGATGAGGAGAAACTCAAAAGGAAATGAAGAATATAACTACAGCAGTTTCTCCTGAAGTTTTTCCCTGGGGTCTAGTCATGACTGATGGCCTGCCCTGGTCTTGTCATCCCATCTCTGTCCCAATTTCCTTTCAGACAGTACTAAAAAAACCTATCCTCTTTCCCATCTCTCCTAATCCCCGGCCCCCCTCTGTTTTGAAAGTAATAGAAAGCCTGTTTTTCAGCCTCCTTTGGAAGCTATTCCTCAGGCTAATCCAAGACTCCTTGCCTTGGGATGCCACCCACCACGCACAGCTGTGGGCCATCAGTTTTCTGCTTACTATAACTTTGCAGACATAACAAAGCCCCAGCTGAGAAGATAAAAACACAGCAAGAGCTGGGACGTGGTGGTCAGCTAGCTCCCTTCAAGATGGCTTTAGCAAAGAACTGTCTTGAAACAGAGATCTGGAGGGAATACAGTTGCCTTGTTAGTAGCTACTCTGCACTGTGGAGCCAATGAAAGCCATTCCTTTACTGAGCAACCCACTTTCGTCTCCCCACTTCCTTATGTCTTCTTTCTCTATACCCTTCTCTCTTCTCTGTGCTACTTCTCCAAACTCCAACACAGCTTATCAGGAGGAGAAAGTTGTCATTTTCTTTGCAGCCCAATCTCTGGTCACACCCCTGTCTATGGCAGAATAAAAGATCTCCAGCTGCCTTGCAGAATTCTTCTTGCCCCCTGAGCCTCCTTACTGTCAGTGCTTTTTACAGGACATCGTCCGTAAGAAAGAAAATGCAGAACTAACAATCCACCCTTATGAAATAACAAGGCTCGGACAAGGAAAGACCTTGTTCTTTTGAAACTTGCTAAAATAATAGCAAGTCTCTGTCCCTGGTGCCTAAACAAGGAGTTAATTCAGCAATGCAGCCTTAAAATAGCAAGTCCCCACAAAGTGAACGGAAAAGAAAGGAAGGGGCACTGGGGCTGTTGTCACAGTATCAGTACCTAAGTGAGCACCATGCCATGGCCAGGCATTTTCACGGGGGCCTGATGCTCAGAGTTTCAGTATGAGGCTCTTGCAGCCACGCCCCACGGCCTGCTGTGTACCAAGTCTCTTTCGATTTCCTACACTGTTCATTCGTCCATTATCTTCTGTCTATCCAGTCTCCCCTTGAGGCACTCCGCTCTCCTCAGCCACCCACCCTCAGCAATATCACCTCCCATCTTTCCACTCCTGCTACTGAAAAGATCAAAAAAGCATTCACATGGAAGCCAAAACATAGGGTCTTTCATGGATGTAGCACTTTCTAAAGGAAATGTCTTATAAGGAGGTTGTAGACAATAGGCCCTCTTGTGAGAGTCACAAATCTCAATAAAAACTCTATGAGTTTTAAAACTGTGAACTCATAGAGGTTCTGTCAAATTACAAGCACAGTAAGAAAAGGGCTGTTTACATACTAGGGACGCTAAAGCATTGAAAAGTAATCACAGATTCACATCTTCATTCTCTGGTTTAAAAAAACTGGTTAAGAAAATTGTTAGGAAAAATTAATCTGTCTTATTGTCACACTTATTTAATGCACATGTGTCTTAGATGTATAAGCTGACCAAAAATAGGTAACTCATGAATTGCATGGGTAAATATGCTTTAATTTTCAGTTTTATAATAATGTTCTGTAGGTACATTCACATATCAGGATGTCAAACGGCCAGTTGTTGAACATTACATTCCCTGCTATTCCCTTAGAAATGATGGACATTATTGAATACTCTATAGACTTTCCCATAGTGTCTACTTATTCAGTTCCCAAATGCCCCAGGTTCAGAGTCCATTTCGGTCTTCATTCTCTTCTTACTATGTTATCAGCGATAAAGCTTGCTGCCTGTGCTTCTACCTCTGGACCTATTTACGTCCCCAACTGTCCGCCTATGCTTGCTATCTTCTCTGTACGTCACCTCTGCAGTGGGTCACCATGAGAAGACATGTGTTAGCTGGCCTGGAATCTAATTCTGGCATCAGAGAACTTGTGTTCCCCTCTGGGCAGAGTCCAGCCTGAGGAAGCACCTGCCGGATATGAGGTTAAAACTCAACCTCTAAACTTAATGATTGAGAGGTTTTCTGTCCCTTCCCTGCCCAGTCCTTATATTTAAACCCCCAGAGATAGGAGAATGGGTTAGCCTACATTTATTTTCTATGATCCAAACCATGCATATTCCATCTCTGGATGTTTCTGTCTTCCTTCTTCCTCATCGCATTCATAACCGGCTTATCTGGATTCTTTCCCAAAAATCCATGGCTCCAGGAACTGCACAGATGGGTAAAGATGGATACTAGATACACTCGATGCAGGTGTTCCTGTATCCCCAGGGCAGCTGAGGTCAGCTCTAGTTCTTGTTGAATGCCAGGCATGGCTGTAAGATGGAGTCACACGCCTGCAAACTCAGAGAAGTCCGTATCTCACCCGTGCAGGAGCCAAAGTGATGAAAAGAATGGGGGAGAATGTGCTTGGTATTCAAGAGTCACGCCAACGTGGAAGGAGTTCCTGGCTTTCCCTTCCATCCACAGAAGTAGCTTGCCACTTGTTCCATTCTCTTGCTGCTTCTGAGTGCCTACTCATCTGTTCACTATCTAGAGGCTCTTTACCTTGCCCTGAATTGTGCCCTTCTGGGCTGTAACCTTGGCTCTTTTGTGCAGATGACCCTGAGCAATGCTTTTCCTCTCCTCAATAGCTTTGCCCATTGCTGCTCATATTACCAGATGCTATAGATGAGAAAGGTTTTAAGTATCCAAATGACAACCTTGTTCTATAAGGAGTTAGATGCCATCTCCTTGCTCCCAGAATCAAGACTTGGCAATGAATGGCAGTATCTAAAGATGCCAGTACATAAATACTCATCAATTCAGACCAATCTCAACATTCCGAGTTCCTTTCTCTGTGGGACAAGTTACAGTGAAAGTTTTGAATGAAGTATGAAGCTCTGTTGCGGCTTTTAGCTCTTTTCCATTGCTGGCAAAAAAAACTAAGTTCCCTTCCTAGAGGTCAGTCTTAAAGTGTCCAGCAGAAACCATCCGTTTTTTTTTTTTTAATCTTTTCAGCCAAGCAGGAAGTAAGTATCTTTTAAATGGAGGATGAAATGGGAGGGGAGGTGAAATACTGGTGAAGATATCAGAATTCAAGGATCCAATAGCAAGTCCAGAGGACAGTTGGTCACTCTAGGACATTCTATCCTGGATACACAACACAAAATGGCAGTGCCTCCCACTTGTGCACTTACCTGCCACTCTGTGAGTCAAGACTAAAGTAAACATGGTCTCTGCCCTGACCTCCTTTTAGCAACTTAAGGAGAGGTTTTGCTTCAGTGCTGAACTTCACAGACTTTGATCACATTGTGGCAAATGCTTGGCTCCATTGATTGGGATTTTGCTAAAACGATCTTTAAGATCGTTTGCACACCATTGTGACAAGGCATGATCCCTTTATTATCACAGATTTAAAAAAAAACTATTTTTTTTAAGATCTCATGATTTTCTATTAAGCTAGGTAAAAAAGTGGCTGGATAGATGGCTCAGCAGGTAAGAATACTTGCTCTTCCAGAGGACCTGAGTTCAATTCCCTGCACCCACATGGCAGCTCATCATTGTCTGCAATAACAGACCCAGAGGCTCAGATATCCTCATTTAGACATGCATGCAGGCAAAACAGGCATATACACAAAATAAAATAAAAATATAGAAATTGAAAATACAAATTAAAAGGTAGGTGAGAATCTTGAGGTTTCAATATCTAAGGAATATATTTCCACTAATACATTTTACCCCCTCCATCAGTTTTTATAAAAATAGATAAATTATCTTAATGGGTTTTTTTTTGTAAGAAAAAGAACTAGCTTACCTCCTCCTGTTCCCCACCCCCACTTACTTCTTTGTAAACAAAACTAATTCTACCCCAAATCTATCTGCTTCAAATAGCTCTGAAATCCTTGGGCCAATTGATTCATCTTATACTGTGGGAAATTTCAGGAGAGAAAGAGAGAGAGAGAGGGAGAGAGAGAGAGAGAGAGAGAGAGATCTATAAAATACGGTTAGAGCAAGGGATGAAGACGAACAGAACCTAGGGAAATCACGTCTGCCCTGGGTAAGTCTTAGAAAAGCCTCATGGCTCCTCGGGAAATTCTGCTTTCTCACTGAGGCTTTGCTGAGGTCAAAGAGTTCCTGTACCGCCAAGGAAAAGCTAATTTCCTGTTCTATTTCTCCAGGACCATTTGTGCACTTTGGCTAAATTATTGCTCATTCTTCCACTAGGGGCGAAGCAGGCTTGCCTCAGAAGCTCTTGAAATGCCATTAAACTTCCTACTGCTTGTTAAAGAAGCAGAGAAACAGCCAGAGGAAATTCAATTGCGACAGCACTATTTTGGACTTCTACTAGCGTTTTAAAGCCTAACTTTGTAATCTGGCATCAGTAGAGCACACTATATGCTAACTTTTTTAATGAAAGAAGGGGTATTTCCAATAATCATATTTATGGTTCATATTCTGCATTTTTTCCCAAGAGGACCTCGAGGCAATGAGGATATGCTCACAATATTTTCCTCTGGGAGATAATGTAATTTTCTTGCCTTTCAGAATCTCAATGTATTTCAAAGCTTTCTTACCTAGCATTTAATTTGATCCCACAACAACACAAAGATAGTCGTTGCCAATTCTAGGCCACATTAGGAAAGTCAAACTGAGACTCTCTCTCTCTCTCTCTCTCTCTCTCTTTCTCTCTCTCTCTTTCTCTCTCTCTCACAAGAGAGAGAGAGAAAGAGAGAGAGAGAAAGAGAGAGAGAGAGAGAGAGAGAGAGAGAGAGAGAGAGAGAGAGAGAGAGAAAGAGAGAGAGACAGAGTCCCTCAACTCCAGCACTGACCTAGGACTCCTGATCTCAATCCTGGACAAGGTCCCTTCCGTTTGGAGAGGATTTGAAGGTCACAGCAAGGGTTGTTAAGGTGTTTTTCAGGACTATCCACTACTATCTGAACAACCACCTTTCTATGCTTGCAAACAGAAACACCAATGCCCAGAAGCAACATTGCTGTTGAAGTAAATGGTTTTCTTCATATAGATTATTCACGGCTATGAGGGATCTCCTGTCACCTGAGTCATCCTGAGTTGACCAAATGACCTCAGTTTTCCCTCAGACATCCCCATAAGAGCAGTTTCCAACTTCAGTTTGTCAGCATCATCTGTGAGGTAAGGTTAGATGGCTTATAAAAGGTTGTCTAGGAAATTCATTAAAATACCAAAGTTTGTGAATAATGGACACACATGCCAACCCTCACGCTCTCATCAGGAAAAGACGGACTATACTTCCCCCATCAAACACATGTTCTTGAGCAGGATAGAAAATATTTCTCACAAGTAGGAAAGCAATAAACTGTATATGGTTGTCGTGGGGGACAGTGACAGAGGCCTGTTGCCAAAAGACAAGTGTCTTTAAACATTTTTCTCTACAAATCATAAGGAAGGAAGGAAGGAAGGAAGGAAGGAAGGAAGGAAGGAAGAAGGAAGGAAGGAAGAAATGCTGAGAATAAAAATATGGGTTGTATTGAGTATCATAATAAATGTACTCTAGTTCATATCACATGCTTTGTGTAGGGTCCCATTCAAAGCTAGATTTGTTTTCGTTTTTTCCCCTCAATTTATTTACTTACTTTACATCCTGATCACAGTCCCACTCCCTCCTCTCCTCAAGGTCCCCACTCCCTCCTCTCCTCCAGGTCCCAACCTCATGGCCCCCTCCACCCTCAAACCTGGACTCTAAAGCACGCAGCACTGCATCTGCTGAGTCTGGCCCATGCTTGAAATGTTCAAGCATGTGAGGTGATTCATGTCTTACATGTTGTCCTTGTTTTGTTTTGTTTTGTTTTGTTTTGTTTTGTTTTTTCCCTGTTACTGTGATAAACCCTCTGACCAAAACAACTTGAAGATAAAATAGTCTAGCTGGCTTTCAGGTCACAATCATCCAGGGGACCAAGGCAAGAACTGAAGCAAAGACCGCAGAGGAACTTTGCTTACTGGTTTGCCTTCCATAGCTTGCCCCAGCTTGCTTTCTTATACTACCCAGGACCACAGGCCTGGGGATGACAATACCTACAGTGGCCTGAGCTCCCCCATATCAATCAGTAATGAAGAAAATACCTTCACAGATATGCTCACAGGCTCTGCTGGAAGCAATTCCTCACCTGTCTGACAGTCCCTCTTCCCTGATGCGTCTACGTTTTGTTATATTTGACCAAAACTAACTGCCACACAGGTAAAGCTTCAATAGTTTCACTTCTGGTAGGAAGATGATGGTCTTACAAGGTTAAGTAGAGTTTTCTATGGCCTTATATGCAGCAAATGATACAGTCTATTTTAAAACAGACTTGTGATCGACTTACTCATTATATTGACAGAATGAGCATGGGAGGCTTTGTTGGAGACTAATATGTCCATCCCCATTCATAACACGCACAGTTGAAAACTTACCATGTTGTTCAGATGGGGTGCCTACTAAGCAAACTGGTGGGGAATGGTGATACAGAGGTGGTTATATTCCAGGGCACATGAGCAGGCACACTTCGCATCACCAAATCCTGTTGTCTTGACTCATAACCATTGTAGTTCATCTATCCTTTTGGATCATAAACATAGTAAGCATTCCTGAACTTAATTGAAAGGAGTATTTTTTGTTAATATCCTTTTATATATGTAACTGATTCACAAAATAATTTTTTTATTATCTAACATATTCCATCTTAGAACCTCATACTAAGGTAAAATGATGTTTTACATTTAGAACAGGAATCTGAAAGTGTAAAGTGGCCAAGGTACAACTTACCTTGCCTATTTACAGCTTTGGCGTGGTGTATAACAGAGAGCACTAATCTAATTATAACAATGAGCCCCTCCCCCCTTTTAAACTATCTCTGCCTAGGGGGAAAAAGTATTCAAAGGAAGCCAATAGAATTTTGTCTGAAGTTTTTTCTTTTTTTTTCTTTAGAATTAGCACTGCTTTTATCATTTGTATATTTCTGTTAGAAAATTTTTAATATGACTCCAAATCAACTAACTCTGAGCAACCCACAAGAATTAAATGCCCATCAGGCAGCCACACGCCCCTTCATTTGCTGACAGTTTCCAAAGGTCTACTGTGCGCAGGCTCCCGTATTTAAAGACCATTCCGTCAAATCCAGTTAAACTATGAAGAGAATAGTAAAGTCCACCTTTTAGTGGAATAAGTCTACTGAAGGCACAGGTTCACTGATAGAGAGATGGCAAAGGGGAAAAGAAAGATAGGAAGAGTTAGGCAGGGAAGCAGAGAGAAAAGCTTACTAACCCAAGACCCTGGTTTGAGGTCTGTGCACACCACTATGCTTGTAATAGTGTACTTGGAAGCCTGACTCCTTTATGTGCACTTATGTGCACATGTGTACATACTGCATCCGTCTCCAGACGGTAAACCTGGCAACCTCAAAAACTCCTCAGGCTAACACACACCCCTCTCTGAACAATAGTGGTTTTTTTCTGCCCTTAACAACCATCAGGTTTATAGAATTTCCACTCAAATATACTCCCAATGTCTTCTGTATGAACAATGGAAAGGCCGACCCAGCCTGAAATGGTTCTGATTGCATAGTGAGACAAACTGTATCTTTCAAGTGAACTTTTCAAGAAAATCCCCTATTCATCATAGGTCTTTGTATAAATTATGTGTGCCTATGATTAAAATCAAATGCATTGTAGGAAGGGATGTTTGCAGCAGGAAAAGTGAATATATGACTTACTCTATCAATCAAAACAGGAAACTAATCAAACTGTGGCCCTTAGTAACCTGCCCCTCCTTTCTTTAAATCCCACAGAAAAAGACCTCAGATTGTGTATGACCCAAAGCTCTAGAGCAGTAGTTTTCAACCTGTGGATTGCCACTTCTCTGGATGGTGAACGACCCTTTCACAGGGATCGCCTAAGATTATTTGCTTATCAGATATTTTTATTATGATTCATAACAGTAGCAAAGTTATACTTATGAAGTAGCAACAAAAGTAATTGTAATGCCCTGCATCACCATATATATATATATGTATATATATGGGAGAACCATGAAATTGTTCAATATAATAACAATCCCAATGAGACAAAAAAGGTAAAGAAACAAAAAAAATTTTGATAAGTCATGGAGCAAATCCAACCTAGCAGAATGCTTGGAAGTCCAAGAAAGAGCATGGGAAAGTATACAGGGGCTACTGGTGCAGGAAGGAGGAAGCTGGGACTCCTCAGAGAGCAAAGGAAGGAGGTCTTGTCATTTCCTGGCATTACCTCTGAGTTGGACCTCACTAATCCAGATTCATCCCACACCCCTTTACTCAGACAGTGCCCATTGCATTCTAGGTACAGTGTTAGCACAGGAGATATAGCAGTAAACCAATTAAGTGATCTCTGACTGTAAGCAGTTTATGTTCCTTGTAGAGAAACTCAATAAACTAACAAATTGGTACACCTGTGTATTTATTTGGGGTCCCAAATCTTAACCTGACAGCTGCTCCCCACTCAGCTCACTTCCCCAAGTCCTCAGCTACAAGATGGTGTCACTCATGCTATCCTGTGCTTTCAAACATAGCAGGTAACATTTCAAGCTTTACCTAGAGAGAAGCAGATCCACCTTTGACCTCTCCAATTTTGGGGTTGATTCTTAAACTCCATTTCACTGTGAAAAGAGAGCCCTGTAGAGGTGGGGGAGTTGCTGTTCACCACAACAGTGGTTGCTTATCTACTTTGTGAGAGAAAATACTAGAGATAGTTAATAGGGACAATGGAGCTGAACAAATCTCTAGCTGAGTCCGCCCTGTCTGGCAAACATTTCAAAGGTTTTGCAGTACTTATCTCACTGGGGCTCCTTGTTCATTTTAGGAAGAAAACTAAATACCAGAGATGTCAGGAAGTGGACCCAAAGAAACTAGTTTACAAATGCTATTAATTTAACTCCAGAGACTTTGGATTCTATGTCATTCTGCTTCCCCAGTTTTTCCAGTCTCCTAAGATTACATGACAAAGTACCATCATCTGAGTGGCTTAAACTGAAGACACTTGTTATCTCATAATTGTGGAGGTGAGAGGCATGAAATCAACGTGTTCATGGAGCCACACTGTCTCTGAACCCCAAGGTGGAATCCCTGTGCTAGCTTCTGCTGCTCATCTCTGATGCTCTTAGGTGTGAAGCGTCGTGTACTTCTTTACTTTCAGCTTTTCATAGCGTTATTCTTCTAAGAACTTCACTCACATTGCATTAAGTACCCACTCTAATCCAGTGTGACCTCATCTTAACTAATTACATCTGTCACAAAGAAACTTCCAAATGAAGTCACTCGTTGAGACAAGGGGTTTGGACTTCAACATGTCTTGGAGAGGAAAAGTACAAAATTCAACTCTATAACACTAATAGATAATTACAGGGTATGAGGTAAAACAGAGACAGAAAGAAAACAGGTCTCAGTCCATTCCTGTTTTTACTCTCAACTTGAGTTCTCATTTGTGAACCTCATTTTCTTCCTTTATGGAAGAAAAGCATTGAATCCAATATTACCTAACTTACTTTAAGTCATAACATTCTAATACCTTTTATGAATAATTATAATTTAAAAAGATGTTTGAAAAACATCTACTTATAATAATAAAGGCTAGAGTGATAAAGGAAATGAAACTTCATGGGCTTAAGACAGCTTTAAGAGATTGTAAAGATTTATTTCTAGAGATCTTGACTGGGGCTTACCACTTTGAAGAGACTTTAGGCAGAGAGAAGATTGGAAAATAAAGCTATATGCTAGGTTCTAAAGTTTGACAGACAGACAGAATTGCAACAATAGCAGAAAGCTATACTATGCCATTATAGGATGAAGTATAGTTTAGGACTTTAGTAACTTATTATCTTAGTAATCTTATTAATTTGAATCTGAAATTTTTGGAGTTGGGGTAAAAAAAAGTCCACCTTATATTTTGTATATGGTATAAATAGCTAGTATTAAGCCCACATTTACTAACGTACTCCATATAATGGGCTAAATATCTCTCTTGGTCTCCGAAAAAAATCACAAGTCACATCTAGAGAAGGAACAGTGTGCCTAAAGGTCGGATATGAACTGCACAGAGGAAATGTAAGTGTGGTTAGACCCTGAGGGCCTGGCAACAGTTCGGGAATCAATAGGCAGGTTTAAGATTAATGGCTCAAAATATGTATATACTTAAATGGTTAAGAGTATACATTTTATAGCATATGTGAATTTTTTTTACCAACATTAATTATTTTAAAAAGGATTAAAAAACAGAGAAAGAAAGAAACACAACAAATGGTGGAGACACTCCAATTTGGAGTCAGTCTTGTGGCTGAGTGACCAGCCTCCAATCTGGTCAGGAGCCAGATCACTAAATTTAGAGTGGCAAGAAGCAAGCAAGAATAAAGTAATCACGTGGTTCAAAGCATATATTAATGTAATCAGAAGACTGAAGGAGGAAGTCAGATCTTATTTATAAAGCAGGAAGGTCAAGGAGTTGTTGATTTCATCATACTTAAATGTTCGTAAGCATTTTTACCACTCTAGGAAACAGCAGAGAATGGAAGATGTATCAAGGGAAGGAATAAAACAAAACAGATGCCCAAGGGATGACGGCTGGAGATGCCCACTTCCATCATCATCATTTTCAAGTCAACCTTGAAAAGAAACAATCAGTTATTCAGAGGTCATAGGATACGTCACTGTCCTGCTCAGTTAAAAAGGGAAATTTTACGATGTTTTCTTTAGTAATGAAAGATGCTTCTAGAAGAAGGATGACGATGAAGGTGTATAATTATTGATTGTCAGGGGTAACCGGGAGAGAAATTTCAGTAGAGAGAACCAAATTCAAAGGCTAGAATGGTTGGAGGTGACCAGGGAGTACTCACAAGAGAAGCAGTTATAGTGTCTGTGACGGGACCAGGAGAAAGAGCAAGGTAGATTGTCAGGTGCCGAGGAGCTTGTTGCCGTGTTATACTTACAAACATGCTTATGGGGCCAATGGAAACATCTGAAACTTCTTATGAGTAAGAGAGTAATGTGGGGCTAATTTTGAAGGAGACTGAAGAAAAAAGTGCTTACAGATGATCAAGGAAGACAAGATATGGCAAAAGAGATGCTTCTTTAATCAGCCTCCCAACTGATCTCTCTTCAGTTCTACTTTGCTTCAGTTCATTTTGTAACTTGTTTTCTGGAATTTTTTTTTTTTTAATAAATCAATGCATGGCTATCTTTGCATTCTCTTGGGATTTCCCACTACCTTAGAAACTCAGACAGCTTATTTTGTGCACATTATCAACTTCTAGACCTTATTAAATTTTCTGCACACAAATGTATGCATGCGTGCACACACACACACACACACACACACACACACACAGAGAGAGAGAGAGAGAGAGAGAGAGAGAGAGAGAGAGAGAGAGAGAGACACTCATGTATGTGCTCAGGTTCACACTAGGGCACACGCAGTGTCAGTTTATTAAGCTATTTAGTGTCTTTCATATTCGTATGTAGGATTTTGTTTGTTACACCTTTAAAAATAATCTCCAGTTCCTTCCTGCCTCCTCTCATTACTTCTAAAGAATAGAATTTATCAGTTGTCTGGTACTATACTTACCCTGTCTCACAATGGCTTCTATTTCTGTGTGATCAGTATCAAACTCATTGCCCTGCTAATACCAATGAATATTTATACATTGAATAAAAATGAATAGATAAATGTTGAAAAGGGATCAAGGAGAGAAACAAAAAGAGAAAGTGAAGCGATTTTTTTCCTATTGAAAAGTAGGGTTCTCCGTGAGACAACTGCAAATACTTTTTTATTAAAGAAAGCAAAGTCATTTTCTGAGAGGTAGAGCAATGGAGATGTGTTCAGTAAATGTTTAGACAGTGAAATGACTACCTGTGCTGTAACAGTTGTCATGAGATTGCTGTGCTTCATGTGCCTGCTGGTGGGTGCTTCTCACACCATTACTGTGGCCATGAGACAGGACTGTTCCCCACCCCCCAACACACACACACACACAGACACACACACACACACACACACACACACACACACAGAGAGAGAGAGAGAGAGAGAGACAGAGACAGAGACAGAGACAGAGAGAGACAGACAGAGAGAGAGAGCATTCTCACTACCAATAACTAACTCTTACATTATATATTTAAAAGAAGGGGCCATTTCAAACAATTTTGTACTGTCAAAATGATACCTATATAGGTCCTGACTACCACGGTTGCCCTGAGAATCTAGTATCTTTCGATAGATACCAGCCGATAAAAGACAGGAGAAGCCAAAATCAGAATCTTCTTTGGCCTCTAATGTCTGAGATTCAGTAGCTGAAGACAGCTTCTCTGGATGTGACCCCCAGAAAGTGCCACTGGCTTTTCAATCCATCGCTCTTTCTCCTTTTCTGTCTCCACTTTGGTATTCCTGACATTGTGTTTTCCAATAAATTGTCAGCACCTAAGTTTGTCTAACTTCCTGATGCTACAAAACTTGGATTAAACAAGCGGTTTTCAAGGCATCTTCAAATGCTAAGTGTGTTGATTGTCTTTAGAAATACAAACAAAATGAATTGGAATATTTTTAGTGAGGACATTTGCCTGTTTACATTGGGTTGTGTTGGATCCCGGGGACAGTAAAAGTTGCGCAGACCAGTCCTTGAAACTGAGGGGAGAGTGAAGAAGACTTGGAACTGCAAACAATCCAGCAGCAGTCCAAGGAATAGTAGTTCTCATTGTGTAGTCGCAACAGGAGATAATCAGAAACACATGGCTCTCATGAGTCTAAACACAGTCCCTAAATAGCTGTGTTTCCAATAGAGGAGCATGGGCTAAGGAGATCTTTCTCATTGTGTCTGTTTATAATTTAATGTTTTTGGTGCTAAGCAATGCCAAGGCATCAGCTTCTATGAAAATAGATCTACAGAGGAACCTACCTCAGTGAAGACAGCATAACTATTTTATATTTAAATTAGAATAGGTTTAAGGCATAGCAGATTATTAAATAATATTCAAACATCCAGTGCAGAGAGAAAAATTCAGAAGAAATGACAATATTACATCTGCTTAGAAAGGCACATTGGAATGGACAAACGGAAAAAGAAATTAAATTTGGCCACAAAGACGGAGCATGATTCCTCGTGGAAAGTTGGCAGAGCAAATTCTGTGATCTCACTGGCACTGGGAACAGTTTTAATGCTGAATCAAGTCCCAACGGGGAAGGTGTGGAAGGCAAAGTTACTGTCTTCAAATATTTCTGACTATAGGATCCTCTATTACGAGGCAGACAGAGTATGAACGAGCTCTTCTAAGAAGGAATTGCAGCCAAAAGGCCAGGAAACCGCTGCCGCTTATTCATCAACTGAGATTAGAGAAATATTCTGTTATCTGCTACTCTCAGTGTTCACCCCAAACACCCTTTTGTTTTCACACAAAGTTATTCCTTCTTTCTTTGTTTTAACATTCTCATTTGGACACTTAATTAAGTTTTTCTTTTTTCACTTTTGGTTTACTTATCAAACTTACAGACCCAAATTTCACACTCAAATTTATATGCCCGGAAATGCAGACAAATTTATATACACAGTTAATTAAACATTGATGCATTCAGCTTATTTAGCACTTCCAGTGGGCTTGGTATGTTTTCAGTGCTGAATATCTGATCAAAATCAATTATTTTCCCACAGAGATCTGTATAAATACATACACACAAGAGTTTGCATAAAATTTCTGGTGTTTAGAGATCTTTTAAATAACCAAACACACTTTATTTTTAAAATGTTGATAACAAAGCCCAGTGGTTTTAAGCATCTTTTAAAGCATTTGTAGTAAAGGAGAGTAAAAATGAGGGGTTCAGCTAAGTTGAGTATTTTGATCTATCAGTAAAAGAAATCACAAATTTTAAAATGTACAGATAAAAATATCTATAAGATATCCTACCTAAAAGCCACCTGTAGGTCTTGAGGAATACCCACCTAGACAGTGTCTCACTGGTTATTTCATTAGGGACTTTTAATGGTTATTTGGTCAATACAGGATTCATAATAGATTGATTTGTCTCTCCATATTAGATATATGAAAGAATACTTAATCATTACAGACAATTATCACTTGACTTCTTTTGGAAGATATGTGGTGCATAGGATTTATTTGTTTCTGATTTTGAATAAAGCCTGCATGACAACACCTTCCTACCTTCCTTGCTGGCAGTGGGCTACATCCATTAAAACCAGAGGTACAGAGCAAATGTTTGGAAATACCATTCTTTTACTGACTGAACTATAATTTTGATTTTAGAATCTTGCTTGTGTTTTCAACTTTTAAGACTGTGAATCACTTGGAAGCCAAAACCATCATGTGTTTGGTGTTTGGAATTCTTTTGGTTGAAGAAAATTCTAGAGTGAATGTTTGGTTCTTTTTTTTTTTTTTTTTTTTTTTTTTTTTTCACCAGCAGCAATAAGTTTCAGATGTTTTCCAAGGAGCAGGAGTTCTGAAGCTGAGATGGAATTTTCTGTGACGGTCTACAAATAACAGTTAACATATGCTTAAGTTACAAACAAGGCAGGAATCAGGAAATGCCTAGTAAGGAAGTAAAGGAGGCTAAAAGTTAATTAGTAAAACATTTTCATCTAAATTTCACAGAAATCAGTTAAGTGTTTAAAGAAAGATGTACCTCGTCTATTTCTAAAGGATATCACTATTACAAACCACCAAAAGGTAGCTTTACAATGGAGGAAAAGTAGTTTTGAAATTCAGTTACGTCTGTCATAAATTCAAAGCATTCAAGAAAAAAATAATAAAAAGAAAAAAAAGTTAGGGTCGTATAAATTAACCAAAAGTATATTCATTGGTGATTTCATAGCATCTAGAGATTGACTCATATGGTAAGCTGAAGCTTCCTTTAAAGATGGCCCTGCCCTTGTCATCTGACATCATTCTCTGCTCATGAGTCAACACGATCTTCATATTTTGCTAACAAGTGAACACACTCCTGTGGCAATCTTCAACTGCTCATCATCTTAATCTACTGTGACTTGGTGTGGGTTCTTCAAGTTGTGGCTTCAAAGATGATTAGGCCAGTGTCGAGTTTGGTTTTATTTATATTGTGGTAGGAACCAAGCAGACTGGTTTCTGTGGGATGCAGCAGGGCATGCTTGCTAACTATGTGGACCACTTAAGCATCCTTCAGTGACAGCCAACTTGTGTTAACAGCAACCCTACCTACTTATCTACCTACTTGGGTTATGCGCCTGAAATGAAATGAATAAGAGGTTATAAAACACCACGGTGTCCCCCACGAGGTGTCAGTACTGACAATAGAAACCATGCTGCCACTCAAGATAAAATTCTGCTCCAAGTACTACTAAGCAGGCTCAGACATTCCCTGTAAGTCTACATAGATAAAGGGCACCTCCTACAGATCTCAAAGGTATCTTGCTGTATAACACTTCAAGTGCCATCCATTTGGTGGGTTTTCCATCATAACTTCCCAAATAATTCGGTTTTCGTCTCTCTTGTTTTTCTTCTTTATACTTGTCAGTGACCGGCCTGTGATTAACTGGCAGGTATGAACAGAGTGCAATATTAAAACAAACATCTTATATTTTCTGGATTTGTGTTGTTCCTTGTACTTTATAAGTAAAAATAGTGAACCTACCCCCTGCCTAGTATAAACACAAAATGATCTCTTTTTCTCCAACTTTTTGTTTTTCTTTTTTCTTCCTTTCTTCTTTGCTTGCTTGCTTCCTCCCTCCCTCTCTCCCTCCCTTCTTCTCTCCATTCCTTCCTTCATTCCTTCCTCCCTCCCTTCTTTTCTCCCTTCCTTCCTTCTTTCCTTCCTTCCTTCCTTCCTTCCTCCCTTCTTTCCTTTCTTCTTTTTTTTTTTTTTTTTAAATATAAAACAGTGTATAATGTAGCATGTAGCTCAGGCTGGACTCAGGCTTACAATGTAGTTAGCCTAGGCTGGCCTTGAACCCCTGGACCCCTGTCTCTGTCTTTCTAGTGCAAGACTATAGGTAGTCTACCACACCAAGAATAAATGCACATGTTTTTTGAAAATGCCTTATTATTTAACACAGGCAGGTCCAGAACTCTTCTTGTAAAGCAGGGTGGGCCTGAGGTGGACATACTTTTCCTGCCTCCGCCCTCCGCCTCCTGAGTGCTTAGAGTCTAGGTATGGATCCAATACTGGACTAGTGTTTTTCTAATTCTATGATCAATTAAATAGCATGCCAATTATTCTTAAGCAACCTATAATACTATATTCTTTTAAATTCTTCAGAAATGAAAACATTAGTTTAGAAACACAGTCACCAATTCAAAACCAATTTAGCAGGTATTGAGATGGATTTCTGGAGGAATCCTTGAATTTGGGAGTCTTGGCATTCATACTCTTGGATTTAAGAAAGAGACACAGGATTTTATTTTTTTTCGGATTTTAAAATTGATTTTTGTTTCTAATGTACAAATCCTCAGCTCTCTTAAATTTCTAACATTTTTTCTTTTTTATTGGATATTTTATTTATTTACAATACAGATGTCATGCGCTTTCCCCATTTCCCCTCCCTAGAACCCCCTATCCCATTCCCCCATCCTCCTTTTTGCTTTTATACCATTTTAATTTCATGCAAGTATTAAGGTCAGTTCTAGGTTGAGGAACTAGCAATACAATAGATGCAAATAGTCAAGGAACAAGCAAGACAATAAACACAAATGGTCAAAGAACAAGCAAGGCAATAAACAAAATTCTTTGAACGCTCCCATGATCACTGTTTCTAAGGGCTTATCAGGATGACCAAAATATCCGAACCAACTTCCCAGTCCTAGCCCAAAGTCGTTTTCATGTCTTCCTTGTTCTAGCCTAAAATTTAGATTCCTGTCTGAAATTACTTCTTTGTTCTAGCCTAATATTTATACTCTGGCCTGAAATTACTTTTTTGTTCTAGCCTAAGATTTAGATTCCTACCTGAAATTACTTCTTTGAGGGAAGTAGGTTTAGGAAGTTTTGCAGCTTATGTAATACATTTCCCAGTCACCAGGTCACTTTGGACTATTCACACTCTGGCTCCCTTTCGGATCGCATGGAAGTTAATTTTAGTTTAGCAGAAAGGAGAGAGAGGCCGACCGCAGACGCCCAGGCTAAACTCAGACTTACCTTCCTGATTTCCTGGGCGTTCGCAGAGAGAAGAAAGCACTGTTTGTCCTGTGGGTATCCTTTCTCACATCTGCTAGACTGAGTCTGAGAGGGTGTGTGGGCGACAGTCCCAGAGACCTCCGCTGTAATCTTCTTAGTCCCTCGGAGTGTCAAGGTCTGGTAAAAGAGACAGATCGCCACCACCAAACCCACCAAGAAAGGTCGGGGGCAAAATCGCCGGCGACAAAGGAACCCAGGTCGACAGACCATGACCAGTCCAGATTCACTTGGCCCCTGGCCACGTTGTCAGTATGAAAAAAACACACATCTGTCTTCTTTTTACACAACTCCAATCAAGTTCGTCCCATCTCCACTTGAGAACTTTCCGAAGGTTCATGCCAAAGATTCATAGGACCCAGCGGTCAGAAGTGGTTAACAATAATAGCCCTTACGTGAAGGACGGTAAGAAACGACTGACCTGCCTTTTTTTTTTTTTAAGATGTCAAAATAAAGATAATTGTAAGAAATCATCCGAATGCATCCTCTGCTGCCAAGAGTTCCTTTCGGTAATATCTTACTTTCACAACATTCTTAAAGTCAGGAGTTCAGCTTGTCTCTTCTTTCGGGGCAAAAGGAAAGCAGAGTAAAGCGGGTCTGGAGGCAGAAAACAGCCCCCGAAGACGCAGTCTATTTAATGCGAAGTGCCTGTTGCACAGCTGGGCGCCAGCCAGGTTGTCCTAGCAGTTTCTCATTTTCCCTCCGGTTTTAAAGCCATCCGGCTCTCAGCCTTTTATGTTGCAAAACTGTTTCCCTTCGTTCAGTTTTAAATTGCCACTTTCCTGCTAAGCATTCACGGCTTTTAACATAAAAGGGGGATAGCAGTTTGGATGTATGTGGTTACTGTCAGGGCTTTGCTTGCGTTTGGGCTCATTCCATTTCAAGTTCAAAGTTCTGTGTACTTACTCAGTTTTCATCCTTTTTGCCAGATTTTTTTCTTTCATGATCCTCTAATGGATTGCTGGTCAAAATCACTTGGAAGGAAACACCCAGGCGTAGGACTCCACTTCATCTCACTCTCACGCACGGGCACACACGCGCAGACACGCGGAGACACGCGCGTGCCAGCTGCACACAGGGCCGAGCGCTGGAGGACCCAGGCCATTGCTGCCACCCAGGCCGAGCGGGGCGGAGCTAAGCTAGGGCTTTTCTGGCGGTGGGGGCTGTCCGAAACGTGCGATCAGCTCTGCACCAGCAAGGGGTAGGATACTACTGTGCATGGGGACAGCAGTTAGGCACCCATATCCTAACTTGGAACGTGGCAACCTATCCAGACCCGCAGAATTAGAAACATACTTGATCTCCGAGCTTCTGTGTCACTGCGTTTTCCTAAAACAGAGTAACAAACGGCTTCTAGTCAATAAAGGTCGAGGAGGAGATGAAGGCCGAGTTAACTAGGAGGTTAACTATCACTCCAGGGAATTGCGGTCACGTTTAAGAGGACAAGAGAGTCATTGGGACAGTCTGGACCACAGAGCAAGAAACATTCCGTGTCCTCTCTCCATTCCAACACCGAGTTCTCCTGCCTGTTATTACTGCTCTGAGGTTCTCCCAGACAAATAGCCAGATGCCTGGCTCGTCAAATGAGCTGAGTGTAGAAGGTATTGAAGCTCTGACTTTTGCCCAGGAGAAAAGGGTACCCAGCAGGCTTTTTAATTCCCTACCAACCCTCTCAAGGGCTTTGTTACCAGGGCAGATTGGCAAATTTCATCACTGTTGGCTCAGCAGGATGAAGGACCATCGAAGAGAACCTCCAGGTTCTTGCTTTGGCAGCTCTGGGAAGGACTAGTTCAGGCTCACAGGAGACCTTCTTCAAAGACATAGATGGTTTCTATACTTTAGGTCTAACCAAACTTCTTATAGGCAGATGTTCTCCTGTGAGGCCACACCCCTAGAGTAAGCTCATTCCAAAGGACTCAGCCATTATTCCCTAATATTTTGTGTGAGAGAGGGCCCCCTAGAGGTTCACAGCTACAAAAGATTCAGAAAAATGGACATGCCTTGCTAGTAAGAAATTTGAGTCAATTTAGGGTAGATGAGGAGAGAGAGGGGGATGGGGGGAGGAGAGGGGAGGGGAAAGGAGGAGAAAGGAGGGACGTTCAGACAGAAAGACAGAGACTTGAGAGAGACTTGCGAGAGAGACAAAAAAGAGGAAGAGGAGAAAGAGGAGGCAGAAGAGAAAAGAAAAATTTGCACCTTAAAAACAAACTAATTAGGTCATTATAGAATAAGCATTGACTTATCTCAAGTCTATTTATGTATAATCAATAAAACGTTTTACTACTGTTTGATATATAAATTCAAAGTCTTCAACACCATGACAAATAAGGGAAGGGGATGGGAGACAATTCACCTGATTTTCACATGTATACATCGAGAGAGCATTTCTGTTGCATGCCATAGGTTTTTGATGGATGTAATATAATTGGAATGCCAGTAGGGATTACTAGACCTCTAAATTGGAATGGCTTCTATGTTAATGAGGCCCAGAGTATGGTAAAGCTGTTTACTGGGTGTTATGAGCAGTATAGACAGCTGTTAATTATTAACGCTAGAATTCCGAAAAAAAAAATGAAGGTTTGAGGAAGGAAGAATTCTTTTTCTCTGGGTAGGTGAGGCATTATTAAGTTGCTGAGTCAGACTGCAAAAGAGTAAATTGGATGCTAACTAGAAATGCCTTTAGGTTGGGAGAAAGGACCGCAACAGAGCAGAAAATGTTTAGACAACGTTATAGCTTTCCTTTGGCTAAGAGGAATCTAGAAAGGATTCTGATAAGCTGAAGAACTCAATTCCCTATCTTGAGCACAGAGTCCAAAGAGCAGAAGACAGTAGTGAGAATATTGGAAACAGTAATAACATTAGAAAAAGAAGGGGTTAGTTAGAAGATAGATGTGACAAAGAAAGTCCAGCACCAGGAGGTCTGAGACTCCTGGGACCACATCAGATATTAGAGGCAATCCACCATGGACATGGATCCTCACATTCACCGCCTCTTACCAGCTGTTCTGAAATAAATGCTTTGGAATGTGAAGTCCAAGTCCATCATTTGTGAGTACTGTTGGCCCAGGTGAGATGGTCGGTCCATGGACGACACCTAGGCACTCTGAACAGCTGGGGATGAGAGCTAATGCACATGTTAGGTGTTAGATCCCCAAGCTTAGTTCTAGGAACACATCTTAGGATGTGTTGAAGACCCATGAGATCATTTAAACGGTGAGCCACGGAGAACATAAAAGAAGCAGGTACAAACTCTGTCGCTGATTGTTCTCTTTCCATTATTCTACGTGATGAAGGGGAACAGTAGGTTTGAGAGGATAAACTTGTGGGCTTTAGCCATGCCTGAGATCGAAATATTTGTGTTCTTGAAGTTACAATTTTCATGGCTAGATAAAGATAGAGTATATCTTTAGTGGACATATTAATGCAGCACCATTCAATGTTTCTCTACATGCATATAGCATGTTATTCATAACATCAATCACCTTAAACATATCTAGTGACTCAGTGCTTATCATTTCTTCGGGGGTAAAAACATTAAGAATTCTGCCTTGCAGCTTGTGTAAAGGTATACACATTACCTGTAGTCACTTTACGGTGTAATAGCAAGTTTGAAATCCCTGCTTCTGACTAGACTAATTATAGCTCAGTCCTGTGATTAACCTTTTCATTCAGTCTCTCCCCATCCCTCAGCAGTCTCTGGTGACCAACATTCTACTCTGCCTTTGGGTTCCTCACAAGTGGGATCATACGGTCTTTACTTTTTACACTGGTCCTTTCTCACTTAACGTAACAGTCTCCAATTCTACCCACATTGTCGGAAATAACAGGATCTCATTCCCTTTTTGTATTAGAATGATGTAAGCATAGTTCATTGTCTTCACTCACCAGCTGAAGAACAGTATAGTTGTTTCCATCCTTGGCTGCTGTTCACTAATACAGTGAGCAAGTGTGTGGGTGCCCTTTAAACACACTCTCTTGTATCCTTGTTCCTATGCACAATACATTGAGTGACTATACAGTAGTCTCACCAACACTCAACCTTCTTACTGCTCTTGTCATTTTGGCCTTGTACCATGACCATTCTAAATGGGGTGAGGTGACATCTTGCTGTGGTTCTGATTTGTATTTCCCTGGCATTAGAGAAGTTGACCACTCACCCAGATACTAACAAGTGATTTGTACTCTTCTTTTGACAAATCTTAGCGCAACCAATTTTTCAACTGAATTGTTTTGTTCTTTGCCATTGAGCTCTCTGGCTTCCTTCTACATTAGTTATGTTTGAATGGAAGGCTAAGCAGAGTTAGATTGGAGTCCATACAAGAAACAATAAAGACAGGACATTGGCTCAGTGATGGGAGTGGGAGGGCACATGTGCAGTACAATTGTGAACCTGGGGTTTTGACATTGTTTCAAACCAGATGCTTTTGTGACATAGTTCATAAGGTAGCCTTTACACACACACACACACACACACACACACACACACACACACACACACGTCTTTAAGAGTAGGCCTTTAGCAGCATTGAGAGGATAGAGTGGCAAGCATGTACTCTAATACCAATGTCGTACAAAATAGAACAATCTTCTGCCAGAAAGCAAAAACCTTCAGGGTTCTTTCCAACACATAAAACATGATCTTTTATGGCACAGATAGCTACTTTGGAGTTTGGTTTGACTCAAATAATCAATGAAGAATTTTTGTTTGTTTTATGGCCTTGGAGATCAAACCCAGAGCCTTGGACATACTAGGTGAGCACTCTACCACGCAGATACCCGAGATCCTTGGTTTTTGTTTGTTGGTGTTTGCTTGTTTGTTTTTGGAGACAAGGTCTCATTATTTGGCCCATGGAGATCAGGAGCTGGCTATGTACCTCCGATTTCAGCTTTCCAATTGCTTAGATTATGAAAAATGCATTTTCGAGGTACTAATGTTTTCCCCTCTCCCTCTCACTCCAGCCCCCCTGTCTCTAGCCCAAAGGTTTATTTATTTATTTATTTATTTATTTACATATTTATTATATGTAAGTACACTGTAGCTGTCTTCAGACACTATAACCTCTGAGTCATCTCACCAGCCCCCGGCACTGATTTTTAAAACTGCAAATAAAAATATGTGTAAAAAGATTTCAGTGCTGGACCAAGGACTTTGGGAAGGTAATATACTTCTCTCTGAATTTCAACTTTGTCATAAAGCAGGGGCATCTTGATCAACAAATGGCCTCAAAGATCACTTGGTGCTCCAAAAGTTTTGTTTCTGTAACACATTTCAATATGAACATCCTCTCTGTTGCAGTCTTTTGAGCCCTGCTGGCTTACTTCAGGGTATAGCTTTTCTCCACAAGAGGTCCATGGTCACAATAGCGTAAAATCTGGTTGCAGCTACTCATGGTGGTATCCCAAGTCAAATCTTAGAGATGCTCTCAGCTGTAAGAGGTTCCCTGAAAATCAGATTGCCTTCTCAGCTCTTCTCATGCTATGCTCTTTCGGGAATTTTCGCAATAAACTCTAAATATAAGTTGGTAATTTTAAATCATGAGTCATATATTAAATATGTTCAAAGGTATCCTAGACACTATTGAAAACAGAAGACATGTGACAGATACTATAAATGACTAGCAAATGACACACTGATAAATTGGTCCAAGCAGGATGACTTATCTGCTTCAAAATCTCAGTGGCCTAAAGCTCCCGTCTCAACTTTCTATCACTTCTGTTTCCACAAGGCATTTGATGACTTCACAGACTCTTAGATATTCACCACGTTTCTCTAAATCTTATTAGCACAAGAGGAACAAGAAAGAATTGGTTTTTTTTTTCTCTTAGGAGGAGAGTTTCAGATTAGCATGTCATTGTATTGGTCATAGCCTGGTGACATGGGAAATGTACCTTATCAATAAGCCTAGGAGGAAAAGGAAATGAGCTGACACACACAGCTGAAGTGAAGATAAGCCACGTGTCCTTGAAAGACAAAATAGGGAATTCATATCTTTCAGTAAGCATTAGGAAAGCTTTGAAACTCTGGGCATTTCTCAACTGGTCCTGACGAGTCTCAATAACTTCAGCTGCCACAGAGGGGCAAAACAGGGACTTTGTATCCTAATAAGAAACTGTTAAAATAAAGTTGTGAAAATATTAGTTACAGATGAAAGGTGGCCTTAGTAATTTCCAAATTGAAATTAATTTGGTTTTCATGAACAAACCTTAGGCATCCAAGAAGTTTCTTAGTGGCAGCCATCAGGATTGGATAAACATAACAACAAAGCTTTTTTTTTTTTTTTTTTTAACAGTTTTAATTGTAAACACATAATAAAACCAAGTCTCCTTTCTCTGTCAGGTAGAATAAAAATAACATCTGTAAAGGTCATGCGATTCTTCTCTGTAGTGCAAAATATATACAAAGTTGAATAGAAACTGTTGTGTGGACTATATTCTTCCCATATCCCTTGTAGCGTAGGAGGCAGATGCTATCCTCCGCTAGCACATACAGAGGCACCTCATTAGGCCTTCTAAACAGAGTTCTGCACACAGGGATGATAATCCTGTTTCAGACTGAGATCGTGCATCCTTTCCCTTCAACTGAATGGCTCTCATCCATTGCTCATGAAGTCAGAGAACTGTCTACATTTAGAGGATCACACGTGGTTCTGGATGTGCTGTGGCATTAGCCAATGAAATCACAAAGTAGGACACTAAAACAGTGCCCTTATTGTTTGTTTGTCTTTGTTTTGATGTTTAATATGGTCAGCATTTGAACATGCTTAATTTCCTTCCATTTCAACTTGCTTCTCTCTGAATAGCCTCTATGGAGCCCCTTTTTGTTCGAGCTATGAATTTGAGTTTAAGAGAACCTCTTAATGTGACCGAGGTCTGAGAAATCATGTGAACTGCAGTGTGCAGAAATGCCTGCTTGGCTGGTGTCTGCCCAGTTTATACATGGAAGTACATGCAGTTCAACTTCTTCACGGTCATACTGCTCATATTTTTTTGATTGTTTGTTTAAATAGGTATATCTTGCAATCTGTACATTTCAAGATGAAAAATCTGTCCTAATAGATGGTCACCTCTGAAGCCAGTGGTTCTGATTTTACATCTCCCCTTAGAGTGGCACTTGCCAGACACATATCGCCTTGGCAATTCCTTAGGTGAACATTTGGTGCCACTAGTTTTAAATGCGAGTCAACTGCTCAAGTTCGCTATTTTCAGTTGGTCATTCGAGTCCCATAATTGTCTCTTCACAGGCATTTTGAATTAACCTCCGCTGGCACCAAATTTATTTGAATTACTGTGTGATATACTTTATTTCACACTGTGCTAACGGCCCTGTATAGTGTGTAAGCTTTCACACTGCTTCGCATGGAAAACTATTTTGCCTGCCTCTGTGCTTTCGTTGTAGCTACGTGTCTACTTGCAAGTGACTGTTTTAAACATCTGCATTCTGGAAACCTACACATCACTCGTTAAGATACTCTGTATCAGTCTTCCCATTGTTTTCCTAAACGATTTCCCTTCTTGGTGATATTTGGTTCAGGGAGGCAGTTTCTTCCTCTGGGAATGTTTAGCAGTTTCTAGAAACATTTTGGTTGTCCCAACTGGCATTGGAATACTTTTGACACAGATGTTACTGAGTTTTAGGGCAGAAGCCCACAGATGCTTTAAACTCTATCCTCTAATGAAAGTACAATCATTGGCAGAAAAAGATGCCAAAAGTGCTTGGGCTGGGGACTTTTGAATTTAAACGAAAGTAAAGGTGCACTGTTCCTACCTGTGGCTGCCTGAGATTTATTTGTTCTGTACATTAGGATAGTGAGCACCTCAGCAGAGGCACGGCCAGCTTTTTTGAAATTTTAGCAACTTCATAATTATACAGCTCCTTTCCTGCCCTTAATTACGGACAGAGAGCCTCCTGTAAGCCTCTTACATGCCTTTCATATTTGAATCCTTTAAATTAGGAATGGTGGGATATGTCATTTATGTCTAGAGTATAAACACTCAGGAAGCTGACGCAGGAGGATCAGCACAAATTCTCGGTCAGCCTGGGCTACGTATTGAGCACCAGCCTGAACTACAGAAGGAGGCACTGTCTCAAAACACCAAACAAACCCAAGAACATGTAGATATTGTATACACATTTATCTATGGATGGGGCTGGATGGACAGATAGACAAAACAGATAAGGGGGAAAGATTCACTTGCCTCCTGGGCATAGTAGGTGTTTCATTTTCTTTAGGACAAAAGTTTATACACTGGCAAGGGGCCACATTTGTTCTTAGGAGTATAATACTATAGACGATGTTAATACACTTAGCTTTTGTTATATGAAAGTATCAAATTACACTCCCAATAGAAATCTCATTTGTCTTTTCTATAGATCTGAGATATAGGATTCTCTAGAAGCTAATAGTACATTTCAAAAATGTTATAAAACAGCTCTGTGATTTTGCTTTTCCTTCCCTCCTACTTTCCCTCTCTCTTTTGTATAACTCAGGGGTCTATTCCCATTTTCTGAAAATAAAAGGTATTTTGAGATTTTACAGCATTAAACTTGTCACAAGTTGAAGGGTGTAGGTTGTCTGGTGGCTCATGAATGCTGGCCTTCATTTAGGAAATCTGAGTGGGTAAGAAGGCAGCATCCTTGAACAGAATGTGGCTCTTCAGTCATGTGTCCATGACATAAAAGTTCTCTTCTAATTTCAAATCCAAACCATAAGATCAATAAACATGCTTAATTATTTATCAGCAGGAAACCGAGCTTCTCTTTAAAACATCTGTAAACGGCAAACAGCAGTAAAGGAAAAGCACTCTCTGCACAGGTTGGGAATCCTGAACAAGTCATCTTTATAAACAGTCCTCAAACTCAAGAAAATAACTGGTTCCATTCCAGAGCAATATACAGATGCCTCAAGGACAGGGACATGTATTTTGGTAAATTCTAATTTCTATACCAGGGAAGACAAACTAAAAACCATTACCAGCAATCAGCAGATGTTTCATATTTACACCCAGAATTACATAAAAGCATTCCTGGCTGAACGATTACATTGTATTTAGCAAGTATAGCCATTTCCTGTCATTTGCCACCTACTACAATTGTCCCTATTTTAATGTCTCAGTGTTGAGACTGCCTCTGCTGGAGCAAATCTAACAATGCAAAAGCATTAAGTCATAGCCACTAGTTGTGTGGTTTGTTTTTTTTCCCCCCTGCTACTGCATTAAGAGCCATGTTCTAAATGAACTCATCTTACAAAACTAGCAGGCACACAGCTTCCTAAGCAGAGTGATTATTATTTCCTGACAAAGACAAGTAGACGTGTAGAATGGGGATGGGAACACAGCAACAGGTTATGTGTGTCCCCTTGCTTGCTTCCCACATCAACTATGTGTCCCTGCAAATGTTCAAGTTTTTTAAGCAACAGGAAAATTAAAAAAAAACAAAAAAAAAACCCAAATTATAATGTTTTCCTTTTGTTCCCTTTGTTAGGATAAAGAAAGTAAAAAAAAGGAACACTGGATTAGCTGAAAACTAAATTATACAGTTCTGCAGATTATATTAAGAAAATTATTAAAGCTCTTTCAAATAAGAATTCTAATCATGCTGACACTTAACCCTTACAACTCACAAAGCTTTAAAACAAGTAGTCAGAAAGGAGGATCAAATTCAATGAAAAACAATTAAAAATTAATTAAGCTAATTAAATAAGTTAATTAAAACAATTAAAAACAAAACCTAAGGTCAACTCATCTTTAAATCAACATTTCAATAGCAGAATCAAATCGTAAACATTGTATTAGGTCAAAATCAAAAATCTGATTCTACCATAGATTGTTCTCAAAATAAGGAAACTGATAAATCTTCACTTGCAATTCTGGTTGCTGTTCAATAACTGAGGGTACAGCCGGCCAGATGGATCAGCAGGTAAAGATACTTGCAGGAAAGCCTGGTGGCCGGGGTTCGGATCCCCAGACCCCACATAAGAGAGAACCAGTTTCACAGTTGTTGACTGATCCCCATGTGCACTCGGGTGTGTCCCCTGACCCCCAAGAGGTAAAGATCTACCTTAAATTTAAGTCAGCAGTTTCCAAGCTGTAGGCTACTTTGAAGACACTCATGCTTTTTAATTGTTATCAATGACTTTTATGATCATTATGTTTAACTCACACTAGGTAAATATCCCCCTTCCATGACAAACTATTCCTTGGTTAAAGCTCTTCTTAAACCAGCTGTTGTTCAGCTCTGGGTTCTTCTGGACATGGTATCTACTTCCTGCAGCTTCCTGGTCCTGGAATGCACACACAGGCTTTGCTTTTAGGATTCGGTTCGAGCAGTTCATCCTTTGGGCTACTTCTCAACTGGAGTAATCAATTCTTCTGCTTTCCAATGTTCCCAAAGTGCTTTTACATTCCTTACAGCACTTACCAAAATAATTCTAAGTATTTGTCAGCACTGGCTTCCGTCTCAGCTTGCATCCACAAAGCAGCATGCATTCCTTGATCTATAGCATTCTAGCATTTAATATTTGTAACGTTACATAGATATTTTTGAGTCTTTTCTATTAAAGTCTGTTTGCTCATTTTTTTTTTTTTTTTTTTTTGGATGTGAGAAGAAAACTGCATACCAAGTAGCTTGCCTCGTACAATCCAAGTATAACAGACAAGGAGTTTTCTAAAATTAAAGTTAATTAATTAAATAAAGAAAACTGTTTCTAAAGACCAGGGGGCCAAGGAACAACGTTATACAAACTTAACAGTGTTCAAAACCTAAAATACATTAAGAGTGCTTTCCGTAAGAAATGAGGCAAGAATTTAGCTACCCGTAAAAAAGAATGATTATGGGGTTATCGAACACTCAGCTTCATGGAGGCATTTAATTAAGCCATTTATTGCTTCAAATGTGTTACCATGAACATTTAAATTGACTACAGCATTAAGGCCTCGTTTTTTCACCACCTATAAACTGTGAACTCACACTCGGGCCTTTTATGCCACCCACTGTTACAGAAGTTTTGTACAACAAAGATTCTGGATGTCTTGATGCAAATGTAACAAAGACTATTAATTGCTGAAGTGCTGCTTTAGTGAGGTAGTTCCACGTTTGGCCATATATGGTATATGTATATACATTTATACACAGCTATCTAATTTAGTGACAGGTTCTACTCAGATCTAAATATTTAGTGTAAAATTTTGGTGTATTTCTTTATATATAGCGTGTAAGAGGGTCAGTGTTTTAGCTCAAAGCTTGCTACTGTGTTTTCTTTCCAAGAGACTTGGTAAGTAGAAGTTAGAGAGAGGAACTTAGCAACTGACTATAGGAATGCCCCTGACTTGACAAGGAACTGTTTCTTAAAATATGGTGATTTCCTCTAGCCTGTTCTCAGGGTGGATGAGTTTAGAAGAGTCACACTGTGTGATTACGGCATGTAAACGCCGCTCATCCAAGCATCTCCAGAGAGCATACAGCTGAGCTCACAGAACACAACTGTATACACTGCTTCAAGGCTTACAAGATATCGTGAAATCGTTACACTCTTGATGATATTAAATCCTAAGATCTGCATGAATCCGTCTTTGGGGCTGACAACAGTTATAAAGTAAGCCTGTCAGATAGCTACCCTTTAGGTAGCATTACATAGATTTAACACTGCCTTTTGATTAAGTTTCTAAAGGATTCAGAAGCGGGCTTCATTAAAGCGCAAGTCTGAAAGATTTCATATATTTCAATGTAGAGGAAGTCTGATCTTTGGAGTTTCATCAATTTTTCTACCCATCTACTGATCATATATGAAGTGAAGCTTCCATTATGTAAGTTCATCACCGAGACAGCACCCACAGAACACGTCCTTAGAGTGCTTTGAAGACACCCCACGGCCTGCATTACTTTGGTTTCACAAAGCCCAGAGTGATTTAAGAGTTAATTAACTGCCACATCACGATGAGAATTAAAAACAGAAATGTATTTTAAGGTCTCTTTAAGTCATATTGGTCACACAGCTTCCAGTCCAAACATCTATAGATATTATTTTCATTGTATCTGCTGTAATTAGGTTCTTTTTATATCCCTTAGATTCAAAGCAAAGCCAGAGAAATATTCTAGAAAAATACATTTGACACTTCAGATTTACATTTAAAATGTTCTTTCCTTATCCTCATAACACAATTTCCAACCATTATTATAGAAATCATAGATTACATAGCATTCTGCATGCTAACCTCTAATCTTTTTTGGATTATGAAAATTAGAAATAAATTGCAATTAAGAAATTTTCATAATTAAGTGTGTAAAGTATAAATACAAGTTATTTTTTTAAAAAACTTTATTTTAACACCTAATACAATTCCAATTTAAGGATTACTTGCACAAAAAAATAAACACATTTGGTATAAAAATGTATCACTTTAACGCCCTTTCCCCCATAGGCCCCCACCCCACCCCCTTGAGCTTGAGCTGCACTCTATCTGGATGCAGAAACATAGAGACTAATGGCACGAATCAGGTTTCACCTACAGGAGTTTCTGTTTATGTACCCAGGTACTCTAGAGGACACCAGCCCACTTTACCACATAAACCAATTCCTTCAGCCTGCTGAATGAGTTTCACAAAGAAACAAAGCTTATTATAAAGGCATCTTAAAAACCATTATCTGAAATCCTTTTTAGAAGGACTGACTTTTTTTGTTTGTTTTTTGGTTTTTTGCAACCATTTATATACAGTGTAACATAACAGCTCTGGAGTACAGTGCATGCAGCAGAGTATACCTGTGGAATATAAAATACTCTCTTAAAATCTTCATCGTTGGAATTCTTTGAAGTTTAAATTATAGAATGCCCATTACTTTGAGAAAATGGTTGAGGAGTACAAATGTCTGCATATGTTGGCCACAGAAATAATCCAAGGTTAACTGGAATAATATTCATAGCACACCAGGAGTGCATAAATAATTTACTTACATTATTAAAATACAACTCATAAAATTCAAGTTCAAGATCTTTTAGGATTGTCTATGTAATCCTTTAAGTGGTTGCCTGGAATGAGTTGTTTCTTCGTCCTCGTGTCTTTCCTTCTAGAGTCCTGTGTAAAACGCCGAGCTGAAGCTCTCCCTTCCTGCAGTGAAGCCCCTCTCTATTTGTGCCGACTGCCTCTTCTCTTCATGGCAGCGGTGCACTGCGGGCAGAACCACTTCCCCTTTGGTGCTTCTGTCAAGCCAACACACCCATAGTGGAACCACTCTATTGGACACTGCAAAGGAAAATTTAAAAAGGGGGTTGGTTTTTCTAAAGAACAGATAGTAAATAAATGCTTAGGATATACAGTATTCATTTAACCAAACCTAGACTTGTGCAATCAGATTTCTTGGACCCTGCCAGTGACTTAAACATTACTGAGTCCAACTGATTTACCTCATGGATGAAAACATGGACACACAGAAAAAGGATGCTTCCTTGATAAGAGGGAGGCTCATGGCCTCTAGTACCTGAGCACTAAAGAACAGATGGACATCCATTCACTACCATCAACTTGGACAGTCAGGAAGTGCCATCTTCCCAAGATAAAAGAATATGAATATTACATGAAGAAAAGATTTAAAACTATCCAGCCATAACTGGTTTCTAGAAGTGGAATGAGCAAGCTGGAACTATAGACATCAAATGGCTGGGTTTCCTTTTTGGTACTCTATTCAGAGATATGGATGAAAAACCCTCTTCTCTGAAACATTCAAAAATTCTTTACTCCATAGGAAGTCTTGATACCCACAACAGCACAGAAAGAACTACAGGGACTCCAGAGGACATTGCTTTAACACCCCGACCTACACACACACACACACACACACACACACACACACACACAGATGACTGCATAGGACAGTTGGGGAGGGCCTATGCCCTTCTAAAGAGCACACTCCACCCACCCTTTCAGGGAAGGAATACACACAGTTGTCACTGCAACAAGCCAATCCTTGTGACTCTTGTTACTATCAGAATTCCAACCCTACTGGTGTCACCACGGTCACAGAGTTCATGCTACTCCTCTGAAGTATGACAGGTACAAAGGGGATCTGCTGTAGGCAGTTAAGGAATGAGTCAACATCCCTAGACCAAGTCTGCTCAGTATTTACTCAAACATGCATCTTTAACCAAAACTAAATCCCTTTTGTGGTTTGAACATGAAATTTCCCTGATAAGCTCAGTTGGTCCCCAGCTAGGAGCATTGTTTAGGAAATTTCTAGAACCTTTAGGACGGGGAGCTTTGCTAGAAGCACTTCACTGGGGGGTTTGAGGTCATACCCTGCTAGCATGTGTACTTGCTGTCTCACCTTCTGTCTCCACTGGGTGGGCGAACCAGTATCAGACAGCTTCCCGACTACCAGGCCAACCTTACCCTCCTCCTGTCATGCCGCCCCAGCCAAGATGGACTGTATTCCCTTTGGAACTGTAAGTGAAGACAAACTATTCCCTGACTTAAGTTGCTCTCTGTCACAGTGTTCTTATCAAGTAACTAATACCCTTCCTCGGAAAGGAAGCAGAAATCCTTTCTCAAATCTCCTCTCACTTTCCCATCAGTGATGGCTTGTACAGCCCAAGTCCTTGGTGGAGAGAATGCCAAATGCTGGGTCTTAATTATCCCCAGCAGCATTTGTCTAACAGAACTCAGGGAAGTTTCACTTCTTCACTGTGATAAACAGCCTGGATGCCAGTAAATACAGTATCTTAGGCTCAAAAAAAGGCACTTGGAACTGCCGACAGTAATCCTTGTGCATTTAATGTGAACCTAACACCTAGTAACACCACCTTGAAACTCTGAAGCAGGAAATCATTAAGGGACACGATCCTTTTATGGTCATGCAGATGAATGCCTCAGGGCAATGTAGTTATCACAAACAAGAATCTGATTTCCTAACTGGGAAACACAGTTAATAGACAAATACTCAGCCATCTACACCCCTCTACATGCCAAGGTAGGAAACGGCAATACTCACATCCTGGTTATCGCATCCTACCATCTCTCCATAGGATACCTGGTTGAAAGAAAATTAGATAAACATTATAACTAGGTAACAAGCATTTAATATAAACCAGGTGTTTATAATATTACAGAATCATGAGAAATTCACTAAACATACAATTAAGACGAAGCTGAGAATGTGGTACTTTTGTTGTTATTATTCCTAAAGACTGTGGAACATGGCAAAGGGATCTGTCCAGAAACCGCCCACTCTTTGGAAGTCTGAAAGGACTCGCTAGGAGCCCGATATGTGGTGGTGGTACCATCTGACTGAGGCCACTCTCTTGGGCCACTTGTGCATCAACAGACTATTTCAGTGAATCTGCCTACTGAGGCCAGAGGTCGATATTAGGTGTTTTCATCAATGACTCCACATAGTTTTTTGAGATAGGGTCTCAAAATATTACCAGTGTACATAATAAAAACAATGCAAAATATAACCAACTGTACTAGAAGTTAATTAGAAGAATATAAAATGGTTTTTAAAAGGCTCCAGTACGAAAGCCAACTAGAACGATCATGTGATATAAAACTTTCAAACTGGCATGTAGTTTTTAAGAGAAAATCATACTTAGTGATGAACTGGGCTTTAGGAAATGCTATGCATATCAATTTTACGTAATACAGTTTAGAAATATCTTGGTAGACTGTACCAAACATTTATAACATCATTGTATTTAAATGGATTACTAAAAAGTTAGCATGAAAGAAATTATATTAAAAATAATGCTTATTATAATATTTATGATCTAAAAGAGAATTATAATCTATAGCTAGGTATAGACTAAATAAATTATGGTATATAGTACAAGAGCTAACTTTGAAAAAAATTTTAAAAAAGAAAATTTTTTTAGTGAGCAAAAAACAGTTACAAAAAAGTATATATAGTTATTATTACTATCAAACTCATAGACATAAAAACCACACCACATCCATATATATTATGTGTACATATCTGTTATGAAATGAATGTCTACACCTCTAGAAATTCCTACTTTGAAGCCATCACCCCCTCTAACTGAAGACTGGGCCTGTGAGGAGTAGTTACAGTTAAGCAAAGCCTGAATCTGGTGGTTCCAGTGGTTATCTGAGAAGCAGCACTGAGAACAAGCTGGCACATACTTGCATATCTGTACAATATAATCTTCCTCTCTCTGATTCATAAATATTCAGTAAAAAAGCACTGTCTTCAAATTCAAAGAGTGGCCTTACCAGGCACCTAGTCAACCAGCACCTTCATCATGGACCTCCCAGTCTCCAAAACCATGAGGAGATGAATTTCTGCTGTGTAAGTCACAAGCCCAGTGGTATATTACATCATGCATGCAAGGTACATGCGGGCGTGACATTAAAATGTCTCACCATATGGGAAAGTTGACATTACATGTAATTCATGTTTCTTTATATTCTTGGTATTTATAGCAAGTATATTCCTTTTATAAGACAAAAATTATGTAAACAAATCATTCTGGATTTTAGCTAGAATAAAAATGTGCTGATTTTGAAACAGTTATCGTGTTTCTTCAGACTGCACTTTTATAGACAAGTAGCAGACTTTTACCTGATTACAGATGCAATACCGAGGTTCATTTGGGTCGTAAGTCCAATCGACTTGACTGTTGGAATCAGATTCGGGCACTACCGTTGCTTGCTGGGAAACTTCTTGTACTACAGTTGAAGACGATGAACACAGAGATAAGGAGGAAGAGGATGAGGATGAGGAAGAGGAGGATGACTGCTGGCTTGATGATTTAGTGTTGTTTCTGAAAAAAATTAAAGGAAGATCAGCTTCACTTGCCCATTGGGGAGGTTCCCTGAGAGTGACTCCTAGTCACCGACATGGAAGGAAAGAACACACTGAGGTCTGACCCTGCGTTGACAGTTTTTGTTTTCTGGAGAACAAGTTCCTTTAAGAAGGAAATATTCTTAAAATCTCCTACTTAAAACAAACAGAACAAAATTCTCTTAAAATGTTTCTAACTTTTAAAAATGATTTCTAAATTAAGATTGCTATCTCCTGATGACTTAAATTTGTTGGTAGTGTTCAAGAATAATAGTTACACTATCTTACATTATTAAATGTATCTTACAGTGAATTGAAGAGTTCTCATCAAAAACCTAGGTACAAATATATAAAAGTATTTGGTAAAAATCCTAGCATCAGCTGGCATGTGCCCTCTGCCTATCAAGTACAGATCATGGATCTGAGAGTGTCAGAATTCACGCACTATTCCCTAGCAACTCTAGTCTGGAGTACTAGAATGCAGGAACTGATTATCGGGAGTTCAACTAAATGTGGGCAATTCACATCAATTTTAAGATGTACGATAGTTCTGTGGACACTTTACATTCATCATTCTTTCAGGAAATTTTGTAGAGAAGTAATACATTTAAAATAAAGTTTAGATGCATTATTAGATAACTAATTCTTTTGGCCTCTCATTTGCACCCTTTTCCTCTTCAGACAACAGGGTCTCTACTGTAGTCCTGGTTGGCCTGACCTCCCTATGTAGACTAGGCTGGCCTTGAGGTTGAGGTAATCCTCCTGCCTTCCAAGTGCTGGGCTTACAGATGAACACCACCACCCCTGGCTTGAATTTTCAGTATGTATAAATACTCAGCATATTCATTATCTTAGATGAACAATGGCACATAATTAAGTTTTCATTTCTGTGGTTCACAAAATCACCCTAAGTCTCTTACATACTATGTCTAGGGATATTGTCATATAATCAGTTTTTGGAATATAGGCCAAAATTCAGATACTTCACTATTAGTCAAAACAAAAAAAGAAACTTCTGTAAAAAACCTCCTGGGATATAATTTGCTGTTTATATTAATTTACCACTAAACACCTAAACTAAAAATAGAAAGTGTCACAAAATGATTTATCTGAAGGAACAAAGGAAAGTAAAGAGTCACTTGTATACAAACGGAGAACAATTACAAATGACTCTAACACTTGAAAGACTTCCTGCCTTCAAGGGGAGGCAGTGTGAAGAGCCGACTGCCGACCCCAGTGTTCATCCTGGGCCACTGCACCCTGCCTTGGTTAATCCCTGGAGACATGATGGATACGGCTCCACACAGACAATACTGAACAAAGATGCACACTACCATGGGGAAACTTACTTGCTCTTTCTGCCACTTCGAGAGTCGGCGGCTGAGGAGCTGGCATTCTGTGTTAAGGTTGTCATGAGTGCCGACGAGGAGGAATAGCCAGCTGTTTCTCTGGGCATGGAAAATTCTTTTCCCAGCTGGAAGTCATTGTTCTTAAATGCTTCATAACTGGCTTTTAAACTTGATGTTCTTCGTCCTTCTTTCATCTTAAGTAGACATGTATTGATAACATCAATATATGTAAATATGTATTTTCTCTTTTAAATGTTACAAGTTATGGTTATTTAAGTCATTTCATGGAAAGACTCAAAATCATTTTTATGCTAAACTGAGAATAAACATGGGAAATGGAATGCCTTAACTTGCACTATGTGCAAACTACAGGAATGAGCTAACTGCAGCCAACACAGATGAAAGCCCAATGGTACAGAAAGAACAGATTCTGTCCTCATGATGAGAAGGTAACTTGTGCACTGACTGGGAGAAGGGTCAACGTGTGCTATGTATGATGCAGCACTCTGTACCCAACAACTTCTCTGCACTATTAATAAAACACCATCTAGCCTCAAAGTGCAACTTCAAACTCAAACCACATGATGTCTGAAACCTCTGCTAACACCTAGTGGTTCCTACTGAGGCTTGCCAATGATGGGAACAAAGTGAGGCCTTTGCCTTTAACCTCCGACTATTTACCTGTGCTGTTGCTTGCACTGCCTGAGCTGCTGCCATGGTGATGGCCCCTGCGCCAGCTCCTGAAGATAATGAACCAATATTATAGGATGCCAGGGGTTGGGATGAGTTCACATTGTAAGCATTGTTGCAGGAAGCTGTGGAATTATTATTTCGACAACCTGTAAAGAAGAAAAATGGTTGCAGAGAATATAATGTTACTGAGATTAAAATAAATTATTTCACCATATATAATCATTAACTTTAAATTCTTCATATACTTTAGGGACTGAATCAACTGAAAAATTCAAGGCAATTTTCCTTTTCCTTTTCTCCACATGTACACTTGAAACAGGTAGCACATGTGTGAATTATAATCTTGACTGCTTCTCTATCTCTTACTCCAATACAAACAAAACAAGCAAATTACCACTTTCCAGAAAACAAACTCACCCAGCGTGTTCTCCTTAGAAGCATCAGATGTAAGGGTGGACAGGAGAGCCTCAGATTTAAATTTCTTTTCGGGGATATGGTCTGTGGCTGTATGGTGAGAAGTTGGATTATATTTCCTTTCTGAATAAAAAGAAAGAATTCACAAATTTCAAACTTCAGGGGACTAGAGACAGGAATACTTCCACCCCTTTAGAAGCCAGTACAGTTATGATCTAGGTTCCTTGTGAAATGGACCATCATGCTCACCAAAGAGGGGACAAGCAAACAGCTTTTGTCATGAGTTTCATCCAGAGAACAGACATTTCAAGCACTTTAGAAACTAGGAGCAAAAAACTAAAGACAATCGACAATGCACTATGGTTTCACATATATCATGAGAGAAAGTCCATTAATATATTGCCTATCATTTAGAATAGCTTTCAATTTAATTCCTCTTTCCTACTGAAGTGACTTATCAAAAAAATGTAGCATCACCAATAATTCCCTTTCACTAACTCACTAATAACAAGATTTTATCATATGACAGATATGAGACAAGCACCGAGAGGCAAGGCTGAAAGAAACGGGCCACATGAAGAAGTATATAGTTCGCGTCAGTCATAATACTCCCTAGATCTGCTTTATGTATTCTGCCACTGTGCTTATAAAACAGACTCCCTGTTCCCAAATTAAATATATGTTGTTTAAATGGGAAAATCTACAAGTAAACTGTGATAAAAAGGCTATTTTTTTAAAAAGAGAAAGGAAAGGATGTTTCTCATTTGGTTATGTGGAGCTAATAAATGGGAACATATAGGTGACATTTACAGTTTTAAATTGTGCTTGAACCAGACTTACTTTCCACGGGAGTATGGGAATGAGCGTGGTGATTGTTCACTGGCTGCGAAGGAGTATCTAATTCCAAAGATCCTAGAGAGAGGGGCACAGGGACAAGCCAGGATTAAACGTCACCATAGAACTCTACATGTAAACCAGCCACAAACCACATGTCCCCTCACAGGTGACAACCAAATTCTGGAATATCTGCAGATCGTTTTAGACAGACATGTGGAGTGTTACTGTCTTCAACTTTATCCTGAGCAATCCTCAAAGTAGTAAGACTCATTTGTCAGTATTCACCTTAAGTACACAACAGCTCAAAACATGCTAATATCTAATTAGAAAAATCTTTGATGCTGGGTGCCACATAAATAGGAAAAAGTAAAACATTCAATCTAGTAACAGAATTGAAGGCCTTTTAATATGTAGTCCTAAAAGTCTAGGTGATAGGAATAGGAATATTACTACACACGAAGAAATTCAATCACAAAAACTAACGTGACACTGACAACTCCAAAAAAGAGCTTAGGGCTTTGCTTGCAAAAAGTAAAGGGTAAAATTCCTAATATCAAGCTTTAAAACACTTCTAAAGAAATTCCCTGAATTTATTAATGATTCGTTGAGATAAAATTATGTCAGGGGGCAGGATGAAACAGGTTTTATGTGATCCAGTTCCGTTTCATGTGTCTGGGTCCTTGGAGTGGATGTGCTATTAATGTTTCCTGCAGCAGTGAGTAGGCAGGCATGACTTATTTCACAGCTACCAACAGCATTTCCAAAAGAAACAAGAAAAAAAACTTCAAAGGTAGTTATACAATATTTCATTTTGTTCTTCAGTATCTATTATCCTCAGACAGATTTCCTCCAGACTAAAAGTATCAGCAATAAAGAAGATAATTATGTGAAGTGATGATATACTTTTAAATTTAAAACTGCAGTTCTCACTAACAGACACAAGCCTGGCTTGTCCAGTTGACCTCACAGGTCCATGTAAACACAGCTTGGGTACCCAGTAGTCATGAAACCCACTATCTGGCAGTAGAAATAGAAACAAGTTCTTGCTGGTGAATGTACCAAGGAATGAGGGCTGTTGAGAACCCTAACTGAACCCTCATAGAAATCACCCTCACGACTAACTTGGTTCTATTAACACTCAGTGACTAACTTCTCTGACCCTACCAACAAACTTTTACCTCACCTATTTAGGCTAGGAAAGATGTTAAATTGGTTAAAAACAGATCTCAATCTTGATCACATATTGAGGAAGTCTCCAGAGTTAAGCCCAGGAAACATTTGGTACTAAGTTTATGCACATCAAGTTGAATCTTGTAACAACAGCAAAAAAATATTAGGATGATTTCTGCTAAGGGGAGGCTTTGAAAAGACTTCCTAGCAAAAGAGCGGTGTTATGAAACCAATGGGAATCTCAGTTCACACAGGGGAGGCAAAGCCTCAAGACGTTCCTGCAAGCTGAAGCACACGGAACAGACTTGACTTGTTTCTCACTTTGGACACTTGCACTTTTCTGCCTCTTTCTTCTAACTCCTGACCGCATTAGCATATGTAGATATTAAACATGTTTGGACTGTGCGATCAGAGGCACATACTCAGAATCACCGTAGTCTGGAGACTGGGGCAGCAAGCTTTATAGAGCAAGATTCCATCTCAAAGTGAAAACAATACAAAATGGAAAGACTTTGTATGCTACCTTCATAAAGAGTGAGTAGACTGACAGCTTGTATATTTCTCTCAGTGTTTATGACCCACAGACTTCAGTGACAGACTAGACGTTATGGGACCCAGAGGCCACCATCCACCAAAGGGTATATATGATCTGGCAGGCTTCTGTGAGAAAACTACTTCCAGAGTGAATGGAAGACCATAAATTGTACTTACGTCTCTCTAGTATTTCAGTAATTCCAGCATTATCGGCTTCCAGCTCCATTTTAAACTTAGCCAGTTCCTGATCCAGCTTTCTCAAGTGGCGATCTACCTGTTTCAGAAAATAAAATAAAATAAAATAAAATAAAATAAAATAAAATAAAATAAAATAAAATACCTACATCTTAGAATATTGAGCTATTACTTACCCAACCTTATTTTTAAAAAAAACAGAGTCTCAAATCTGTTAGAAAACGTTCTGTGACCAATTTTCAGAAGGGGGGCTGTGAAAATCAAAGTAAGTACAGTGTTCTGAGGGCCAGAGAACCAGCAACTTTTGAAAACGTACCTAAGTTACCTTCTGCCCGGACTCTACCATGGAGCCATCCACACTGCCATACAGAACTGCCTGAGACTAACAGGGAAGACACTCAACTAACAAAGGCACAAACGCAATCAGTGCTACATGGCAGGAAAGTGAACCACTGCTACTGCAAATATTAGTGGAAAAGCTTAAACAAAAGGGAATTTTAACTAAAATCTCCATTTTTTGAAAAAGCTTGGCTTAGTTATGGCCAATTTTTATTTTATCATTTACTTATAAATCTTTTCAAAAACAGGAAAATTAGGACACTTTCAACTAACATTTATAAGATTAATGTCAAACATTGTTATCTTGTCAAACTTAACTATTTTAAAGATAAATAAATATCCATCAAATCCTTAAAAAGATATTTTTATTACAATACTAACATATATTTCTTTTTCAAAATCTAGCCTGTCCGGATCACTGTTGAGACTAAGAACAGCAGAAGCTGGAGAAATGGCTCAACTGTAAGGTTAGAAACGCTCTGCTCTTACAGAACATCAGAGGTTAGGTTCCCATCACCCGCATGGAATGGCTCACAACTTTTGGCTCCAGTTGCAGGGGATCCGTTCTGGCCTCCACAGGTACTGTTCTCATATGCATAATTAAAATACAAAAGTAAATCTCAAAAAGCAATTGAGCTGCTGGACGTGGCGATGCATGCCTGTAACTGAGAAGGAAGAGGTGCATGGGGGTTTCTATGAGCTCCAGGCCAGCATGATCTACATAGTAAATTCCAGGCCACATTAGTCTACAAAGTCAGCCAGAGCTACATAGTGAAATGTTAAAAAAAAAAAATCTCTTTCTCCCTCCCTTCCTCCTCCTCTGCCTGCTTCTCTCAACAATAACAAACCCAACAACAACACTGTACTACAATATAAAATGAACAAATTTTCAGTAAGTTATTTAATTAAGTACTTTGTTTCTAACAAGAAGAGGAGGAGGACAAAACCAACCCAACACCAGATGCATGTCAGATGCTACTAAGGCCAGGTAACACTGTGCCCCGTGCTTTTGACACTGTCTTAGTTATCTTTCTGATGCTGTGATAAAACACCACGGCCAAGAGCAACTTTAGGGGTAGTTTGTTTTAATTTATGACTTTTAGTCCATTGTCTTAGAAGTCAGGGCAGACACTTAAGAGGCAGGAGCTAACACAGAGGTCAGAGAGGAGTGCTGCTTATGTGCTTGTTCCTCATGGCTTGTTCAGCCTGCTTTCATACAGCACTCAGGAGTAGTTCCTGGGTCCTCCCACATGCATCAAGAAAACGTGCCACAGTCTTGCTGTAGTGGTTCGAATAAAAATGGCTCATCTATCTGAATGCTTAATCACCAGAGTGGAACTGTTTGAGAAGGATTAGGAGGCATGGTCTAGTAGGAATATGTGTGTATCCTTGTTGGAGGAAGTATGTCACTGGGGAGGGGAGGGTAAGCCTTAAGGTTTCAAAAGCTCATGCCAGGCCCAGTGTCTCTCTCTCTCTCTCTCTCTCTCTCTCTCTGTGTGTGTGTGTGTGTACCTATCTTTCTCTCTATGCCTACTGATCAGAATGTGGCTCTCAGCTACTGCTCCAGTGGCCTTCCTGTGTGCTAACATGCTTCTTGAAATAATGATAATAGTAAGCAAGCCTCAATTAAATGCTTTCTATTATAATAGTTGCCTTGCTTCTCATGTCTCTTCACAATAGAGACCCTTGTTCATAGGCCTGTCTGGTGATATTTTCTCAATTGAAAATCCCTTTTCCAAGATGATTCCAGCTTGTGCCAAGGTAACATAAAAATAGCTAGGACAGATGTCCTCAACCTAAAATTTAAGGCAATCCTCTTTCCATGAGAAAACAAAAAGCAAAGCAAAGCAAAAAAACAAACAAACAAAACCCCCAAACCACTGGCTCAGCCGAGTTAAATGACATGCCCATGAATACACAGCTTTTGTATTACAGACATAAGATTTAATATCTATATATAGTAAATAATTCATCCTCATTTATATCTAATACCTTCTGAAATTCTGTTACAGAAACAAACTGTTCTTTATTTTAAATGTAGAGACACATAATTCAAATAAAAAAACTAGTAATGATGTCCTATTGCTTATATTTTGTATGTTAGCAACAATTTTCAACATATTTCTTTATATTTTTTCAGTTATTTAAAGCCTAGTTATCACTTAATATTTACATACAAATTGCTCTTTAGAATTTGGCAGAAGTCATAGTTACGATATAGAAAGCCTACTGGTGTCCTATGTTTGGGTAGTTACTCCTGTTCATAGGACACGGATAACTTTTGAAGTCATAGTTACAATATAGAAAGCCTACTGGTGTCCTGTGTTTGGGTAGTTACTCCTGTTCATAGGACACGGATAACGTTTGAGCATCCCCTAATAGCATCTTGCTTTCAATAAAAGAATGACCACAGATTTTCATTATTCAACAGTACAGTGTCTCTTTCATTGTCAAAATTTAATCTTAAGGGAACTCAGAATAATAAAATATACTCGTTCTAAATCACCACAATGAAAACCTTCCATCAATTTATCTAAAATTATACTTATAATAAGCAATGAGATTCTAGTATGTACTTGGCACTAGGTTAAATTAGAGGGCATGTGAAACTGTGAAAAAATCTCAGCCCTCACAGAAATTATAATTGAGCTAAGAAATTGAAATTCATAAAATGTTTAACATAATAAAGACCGGAAGATAAAATATAAATGCAACAAATAAGTGCCAGTTCAAAGGGAGTGGTTCTGCAGTCCAAGAATAAAAGGTACAGCCATGCCAGCCTGGGCTGCGGTAGACACAAAGGCAGGAATGACCAAGTGAAAAAAAAAAGCACACCGCAGTTAAATATATGGAAAGGAGTAATCATAGAAATGTAGGTGGTCAACTGTATGTTCCGAGTAAACCACACAATGGTCTAGTCTGAAACCCAGAATAGAGAGGACACTGTTGGAATCTCGGCTGTAGGCTGGTCTAAAGTGATATGAAGGCCTTTTCCCCACATCATACACTTAATTCATCCTAGCTCTCTACTTAAAATTGTTTTATTAAATATATTATTGATGAAGTTCACTAGATGACTCAGAAGAAGCAATAGAATTCAAAGAATTAAAATCCTCAAAACTAATTTCCTACCTCAGCAGGCAGAGCAGCCGTAACCACCCTGAGGGTGGCAGCTCTAGAAATGACTTTTTGATTCAAAAGCAACTGTGAACTAATTACTTTTTAAGCAACTCTTAGAAAATGTGAATTATTTTTCTTAAATTTATCATTGTTATACTTACTAAAATAAAATTAGTCAGAGAATAAGTTGACCAGATGATTAAACCTTAGCTAAAACCCCCAAGATATGGCTATGCAAACAATCATGAAGAACTATGAAAAGAGCTGAATGCAACCTAACTGAAATCTCACACCTTCCTTCAGCCCACATGAATGGAAGGGCCCGTTCTTGCTAATCACTGCCATGAGCACACAGGTGTCATGCAGAGCAAGCTCTTAGATTCTGCTGCCCCTCTACACATACTTGAACTTGTAAGGCTGGTTTACAGTAATAAGAGAGGGTATTAGTCAACTTAGGAGAGAGTGTGCTTGTCAGAGATTTCAAATTCAAAGTTAAGAGAGTCTTACTGATTAGTTCCCCACCTAACGGCAATAATGCTATCCATAAAAGCTGTCCTTCTACAGCTCCAAATCACTCTGTAACCGCAACCACAATGGCTAAATATAAACTACTGTCCTTTTCCAGAGCCTTTCTGAGGCATAGAAACATGACTTGGCATGTTCGTGAGAATAAAGAATTTAGTCACACTCGGTCTCTTTGTATAAAACAACAACAACAACAACAACAACAACAACAACAACAACACCAACAACCCATGTCTTAATATTTTAGAGTTGTAATACTTTATTTTTCTCTTTTGAATATCCCAGTTTTTCAACGTTTAGATTTTACAATGTGTCAGTGATGGAACTACATTAACTTAACATATAACTTCTAAAAAGTTTCTACATGGTCGACTGCTTCCCAGATAGTCGAATTTTCCAATTTAGACATCTAGCTCGACCTTAAAGAATGAGTAGTTTATTAGGTCCTAAGAGAAAACCCATAGAAACAGCAGGTAAGTTTCACTCACGAAAGGACTCTGCTGTCATAACGAAGGTGAACTGTAGTGGTTGGTACGGAGGAGTAATGACACCAAAGTCTCCTCTGATAAATCATAAAGTGGTTCTCTATTTTCTCTATCTATATTCTCTCTATAATTCTCTTCATTATCTGACTAGATGAGAATGTGAACTATTCCATCCTTGGCTTATCCAAGTGCTTGAGGCCCTGGAACATAAGCTACATCTAGCCATATTCCTAAAAGACAGCAGGGACTGAAGACAAATCAAGAGGTCAGACTCACATAATATTGTTCCTTGTTTAGACTATCAGGTGAAGAACATTCAAATTTATATGCAGAATCTGGGTCTGAGGTTCAGTCACCTCAGGAACAGGCCAGGATACATAAACAGAAGCAAATTCAAGAGTGCTGAGCAGTGCCAGACTGTGAAAAGCACTCAAGCATTAACCAGGAGCTGTAATTTTGGCACAGTGTATATAAATCAACTTTATTGGGTATACTGCAATGTAAAACTTCTTAGATAGTGGTATTTGGTTAAGGAACACAAGTAAGTGTTTATGGCTGTTTATATATCAGGTTTTAGAAAATTATCTAACAAGGTAACTTTTTGCTTTGTTTCTAGATGTTGATTCATGAATGTACAACATGGTTTCTTTCCTTAGTAAATGACATAACCAGTGTAGTGTTGGTCAAAGAAATATATTCGTTTACTACTGATGTTAAATGCAAATAAAATGTTAGTGTGGAAAAGCATAATGAAATCCTATTTTATACAAAACACTGAAACATGAAATCTGACTATAGACTATATATGGGAAATGTGTTACAGGACTGCAGAGGTGTATCGGCTTTCAAATGTTTCCAGATTTGGGGAGCTTTACATAAGACACTGCGATATCTTGAGGACAGAGTCAAACTCAACATAAACGTCCATCTCATATATACATAATCTAAAGGGACTATCCATATCCTGTGTTGCCTGTAGCCTGTCAAAATATGAAATAAAATCAGATATAGAATTGTTTACGAGTAGCATCATGTCAACACTCAGAAGCGTCATTTCTGAGGAACATTTCACATTTTGAACCTTCAGATCAGTAAAGTCTACTCAAGTATTCTACAAGCCTGGAGAGGTCAGAGAGCAACTTCTGAGAGTCATTCACTCCTTCTTCCAGGTGGGTTCCAGGGATCATATTCAGGTCATCAATTTTGTCAGGAGGTGCCTACAATCTGAGCCATCTTGCCAAGTCAAAGATTTAGTATTTTAAAATGCCTCTTTTTGCAGAACAAATCTGCAACTCTTCCTTCAGAAGAACTCTTTCATAATTCATATGCATTAGAAAAAATAAACTATCTAAATTGAAAAAAACTAAAAAAACAAAAAAACCAAAAAACAAAAGCATGAGAACATATTTAGAAGAATACTAAAAAGAACTGAGCAAAGACAGGATGAAGAAGGAGCCTGCAGAACACAGTAAACTAAGTGTGGAATAAAATACCAATGAATTTCAGTCAAGGCCACAGCATGATGACTGTGTACTTTAGAATAAGCATGATAGATTTATCAACTGGAGTCGGGCACCCCACAGTCACTTATTCTCTTCTTCTGACCAGTTGTGGATCTCTGCAATAGTCTCCATCTGCTCTGCAGAGCTTCTTGGATGAGAAGTAAGAGCTACACTATCTGTGGGTTTATAGATAAATATTTAAAATATAATTACAAATTATATTTATTTAGGAAATGGCAGCAGTAGCTTCTTTTCTAAGGTCTATAACCTCTCTAGCCATTAGTATGTGGATAGGTTTACAATACTGGGCATGGATTTTCTCCTAAAGAGCAAGCCCTGAATCCAGTAAGACAGCTACTAGTTACTCCCAAGATAAAAGAGTCACTATTGCAGCACTGGGAATATCGCTATGCCAGTCATTGTTATGGTTTGTAAGCTTTACAGCTAGGTAGGACATGGGGACTCAGGAAAAATCATGGAAAGCAGGGTGAGTGGAAACATTTTAAGTGCCAGAGGACCAGGACACCTAATGGTAGATGTCTTCTACACATAACAGGGAGGCTGCAGCCATGAAATTTCAACACTATGATTGTTTAGGTAAACCTGCATAATAAACACCAACTGTCACGCCAACATACATAGAGAAGTTTCACAACCCTGGATGAAGAGCTATAGAAAATCAACAGCTGGTGAGAGAGGAAGAATCAGTTTTCTTCTAGGCTAAGCTCCCTGTTGGCTACTCAATCCCAGTGGTTAGCTCTAAGATATGTATATATGAGTAATGATAAATAGAACCAGAATCAGAGCTCCCCTTACACACACACACACACACACACACAGAGAGAGAGAGAGAGAGAGAGAGAGAGAGAGGATAGAGAGAGAGGGAGGGAGAGAGAATCAACAGATGATAGGTAGGTAGGTAGATGGTGATCACACTTGTGAACATATACAACGATAATAATGACAAAGTGGTCATAGATTTGAAAGGCAACAGGGGAACATGGGAGGATGACTTAGAGGGAGAAAAAAGAAGGGCGGAAACGAAAATATAGTATTCATGTATTTAATGCTTGTATTTTAAAAAAGAATAAACATGATAAATCAAAGTTGAAACAGCATTTAGGAAAGCTACTCTAGTCTTCAGTAAGTGATGACTACATCAGAGGGCTTAGGTACTAGAAATGGTGCAAAGAGGGTTTCTAGAGGCCAGCAATGCTCTTGAGTTTTTCTGAAATATGGTTACAATAGTACATACATTAGTCAATATGTACATTACAGTTTAGTGCATATATACTGTGTTCTTTCTAATTACAATCCTGTTTTTGAGAAGTTCTAGAACTACAGCAGATTAAACAAGTGGGGAAATTACTTGTGAGTAAAATGATCAGGCCATGGTGGTGAATTAGAAGTCAGGTGGGAAGGAGGACGGGAGGAGGACTTTCAGTGTCCCAGTGTGAGAAAGCATAGATGGGTGGATCTTCTGAGATAACGAAATGGGAGAAGTGAAAGACAGGATAGTCTCAGATAACATGATCCAGCAACTCAGAAATGCTCATGCTTAAGGAACTGCTGTCTAGTTTATGAAACCAAGAGACCATATGGGAAAGTAACTGAGAAGTGCTTTTCTACTTGTGTGGAATGTATGTGGGTAGGGAATACAATGAGCATCTGACCCAACAACTTATTGTATGATATAGTAACTGTTCTTTCCTGCCCTCTTGACAGAATTAAGAGAGGGTAAAAAAATAAGCATTTCTTGAAGAATATGAAAGAATAAAGGTAAAGGACAGAAGCCAAGGAACACCATCATTTTGACATTAGACACCAAGAAAGGCCACAAAGGTAGAAACATTTTCATATAGCCTTCAAGTCACAATACATGAGCAAGAATGCCAATGAAAGAGAATGGTTAATTTATCAACAAAAATTATCCATGGCTTGATGTCAGTATTTCCATTTTGGTCAAACCTCAGGAATGACATATATCGCTTAATCATGCTAGCCCTTTTTATCCTGAGAATACTTTTAATCCTGTCCATCATGTTAAAGCTTGCCTCTAACAACATCAACATGTTGGCAGCCAAAGTACATGACTTGAAACTGAAAATAGACCCCCCCCCAAAAAAAAGAGTTATTAATTTAACAGGCTGGCAAGCCAAGGATGGGTAAGATTCTTCACAGAGCCTTACCAACCTAAGACATAAATGCATTGCTTATGGTAATGCATATTCCATGACTGGTAAGGAAGGCATCCTTGGCAGAACCTAAGATAGGCTTAGTCTTGTTAATAAAAAGGGGGAGAGCCAGAGAGCTTTTGGGGCTGCTTGGCAAGAATCTGAGATAGGCCAAGGACAAGGAAATTGGCTGCTTGGCAGGAATGTGACATTGGCCAAGGACAAGGAAGTGGACTTCAGGCAGGAATCTGACATTAGGCTAGAATAAAGAAGTAATTTCAGGCAGAAATCTAAATCTTAGGCTAGAAAAAGGAAGTAGGCTTCAGACATGAAAATGACCTTGGGCTAGAATAGGAAAGTAGGCTCAGATATTTTGGTCATCCTGATAAGCCCTTAGAAACAGTGATCGTGGGGGTGTTCAGGGAATTTTGTTTATTGCCTTGCTTGTTCTTTGACTATTTGTGTTTATTGTCTTGTTTGTTCCTTGACTACTTGCATCTATTGTATTGCTAGACCTTCAATCTAGAACTGACCTTAATACTTACATGTAATTTAAATGGTATAAAAGCAAAAAAGAAGGAGGAATGGGATAGGGACTAATGGGAGGGGGGAATGGGGAAAGGAGATAACATCTGAAATGTAAATAAATAAAATATTGAATAAAAAAAGAAAAGAGAATGGTAAACAGCGTTAATGTGACTATAGAGGCCCAGTGGATCAAATAAAGAAGTTACCAACTGAAGATAAAATAAAAAAGCATCAAAAAGCCTGAAAGAGAAACTCAAGAAAGCCTATGTTTTAGAACAGTGTATTTAAGCAGTATTTGTTTGGGTGACTAAGTGTCTTTAAAAGATAAGGGAGAAGTGAATGTTTAAACGCTGTGGTATACAACCCGAACACAAGAAAATATAAGAAAAGAAAGCAATATCTGAAGATAAAGAATAGAATGCATATGTGATATAGCCAAGTCAAAGATGGTATGAGAAGAGATAGGAACAGCAGTAAAAGTGAACATTCAAGGCTAGCCTCGAATACATGCAGAGATTTCACTTACGACAAAGATAAAGGTACAACAGACAGACTGCAGGGTGGTGGTTGTGGAGGAATAAGAGGTAAGTAAATAAAGCTACAGAAAGCGATGACAGTTGTATATCTGACAGGTAGAGATAATGGCATAGCGATAATTGCAGAAATGGTCACTAAGAAGCCTCAAACTATATTCTTGTCAATGAAAGACAAGACCATGTGACCAGAGAGGGGATATTTGTAGGAAATGAGGGCATTGTTTTAGAAATAACCATAGAGAAGAACAGAAAAGAAACAGATTCTATTCAAACCCACGGACTAATACACAGTATCTAATGAAAGGATTCAAATAAAAGTGAGGTCGACAAGTCTGCAGAGGCACCAGCCTCACAGCTGCCCAATATCTCCAACTATGCTAGCTACAAGTTAGTTAGCATAACTTGTAGACTGTTGGTGACTATCAGAGCTAGTGAAAACACCTTAAGATGGAACTCCACTAGAATCTCAGATTAAAAAAAAAAAAAAAATTAAAAAGGATGGTGAAGTGGGAGGAAACGAGGTGCAAATACAAGAGGCATTTCAGAGGTAGAGAAACTCCACACAATGCTCCAGTTCAGCAGGTGGAAAGTGAACGGGAGCAGAGTTTACAGAAAACTCTGATAACTAGCAGGTGAGATGGCTCACAGGAGAACAAACAGGAATAAGGGCCCTGGTTCTTAAGGAACAAAGGGCATAGCTACAGAAGTCATTAAAAGTTGTAAACAATGAAAAGTAGAGGAAATATAAAGGTCATTAAATCTCAAAAGGAAATTTTTGAAACCTAATATGCAGGGGCTAGGGAGATGGCTTAGTGGTTAAGAGCATATACCACTTTCTAGGGGACATATTTGGTTCCCAGCTTCCAAAGTCCTCTTCTAAACTCCACAGGCACCTTGTAAGATCAGCCCTTCCCTGCCCCTTTCTCTCCTGTCTCTATCTATGTATAGACATCTCTCACATGTACATACACACACACACACACACACATATATATATATATACATACATTAATACATAAAACTTGTGCTTCTGAGGTACTATGTGATATATGAAAACATACATAATGTGTAATATTTAAATCAGAATTCACCTCTTCAACACTTGATCTCTTTTGCTTAAGGGTAGAAACAATGAAAACCTTTGCTTCTACCTTTTTCAAACAGCATGCACTAGTGATAATAAGTATTATTACTTAGTACCTTCTCACCAACATTCCCCTATGATCCCTAGAATCCCTAGACAGAGACATCAAGTTAGAATTGAGCTGGAAGCTTCCTGTGCACTGCTTTCCCAGCGCCAGATGACACTAAGATGATACTATGTAAACTGCTGTAGGAGAAAAGTCATCAACAGTGTTTACCCAACTGTAAGCCATGTGGTGTAGTGTCAACCTGCCAGGCAAGATGAGCCCTCTGGTACAAAATGCGTTGATGTTATGGGAATAACAGACACCTTTCTGATTGGATTTGAAGCCCATTCCACAGGACAGAACTCATACCTAATACTATAAACTAATACTCAAATGCTCATGGCTGGGGAGGGCAAAGACTCTAGAGGAAAACGTATTACTATGTTCTTTGCTAAACGGCCATGTCAAATTTCCTTCTAAACACTCATGCTTCTATGTACAAGTTGGTGCTGTCCTCAGGCTGGGTCAGAGAAACTTTCTTCCCGCAGTATGTGACAGTTAATGCAGAGAAGCAGAACTAGTCAAGGTGCCAAAAACACAGGATGCAATGTGTTCAGCCCTAAACAGACATCCACATCCTCCCTTCCAAGGCCTGGGGAACATCCTGGTTCAGCTACAGAGAGCAAGATATGGAACAAAGAACACATCTTCTGGACTTGGTTACGTCACTGTGGCTGTGGTTACTTGCACAAGATTGAGCCTGTCACTGTTTCATCATGGATAAGAGGGACCTATGAGGGTGTACCCTTCCTGATTGTCCACTGTCAGTTATGGTGCTTAAGGAATGGGGTGCCACTTTCTTCAGTGCTGGCATCTCTGAGAAGTTGCCCGTGCTCCAGCAAATGCCCTCCCACCCATGTCAGTACCAAAAACTCTAACTAAAGTGGGTCACATCGGAAGAGAAGACATGAAAGGGGGAGGATGGCTTCTTGAGAAGATTGTCTCAGCAGGAGGTGGGATGACAGAGGGGAATGAGGAGTGAAAGTGACTAAAATTCATTCTACACAAGTGATGTAACTGTCAAAGAACAAAAATAAGTAAAAGAATAAGAAGAATACCCCCTCATCTGTGAGATGCACTGTCAGTACTAAGTTATTAAGTACTAAGTTGGTAGTTACTTACCTCTAGTAACTCAGGCCCTAAGCATTTTCAGAAGCCTCAGATCAGTAAGCACTGGGTTTTAAAGAAAGCTTTACTTCTGGTTTTTTACATCAATTTATTTGTATCTGGCCTTTTCAACAAGTTATCAGTTTATCAGAATTAAAAAATCAACTAAAAATTTCACTACATAAAAATATCATACTTTCTTATTTGATACTTTTTTTTTTTAGTTTAATGCAAGCATGTGTATGCATCATATATAAGGTGGGTGACTTTTGTCCTAGCTAGCTTTAACTGTCAACTTGACAGCCTACAATCATCTGAGAGAGAAACCGCCTGATCAAATAAGCCCGTAGGCATGTCTGGAGGGTGTGTGTATGTGTGTGTAGTGATTGTTAAGTGATGTGAGAGGGTCCTGTCCACCGTGGACGGTCCCATTTCTTGGGCAGGTAACTCTGAGCTGTATAAGTTGACTACGCATGAGTCTCTATGAAGCAGCAAATGGAGTTCCTTCATGGTTTAGACTTCACTTCCCGTCCTGACTTTTCTCAACAAGGAGCTGCAACCTATACGCTGTAACAAATCTTTTCTTCCTCTAAGTTGCTTTTGATTAGAGTATTATATACCAGTAAAAGAGATGAAACTAGAACATTTCTATAACATATCATGTTCACGAGCAACATTATATTTGCATGTATTTGCCAAGGGAAAACTGTATCTAGAAGATACTCCAAAGCTAAGAAAGGTACAAAGTATAAAAGTTCAATTCAACCAAATTGAACATTGACTTACTCCGATACAAAAAAAAAAAAATAATTTTTTCTAAAATAAACAATAAGAAGAAGCTTTGCATTAAAAACAGATGCTTCATACCATATGGTAATAAACGTTACCATGACATCAATCTGAGAAGCACAGGTAAGTGTATCTCTCTTCTCAGTGATTTCAAACTTTTGAAATTACTCTTGTAAGAAAGAAACACCTTTTTTTCCTTTTCTTTTTATTAAAAATTTTTTTACATACAATATATTTCAGCATATTCTTTCTCCTCTTCCATCTGCTCCCAGATTCTTCCCACCTCCCTACCCACCCAACTTCATGTTCTCTGTCTCAAACAACAACAAAAATATAAAACAACTCCCCCCAAAAAAGAGGTTAAAACAAATAAAAGAACAGTACAGTAAGACAAAAATACCCCGCCCCCCAAGCACACACGTAACATAGAGTCTGCTTCATGTCTTTTTTTTTCTTTAGGTGTGTGTAATCTGATGTTCTCAGTTATGTACCTGACTCAAGTGATGTCAACTATGTATTAGCATCCTCTAGATAAACACTGATACAAGAAACCCTCTTTCTCATTTTAATCAGACCACCAAGGACTCTCACTAACATAGTATTCTTAATTACAAATCTGGATAACATAGTATTCTTAATTCTATGTTATCATAGAAACAATTGCAAAACGGTACAACAGGATTAATTAAAGCTAGTTCTTTCTAAAGTAAAAATATCACTCACAAACTTACAGTAGTCCTCACTGAAATGTGTGGTTCTTGATATTAACTACACACTGTGGACTTCTATGACTCTTCCCCAAAGAAACCATGACACAGACACTGAACTCTCAAATTCAGTCTGATCAAGAGAACAACACTCCAGTTTACACTCAAGCTAATAAAATAAAGTCCAGAACTCTAGCACACACAGCATAATACGCACGCTCTTTTACTTACCAAATCATAAATTTGGTTTGCCAACTGTACTTTCTCATCTGCATCTTCCAAAGCTTTATAGTAGTCCTAAAGAAAAATATGTTTATTTTAAGCATTGGCAACTTTAGCATGTACATACACATATATATTCCTGCGTTCTCATTACTGTACCTGGTTATCACTTGCTCATCTTATATTAGCAATAACCAGCCTCCAGGATAGGGGGTGGCTGGGAGAGAGCATTAGAAATGAAGTGCAATGTCAAAAATTAAAAGATGCTCAAAAATCCCAGAAAACACATATATAAAAGAAAATTATGGCAAGTCTACCCTTTTTACTAGGAAGTCATGAAAGAAGAAAAAAATGGCAAGAGTTAGCTAACATATAAAACACAGAACACTCCATTTTTAAAACCTGAAGAAAAAAATCTTATGCATGTGTGTTGCCTGAATGTATGTTTGTGTGCCATGTGCCTACAGATGTTAGAAGAGGGCATCGGCAAAGTGGGATCCAGCTCAAGGGGAGGACCCAAGGCTTGACACTATTACTGAGGCTACGGAGCACTCACAAAAAGGGACTCATCATGACTGCCCTCCAAAAGCCCCAACAAGCAGCTGAAAGAGTCAGATGCAGATATTTGCACCCAAACAATGGACAGAAGTTGCTGACCCCTGTGGTTGAATTAGGGAAAACCTGGAAGAAGCTGAGGAGGAGGGTGACCCTGTGGGAGGACCAGCACTCTCAATTAACCTGGACCCCTGAGATCTCTCAAACACTGGACCACCAACCATCCAGCATACACCAGCTGATATGTGGCCCCTAACACATATACAGCAGAGAACTGCTGGGCCTGGGTTCAGTCAGGGAAGATGCACCTAACCCTCAAGAGACTGGAGGCCCCAGGGAGTTGAGAGGTCTAGTGGGGCAGGAGGTGGGGACATCCTCGTGGAGACAGGGGGGTGGGGAGGAGGTACGGGATGTGGAACAGTCGGAGGGTGGACTGAGGAGGTGGGGGGAATAAAATCTGGAGTGTAAAATAAATAAATGAATAAATAAATAAATAACATTAAAAAAAAAAAGAAGAGGCTATCGAATTCCCTTGAATTGCACTTATGGATGGTCATGAACCATTATGTGGGTTCTAGGAATAAAACCTGGTCTTCTAAAAGAGTAGCCAGCACTCTTAATCACTGAGCCATTTCTCCAGCCCCAATTTTTACAGCAAAAATACAGCCACAGAAAGGATTCTGATCTACAGGTTTCTGCTGCCCAATTGGTCTACAGTTTTAGTTTTAAATTAGATATAAATTAATAGCACCCAAATTATAGTTTATATTTCTCCATATTACTTAAAAAAAAAAAAAAACCAAAAAACTACTTTTCAAACAAGAAAAAAGTATCCTATATGTTTCCACAGACATAGACTTTTGGTTGTATATTCAAATTGTTCTGCATTAAAAAAAAACCTTTTAGTTGAACGGGATGACCAGTTAACTCTAGATTAAATATACAAGCTCTAACCTCCTTTGTACCTAGGTATTTTATGAACCAGGACCACTTCTAGTAGGAATACAGATTTTCCCTCTTCCCAACAGACAATCTTCCTTACAGATGGAAGAATAAATAACACAAGTAAAATTTTTAGTTCCAAAATTAATTTTTCTGTATATCCTTGAAAATTTTTTATAAAAGTTGGGTATAAGAACTTCTTTCTCATATTAAAAGACTTGACCCAAGTCACACAGTTACATGGCAGTGAGGATCAAAGCCAAATCTTTGAAGTTGTGTTCCCAGTATACCGTTAAAGACGCCAGATCCCGTATGCACAGCACTCAGTGAGTTTATCTAATCTGTAATCTACTCTGCAGGACAGCCTTACGTCCCATAGCACTAAACCTCAGAAAGAATTACAGGAAGCTCTAAACCAGAGCTTCTCTACCTTCCTAATGCTGTGACCCTTTAACACAGGTCCTCACACTGTGGTGAGCCCCAGCCATAACATTATTTTCACTGCTACTTAGTGGCTGTAACTTTGCTACTGTTATGGATCGTAATGTGTTTTCCGATGGTTTTAGACGACCCCATGAAAGGGTCATATGCCCCTTGGTTGTGAGCTGCTGCTCTAGAGTATAACAAGCACCCCCAAGTCCCTCCTATGTTCCCTTGCTCCATATCCAGGTATATCCCTAATTTTAATCTTTCTCCCAGAGGGTCCCAATGTGACTGACAAGTACCCAAGACACAGCACTTACTTTTTTGATGGATGCCATCTGTTCTTCTCGCCACTCGGGTTTATTCTTCTTTGCATTCATAAAGAATTCACTGACTCTTTGTTCTAGTTGATCCATTGCATCTGACACAATAAAACATTTCATACTTAGCCGACCAAACTGCTTTGATTTGAGGAAAGAAAAGACATATGACAACATGTACTGTTCTAGTTTGCTAGTGGCTTATACACAGTTTGTGCTATAAGCAGTAATGCCTTAATGATCTTAGTTTTGAAAAGCTGAAATATTCTCTACTGACTTTGCTATTTCAAAACATTTTCCAATAATCAAGGTAGAGTCAACTCCACAAACAAGGATCTATGCCACAACCCGCACTGAAATCAAAGCTAATGGCATTAAGTCAGCTGCTATGGCAATCAGAGTTGTTTACGGACAGTACTGCTGGAAAGTTTGCATACTTCTTTTAATAAAAATAGTGATGATAGTGTCAACAGTTGCTACATAGTGCCAAGCACACCTCCTCTCTTAGGAAGGTATGACGTATGTGACCGTTTGCTCACTTCATTTACTCACTAAACACTCATGCTATTTATTATTCTACGTAAGGGTTCGCCAAAGCCCAGGTCAAAAATAATGACCTCAATGGATGACTGCTAAAAAAGACAAATAGATAAATAAAAGGGATTCTGTTGTGATGGAAATGGAGAAAAACTTGCCCACTATATTTATATTTATTATTTAGGCAACTTCAGTGCAGGATGACTTTTTAAAAAGATGCTGAGACATTCTAGTTAATCTTGATTTTAGAACACATTTTACTTTCAGCTGCTTGCTGACATTAGACACGCTGATACTTTTGTTACTGCGTACTCACTTTGTTTCAGAAAGCTCCAGGTTTATTTAAAAAAAAAAAAAAACTTGAAAACACTGTCATATGTATAGACTAAATCCAAACTATCTCAGAATTTTAAAAACTTGAATGATTGAAAATGTTTTAAATTATCTTTTATTCTAAACCTATTTGTAATGGGTACTATACATTCTACTTCTCTGTATTATTTTAAATCATCGGAAGACTATCTGTTTAAAAAGGAAAAAAAAAAAAAAAAGCAAGCAAGCAAGCAAGCAAGCAAGCAAGCCCCCAAGGCAGCAATGCAGCCATTAAAGATAAGGAACTGAACTGGAATCCAAGAGTGAACCCAAATTTGTCCTCCACCAAGCTCTACTCAATCCCTCTGGAATGTGCCTCAGCAGATGTTTACTTAAAGTGCCTTAAAGTCAAAAAGAAAGCATACTTATTCCGGTCATAGCTTTATGATAGCTTACAAAGCAATGCACCCCAAGAAATGACTCAGAGACTGAGATGAGAAAAGTATAGTCGGGGACAAAAGGTACAGAAATGAGAGGCAGGGGCAGCAGAGGACCAAGAATGAAAAGAACAAGCCCTTAGCAAACTCAAGTTACGTTTGAGGCTCTTCCAGTCTGGGTTTTCAAAAGAACAAGGTTCATTTTGGAAATAAGTCACACATAAAACTGTCAATCACTGACAGAAAAATCAAAGCTAGCCATGCCTGTCATTCCTAGCACTAGGCAGGCAGAAGCAGGAAGATCAGGAGACTAGAGCCAGCCTAGGACACATAGTGTGAGACCATCGTGAACTATGTGATTGTGTTTAGAAGACACAAAATGAGTAGGAAAGCCTATCAAATGTCTACATTATTCTAAAGAGCAATCGGATGATTTACCGTAAAATCTGATTTCTCTCACTCGGTTTTGGCTGAGAAAATGACCACGCTGTTGACAGCTCTAAGTGTCTTCCATTAATATGCAACTTGTCAAAGTTCAGCCTTCCAAGTTCACTAGGGTCCCTAACCAGCTGCACAGAACCTGTCATTCTATGTCTTTGCTCTTGAGAAATTCAGAATGTAATGAACTTTTAAGTCTGAATGCAGAACTTCAAGTTCCACATCCAGGCTCGGGTGCAAACCTTCTGAAAATCACGCGAGTTTCGACTGCGGTGCAGTGTCGTCATCTCCATGCAGTACACAAACACTGTGTTTGCTGTGCCCCGCGTGTTAACGGTATGGTGTGCCTGCCGCCTCCTTGTAACAGCCTGAAAAAAGTAGCGCGGAGGACCCGCCAGGCGATGCCCGAGGGAGGCCGGGGCTGCGCGGGGCCGTGGAGACGCGCCACTTACTCTGCACCTGCAGATCCATCTCGCGCATCTCCGTGAAGCGGTCCCGCAGGTCCATCGGAAGCTGCTCAATCACTGTCAAAGGCACAGTCCGTCAGAGGGCGGGGCCAACGGCGAAGGTACGCGCTGGCGTCACGCGTGTGTGCGTGCGTGCGTGCGTGAGGGGGGGGCGGCTCACAACGAGGCTGCCAGTTACCGTGAGAAAGAAACATCCCCCGCTCCCCCTCCCTCCCGCCATTCCGCCCGCCCGGCCACTCGCGCTCCCGCCCGCCGCCGATCCCGCCCGCCGCGTTGCCGGCGCCGCGCACTCACTTTCCAAATAGTCCTCTAGGTACAACATCGCGGCCCTGACTGCTGCGGGGACGAACGGGTCCAGGGGTTTATTTGTGTCACTCGCTGTCGCCGGAGTTTTGTCCCTTCCAATATGGCGCCTCCGCTAGCAGCACCCGCTCGACTCCGGCAAAGGAAAAAAAAAAAAAAAAAAAAAAGAAAAAAAAAAAAAAAAGGCTCCACTTTGGCGCCTGACGGCGCTTGCCTCACTGCCGCCCGCCGTTGCCATTGGCTGTCTGGAGCAATGACGTCAACCGGCCGGTGCGGATCTCCGCGGTGTTCTGGGAAATGTAGTCTTCTTTTTCCCCGAGCAAGGCCATTAGTGTGGTTGTCTCTTGGAGTGGCAACTACAGAAACCACACGCCTGCGCGAAACGGGCACGCCAGAATCCGAAATGCGGTGCCTCTGTTTATTTGTTGATTTCTTTCATGGGGGATGACGGGAGTTGTATGCGCCTGCCTGACACAACTAGGAACAACTTTTCACCTGTTCTGTGCTGTGATTCTAAGCCCGCCGTTTGTGAGTCATGGATTTCTGGCTGTGCTAGGCAAATAGCAAAGATTCCAAACGCTAGAATAATCGACTAAGTTCGGAAAATTCAGATTGTTTAGAACAGAACTGGCTGCTGGAATTTATCTTCATTATTCATTCCTGATAAATAAACGGGACAAGTGATTGGTGTCCCTGCAACGTTAAAATAATTTGTAGTGAGACTGGAGCGAATTGCATTTCCCAAATTAAAAGATACCCAAAATAGTATACAGTAGCCAGTTATGTTTTTGTGGCGTATCTTGTGTTCATTGTAAAAGAACTGTTCTAATGCATCTGCAATAAATACATAACAACCAACCATAAATTACGGTGATTTAATGCATTGCTGGCATATTCTAACAATGATTTGAATTTATCCTGGGTAAGTACCTGGGTTAAGGTTTTGGGCAGACTCTTTTAATAACCCTAGCAAGTGTTCATTAGTGATATAATTAGTGTATCACCGCTAATCGGTATCGTTTCTATCTTAAAATATATTTCATGAAAATTCATGCACTAAATAAATGTTTCTGAGTTTTTGGGGAAAATGATCCCTTCTTAGACTGGTGGACTCTAGAGACACACACCTGTAATCTAACTGGGAGAGTGAGACAGGAGGCAATTAGAAGCCAACCTAGATTATGGGAGACTCTATCCCATACAAAAGAAAAAAATCAGTGTGACACATTTTATTCACTACTCAGAATATTTTTATATTACAATTTTATTTAAAATGACATACTTTTATTCTTTTGTTCTCTTTTAAAGCCATTTCCTTATTATTCGAATGTTAAATATATTTAGTCTACATCTGTGTAGTTTAAATTCCATACTAAAAACTATTTGTCCATTTGTGCTCTCTTCAAAAGCAGCCACGTTTGCACACAGTGCCTAATTTCATCTGGGATGGGTTTTTTTTTTTTTTTTTTGTTGTTGTTGTTGTTGTTGTTTGTTTTTTTAACTCTGAAGTCACTTTTCTGGGGTTATAAATGTGGAGATTTTTTCATGGCTGGAGTTAAAATTGAGTTTTGCTAGAGAATATTAGCATTTGATTCTGCAACTTAGGGCCAAATTAAGTTATATAGTTGAGGTTTATTATATTGCACAGATAGATTGAATTGAAACCTGTAATGAAAATACTTCATTATATACTCTCAAGGGAGACTTTTTTTTCTTATTGGCCACTAAGTCCAAGAAAACATGTTTTCTTATTGGCCTCACTTATTTCTCACTTACTGGCCTTATTGCAATAACTTATTGCACTCACCCTTACATAGGGACTCCTCTTGGGAGCCTCAAATTCTGTCTTCTATTAGTCCCCTCCTTGAGAACCGACTACTGATGTTATCTTCCTACAGTGGCATGATGCATAGCTGTTAAAGCAGGAATTCTACATGGCCAGGATTTGACTGATGATCTCTGAACAAAAGCTGACTTTGGTCCTTGCTTACTTCAGACATGCTTATTTCCTTCGCTCATTCCTTCTGTATTCACTCTGAGAATTTCTATATGTCCTAGTAGAATATCAATACATTTGAATCCATTTGTTTGTTTATTTGAGACAGGATCTTGGGTTAGCCCAAGCTGGCCTCCAACTCACTATTGTTATCAAAAATAATCTTGGACTTTTAACCTTCCTGCTTGTGCCTTCAAAATGTTGACTTTACAGGCTTGTACCACCTCACCTCATTTGGCTCCACTGAAGCTTGATAGCCCAGAATTTGTCATTGTTTTTAGCAGATATTGCATTCAGAGGGGTTAACATGACATTCTGTCAAAAGTAGAAGTTCACCGTGTCTATGTAAACCAAGCTTCCTCAAAGAGTATTCTATATTGAGGAAAATGAAATTTTAAAATGATTTCAGACATAGTCAATGTACACACAACCTTCCAGAGAAGCCCAGAATAAACCTTACAGGCTCTTTTCCTTTCTGAACATAACCCTGATTGCTGGACTATCCATCACCTGCAGGAAGCCATCTATTTATGCCAATGGATTATGCAATTGATGATACTTGGTGATGCCACCTGCACACAACCAACACCACATTTCTTGGCAGTGCTTCTTATGAGATAAAGGACTGTCTATATGTTAATAGTCCTACGCTCCCTGATAATAGCTTATTAACTCATCATGGATATGCTGAAGGTGGTCCTATCTTAGGCACCTAAGCACTCTTAGGGTGTGAAATTGAGAATGAAGAGACAAGACACCAACAGCATTGTAACACGCATTCATTGTAGCACATAAATGTGTGGTCCTCTTGCTCCTGTTGCTAAGCTGCTCCAGTGAAACTTTCATTCTTTCCTTGCTGATCACTTTCTCTGTCACTCTGTCTAACAACAGCTGTGCAATGTTAAAGGTGGCTTTAAGGTTCAACGTGCCCGTGTCCAGATGTGTAAATGGGAAATAGCAATAGCGATTAAGACATGGGGATGCTTGTGAAATTGTCATTTATGCAGAGCTCCTAGATTAATACCAGGTCTATGCTGTTGTTCAGCTGCTATTACCATCATCATTCTTAAAGTCATATGTCCTTCATAAGTTACCATATTGCAATTGGGACTTTCTGCTACTCTGGGGTTCTACTTTGTAGCCATCCTTCTTTGCAGGCCACACACTATTGGAAAATTTGTATCATTTGGTTGTGGTGGTGGGGGGACAAAATCTGTGTGTATTTGTGTGCATGTATGGGCATGCAAATGCCTCCGCTTACCTGTAGAAGTTAGAGGACAATTTATGGGAATCAGTTCTCTCCTTCTACCCTGTTGATTCTAGAGTGGAAACAGGTTCTCAGGCTTGACTGTAAGTGCCATTGCCACTGAGGTATCTCCAAGGCCCTCTACAATTAACTTCCCTACAGCTATGATGATTCCACTGTCATGCTAAATTCTAGGGAGTGACAGGCAGGGAAAATGTATCATGCACATCAGGGAAAATGAATGTCTAAGTAGAGTTAGAATTTAAAGAAATGATTCAAAAGTTGATACAAAATGTGAGGTTACCAGAGTTCAAGACAAGGGAGAATTTAAATCATTTTGCAGAATGTTCTCAGGTTTTCTTAACATAAGGTTATAACACTTACCTGGCTTACAAAGAAAGCCACCATCATGAATCTTTGAATAGACTTGGAAGATTAAACTATATTTTAATTGTGCATTAAACAGTACGTCTGACCTAAAGACATCTGCATTGTGTAGAAAGAATGAAAGCTATCCGTAGTAAACTTCTCTACATTGTTAAAAATCTATCAAACTATTCCCTAGATGAATCATATGCATACCAATAGAACGGTAGTCTTCCCTTCACAAATCTGTGGGTGTTAGACGTTTCCTCCAGAATACTCATATTTCTCAGGAAGATTTACTTTCTCAGCCTGGTTTCTGGGTGTTGGTGATAGGGAATCTTGGGTGAAGCAGAAAACAAGCAGAAGACAAGGAACTAGTGTGTGTGTGTGTGTGTGTGTGTGTGTGTGTGTGTGTGCGTGTGTGCCGGGGTAGGGTGGTGTGCTGTGCAAAGCAGATTGTTCTCCAGAAGCACAGTGGATGGGAAAAGGGAAGACACTGGAATGGATTATAGATCCCTGGATAAAAAGCTTTCACAAAACAATTCTTACAAAACACAGACTCTCGATGTAAGGAGATATGCAGAATTTAAGAAGATACTCAGAAGTTAGAGAATGTACTTCCCACATGCTAGAAATAAACTCTAAGTTGAACAGTTTCAGAAGCTGAAATAATTTAGCTGACAGGTATTAACTGATGGGTTTTAGTTTAGCTTAGGGTTTTTCAGGTCCCCCCAACCCCCCGTACTGGAGATCACACCCAGGCCCTTAGCTGTACTGTGGTGGTTTGAATATGCTTGGCCCATGGTACATGGCACTATTAGAAGGTTAGACTTGTTAGAATAAGTGCGGCCTTGGAGGAAGTGTATCACTGCATAGGCAAGCTGTGACGTCTGTCTCCTAGTGCTCACATTCTACCCAATGTGGAAGATAATCTCTCCTGGCTGTTTTTGGATTGTGATGTAGAACTCTCAGCTCCTCTAGCACCATGTCTGCCTGTATGCTGCCACACTTCCTGCGGTGATGATAATGGACTGAACTTCTAAAACTGTAAGCTAGTCCAATTAATTGTTGTTCTTTAGAGTTGCTGTGGTCATGATGTCTCTTCACAGCAATAAAACCCTAAGACATATACTAAACATATTCTATAATACTGCTACATCTTTAGCTGCCAGGTGTTGAGGTTCTGATTGTGTGGAGTGAGCATACCAACCAGATGCTGTGCTGATAGGAAGCTAACACTAACTATTTGCTCATTTAGTTAATGTGCCCTGGCAAATGGAACAGACTTTTCCACCCATCTACTGAGATCATGATTGAAACATCCATCAAACGTATGAGAACTGTAAACCAACACATTTTTGTTCTGGGGGCACATTCAGACTCCTCACAAGGTCCAGAGACACTTCTCTATTCTAGTAAAAATTATTCTAAACTGTTACGTTAACTAGATTTGTTCTGCTAGAAGGAAACACAATAACAGTGCCGCGCCTAAAGAGAAAGGCACTATTTAACGCATAAGTTTTGGATTCAACACCTAAGATTAGGGAAAGGCATCATTTTGGCATCTGATGGGAGTGACAGATATGCCAGAAGCACATGTCCAAGTTAGCAGTCGATGATCTGGAAGAGAAGGGGAGAAGACTGGGCAGGAGATGAGGCACATGGGGCATACCCAATGACCTATAAACCTTCTACAAGGCCACACCTTTTAAAGGCCCACAGCACTTTCCAGTTACTCTAGGAGCCAAGATTCTAATATAAGTGACCCTTCAGCATATTGAAATTTTATCCCACAGAGACAAATGTAATACTGATGACTAAAGTTTCCCCTTACCCTAAAACATCAAGAGCAGTTTGTGTTGGAAATTGTCTGGTTTCTAAATGTAACAAGTCAGAGAAAGAAGTGAAGACTCATGCTGTTAGCTGGTGGAGTATACAGGGGAATTTTGAAAGTGTAAGTACTAGAAGGCATGATTAATGAAATCAAGCCCAAGCAGAGAAATCAAGCAGATTGATTTAGAAATCGGAGAATCAATCTGGAAGGTCAGTATGGGTTCCAGAAAAAGAACGGGGAAAAAAATAGAAATACAAAATAAAAATAATCCATACTTAATGAAAATATTTTGATTTAGTTTTTTTTTTTAATAAGTAAAATTATGGTGATAGAAATAGAAGAAAGGTTGATTCTGGGAAAGATGCATGCCTGAGTAATCTTAGACCACCTCTTTAACAGGACTCTCTCCCTGCCCTGCCATGTAGCAGCTTTTGGAGGCACTGAGGCATTTATTTGTGCCATGAGAAAGAAATGGTACTAGGTAGCTGTGGGATTTTAAAATGGGACAGAACTGACTTTGAATTCTACAATATTCACTCACATGACTTCAACAGAAGTGCCCAAGTTCCCTGACTGGGCAAGGAGGGGTAGAGTGCCCTGTGGGATTATGGCCACCCTCACAGGACTGTCTAAAAATACTGGGTGCACTGCCTAGCACATAAATGTAATCATGAAAGTTTACTTTAGAATTGGCAGTGCCAAGAACTAAATGGGTTTAAGTAACACTCGAAGGGTGCTATAGTGAAAGGACTCACTAGAGTAGGCAAACAAAGGAAGATACTGTCTATGGAGGATCTAAAGATAAATTAAAATGGACTTTTACAGTCTGCTGTGTGTTACCATCGTGTGCCAGCCATTCTAAATACTGTCAGTGGTTAAAATAACATTTCTACTGATAGAGCAAATGTTGACCTAAGTTCTACACAATCATTGCAGGTTTGCTTGAATTGTAATAACTGATGTAATGAGCAATAGACTGGAAATGAAGATCAGAAATACATAAGGGTTGTAAACACAGGAAACGTAAAAAATGTAAAAGTTGCTTTTATTTCCTCAGATGTAGGTTTAAGAGGAGAGCCATACCCAAGCTGTGCAAATACATGACGAGACTGAGCCCAGAGATTTTTTTTTCCTCTGTTCCCTAGGCCTAGGGCTGGAAGCTTCTAGCCTCTATACAATCTAATCTTCCAAGATGACTACTTCAATCTGGCTTCTAGGCTTCTGGCTGAACTGTTCTTTTTGGCCTCAAACTAACTCTGGCAATCAGTTCTAATCTTCTGGTTCCTCATTCTCTGGCTTGTTCTGTCTTCACCTGTAATCTGTCTCTATAAAGCTGTCCCAGTAATCAATCAATCTCTCTCTCTCTCTCTTCCTCTCTCTCTCTCTCTCTCTCTGTTACTGCTGCCTTTCTTAAGTTGCCTCTCCCTCTAATCATGAAGTCCTCAGTTACTCAATTATTCTACTATGCTCTGTACATAATGCTGTGCCAATTAAAAATTTTAAATTACTAAAAACGTTGAATGTCTATTTCTTTCTTTAGCTGTTCCATCATGGTAAATTAACTAATTAGTTACATTTTATCATTATAATTTAGAAAAAGAAAACTTACATGTTCCAATGTTCTCTCCATTTCTGTTGTTCTTTTTGTTTTGTTTTGTTTTGGTTTGGTTTTAATTTTCAATTTTTCAAGACAGAATTTTTTCAGTGTATTCCTGGATATCCTGGAACTTACTATGTAGACCAGTCTAGCCTTGAACACAGAGATTTAAAAGCATGTACCACCACACCCTGCTTACTGTTAATTTCATTTCATATGTTTCTATTGCTGCTTTGTGGCATTGGAGATTGAATTTAGGGCCTGGTGCATTCCACTCAGCTACATATTAATTTCATAACTAAGTTTTCAAGCAATTTTCTTATACAGTTAGGTATTGTAAGAAAATTATCTGCTGTAGCTATCAGATATTCCAGATACCTTTTATTAAAATGGTTTTTTACATAGTGTAGGTGTAAATTGGTTTATCTACAGTCACATAAGGATAATTCAGATTACTTTTGTGTGTGGGGAGGCATCCTTCTAGTTTCGTTGTTTCCATATTAAAGTATTACAACCAAAAACAGCTAGTGCAAAACAGGTTCTGTTTCAGTTTATATGTTTACAGTCCCTTAATAAAAAAAAGTCAGGGCAGGAAGTCAAAGAGGAATCTAAAGTAGAAACCATAGAGGGATGCTGCTTGCTTGCTTGCTTGCTTGCTTGCTTGCTTGCTTGCTTGCTTGCTTGCTTGAGCTCATGCTCATTTGTTTCCTTATATACCCTGTAACTGCCCTCCGAGGGAACTGCAATGCCCTCAGTGAACTAGGCCTTCTTAAGTCAGTTAACATTCCAGACAATCCCATTGAGACTGCTCTTTCAGGAGACTCTAAGCCATGTTGTCAGATACGCTAGTGTTGTTCGTTGAGGTATAGGGGTGGGGCAGGGGCAGACTGTGCACAACTGGAGGCCACAGGTAGTGGTCAGGTGTCTTCATTGCTTTTCACTATTTTTTTTTCAAGACAGGGTGTCTCATTGAATTTAATGCTTGCCAATTGGCTAAACTGCTTGGCAAGTGTGCTGTGGTATTCTGTCTCTGCCTCTCAAGCTCTGAAATTACAGGAGCACATGACCACACCTGACTTTGTACATGGGTGCTGGGTATCCAATCCCCGGTCCTCATGCTTGCCAAGAAAACGCCATTGACTGATCTCCTCCGCTCCCCAGGTTGCTTTCTGATTTTAAACTTTTACTCTGTTCTTAATTAGTCCAAATCATTAGAAGTTCAGGAATCCTTATTTTTCTAATAGATGCAAATTATTTTTCTAAAATTGCCTAGGATATCTACATCATTGGAAAAATAGAGAGTAAAATATGGTAATACAATGTTTTCCCACACTCTGCCGTAAATATCTCATGGAACTTACTACCTTGCATTACAGGGCTTGCCTCTTCCACTAGTTCAGAATTTCTCAAGGGCAAAGACCATGTTTTATTCATCTGTTGATCCACAGAGCTGGCAGGTAATACGACTTCAATAAAGATGTGATGAATTATTGAATGAATGCATGAACACTGGGAACAAGTTCCTAAGTTTTCAAGTTCAGCCTGGTCAGGGCAACATCGAAGTGTCATGATGGCTAACTCCCCAGAAATCTGAAGAAACTGAGATTCCATTGGCCAGGTAAGTAACAGACCTGAATGCCAAGAAGGGTCCTCTAAGTAGAAGGCTTTGAAAGAATCTCTTCACAACACAGGAGTAGGTCAGCTCCTCAAGAGTGGTTTTTAATTAGCTTGCCTCAAAAGAGTGGGCAGTGGGAAACTGAAAGCAACATGGTAGTTTTTGATGTTCTATATTTTTAAAAACCCTTCAAAGCTCTAAATGCTAGTCTGGAATAGCAAGCCTTTCTGGGAATCCTAGAAAATCTCTACTGCAGCTTATCTCAGCAAATATTTACTTAGCAGTAAATACAGCTAATATGATATTTCACAAGGACACCTTTCTTATAGAAAATAACAGGTGACCAAAACAAATTTGGTTAGTGCTATAACACAGTGAGATTTTATGGAAGGGTACAGGTGATTCACCTAGAAGAGTTAACTTAAAATCTATTGAGATATATTGATTTACTTGATGAGGAAATCATATACAAGCAAAAAAATAAGGTGATATGATAAAGGTGTAAATAAAATGTCCACAGATTTAAAATATTGGCAGTCATTAAATATCACGGTTTTGATGGCTATCTACAGCAGGGGTTCTCAATCTTCCTAATGCTGTGACCCTTTATTCCAGTTTCTCATGTTGTGGTGGGTCCCAACCATAAAACTACTTCATTGCTACTTTATAACTGCAATTGTTAGTGCTATAAATCATAATATAAATATCTGATATACAGAACATCTAATATGCAACCCCAGAGGGGTCGTGACCCACAGGCTGAGAACCACTGGTCTATAGTCATGTATTAATGACTAAAATACTTCCTAAGAAATGGGTGATATTATTGTAACGTGTCATACCATATACACATACCAGTTTACCTGGTCTAGCTTCAGCTGTATAGTATATAATTTTGGCGAAGCCTATAGCTGCTAGACTACAAATCTGTACTTCGCACATTACTAGACTGAATGATGTAGTAGATTGTAACTCATGCTAGGCGGTGGTGGCGCACACCTTTAATCCCAGCACTTGGAAGGCTGAGGCAGGTGGATTTCTGAGTTGAGGCCAGCCTGGTTTACAGAGTGAGTTCCAGGACAGCCAGGGCTACACAGAGAAACCCTGTCTCGAAAAACCAGAAGAAAAACACAAAACAAACAAACAAACAAAAAACATCTTGCTGTAACTCATGGTAAATATTTTGATTTGCATATATCTAAACAAAGGAAAGTATTAGTAAAAGTGCTAGGTAATAAGAAATTTCAGTTTCATTATTAATAACCATGTAGGATCACCAACGTTCATGACTGAAAATGTATACTAGTATGTAATATATGGGCTGCTTATTAGATAGTTCACCCAAAAATAATCTATTTTTTTATTATTAACATATTAAGACTATAATTTTTTATAATTTTTTATAAAAAACACTTTTTTATATAAAAAAAAGTTTTTTATAATTAACATAATTGTTAACATATTAAGACACTTCTACTAGCTGACAAATACCAGCTTGTCTTTGTCACTAGAGTGTCCCTGTTGCCATGTTACCCATTGTGACAGTCTCTGGACCACCTTCATTATGTACCTATGTAACCAAGGCCTCCCAAGGCTTCGTTTTTAGTAAGACACGCTTCTGCTTATGCTCTTTTCAGTATTTTGAGTACCACCCCTACACCCATTTAAGAGTATGAAAGTAGCAGCTACAGAATAGTGTGTAGAACATGTCACTGTTATAAGAATTTGAGAATATGGCATGCCTAGATGTGTAGCTACAGATGTACTTATATTTAGACCATAGAAGTTAATAGTTATTTCTGAATGATAATTAAACTCTAGTTAATGGTATTTTGAGATTTATTAATTTTCCAATGTGTATAATTATTTCATAGTGAGAAATGTATTTTGTATGTACAATGAAAGATCCTTTACATAATCTGCTGTGCCTGTGCCTCACATTTTTCAAGGTCTTAAACACTGGACAAATATTTCAGAGATATTTTTTTCAAAATCAGGTTTTCTCTACAAAGCCTTTCATACTGGGTTAATATTGGAATGAGGATCCAGATGGTACCCAAGTGTCAAAATACCAAGCCAGGTTACAAAGCACATAAAACTCTTAGGATTCTGAGTTCTGAATCCCTTACTAGACTTGGAGCAGACACATAATACTCAGAGGTAGGGGAGGCAGATACACAAATAGGAAATGAAGTTGAAACCATGTAGAGGGAAGAATTTCTTGCTGGGTCAATCCTGAAGCACAGGATGTCATTCAAATGATATTTGAGGTAGCAGGAACAATGTAATTCAGGCTCTGAAACTAATGAGAGAACCAAGTCTGTTGTAGATAAAGATTACACTCTGATTTTGCATGTTTGCATTGTGATGCTTGAGGAGTAATGTCCAAAGCAGGTGGTGAGAGAGGAACAGCATCCTGTATTATGGGATCGCTTGAATTGCTTTGTTGTCTAGGTCCATATGTGAGAGTGTGCATTTTAGCACTAGGCTGCTACACAAATACATTGGTATGCCATGTAGATAGAAATTGTAAATGGATCCATCAGACAATGCTTTCCAATGCTTTGAGCTTTGCTTCACACTGCAGCTGCATCACAGAAAAATCACTAACCTGAAGACGGCTGGTTCTCAAACACGAGTGGTTTTGCCCTCCAGTAGACATTTGGCAATATGTATAAATATTTTCGATTTCAAGGCTTGGGGACGGACTGATGGCAGTGAGAGGACAGAGTCCAAGGATGCTACTAAACATCTCACAACACAGAGCATAGCTACGTGCAGTAGGTATCAGTCCTAGAATGTCAACAATGCCACAATGTTACAGTTGAAGAGCACCCAGGGACTGTCAACAATGTTGCTGATAGTGTTGAAATGAGGAAAGCATATGGAGGAGACATAGTGATACATTATTATGGCATATTAACATTTTTCTTCAATCATATTTTTCTTTTCAACTTCTCTAATTGATGAAACAATATTAGAAATACAAGGAAGACAATTAAACTAAAGGAAACTTTGTATTTTTGAGGATTATACCTAATGCCAGTGGTTCACACACACACACATACACACACACACACATACACACACACACACTATATATATATATGTGTATATTATACATATTATATGTATAATATATAAAATGTAATTTACATATAATATATCATATATAATATATACAATTGATATATTATAATCATATTGATATATAATTATATTGCTATATAAATCAATGATACAATAAAATTGATCACTAGCCTTTTCTAATATTTAGTAAATCTTATTTTTGGAGCATATGCCCTTTTATACTTAATGAAATACAAAGATGTGTTTTCTCTTTTAATAAGTGCTCTATATGCTGAACTTTAAATACATATTCTTAGTCTTTTTAAAAAATTAAATAATTAGCCCAAAGTAAGATCAAGTAGCTTCAGATAGGCCCTTTAAAGTGACTACTACTTTTGAGTTTTTATTGGTATGAAGAGACACCATGACCATGGCATATATTTTTGGTTGTGAGCCTAGCGTTTAACGGCTGAGCCATCTCTCCAGCCCTTTGGCAACTCTTATAATGGAAAATATATAATTGTTGTTGGCTTATAGTTTCAGAAATTTTGCCTATTATCATCATGGGAGGAAAGATGGCAACATTCAGGGAGACATGATGCTGGAAAAGGAGTTAAGAGTTCTACATCTTGATCTTCAGGCATCAGAAGCCATACTGGGAAGAGCTTGAGTATATAAGACCTCAAAGTCCACCCACACAGTGACACATTTCCTTTAGCACAGCCATACCTACTTCAACAAGGTCACATCTCTTTTTTATTATTTTATTTACATTCCATCCATTGCCCTCCTGCTGATTCCCCCTCCCACAGTTCCTCACCCCATTCCCCCTTGCCTCCAAGAGGGTGCTCCTCTCCAACAGGAATCCACCTTCCCTGGGGCCTCAAGTCTCTCTAGACACATCATTGAGGCCAGGCCAGGCAGACCTCTGCTGTATATGCGCCAGGGACCTCAGATGTGCTCCTGATTGGTGGCTCAGTTTCTGGGAGCTTTCTGGGGTCTGGGCTAGCTGAGTCTGTTGGTCTTTCTATGGAGTCACTCTCTCCTTCAGCTTCTTCAATCTTTCCCCTAATTCAACCTTAGGGGTTCTCGACTTCAGTCCAATGGTTGGGTGTAAGTATCTGCATCTGTCTCGGTCAGCTGATGGTAGGGCCTCTCAGAGGACAGCAATGCTAGGCTCCCTTCTGTAAGTACATCATAGCATCAGTAATAGTGTCATGAGATGGATCCCAAGTTGGGCTGGTCACTGGACTGCCTTTCCTTCAATCTCTTTTCCATTTTTGTCCCTGCAGTTTTTTTAGACAGAAACAATTCTGGGTCAGAAATTTGACTGTGGGTTAGTAGTCCCATCCCTCCACTTGTGGCCCTATCTACTAGAGGTGGACTCTTTGCATTCCCTCTCCCCTCTGTTTGGTATTTGGGATAAGGTGACTCCCTTTGAGTTCTGGGAGTCTTTCATATTCCAGGTCTCTGGGACTTTTCTAGAGGGTCCACCTACCTCCCACCCCCTGAAGGTGCATATTTCCATTCATTCTCCTGGCCCTTTGGGCTCCTCTTCTGTTCTCCCCCACCCCATACCTGTTCCTGTTCCTGTTTCCCTTTTAGCCTCCACCTCCTCTTTCCCACCCAGACCCCTCCCTCCTTCTGCCTTCCATGATTATTTTGTTCTCTCTTCTAAGTGAAATTGAAGCATCCTTACTTGGGCCTTCCTTCTTAAACTTTTCATGGTCTGTGGGTTGTTTCCTGGGTATTCTGTACTTTTTGGCTAATACTCACATATCAGTGAGTACATACCATGCATGTACTTTTGGGTCTGGATTACCTAACTCAGGATGATATTTTCTAGTTTCATCCATTTGCCTGCAAAATTCATGATGTCCTCGTCTTTAATAGCTAAATAATATTCCTAGTTTTCTGAGGAACCACCAGGTTGATTTCCAGAGCGGTTGTACAAGTTTGCAATCCGACCAGCAATAGAAGAGTGTTCCTTTTTCTCCACATCATCACTAGCATCTGTTGTCACATGAGTTTTTGATCTTAGGCATTGTGATTGGTGTAAGGTGGAATTTCAGGATTGTTTTGTGTTTCTCTGATGACTAAGGCTATTGATTATTTCTTTAGGTACTTCTCAGCCATTCAAGATTCCTCTGTTGAGAATTCTCTGTTTAGCATTGCACCACATTTTAAAATTTGGTTATTTTTTTTTTGTAGGTTAGCTTCTTGAGTTCTTTAGATACTTTGGATATTAGCTATCGGATGTAGAGTTAGTGAACATTTTTTTTTCGCAATCTGTAGGTTGCCTATCATGAGGTACCATTTATCAATTGTTGATTTTAGATCCTGAGCCATTGGTGTTGTATTCAGGAAGTTTCCCCCTGTGCCAATGAGTTCGAGGCTCTTTTCCACTTTCTCTTCTATTAGACTCAGTGTATCTGGTTTTATGTTGGGGTCCTTGATCCACTTGGACTTGAGCTTTGTGCAATGTGATAAACATGAATCTATTTTATTCTTCTACATGCGCACAACCAGTTAGACTAGCACCATTTATTGAAGATGCTTTCCTTGTTCCACTGTAGGATTTTGGCTTCTCTGTGAAAGATCAATTGTCCATATGTGTGTGATTTTATTTCTGGGTCTTTGATTCTATTCCATTGATTGCCCTATCTGCTCTCTATACCAATATCATTCAGTCTTTATCACTATTGCTTTGTAGTACAGGTTGAAGTCAGGGATGGTTATTTCCCCTAGATCTGTTTTTGTTGTTGGTGGTAATTGTTTTGGCTATCCTGGGTGTTTGTTTGTTGGTTTGTCTTTTTATATGAAGTTGAGAATTGCTCTTTTCATGTCTGTGAAGAATTTTGTTGGGATTTTGATGGAGACTGCATTGAATCTGTAGATTGCTTTTGGTAAGATGACCATTTTTACTATGTTAACCCTACCAATCCATAAGCATAGGAGATGTATCCATCTTCTGAGGTCTTCTTCAATTTTTTTCTAGGTATTTGAAGTTCTTGTCATACAGATCTTTCCTTTGCTTGGTATGAGTTACACCAAGATATATTATTTGTGGCTATTGTCAAGGGTGTCATTTCCCTAATTTCTTTCTCAGCCTGTTTATCCTTTGAGTATAGGAAGGCTATTGATTTGTTTGAATTAATTTTATATCCAGCTCCTTTACTGATGTTGTTTATCAGGTTTAGGAGTTCTCTGGTGGAATTTTGGGAGTTCCATGGGTATACTATCATAACATCTGCAGATAGTGATACTTTGCCTTCTTCCTTTCACATTTGTATCTCATTGATCTCCTTTTGTCTAATTGCTCTAGATAGAACTTCAAGTACTATATTGAATAGATAAGGAGAAGAGAGTAGTCAACCTTGTCCATGATTTTAGTGGGGTTGCTTCAAGTTTCTTTCCATTTAATTTGATGTTGGCTGTTGGTTTTGCTATATATTGCCTTTATTATGTTTAGGTATGTGCCATTAATGTCTGATTTCTCCAGATTTTTAACATGAAGGGGTGTTGTATTTTGTCACAGGATTTTTGAGCATCTAATGAGATGATCATGTAACTTTTTTGAGTTTGTTTACATAGTGGATTATGTTGCTGGATTTTCATCGGTATTACATCATCCCTGCATCCCTGGGTTAAAGCCTACTTGATTGTGGTGAATGATGGTTTTGATGTGTTCTTGGATTTGGTTTGCAAGAACTGTATTGAGTATTTTTTCATTGATACTCATAAGTGAAATTGGTCTGAAGTTCTCTTTCTTTGTTAGGTCTTTGGGTAGTTTAGCTATTAAATTGCTAGTATGGGATCTTTCCAATTTCAATGCTATTAATTTTTCTCCTAACACTACTTTCATTGTATCCCCTAAGTTTGGGTATGCTGTGTCTTCATTTTCACTGAGTTCTATAAAGTCCTTAATTTCTTCCCTGACTAAGTTATCATTGAGTAGAGAGGTGTTCAGTATCCATGGGTATGTGCATTTACTGCTATTTTTTTGTTGTTATTGAAGTCAAGCCCTAGTCCATGGTGATCTGATAGAATGTATAAGGTTATTTCAATCTTCTTGTATCTGTTGAGGCTTGTTTTGTGATCAATTATATGGTCAATTTTGGAGAAGGTACCGTGAGGAGCTGAGAAGAAGGTATATTCTCTTGCTTTGGGGTAAGATGTTTTATAGATATTTGTTAAATCCATTTGGTTCATAACTTCTGTTAGTTTCACTGTGTCTCTATTTAGTTTCTGTTTCAATGACCTGCCCATTGGTAAGAGTGGGTTGTTGAAGTCTCCCACTATTATTGTGTGGGGTTTAATGGGTGCTTTGAACTTTAGTAAAGTTTGTTTTACAAATGTGGGTGCCCTTGCATTTGGGGCATAGATGTTTAGGATTAAGACTTTCTCTTGGTGGATTTTTCCTTTGATGAATATGAAGTGTCCTTCTTCATCTATTTTGATAACTTTGGTTACAAGTCTATTTTATTGGATATTAGAATAACAACTCCAGCTGTTTTGGGGGGGAAGTATTTGCTCGGAAAACTTTTTTCCAGCCATTTACACTAAGGTAGTGTCTGTCTTTGTTACTAAAGTGTGTTTCTTGTATGCAGCAAAATGCAGGATTCTACTTGCATATCCAGTCTCTCATCCTGTAACTTTTTATTAGGTAAATGAGTACATTAATATTGAGAGATATTAAAGACTGGTGATTGATTGTTAGTTCCTGTTATTTTGTTTTGTCATGGAATTTTTTTTTGTCATGGCAATTGAGAGTTTTGTTGGATATAGTATCCTGTGCTGACATTTGTATCTTCTTAAGATAAGAATGACATCTCTCCAGGATCTTCTGGCTTTTAAAATTTCTGTTGAGAAGTCTGGTATACTTCTGAGAGGTCTGCCTTTATATATTACTTGGTCTTTTCCCCCTTACAGGTCTTAATATTTTTTCTTCTGTGCATTTAGTGTTCTGATTATTATCCAATGGGAGGATTTTTTTTCTGGTTAATCTATTTTGTGTTTTGTAGGCTTCTTGTACATTTATGGCCATGTCTTTCTTTAGGTTAGGGAAGTTTTCTATGATTTTGTTGAAGATGTTTTCTGGCCCTTTAAGGTGGGATCTTCAATCTCTTCTATTCCTATTATTCTTAGGCTTGGTCTTTTCATTGTGTCCTGAATTTCCTGGATGTTTTGGGTTAGAAGCTTTTTACACTTTATATTTTCTTTGACTGATGTTTCAATATCTTCTATGATATCTTCTATACCTGAGGTTCTATTTTCATCCTTTGTATTCTGTTGGTGGTGCTTGTATCTTTGGCTCCTGGTCTCTTTCTTAGGTTGTCTATCTCCAGGGTTGCCTCCATTTGTGATTTTTTTTAATTTATTGTTTCTATTTCCAGTTTTAGGTCTTGGACTTTTTTGTTCAATTCTGTCACCTGCTTAATTATATTTTCTCATATTTCTTTATGGGATTGATTTGTTTCCTCTTTAAGGGCTTCTACCTGTCTGTCTGTGTTTTTCTGCTTTTCTTTAAGGGAGTCATTTATATCCCTCTTAAAGGCCTCCTCATGAGATGGGATTTTAGGTCAAAATCTTGCTTTTCAGGTGCGTTAGGATATGCATGGCTTTCTGTGGTGGGAGAACTGGGTTGTGATGGTGCTGAATTGCATGGGCTTCTGTCTTTTATGTTATTGTGCTTGTCTCTTGCCATCTGGTTATCTCTGGTGTTAACTGACCTGGGTGTCTCTGAGTGGAGCAGGCCTTGGAGGCAAGCAATGCTCTCTCTGGTGTGTGTGTGTGGGGTGGGGAGGAGTGTGTGTCCTATGACCCAGTTTAGAGCAGGCCTCCTGTGTCTCTAGTTAGCAATCCTCTTGTGTCCCTGGTTCTGGCTGGCTTCCTGGCAAACAGGCAGGCTTTGTCCCTGGGTTACACCAGACCTCCTGGGAGACAGGCAGGCTGAGGGGTGTGGGAGGAAAGTGGGCTGCCAATCTAACCCAAGTGGAGGAGTCAACCAGAAGTCAGATGGAGCTCAGGCACACAGGGTAGTTCCCTTGTCAGCTGGGCTCTTTGCATGTCCCAACTGGTGTAGGTATTTGGACAGGAGTCTCATCTGTGACCCTGGTTGTTGCAGACCACCTAGGAGACAGGTAGACTGTGGGGTGTAGGAGGGGAGCAAGCCTGTCAATCAGGCCTAGGTGGAGTAGACCCGAAGCAAGGCACACCTCTTAATAATGCCACTCCCTATTGGCCAAGCATTCACACATGTGTCTATGGGGGCCATTCCTATTCAAATCAACACAATGTCTATAATAGTTAAAATTATGGTAAAATAAAAGACTAGTTATATAACATAATTATTTCCCAATGGCTATTTAATGACTTTTAACTTTATATAAAAACAATATACCTAGAGAGATAATAGATCGATGAAATAAGGTTTTTTTTTCCCAAAGTAATTTACATATGGTAGCAATTTAATAGTATCAAAGCATTTAGAATAAAATATAATAGACTTCTGCCTTATTGTTCTTAATGTTGGTTTCATTTTGGAGGTAATTGTAACATATTTTTAATTTTAGCAGTTGGTTTTGTAAGTCAAAATTATAGGCTCATATGCTTCTTGAATCATTAAAATTGAGTAGGATATATTATCTCTTTAAAATAAAAGTGTGAATTTTAGATAACTTACATTCTCCTTTTAGTTCTAAGAGTCGACATAATTCGTTGTTTTGTTAGTTACAAAGTTTATTATATTTATATATTTAAGCATATGACTGGTCCAATTCCATCTTCTTGAACTAGTATTCCTTGACCTCTTTTTATAAAAGATAAAGAAAGATGGTATCTTTTTTCTTTTCCCCTCTCTCCTCCAACTTCCCCCCCTCTCTGCAGCTGTCTTGTCACTTTTCATATTTGTTAATAACATCTGCCTTGAATTACAGCCCAACTTTTCTTCCATTATCTTTGGGATAATCCTGAAAGGTTTAAACAAGTAGCATTGACATGACTCTAAGCCTATTATACATGTCTTAGCACTTAGGCAAAGAACCTTTCCTTTTCTAGGAGTTCAGTTAGGACTCCTTAGGAAAAGTTAAAGAACTTTTTCATTCATCAAGTACCCCATATCATGTTATTTCCTTCTTTGTTAATAATAATAATAATAATAATAATAATAATAATAATAATAATAATAATAATAATTTTATTATTTTTACTGTTTCAAAAGCTTTGTTTTTAGTTAATTGAAGACTTGGGAGAGGCTGCAGGGTGGCTACAAAGCTGCCTAACAGCTTCAGAGGTTCATTCAGATGAAGGTCCTGAGGCTGGCAGGTGCAGAACAGAGGAGGCAGCCCCTTGGAAGGCTCAGAGGCCTCCTAGTTGTGCTTGAGAGTGAGCTGCTCAATGACATACTCTCCAGAGATGTCTGGGGCACGCCAGTCTGTGCTGATTGTGGCCCTGCCAGCCTAGGGTGGTTGGTCAGGTGATTGCCCATCTTCTTAATGAGCATCACCTCCTTATCTAGGAAGTGGCTTTCCAAGACGTCACAGAGATGAGGGTCTGTGCAGGCAGAACCCAGGGCATGCAGATCCAAGAGGGCCTGGTTCAGGTTCTTCTCCAGAGCCAAGGCAGCTTCCATGGCCTCCTGGATTTACCCCATTCATCTTGAAATGGCTTCTGTACTTCTTGGAAGAGTGCACGCCCCCTCGCCCCACGATCTGCAACTGGAGGAGACATTTGGTGTCCTCCTGCTTGGGCTTCTCCTTGGCCAATTTGTGGAAGAAGTGGCCTATGCCCTGCAAAGTCACATCATCCCGATCAAAACAGAAGCCCAGAGGGAGTTAGGTGTAGGAGGCCAGCAGGTACAAGTTGACCAGGCAGTTCAAGGCAGCGTTCACTTCAGTGGAATAATTCTGAGGAATTTGAGAGGTCATGGCTGATCCGGAGTATGGGGCTAATGACGAGGACAGTGCCGGCTGGTACTAGGAGCCAAAGGCATAAGGTATCGAGTAGGTTGTCCCGGAGGCTGCCACTGGAGATACTTGTGAGGCGACTGGAAGCTAATAAAGTGGGAGTCACTGGGTCTGTCCTATGCAAACACTGTTGAAGCAAGACACAAATCCACGGGACCTCCAAGGTGCTGCTCTCTTTGTTAAATGTTTGAAGCATTAACTGTTGTCTTTTTCACTCCCGTTTCTATAGTTGGTCCTTTCTTCCACTCAACTAGTATCTGCCTTGTACTTAGCATGCATCCACTCTGTCAACTTTTTTCTCTCATTTCCATAACTCTTACATTTCTTTGTATTCAATAAGCACAGTTATCATCCTGTAACTTAATTTTATTCACACTGGCATAGTCTATATGACTACTTCTAAATTTTGGACCCACATTTTTAAAATTTTGCTAAATTAATCTAGACTTACTAGAGTTGTTTTTATTTTCATAAACTTCTTAGAATACTCTATATGTACAAAATAATGTCATTTGTGAATAAGGTCTTGTCATGGGGTAAATTATGTATTTGCAACATACATGTAGTTAAATCCTAAATACCAGCACCATTGAACTTGATGGCCTCTGGAGATAGGCTGCTATACAGTGATGACTGAGTTAACATGGGGTCCTTAGTGTGGGGCCCCAATCCCAAATGATTGATGTCTATAAAGATAAGGAAAAAAGAAAGAGAAAAAAATTGATGTGAATATACAAGAAGAAGGCTTTAGAAGAAACTAATCCTGTCTCACACTCATCTCAGACTTTGAACTTCTAATAGTGTTAGAAAATAAATTTCTGTTTGATGAAAATTTCTGTTTGCAGTCTACAGTGGATTGTTAAGGTAGATGTGGCAAACTTACAATTTTCCTTCTTTATTTTGTGCCCCATTACACTGGGTAGAACTTCTCAACTAGAATTTCAAAGTATAAATAAGAAAAAGACTTCTCCTTTATTTTCAAGGCTGTGGTGGCAGAGTTCAATAGTTCATTATTAAGTGCAGTCTTAGTTGGAGGTTAGATTTTCTAAAAATATCACTTATCTAGCTGAGAAATTTTCTTTCTATTTCTAGTTTGTTGGAAGTTGTTTTTCAAATAATGAATTTATGCCAGACTTCTAAATGCTCTGTCTAAAATTATTAATCATGATTTTGTTTTGACAGGGAGTGAATTTTATTTTGCTTTGACCTTTGACTGGATTTTTTGACGAGTAAACCAAATTCTTGTTCCTAGGATAAACTTTGCATAGTTACATTATAGTAATAATTTTCATAGAATAATACATTTTATTTGGCTATCTTCTGAGAAACATTTGTCTATGTTCAAGGGGATTATTAGTTTGTGGTTTTCTAGGTTTTGCTCTTGAAGTTGTGGTAATAGGGTTATACTGACCTCAGTGTGGAGGCCGTGTGGATTTCAAGTTTGGGTGCTGGCTTTCTACACTATGCTAAAGTTGAACGAAGTGAAAATAGAGAACTCCTCTAACTTACTTGCTCAATGTATTCCAAAACCTTTGTATAAATATAACAAAAGAATATTTTTAATTCACCCCCACCTAAAAATTGTCAGTAAAAAGTTGTAAAGTTGAAGCCTCAGAAAAAAAGAATGCTCTTTCCAAGTTTCTTGGGCAAATATAACTCTCAGTGGTTGGTTTATTTCAGTTTATTTTCTCTAGAAAGAGAAGAACGAGACTAGGAGCTCTCAGATAAATCAGAGAGACCTACCAAGTCCCCAAACACTTCTTATTGTCCACTGACATAAAAAACGACTCCTCTGTGCATGTTAAATGAGGTTATAGCCACTTGTCTGCAAGCCTTTCCGTGAAGTTTCCTGGGACACTTACCTTCCAAGTGGAGACAGCTTGTTTATCTCTCACTAGCAGCTGCTCTGATTTCCTTCAAATCTAAGAGTTACATTCCAACTTGATCCAAAGAAGGACAAATACAAAGTAGAACTCTAGAAGAGAAACTATGTCCACATTTCCAATGTTTTGCTATTTATCAGTAATAATGGGTTCAATGAAATTAGTAATAAAGCGGGATTATTGATGCTACAAAAGCACATGAGAGAGGGTGGGGGAGGAGAAGTAACATTGCGTAGGTCTGAATTGATGAACGAAGGGGCCGTCATGTAGACTCTCGAGCAATGAGAGTTGTGCTTAATTTCCGAACTAAATAAGTACTAACCAAAACCCTGTATTTAATGAACTGGGTTAGTACGAATACTTCGATGAAAAGTATCTGAGTCCTCAGAAGATAGCAAGGCTGGATTTGGTGCATAGCTTTCTTTCTTTCTTTTTTTTTTTTTCCCTAATCTTGTTTGTTGAATGAGTCAGAAGATCTCCCTTTGATTCAGATAGAGACGTGATTTGAGAAGAGCCTCAGTAATATACAAAATACTCTCGGGGGATGCTCTCTGCCAAGTGAGCACATGGATACAAATTGCTACAAGTATACATCAACTTCTAGGTAGTGAGGATGCTAGCAAGATAGCAAGAGCCAAGCAGCCCTGGCCAGATAGCCATTTAACTGCAGGTAACAGAGTAGACTTGACCTTCTGCTTCATCACAAAGGACTGTGTGGGTCTGTGAGTGAGCTGACTTATCACATTGTTTACTGATACACTAGATAGTTACTGGTTCCTTCTAAGTTAATAGATGAACAACATGTTAACACTGAGGTCTTGTTTATTCTCTATAATCAAACGTCCGAGGTTTTGTTCTGGGTTGTCCTGATGTTGTTTGCATTCTGATTTTCATTCTGCTTCCTCACGAGGAGTTGTCCCTGAAGAGCAGTCCGTCAAATACTCACGTGATCTCATGCGAACCTTCTCACCATTTTAACTGGTCAATAAAAGCTAGAACCTTTGATCAGGCAGTGGAGGGGAAAGGTGGGACTGGAGGTTTGAGAGTGGGGGCAGGTAGAGGGGACGAGAGGGGAAGGAGAGAAGACTGAAGAAGAGGAGGAATCCATGATGGAGCTGAACCACATGGCCAGAAGAAACAGCAAGTCGTGAGAGGTCTTATAGCTGGGAAATACGTACAGTGTTAGATCTGCCCAATCTAGGCTTATAGTTATAATTATAATAACTGAATCGTTTTTTATACGAACTTATTGGGGTTGGAAGTTCCAGCAACAGGTTTAGCAAAGCAAATTTTGATTTGAACCATGCTAGATTTCCAAACTTGAGAAAGTTTCCATGTCTAGCTCCCCCTAGTGATGGGAGATTAGAACGTTTGAGAAACAAAAAGGGACTTGAAGTGTATTATAAGCCAATCCACCAGTTTTCTTTCTGTCCTCATCCAGAGACAACTGTCATTGGAGTGAACTGTCTCTTCCTTTTCTGAGACTACCAGATCTCAGTTAACTGCTGGTCTCTAGGTGTGGAGACTTGCATGAGAAATAACTCAAAGAGGTGATTAATTATGTTCTTACCAGATTCTGCCACAGGATAGACCCAGTCCTGTACTCAACTTGGCCCATAACAATGTGTCCATTTTTTAAAATGTAATGGTGAATAATGTAATAGATATACTTAAAACAGCTCAGAGAATCACCACTTTGAAAGCATCATAGGAAAAAGGTGTAAACAACTTACTATCCAGTTCTCAAACTGATAGGAAATTTCAGAAATACTAGAGGGATTAATGCTACCATTAAAAATTCAAAGATTTATGCCTGGTCTATGGTAGAAAAATTACCACCATCTTTTTGCATTAGTGTTGCAAAGTAACAAGTGGTCTCCTTTTCCCCTCCACCCCTTTTTCTTCCCTTTGCTACACACAACTGGCAGAGTTGTCCCTTTAAACCTTAAGTTACCAAAAAAAAAAAAAAAAAAAAAAAAAAAAGCCAAAAAATATATAATGGCTCACAAGGTTCCAAATACCCCTTCTTTCTGTCATTTTTTTTTTTTTTTTTACTTTTCTGCTTTACCACACAGAATACAGTAAAATTAGGACTGTCTACTATTGCTCCTTCAACACTTGAGTTGAACACCCCTATGTGCACCCTTTCTGTAGACTGGCTCCTCATGCAGTGGCTGCATGGTCTGCTTTGACCCCAAGATAAGAGAACATCAGTTGCTAAATCCTTCTTCGTGAGTCTTCTGTGGCTACCTCATTTAATACGGCAAGGCTTCCTCATCCTCTTCACCAACAAGGGCCTCTTTCTCTAATCCCCACCTCCTTCTGGCTCCTGCTCTCCTCCTCACTTCCCTTCTGCTTCTTCTACTTTTTCTTTATCCGGGCCTCTCTCTTGATCACTAGAATGGGAACTCTATATAGACAGGAAATGTGTCTCAGTTAACTGTTGCATATTAGATTTCTATCACATTTTATAATTATCATAAGAAAACCAAGAGGCCTCATTGCGATGACCCTTGTTGTCTTGCCACTCACACAAACTCACATTTGTCATATTTTCAGATTGACATATGGTGCTTCTTGGTTCAGAAGACATCTGTGTATCACATCAGAGTAGATGGGAGTACCTGCTAAGCAACTATTCATCTGTGAACTGTGGGGTTTTCTATATCTCAATAAGCAAGAACTTCATAGCAAGCTGAATTTCTCCTAGCTAAGACAGCAGGACACATCTTTGGCTCCGTGATACAATCCATGGGGACATGGTCATCTCCACATCTTGCTGGGCATCTTGCTGACTCTGTATACTGAAACAATATACCCAGGACTGAATATTAATGAGTCAGAGATACTTCTGAGATTTCATATCTTAGACAATTTTTTTTGTAAACTACACCAGAATCTTGATGATCATCCACTTCTGATGTCTCTGATTGACCTGACTTGGGCACAACCAGATGAATGTCTTTTGTCTTTGTCACATATGTGCTTCTACCCTCTACTTCTGACATGAAGGTCTTACTCCATTCTGTACACCTTCTTCATGACCTCACTTCTGCTCTATGGTCACACCTCTGTATCCACATTCTAGAATCACTGAGAAGTGAAATCAATACACTGTGCAAGAAGTCTTTGAGCACTGGATGATGGCAACCAATGAAGTTTCTACATTATACCTTGCCAAGGTGTAGAAATATGGCTTATACTTCTTAAGAACAAACAATATCATTGTAAGTGGCTCAAATCCATCCTCATATGGGCTTATCTTTCATGGTCTTTGTATGCTCTTACCTCTGATATCTTGGATTTTTTCATTGTTAGTGAAATTCCAAACAAGCCATATGCTGTAGTTACTGAGGAAACACGTCTCAGATAGTTTGTAGAAGTAGAAATCCAACAGATAATTTACTCAAGAAAGAATTTTGAGGTTGGCTATTAGGGAATGAAATGGTTTTTATTAGGGAGGGTATCAACTGTTAGTGGAACACCTGATTCTCTCTCTCTCTCTCTCTCTCTCTCTCTCTTTCTCAAAACATTGTGGTATCTTTCTTTTTGTTTAAAAATTAAATGTTATTTATTTATTTATTTTTACTTATTCACTTTATATTTCACTTGCTGCCCCCAGATATCACAGGACATTGTTTTGATATCAATAAGGAGGGTTTTTTTTCTCATCTAGACAGGCATGAATGTGTCATGACTTTGTGCCAAATCAGGGCCAGTCAACTCATTCTACAAGGCTTTGTTATTTGTGAATACATTTGAATTCTTCAGAATTAAAAGAGACAATGATACTTTCCCTAGTGGAATAAATCCCTAGCAGATTTTATTGATTTTTTCCCTCCTACCATACATTGCCAATACTACCATCTATAGATTGACTATTTATTTATAGACACTAGACCAATGATTTGTTTCTTAATGGAAAAATGTAGTATTAAGTTAATAGTGAAAGAATTAAAAATGTTAGTGTCTAGTATTCCCATCTCCAGGGAATTTGTACTACAGATTGGTAGAATGGTCAGTTAAACACTTAATTCGCTGGAGAAATTGTTGTGATACACAAGAGACTATATATTCTAAGACAATACATAGCATAGTATGTATTCAGTACTCAGAATGCTTGAATCAGGGCAAGTCAGGAGTCAGGGAGGAGTGGTCCATTTCTCAATTATTTGAACTCCAATCACATAACTCTACTGGTTTAAAAGCAATTATAAGTATGATTCTGACCTGTCTCCCTTTTAGTTGGAGGGTTAATCTGCTTTTATTGCTTGAGAAATACTGAACTTTAGTTCTAGATAACATTCAGAATTCGGCAATATAAAAAATTCAATTAAATAATGAATTGATAATCCTACTTACATAGGCATTTGGAAGAACAGATTTATGCTCTTTATCGTATTCAAATTATTGGAAGGAAGTTCAGAATTTAAGGATAAGGAGCCTTCTCGAGTGTCATGCCAATTACCATTGGATTCATGTTAGTTCTAAAATTTACAGTGGTAGTCATTACAATTAGGAAAAAGTTTAAAGACACTTGCAGTATATTTGGCATAATTCTAACACCTCTCTGGATGTTTTAACATTACATAGTGAGCTTATGAATTTAAAGAATGCTGCTCTGCTGAGTGTTGATTTGGTAGATACTGCTGATAAAATTACCCATGGCCTGAGGTCAGTATTTCTATTTTGGTCAAGCTTAAAGAATGGCATATATAGCTTGATCATGCTAGCCCTTTTTATCCTGGAAATATTTTATTTCTGTTCATCCTGTTAAAGCTTTTCTTTAACAACATCAACATGTTATCAGCCAAAGTACATGACTTGAACCTGAAAATGGACCCCCAGACAGAGTTATTAAATTAACAAGCTGGCAAGCTAAGGTTAGATAAGTTTCTGCACAGAACCTTACCAACCTAAGACAGAACTGCATTGTTTTTGATAATGCATATTCCATGACAGGTAAGGAAGACATTCTTATCAGAACAACCTAAGACAGGCTCAATCTTGTTAATGAAATAAAAAAAGGAGGAGAGGCGGAGAGCCTTTGGGGCTGCTTGGTAAGAATCTGACATGGGCCAACGACAAGGAAATGTTCTGCCTGGAAGGAATATAACAAGGAAGTAGACTTCAGGCAGGAATCTGACATTAGGCTAGAACAAAAAAAGTAATTTCAGGCAGGAATCTAAATCTTAAGCTAGAACAAGGAAGTAGGCTTCAGACATGAAATGACTTTAGGCTAGGACAGGGAAGTTGGCTCAATTTGGTCATTCTGATAAACCCTTAGAAACAGTGATCATGGGAGTGTTCACATAATTGTGTTTAATGCCTTGCTTGTTCTTTGACTATTTATGTTTATTGTCTTGCTTGTTCCTTGACTATTTGCATCTATTGTATTGCTAGACCCTCAACCTAGAACTGACCTTAATACATGCATGTAATTAAAATGGTATAAAAGCAAAAAGGAGAGCTGGGCAGTGGTGGCGCACGCCTTTAATCCCAGCACTTGGGAGGCAGAGGCAGGTGGATTTCTGAGTTCTGAGTTCGAGGCCAGCCTGGTCTACTGAGTGAGTTCCAGGACAGCCAGGACCACACAGAGAAACCCTGTCTTGGAAAAACCAAAAAAAAAAAAAAAATCAAAAACAAAACAAAACAAACAAAAAAACCAAAACAAACAAACAAAACAAACAAACAAACAAAAAACAAAAGCAAAAAGGAGGAGGGGAATAGAATAGGGGGTTCTAGGGAGGGGAAATGGGGATGGCATCTGAAATATAAATAAATAAAATATCCAATAAAAAATGTTTAAAAATTCTATTTAATATTTCCTAATACTATTCAATAGTAGGATATGCTAGATATTAGTCATGTTTTTGACTTGCCATTCAATATACTCTTTAAAGACATTTATTTTTGGAAGTGTAGCGGGCAGGGACTCACATAGCCCAGGTTTCCCTTGAACTGGTTTTTAGCCTAGAGTAGTTTTAAAATTTTGATTTTCCTGTTTCCAGTGTGTTTTGATTACAAGTGTGTCTTAGATTCTTTTCTATTGAGTTGGCAAAACACAGTGACATTCTTTTACTCTAAACTTCTTCACAGAATTCTGGATTTTTAGGAACTTGTGAGGTTTCTTTTTACTTTTCTTGACGTCTAATATTATTGCCCTGAAATCAGAAACTGGAGTTTACATCTTTCCTGTATCTGCTGAATATTTGTAACCATGGTAAATTTTATAAAATGCTTAGAGTATAAAGTTGTATAAAGTACCCAGCTGGAAGTTGCACTGTATTGTTACTGGAGCTTATATCCCTCTTTATTTCTCTACCTCTAGTATGTCATATTTATGTGACTATTTGTATTTTCAGCAGCCCTTTGAATTTAGAAGCTGGTGTTTTATTTTGGGAGTTCTTTGGGAGATATTTATTATAGATATAACCCATATTATAGGTAAATAGCCAGTATTTTTCCTCGGTACCATTTGTATTCATCCTCCCTTTCAAAATTGCCTATAGAATTTAAAAACAGTACCACAAACCCTGCTTCCCCATCTGATTAGCATCTCTTTGCCCTTTTGCTTTCCAGCCTTTCTTGAGTCATTTCATTTTAAATTGTCTGCTCTATCTGTTTGAGCATTCTTTACTGCCAGTCTAATAGAATAATATATTCTATTTCCCCTGGGATTTGACAGCTGTATTGAGATATAGTTATTATTTCATATCACTTTCTTCTCAGTATTGTCATTGTTTCCTGTGCTTTATCAGGAAAAAATACTGAGGGCACAAGCTAAGACAGCGTAAAATTTTGGAAAAATTATTTTTTCTCCAAGAGCAGTAGTCTTGACGACCAGTTTTTAACCTATCTTTGGTTTTTCTCATCTAAATTAAGGGAGAAGCTTTCCGACACATCTTTTATGTCAAATTCTCCACAGCCACGAATCCCCCTACATTCCCAGCTCCAGGTTTTCGGTTTAGGGTTTTGGATAATTCCCTATCAAGCCTCACATGTAAACTAATTCCCTCCCTTGGGAGGCCTCCTAGCAAACTTGTGTGTGTGGGAAGAGCTGCTTTCTTCCTCTCAATCATTCGCCATGTTTTAAAGATGCTACATACTATCTAGGAGGTAGAGGGGTTGGTCAGGCAGCATGTGTTCACAGCAGGAGAATTATCTCATTCTAGATTTTTAAAAGAAAAATTCTTTATTTAAGTGGACCCTCCCTCTCATTCCTTTGAGTTTCAGACCTATAAAGTCAAGGCTCATTTAATTAGTTGGCAAAATCTTTCCAATCCTCTTGTAAATGAACCATTTATAAAAATCACCATCAGCAGGTACTATGCTTCTGTGTTCTCCTGCTATTATTCCTTCACAGGCAGCATTATAAACATACAGTCATTCATAACTCAGCTTTAAAGACTAGACCATCACACATTCCTTTCCTAAAATTAAGCATCTGTGCTGTCTGTCTTCATGTAAACACTCATGGATAGCTATGTCCATAAATGAAATCTGATGATAGTAAATACCGAATAAATAGTGCTTTATCGTAAAAGTGTCATTCTCATGGAATTTTAAACTTTAACTCCTTCAGTTTCAACCAGAGCAGTAAATTACAGATTGTAACAAGTATTTCAAAATTGTGATGTACTTGATTCAGCAACAGGAAAATGGAATTTCCGTGTATCTTCAAACTTGACTTTTAGCCCAGATTTAGACAAAAACACAGCATCTTTTTTAGTTAATTTCATTTGCAGCTGAATTAGTCATAATTTCCTTTTTTGGTCCCTTTTAGTCTGCAGACACATCATCAGCGATTAACTGTTTACTTTCCACTTGTTGAAATTCTGAGCTGAGTTATATTCCCATTGTTAACCCTCCTTAACACAAAGATCTGTAAAGCATGATTAAATCCTGAGCGAACATCCTTACAATATAAATTTTAATTTAATATTGTATTAGTGTGTGCATGGAAAAAATGCAGCAACCTTTCTTTGCAATTGTCATAATACAAATCTGAATATGATCTAATTTTTAAAATGCAGCTTTTCAGTTATTAAAATATTACAATGTCTTGGAGGACTAACTCCTATGCAACATTTTAATGATTCTAATTTTGCTTTCTGTGACAGTCTAGGCAATAAATTTTAATTTATCTTTAAAGTGATCATATTGCTACATTCTCAAAGTTGCTATGCATTTTTTTAAATCATTGTTACTACTGTGTCTTTGAGACTTTTGTTGGCACCGTAGTCTCAGTAACTAGTACAACCTGGATGACATGAAATCTGATGCTGTCTTAGATTGTTTTGTATTGTAGTGACAAAACAATGACCAAAAGCAAACTTCATGAGGATAGGGTTTATTTAGCCTATGTGTTCCCATCACCATCAATCAACCATGAATGAAGTCAGGGCAGGAACGCAAGGTGGAATCCTGAAGGCAGAACTAAACACAGGCATGAAATGTGGCTGCTTACAGGCTTCTTTCCTATGGCTTGCTCAACTTACTTACGTTTCCTTTTTAAATGATAAATTTTGTCATAATATAATATATAACCCAATTAAATAGAATTATATCACCTTCACCCTTCCACATCTCCCTCCAGCTCCTCTCTGCTATGCTCTCTCAATCTCCCTCCCATGAGGGGGTGAAGCCACTCTCAAGCTGGTAGCCTTTTTCGTATAATTATTATCATTACATACACAATACATATGTGTATACATGCATATGCATAAATATTTTAAATACAGCCTGTTGAGTTCATTTTTATTGATGATATGTATATGACTTCAAGACTGATGACTGTGCAGTTGACAACCAATAAGGAAACCCATCCCTGGGACAGAGTGATTCTTCTCCCAGCATTCGCGCATTGCCTTTTGTTCTTTGTCTAGGAGTGGGACACCATGGGCTTTTCCCTTTTCCATATTGATATGTCCATTGATGTTGCTATTTTGCCAGACCTGTTTATGTTTCTATTTCTAAGGAAAGACTTTCACACCAGACTTTTTGATATTGTGGCTCATAAAATCCTTTTGTCTCCTCTTCCCTGGACCATAGATACAAAAATGTGATAAAGATGCATGGATTTGAGCTAAGCTTCTTGCAATCCATTGTTTTCTGTATTGTGTCCAAATACAGTTTTCTGTGATGGACTCCATTTACTGCAAAGAGAAGCCTGGTACTGAAAATTTAGTCAACTTCCTGAGGCTGATGAGTCCATGGACCACAGAAACAATCTACTAAAGCCACTTTGCTAGGCCAGCATAATTCCTTACTACATTCTAAATCTTATGAAGCCTTTCTTTAGCTTGCCATCTCATACAACCCAGGACCAACTTATCCACAGGTGACACTGCTTTCAGTTGTCTAGACTCACCCACATAAGTCATTAATCAAGACAATGTCCTTCAGGACAATTCTGAAGGAGGCATTTTTTTAAGTTGAAATTGCTTTTCCCAGACGACCCAAGCTTGTGTCTAGTTGACAAGCAAACGAAGACACTAAACTAGGATAGACACCTTCTCCATAGCTCACTACTATAGTTAATCATTCTTTTCCTTTGCTTCTTAATTTGTAATTGAACACAGTCATAGTTTCTATCTCCTAAGCTACTGTAACGATTAAAAGAGTAGATACAGAGTAGAATTCTAGTGAACTCTTAGAAGGCAGTCTGACTTTCAGAAGCATTACAATAATATGAGTGGTAAAATTAAGGACACTGGAGCTGATCAGATCTGGGTACCAAGCTGAGTTCTTTGTACTGTTGGTTTGGAACTGGCAAATAATTGCTTTGTTGTATTCTCTCAGCATCTAGCTAGTTAGCTTTCCCATATGGTAAACGAAGGTAATAATACACGATGGATCCTTTGTGTGTATTCAGGCACATTAGATGAAAGGCTCAGTCTAAGGTTGCCATGTGGTTGAAACATAACCATTCGTACCCAACATCCTGAATAGACTCTAGAAAATCTTTTCAACATTTCTGACAGGAACTAAAAAGGATGCATTAATACTAAGGTGTAAAAAGTAAAGAGCTAACAGAAGGCGTAGAGTCCTTTGGTCAATAGTACTTAATTGTGTTATAAAGGAACATTCATATCCCATCTATAAGAGCTAAGAAAAAATTCATTTTAATTTGATTTCATGCGATGCTGGACAGTGTTCTTTTATTCTAAAGTCCCTTAAATTCCAAACATCTTCACTTGCTCCCACAGCAATGTCACTCTGGTCCTCTTACTCAAGCTGGGTTCTTGCAGGACTTGCAAGTTTCAGACTAAGAAAGGTCTCCTTCCAAAGGCAGTGCTTGCAATTCCAAGTTCTGGCTGGCTGTCAGCAATTACTGTGTTTTGTGCATTGATTCATTGTAAATCTCTCCAGAGTTAGTGAGTACAGGTCTACAGAGTAGGGTTTTGGTGTGCAGAATACAAATCACTTTTAAAAATTCACCTGATTTTCTCGAGACTGGGAAATTTCAAAAAATTACATTCTGTGGAGGGTGTTTGGTGTAATTTTCTTTAAATTAAAATTTAAAGGAAATATTGTTTCATAAGTCATTTTACTCCAAGAACACAACAATAAAGTAATTAAATATGCTTTGAGAATTCTCTTAATTTTCATTGATGACTTTTAGATATGGAAGCCACAACAGTTCCAATTTTACTGTGGCTAAAAATAAGCTCTTATGGGGAAAAGCATACATTTATAACTAGAGGTTGTTACTAATAGGAAGGCAGCCCACAGAAAATACCTTAAACAATACTTCTTTGAAGCAAGCTGGAGATGTGACTTGTATTGAGCTTTATACATGTTCCTTCTGAGGAACTGGGCTCTCTCTCTCTCTCTCTCTCTCTCTCTCCCTCTCCCTCCATCCCTCCTCCCCCCCCAACACACATCTCTTCCCTTCTAGTCCACTTTTATAACACAGTCTGTTCAGTAGGGTGTGGTTAGTCTTCTCAAAGTCTCACTGCTAAATTGATGTGGACCCTGTACCTAAGATCTGAGTCACCGTCCTTGGTACAGCTGTGCTCTGCACAGCCAGTGAATGCTCCTGATTTACTGTTACTCTCTTTCTGCCTCTTTACTGTCTCCATAATGACTGCAAGGCATATTATCTATTGTTGGAGGCTAAATTAAAACTTAATAATTAATTTCAGCGTAACAGCATTACACTAGTCAGGATCGTCCTTTTCATACTTGGTGTTTCATACAATTTCCTTTCCTTGAATAAAATATCCATGGAAATACAGAAAAAGATTGACTTTACCAAACTTAATGTTATCTAGTTACTCAGATTGATGAAACTTTTCTTCTAATCTACCCTTCTGCATTATTTTCTTCTTTTTGGTTTTTTTTTTGCTTGTTTATTTGTTTTAGTTTTCCTTCATGATTACTTCTGCAACTATAGATTGTGGCTTTCTTCCCTAAGGCTAGACCAGGAAACAAGATTTACATGGAAATTATTGTTTCTTTTTTTCTTTTTTTTAAATAAGAGTGGAGTTTTAGTACCCTCACTGATTCAAGAATGAGTCTTCCTAGATAGGAAGCAGCCTGTCTTAACAGTGGAATGATTGATGATGCATTGCTCTGGAAACCAAGGTACTTACGTGAGAGCATGGTCAAATGACCCTGCTGTAGCTGACTTCATCACAGGGTGTCATGACTAATGACACAATTCCGTAAGCAGAGGTATTTAATTATGCAATAAGGTGGTCATACTTATTATCTTCACAACAAAAACATCACTTCCTTTAATTTCTTAAAAAAAATAAAACAATGAAAAAATAAATAAATGAACTGTGTTGGTTTTGATTTGTAAACTCCTCAAGGAGAAACTAAGTTTTGAATTATTGCAGTTTTACAACAGTAATTAGTGGCCTGAAGTTGTTCTAAATTATATTTTAGAATAAAAGTACAATAGCTAGCATAAATTGCTTCTTGTAGTTAAGCTTATTCACTATAACTTTGATTAAAACCTCTGAATGCATAGTGTAGCAACCATAATCTTTTCAAAAATAGTTTTCTGGAATAAATAAATAAATAAGTAAATAAATAAAGTTGAAATCATTAGGAGGTGTTACCAAAGCATACATCAGTGGCTCGTGGAAATTCACAGAAGAGAACCTATCTTACTATAAAAATTTTAAACACCCTATTGGGCAACCTGTACAAGGTTATTTCTGGAAATTCTGGGACAGGACCCTGAAATTCAAAGAACTACAACATAGAAATGTAGGTAAAAAATGGAAGTATCTTTCATTTTCTTCTACTAGTAAGTTCTTCAATCCAGCCCCATCCAGTCTTCATCCTCTTCCTTACAGAGTTAAGCAAGGATAAAGAAAGAAATGACCATATAGAAAGATAGAAGATAAAGAGTTCCAGAAACTGAAGGCTCCCTTCCAGCTCTTAGGATCTGTTTTGTAGTTGGAACATAAACTCCATGCTCAAGATCTTCCTCCAAATTTGACCTTCTGTCTCCAAATTAAGCATGGCATGGGGTGGGTTAATTTTTTTTAATTCTTAAAATTTTTTTTTGTGTGTGTGTGTGTGTGTGTGTGTGTGTGTGTGTGTGTGTCTGTGTGTTTTGTCTGTATGTATGTCTAGGCTCCAGATGCATGCAGTGTCCTTGGAGGCCAGAAGTGGGTGTCAGAACCCCTGGGACTGAAGTTACAAACATTTGTAAGCTACTGTATGAGAGCTGCGGATTGACCCCAGATCCTTTGTAAGAGCAACTAGTGTTCTTACCCATGAGTCATTGCTCCGGCCCTGAGTTAATTTTAAAAAACAAACTGCTGGGATGAAAGTTCATTGAATTCATGTTGAGAAAGTAAAGAGATGCATAAAGCTCAGTCCAGAAGATATACTGTGTCCCATGAAAAAAATGTAAAATACCCTCTCCATGTTCATGGATTAGAAAATTGACATTGTGAAAATAAACATCCTACCAAAAGCAATCTATAAATTTAATTGCCATAAAAATAACAAAGACTTTATTCACAAGCATAGGAAAAAAATAATCCAAATCTTTATATAAAGGCACAAAAGATCATGGATAGCCAACGAAATCCTGAGTTAAAAGAAGACTTTGAGAAGTCTCACCAAACTTGATTTCATGCAGCCCTACAGAGCTATGGTAATAAACACTGAGTAGTATTGACACAAACATAAGCACATAGCTGATGGAATGAAGAATACAGATATTAGTCCATGCATCTTGTGCTATACACTCTTTAGCAAAGATGCCAAAAACACACACTGAGAAAAGACAAGACAGTGATAGGGAACAAAGGTTTCAATATGCAGGAAATGAAATTAGATCCTTATTTCTTACTTTGCACAAGGCTAACTCAAAAATTAATCAAGGACCTCAACACTAAATATGAAACCCTAAAACTGCTAGAGGAAAAAATGAGGAGTGCACTTCAACTTTTAGTCACAGGTTAACTTTAACCTCTAAGCACAAGTGGAAAGTTTTTTTGCTATAAGACTCTGGTAGGTCAGGAAATAAGACCAAGAGTTTAGCAGATAGAAAAACAGGATCTTAGAAAACTAAAAATCGAAAACCAAAACCACCTTTGCACAGTAAAGGATTGCCAAGGGTGAGGAAGCAGACAACAGCAAATCCTAGCCAACTACTCATGTAACAGAGGATTAATGTCTAAAATGTACAAACAACCATTTACCAACCGGTCAACAATACCATAAGTGTTCGGCATCCTTTGTTATCTGTAAAATACAGATTAAGGACACCTTACCATCTCACCCCAATGATGATGTGAACGTGAGCAAAGAGGACACTTATACGGATGATGAGGGTGTGAACTAGGGCAGCCACTTTTAAAATCTGTCTGGAGGATTCTCAGGAAGCTAGAGTAGGATTATTACATGACCCAGCTATACTTCCTCTGCTCACATACCCAAAGGACTTTATGTCTTACTACAGAGATACTTACACATCTGTTTTAACTGTCACTCTGTTTACAATAGCTAAGAAATGGAATCAGTCTGGATGGCCATCAAGTGATGAGTGGATAATGAAAATGTGACACATATGCACAGAAGATTAATACTCCTCTATTAATAGAAATGAAATAATAAAATTTATAATTAAATGGGTGGAACCAAAAAAGATCCATACATAGTGAGATCTAGGTCCAAAAGACAAATGTTACATCTTCTCTCTCATATGTAGGTGATACTTAAAATCTCATATTCTGTGTGTTTAGCACAGAGTACATGTAGAAATTAGTAAAGCAGTAACAGGTCAGGGGAAAAGGGAATATATATATATATATATATATACATATATATATATGTATATATATATATATGATTATAGATAAAATGAAAGTAGAATTTGATTTGAGAATTCTAAAAGCAGAAAGGTTCAAGTGGATAATAGATTGGTGGAGATGGGAAATGGGGGGGTTTGCATGTCATGGTCAGTTTGCTTTGTGACTTAACCTAAAGAAATATTGCCGACTCTATTAGGAATGCAAATCACACATCAAGTATCACACTAAGCTTTTCTTGCTCCTTGTAGTTGACAACATGCAAATGGACCATTTGAATCTGTCATTCATTTTCCATGATAGCTGATGTAGAACTGGAAAGACCGTCAGATCCCCATTGCAACAAGAGGACACTGAGCTGAGGAAGGGCCTGAAAAATTCCTCTATGTCCTCCTCTATGCTCTTTGTTTTACTTTCTTCTCTTACATCTTCTAGAGAGTGCAGGGCTGTTGAAGCTTTATAGGTTTTAGTCTAGATCTGCTCACTATTGAGAGGATTTGTCAGTCTAGGGAAGCATGTGAATGGATTCTGTGGCTCTAACTTCTGGCAGACTGATTGACACCTGAAACTTTCTGTGGCCTTATATGGGGCATTCCATGAGTCATCTCTATCACATTAACTATAAGAGGTAGTGTGATTTTTTTTTGATTTCAAGGACTCTGCCCTCATATAGGATGCTCCCTGAAACTGACAGAACCCTAGGCACTTCTGTCTAACACGGTAATAAATGCTCCTCTCCAAGTTCTAATTCACTAGAACCCAGGAAAAGGTCTCTACTTGGCAATTTATCATAACACATACAGATTAAAAGCAGCCTAGTAGTGGGATCCTCTAAGTGGAGCAAGAGCACTGAAGGCTTCCATGATCTGCCTGGTGCTCCCAGCACACTGATATGCTTAACAGCATGGAAGGTCTTCAAACTCCACTTTTTTTTTTTTTTTTGGTTTTTCAAAACAGGGTTTCTCTGTGTAGCCTTGACTGTCCTGGAACTCACTCTGTAGACCAGGCTGGCCTTGAACTCAGAAATCCTCCTGCCTCTGCCTCCCAAGTGCTGGGCTTAAAGGCGTGCGCCACCACTGCCCAGCTTCAAACTCCACTTTATTAAGCTGAAGTGTGATTTGATTTTTTAATTGAAGTTTCAGGCTGGCTAAAGCGGCTCAGAGGGTAAGCGCACTCACCAGCAAGCCTGACAACCTGGATTTGTTCTTGGAACCCAGTTTGTAGAAGACTGACATACTCAAGTTGAGTTATTTCCTGTATGGCACACATGTATGTGCCCACACACTAAATAGTTAGGTGTACACATTTATATTAGGAATTTAGGTTTGTTATGTAGACTTGATAGATCATCAATTCTTGATAATCTATGAAGTCTACCTAACAGTCTACATAAACAGTCACCAATGGTTGAAAGCAATTCCAGTCCTATCTTTTTTTTACTAGGAGCTTGATCTCAAGGAATAAGAGTGCTAAAAGATTTAACTATCACCAGTCAATCAAGGAGATACCAAGTCACCTCATTACCATAAACTCAGGTGTGGCTGAGGGCATTATCATGTATAATAACACATTTCTATCAGTCAGGAAATCACAAGGGTTATACCAAGGGATATATGTATATGTATGTATATGTATATGTATATGTATATGTATATGTATATGTATATGTATATGTATATGTATATGTATATGTATATGTATATGTATATGTATATGTATATCTTCGGTTTTTTTAATTAGACAGCATAAGAGCTCATGATGCACTTAGGAACTGTGTTACAGGAGCTACCATAGGCCAAGTCATGGGCAGATAAATGACAAGATAGAGACATCTCTTTTTACTGAAAATATTGTTTTCATACAATGCATTCTGATCACACTTTTTTCTTCTTCATCTCCTTCCAGATTTTTCTCAATTTTCCTTTCATCGAACTCCATATCTTCTTTTTCACTCTATTTAGAAAACAAATAGGAAAATATAAAATCAAACAAACTAGAATAAAACCTACCAAAGAAACAGAAGATTCTTGAAACACACACACACACACACACACACACACACACACACACACACACACATTTTTTCATGCTCGCACAGGCTTAATTAGGGTTTTATGGCTCTGAAGAGACACCATGACATAGGCAACTCTAACTGTGTGGCTGAAACTGCCAAGCTTTGCTGCTTGTTGGGACTAGAACTAGAACATGGCTCCCTTGTTCAATTACATCTATACCAGTTTTCTGTTTTCATTGCCTAAGCTTGGCCAATCTGAAACTTGCTCTGTAGACCAGGCTGGCCTTGAACTCATACATCTGCAGGCCTTTGTCTCCTGAGTACTAGACTTAAAGACGTACATTATCACACTTGGACCTAAGCATTTCTTTAATTCCCTTTCACAAGATGGAAGCTTATCTCAGTTGGACCTTGCCTCAAAGTCACCACTATTTTAATTTCATGTAATATCTTTAATCTCTTTATTGCACTGGGTGCAGGATTTAACTCCATTCCACTTCCTAGTGCCCCATTAATCTTTCAACCATGTGTTTTGTAGTTTTCCTTTCTCAGTTTGCTATGTTTGATCAAAATGTTCTTCATAAGAGTGAACCACAGGACTGAGTCTATATATACTAGGCTGTTTTGAGATTTCCTTTGGCAACGCACTTAATCTAAATCTTTCTACCTTACCCTCAGGCAGACTCTTCAGACAAGGGCAAAAAAGCAGCCACATTCTTCGCTAAAATATCACAAGAATGCTCTCTAGGCAACATATTAAAATTCCTCTCCTCTGAAACCTTTTGATGCAGGCCCCTACAGTTCAAATAACCCTCAGCACCATTGTCTTTCATGCTTCTACTAGTATGGCCCATTAAACCCCACTTAAAGCATTACACTGATTTTATAATCCAGAGTCTTCAAAACCACATTCCTACAAACAAAAACATGGTAAGGTCTATCACAGCAATATCCTAGTTCCTGTAACCAACTTCTTTCTTAGTTGGGGTTATTAGTATGAAGAGACAACATGACCAAAGCAACTCTGATAAAGAAAAACATTTAATTAGGGCTGCTTACAGTTTCAGAGGTTTCATTCATTATCACTATAGTGGGAAGCATGATAGTTTTAAAGCAGACGTGGTGCTGTAAGAGCTGAACATTCTACATCTGATCCAAGAAGAGGCTGGCTTCTGTACTGGATGGAGCTTGAACATAGTAGACACCAAAGTCTGCCCTCATAGTGACAAGCTTCCTCCAACAAATCCACACTTATACTCTCTATGGGCCAAGCATTCAAACACATGAACCCATGTGAGGCTAACACCTTTTCAAATCAACACTCTGTCTCTCTCTCTCTCTCTCTCTCTCTCTCTCTCTCTCTCTCCACAAATAGCACTGAGTCCACTTTAAGTTGGTTGCCCACTGTTCTGCATGGGGCCTGTATGGTTTATATACCTAGTGAGACTACGTTGCATAAAACTAAATTTTCATTTATGAGTAGTTGTCTATTGGAGATAGTCTGGGTTGAGGATGTGGACTCCTGTCTACTTCAGCATCTCAGCTTTGCCATCTCATCTGGCTTGCACTTGTGCAAGCCCTGTGCGTACTGCCACAGTCTCTGTGAGTTCATATATACCTCAGACTTTTGTATCTATAAGGCATTATTTCCTTGGTGCCCTCCATTCCCTTTGACTCATAGAATCAGTCTGTATTTTATTATTCAGAGTTACCTGAACCCTAAGTTGAGTAATTTGATGGGAGACATCCCATTTAGGACTGAGTATGCCACAGTTTATCACTCTCTGTACATTGTTCAGCTGTGGGTTTGTGCATTAGTTTCGATCTCTTGCAGGGCGAAGCGTCCCTGGTGGTGGCCGAGTAAGACACTGATCTATGGATATAGCAAAATGTCATTTAGAGTAATTTTATTGATATGTTCCTGTAGCAAAAAAAAAAAAAATAGTATTTGTGTTTGCTTTAAGTCCGTGGCCTATGTATTCTCAGGTTATTTGCCAACAAAGCAGTGTTGGTCATGGATTCCATTTCACAGACTAGGTTTTAAATCCAATCAGATAGTGATTGGTACTTCTTCTACTACACCAATTTATCAGGTAAGGCAGTCACCATTATTGATAAAAGGATTTGTAACTGGGTTGGTGTTTAGTTTTCTCCTCTAGTATATACAGAGTACCTTCCAATGTCATGAACACTAATTAATAAGAGGCAAAGGCTCTAGTTAGGCCGCAGATCAACTTCTCCATGTTCAGTGAGTTGTATAGGAGTTGTCTTCAGCAATAGGGCCTTACAGTCAGTTTGTGGTGACCAACTTATAGCCTTGGCAATAGGCAGTTATTTGGGGGTTTCTGTGAGGCCCTTTGGCCGAGAACTGGGTGGTTATACTCAGTTCTGGTTTATTAATGAATGCCAGAACAAATACGTGAAAATGTTATGAAAGATGAGATGTTTACATAACATCAAAATATCTTTCCTCAGATAGTTATTAATTAGAATGGAAATGGGAATGCAATTTTGCAATGAAGAAGCCAGAAAGACCACTAAGCACATATGATAAGCATTTAATATCAATGAAAATAATGCACACAAATGTCAAATGCCTCATCGTGCGAAGCTCTTGTAGAAAGCAATGTCTGCTAAAACATTCTGCAAAATGGAGCATCTGAATCAAAATGTGTAATCGGAATCAACCAGCATGAGATATCAAACAAATCCAGAGTGGGGGATATTCTATACAATAATTGGAAGATAGTCTTCAAAACTTGCCATGGTCATGTAAGTCAAAAAATTAAAAATACTAGTTTTGGAGTAAAGAAAACTAAAGAAGTTAGGATAGGATTCTTTATTATATTGTTGGCTAGGTTTGTTTTTATTTAAAAACAGTTAAAAATGAAATATGCTTTTATATTAAATATTTAATAATTTATTAATTCTAATGTTCATAATAAACACATAAGCATACAAAAGAAAAAATCTTTTTTCTTAATATACACTTAATATACACTTCTTAATATACAAAAGATTTTTTCTTAATATACACTGAGGTGTATAGTACAGAATGAATTGTGTATGTAACTATTTTCTCTCAGATATACATTTTTCATAAAGCTTAGGATAATACTCAAAGCTTTACATATTTCATAATTTCTCTACCACTCAGATACATTCATATATATATATATATATATGTGTGTGTGTGTGTGTGTGTGTGTATGTATATATATATGTGTGTGTGTATGTATATATATGTGTGTGTGTGTGTGTATATATATAATATATACATATATATATATATATTCATATATTCTTGTGACTGCACCCCCTGAACATGGCTTTCTATGATGTCATCCTTCTCTACCTCCCTGCCCTTTCCCCCCTCCTTTCCCCCTTTTTCTTCCTTCTCTCTTTTTTCTTCTGCTCAAGTGTTCTCATTATTTATTTTCAGGGCTTTCTTCTGTAATCCAAGATAATATATATATATATATATATATATATATATATATATATAGAGAGAGAGAGAGAGAGAGAGAGAGAGATTTAAATATTTTCAGAATAATTTTTATACTGCATATTTATAATATAGAGCATTTAAATATATGTTTACTCTATATGGAAAATATCACCAAATTTTAACAATCATAGAACCTGAGTGAAAAAAATTGAAATTATTTCAAAGTGCACAGGACACAAAGAAAATGTATTCAAGTCTGAAGGAACCTGCTGTGCAGCTAGAGAACCTTTACTGACTGGACCACCTCCACCAGCCTGGGGAGGACTGTCATGCATGGTACATTGGCCTCCTAAGGTTGCCATAAGAAACTATCAAAAATTTGATAATTTGAAACAACAGGATTTTCTTCCTTCTCAGTTCTAGAACACAGAATTGTAAAGTCATGGACTCTCGGGGCTGCAGTCACAGTGGAGGCTCCAGGAGAGGAGTCTTCCATTTCTAGTTCCTGATGGTTGCAGGCATACCTTGTGACTCCCTCCCTCATAATGTCTGAACTTTCTCTGCTGTTATTCATCTGCATCTTCCTGCCCCTTTTCCCCTCCTTTTCTTCTCTTTCTCCCCTCTCTCTCTTTCTTTCCCTTTCTGCTTAGGTGTTCATATCATGTTTATTCAGGGTTCTCTTCTATAATCCAAGATGGCCTCATCTTAAGTTTCTTTATGGTGATTGGACAAAAATTTCTCCCACCACATATGGTCATCTATGTTTTTAAATAAAATTTTCAAAGGAAAGGCATTTTACATAAGCTTGATTAAGACTTAATCTCTTCATATTTCAATTATGCCTCTCGTTTCTTTTTTTTTTTACAGTGGATGAATTTAAAGCTGGTGTGAGGAAACCTGGTGGAAAGTTGAATTAGAAATGTCTTTAGTGTACAGTATGTTTAGGTAATTTTTTGTTTGTTTTGTTTTTGTTTTTGTAAGTACAGTGAAGCAATTTAATGTGGAGATGGCTTCCAGGAATACTTGTATGCCTTTCCCAGAAAAGTGTAAAGCCATAGGTATATTATCCATATATATCGTGTATAGGATACATATGTTCTTTAGCAGAGGCACTGCAAATGCATGGATCAGACAAAGGAAGTAGGGGATGAGTTTAAATGCATTGAACAACAATTGTGTGGAAACTTCTCCTTATTACCTTGTATAGAAGTTATGAACAAAGAGATGGAATCTTGTCAATGTTAAAGTTGCCCAAATCTTGCATATCAGTAATATACATGTTAATTCATGTATATTATACATGTAGATTCACAAATTCACAATATTTGCATGAAGTCAAGGTAGAAGTTCATTGAAATTGTATTTCTCAAAATTGTTATGTTTTAATGCATCAAATTTTGGTGGTACTCAAAGCAATTAGCATAACTGCATCTCAAGTCATACATTTTATGCATTGAAAGTTATTAGAGTGTATATTGATGTAGCTGTTGTATCATGAACTAGAGAAGTCTGTCTGTTACACATTATGCACATTATTACGGATGCAGCAAAATGACCTAAAGAAATACCAGTTCTAGTGATTTAACTACACTCTTGAGAGAAGCTCATACATTTTTAAATCAATCTCAAATACTTTTATAACTTTAACCATAAGGAGTTGTGTGCCTGCAATATGCTTGTGTATACTATTGGCATCAACATTGAAATTTAACCAATGATTTGAATGAAGAGTCAATTTTATTTTATCCTCTCTATAGAAGATGATATTACAAAATAATCATTACATGAAAAATTAAAAACATTCATGGTATAAGTGGGCAAAAATTATAATTCAGAGATGAGCCTGATCAGTAAAATGTTTGCCCAGAAGCGTGGTTCTTACAGTGTATGTGGGACTTCTCCCTCTAGGGGATTTGAACTCTCATTTGTCTTATCCTAATTGTTCCTTCTATATGTTTACATGTAGAAAAAGCTAGAATTATATTGTATGAGATTTATACACTCACACACACAACTTTGTCACTGGTTTCCTTTTTATTAAGCATATGTATTGCATTTATATGGTCATATTACTTTTTAGAATGGATTTCTGATCCACACATATTTCATGGTCTCCTTTTACCTAGTCTAGGAGTTTTGAGTAGATGTCAAAGTCTTGACAAAGGTGAGCATTAGCAGTTCTGTTTGAACACAAGAGGTCATCTTTATGGTTGTGCTTTGAATGAGCAACGTCCTCTATGGCATCATGTTCTTCAACACTCTTCAGCTGGTGGCTCTGCTTGGACAGGCTGTGGAACTTTTAGAATGTGGATCCTTACTGTATTATATTAGAGCAGCAGAAAAGGAATCGATTCATGTAGAGATGCAAGACTTATCTTCTTGAAGAGTCTCCAGCACTATGTCACATGTAAAGCAAAATTTACGTGACTTAAACTACAGTTAGATGGCTTGCATCTTTTAATTGTGGCTTATTTTTGGAAAGGTACCCCACAAACAAGTTTTGATTTAAAAGAAATAAAAAGCAAAAACAGATATTGGCAAAAATTAGAAAGGCTCGAGTTTGAATTATTTTCCTAAATATGTATATTTGTTTCACAAAAAGAAAAGAGAACAGCCATATTAGGCACTTTTTGTTGTAGTGATAAAATGTTATATCCAAATTGGACTTATGGAAGAAAGCATTTATTTTGGATTACAATTCCAGAGGGAGAGCCCATAATGATTAGGGAAACATGGCAGCAGGACAGGAGCTCCTTCAACCATAAGCACAAATTATAGAGTAAACAGAACTGGGGAGAGGCTATAATCTTTCAAGGTCCATGCCAGTGACATACTTCCTTCAGTAAAGCTCTACCTCCTAACAGTTCCAAACCTCGCCCAAAAGCCCCACCAATTGGGGACCAAGATTCAAAATCTGAACCTATAAGGACATTTCTCATACCAACCACCACAATGACTATGTGCACACATTTTCATTTCTTTAAAACATATACATTAGGACTAGGAAGGTAACTTTCTTGGTGCTTGCAATTCAAGCATCAGAACCTGAGATGGATCCCCAGAAACCAGGTAGACAGCTGGGCAGCAGTGCATACCTGCCATCCCAACACTAGTGAGGCAGAGACAAGAGGATTCTAAGAACTTACTGGACAGGTAGTATAGCTGAATTGGTGAGATTCAAGAACTTGTCTCAAAAAATAAGGAGAAAAATGGTACCTGATATCAATCTCTGACCTGTACATATGTGCATGCATCCATCTCTGCACACATCTGTACAGACCCAACCCTACACCATCACACAGCACATTTTGAATTGTATTGAAAATGGACTATTATATTTTCCACTTTACTCTTAGCCTCAAAAAAAGAAAAAAAGATCTAATTTTTGTTGTGATAACATGCTAATAGGAAAGTGACTTAATTATTCCAATTACTTTTTCTTAACGATGGCAGTTTTAAATCTTTCTTCATAGCACAAGCTGTGGTTGAAATACAAAACCAAAAATATATATTGGAAAATGTTTTTTCAAGTCAACCTTGCCCCTACCCTGCTGCCATTCCTCTTCAATATGAAAAATGCAGTAAATACACTCAGTGGTAATGAACTGAATGTTTGAAACACTTGATCGTTACTAAGCTAAACCTAGGTTATATATATTTAGTACACAAGTTTTATCAATAACACATTAATATTTCATTTTTTAGTTTACCAGGGGATTTCCAGTTAATTACTTCCAGGGAAGCGATTTTTTTATACGCCAGTGGTCCAAATGTTTCATGATTGATGTGCTTTGGTACACAAAAAATAAAATAATAAAATCCATCATTTTGGGGGGCTAAAATCTAATCCCTCAAGAGGTCAGTCCCAAGTTGTGTTTGTGTCAGGCTCCTTTATCCCTGCTTGCAGCCAAGTCTTTATTCGACCTCTGACTCCCTGTCCTTTCCTCACTGTTGTGTCTTCAGTGTCTGTTTCTATTGTTTGGTTTATTTTGTTTCACTAATTTTAGACCGATTATTGTGTCCACAGTTTCAAAAGAGTCATGTAATCACAAGGACCATGCTGTCTCTAATGAGCAGAGTTCTTAGCAATTGCCAAGCCTGGTCTTTGGGGATCGGACATTGATCTTTGCATGACCCAATATACTCTGGCCAGATTTGCAGGGGCATGTGACACAAAACATGGTTCAGGCTATTTTATTTAGTATTAACTGCTTTGAGGGCTGGAGAGATAGCTGAGTCAGCAAAGTGCTTGCTTCGTACTCATGAGTTCCAGACCCCGTACACATGTGGAAGGCAGGTATTATAGTGTTTGTAATCCCAGCACAGGGAGATGGAAATAGAGGGATCCCTAAGACTCTCTCTAACTAGCAAGCTCCAGGCCAAAGAGAGAACTTGTCTCAAAACAAAACAAACAACAACAACAATAAATAAATGGATTGTATCTATGGATCAATACCTAAGGCTGTCTTCTGCCCTCCACGTGCACATTGGCATACATACAGACACAGACACACACAGACACACACACACAGTCACAGATGCAGACGCACATGCCCACATACATGTGCGTGTGTGTATATATATACACACACACACACACAAACACAAGGCACTTTAAAGTTATAATTTTAAAAATTATGTTACAGATATGCTATATGGATTAAACATTTGTTTCAGCCAAACTAGAATTAAAACTATTACTAAGTATAAACATAAGCAGACACAAAGTGAAATGATACATGAATATACCAAATAAATCTCAAATTGGCATGGCTGGAAGACAAATTGTCCTCAGGTTCCCAGCCAAACGAAAGGTTAGAAGAACAGTGGCAGATTCCATATGCTTGAGGCATATTTCTGAGATCCCATCTGTCATAATTACAGTATGTAATTTAGAATATATTTCATCACCATCAAGTGGAGCCATGCCTTATCTAAAATGACCAGATAATATCACCACCACCAAGATTCTGGATCCCAGCCAGTTCTCTGGCATTTCAGCCATTCCCAGTGTAACCAAACACCACTGTGAACAGGATGTGGAAGCAGCTGCTGTTGCAGGCGGCGGGGCGGGGGTAGCATTTATACCCAGTGGGCAGAGGACCATATCATAATTGAACAGAGAAGCTAACGCATTGTAATCATGCTGAAAAGCATGATTACAACAATCTTCCTGAAAGTGTACCGGTACAAGCTAAGGCAAACTTACAAATTTAGTAGCTATTTCTCACTAAACATTTCTGGTTTGATGGAACAAGATTCGTTCATTTATTTGTGTGTGCATTGTGTCGCTTGTCTAGTTTTGAACACACCTTAGCATGTGATATGTTTTTCAAGTCGTCTTGTGGGTAATTGAAGAAAGAGCAACTCAGACTGGAAACAGAAAATGGTAAGGAAAACAAATAGGGGAAAGTGGGATGATCCGCATATACTGTATTAAAAAAAACATCTATTTTCAATAAAAGAAAGATAAAAGTATTGAAAGGAAAACATTGTCTCAAAAAGAGGCATAAGCGAGCTGAGTCAAGAATAAAAAATGATAAAGAAAATGGACTGAAAATACATGGCCATTGTCTCAGAGCCAGAGAGGAATGGATTGACATCTAGCATTGACACGTCTAGGTCCTTAAGTCAGAAGGTCTTTTAGGGGTTAATTTATTAAGCAGCATTAATACATGCTTTTCTTCTCTTCACTAGCTATTGAAATGGTTTCTGTCCTTTCAAATTAATTTTCTCCCTTCTAATTTTCTCTCTGATCTACGAAAAGCTCCTGCCTTATTTGACAGTTTTCCTGATGCATTCTTAGTAGGAGGGATGGAGGGATGGAACTAGATGTGAACAATTTGAGGACCAGAGAGAGGTTTAAGAACTAAAACTTGCATAGAAGTCTTTTTTTTTTTTTTACAGGACTTTTGGTAAGGGACACAGACGTTATCATGTAACAGGAGCTGATGAGAAAGAAAGGGTGGGGATTTTAGATATGATAATAGATTGTAGGACTTCCTTCTAGAGTTCAAGTAAAACACATGAAGAACATAGATGACTTAAAAATATTGCTTAGAATTCCGTGTTCTGGCTGCCTTGTTGATCCCACCCCGGACCCTAGGGACTCTGGCTCTATAAAAATTATGTTAACTTGTGCCTAATCCTTAACTTGATCCAACAGCTGTGCATGCCTCTTGTTGAGACTACAATGAAGAAAGAGAGCCTAAATAGTGACTTCTATGATAAATAGAGAATAACAGCACGGAAGAAGCTCTGGCTTGCTTCATTAATCATCACTGACCTTGTCCTTGGTGGTAATCGCTTCTCTCCTGCTTTGTACTGTGAATTAAATAGTATAAAAGCCTTAATTGGTTAATTTCTAGTTCCAGTTACCCCTCCCCCTTTTATTTTTCTCAACCATAAATTTTCTAAGGAATTTTCAGACAAGACCTCTGCTGCAGACAGAGAAGTACTATTGTAGTTTAAATTTGTCATAATTTCTATTTCTTGTCTCAAACGTACAACTTCCTCCCTCCTCCCATGGATGTCTGAGATGCACAGATACAAAGATACAAAAAGACAGACAGACAGACAGACAGACAGACAGACACACACACACACACACACACACACACACACACACAGCTCTCCCATCCTAAATTATCCACCCCCTCTCTCACACACACTTTATTAACACAGTTTTTAAAAAGTCACAATTTTAAAAATGTAAAATAAATCCCAGTACTTGGGAGGCAGAGGCAGGTGGATTTCTGAGGTCGTGGCCAGCCTGGTCTACAGAATGAGTTCCAGGACAGCCAGGACTACACAGAGAAACCCTGTCTCAAAACAACAACAACAACAACAACAACAACAACAACAACAAAAAGATAAAATAAATATCCTTTGGCATAAGGCAAAGTTGATGCTTGGCTTTCACTAAATGTCACAATTTTAGTTTATTTCTTATTTCAAACTTTCTTATAGTTTAACATACAGTTAATGGGCCATAGGCTATGGTGCATTGGGTTAAAGTGCTTGCTGCACAGTCATGAAGACATGGGTTTGAATCCTCAACACCCATGTAATAAACCAGACTTAGATGTGTGTGCCTACAAAACCCAGTATTATGAGGTACAGGAAAAGGAGGGTGACTGAGGCTTGATGAACACCAGCCTCTAGCTTTAGGTTGAAAGAGAGATCCCATTTGGAAGGAAATTAGGTATAGTGACAGATGAGGATACCTGAAGTCCTTTTCCGGCTTCTGAGTATACATTTACATCCACATGTGCGTGTGCATGCAACATACACATAACAACATGTGCTCTAACACACACACATACAGAAATAAAATTAAATAACAAAGGCCTAGGTTCCTGGCAAAATGCAAATTCTATTTTCTTTCAGGAGACAAACGACAGCTAAGGACCTTGAGACACTGTGACTGTATTTGTGTGACTGAAATGTAAATAGACTGTCCACGATATAAAATTTGACAAGAAATCGTAGCCCCTCTAATGTTCCCACCATTGCGAACTAAAATTCTATTTAAAGCCCTGGACAAAAGGAAGCCCTTTGTCCTTTACTTCTGCTAATTACTTTGTCACAGTAAGAGAAAAGTGACACCTGTTATGCCTAGTGTCTGCTTTTCCTTGAATGAGTACCACTTGACCAAGATGAACGCTTTCCTCTCTGCCAAGAGACTTTCTCTCCACTTTCAGGATAAGGAGTGGGTGGATTGTGTGGATGGAGAAGGGCCGTTGTAGATACTGTGGGGAGTCAAGGCAGGAGGAATTCACATTTAGGATCTCTCTGCAAACACCTAGTTCCAAGTCATCCTGAGCATCTTAACCCTGCATAAAAAGAAAAGTATTAAAAGCAATGAGAATATGTGTTATGGAGAGCTCTTGGTCCAGCTTCAAGGATATGGCAATAATATTTACATTAGGCTAGAACAAGGGAGTGGTCGCAGGCAAGAATTTGACATTGGGCTAGGAGAGGGAAGAATGTGTTCTTTGTACCTTGATCATCTTGATAAGTCCCTGAATACAGTAGTCATGGGGCCTTTGTTTATGCTTTGTTTCTTAACTTCTCCCTTTATGCCTAATTTGTTCCTTGACTACTTTGTCTTTGACCTAGAACTGACCCTATTCTTTGAATGTACCTAGAATGGTATAAAAGCAGACTGGAAAAAAACTAAGCCAGCATCAGCATTTGCTTGGGATCATGTTATAATGTTGTCTAATTGTCTCTCTCTTTTTTTCCCTTTAATCATCACTCCTTTCTTTGAGACCTGGTTGACTGAGCTGGCTTGGTCAATGTGTCACTGATACAGCACTTTCCTAGCATGTGCTAGAAAGGCTTAGGTTCTGTTTCCAGTATGGCAAATAAATGAGAGGCAAATAAATAAGAGGGAGGGAGGGAGGGAGGGAGGGAGGGAGGGAGGGAGGGAGGGAGGGAGGGAGGGAGGGAGGGAGGGACAGAGGGAAGGAAAAATAAGAAAAAGTATAGGTAGATAGTATCCTGGTTCCTTTTTTTGTTTTGTTTTTGTTTTGTTTTGTTTTGTTTTGTTTTGTTTTTTTGTTTCAGGTCAGAGGCAGAACTGTCCCCCCCCCTGTTTTGTTTAAGAGACAACTCAGAAGGATATAACTTTGGAGCTTTTGATGATGAGGAAACACTGCCACACCTGAGTCTCTGCTTCATCCTTGAAGCCTCAAATCCCCAGTGTCATTTGCTTGAAACATCCCCCTGTATCAGAAAAAATATGCAACTAGAACATTTAATGATGGCATCCATTCTTCTACTGAATGAGGAGCGATACCACCCGGAGCCCGTCATGTTTTGCTTTGACACTTCGTTTGTTAGTTTTTTTCACCGCTTGTAGGGCTTCAACATCATGCCATTCTATTTAAGATGGGTGAGAAATATGTACGACTGGCGTAATGTTTAATGAGAAATTTCCATCACAGTCTTCGGCATTTTACCACTCGGTCCCAAGTTGGTGACAACATTTGGGGAAGTTAAGGGGCACGGCCTTTCTGAAGGAAGTGTGTCACTGGGAGTAGGAAGCCTCACCAGTTAACTCTCTATACTCTGCATTGGCCCTTAAGGATGTAAGCTCTCAGCTTCCTGCTTCTGTTACCATGCCAACCACCTGTTGCTGTGCTTCACTCCTCACAAAGATGGAATCTTACTTTTTTTATTTTTTTGAATCATGGGCCCAAATTTTCTTATATAAGTTGGCGCAGCCATACTGTTTTATCACAACAGTAAATAATTAATGCAGATAGTATTCTTAATATGAAATCATTTTACTTCTGGTCTTGAAGAGGCAGGCCTTCAGACTGTCATTTTTGTACTAGCAATTTCAAAGGGTTTGAGGACATTCCATATTTTCTATTTATCCAAGTGGTACACGAACTACTCAGGTCTAATTAACCAATAGTGCTGAATAAGAATAAACCACTACAGTTAATATGGTATTGGTAACTTGCTTACGCATTTGTTTACATATATGCTATTTTGACTACTTCAACAGTGTAGAACATCTGTACCAGATCACACTTGTAGCTGCCTCCTCATGATTTTTATTAATATTTTGTATAAGTTTTCTCAATTAACATATAGTTCATAAACAAAGTTACCAATATAGGCTTCAGAGTCATTAAAAAAAGTAGTTTCATAATAAATTTATGTTTTAGAGAAATTTAAAATCTCATAAACTAGCTTAATTAACACAAATCTTATTACTACCCTAGAATCTTGTATAATTCTTTACAAATGACTCATCAATGGACAAATAGACTCCTAGTGTAACTAGATCTATGTTAATTTGAAAGAAGTTATGAAAAATTTAACATCATAGCCAGAAATAAATAATACAGCTATGTGATATGAATAATTTATTTAACCATGTTATTAGCCCTAAAGAACATGTTCAGAAAAGTATGTGTTTAGTGCATTGCTGTGTGTTATTTTTAATAAGACATCTTTGAGATGTTATTAAAGAATCTTAAAGAATGATTTGATAGGAAAATACACTATGTACGACAGAATTTGAGATTATCTGGTATTTGCTTCCATGAATTGAGAACCTGGCTAGCAATGGGTCACATAGGAAGTTTAGGAAAAACAGTAAGAGTTAAAAATTCCATAAATCTAACTTCAGGGACTGTCTCTTTTTGATGGCATTATTTCATTTTCCTGCCTCTCTCTTTGTCTCTGTCTCTATCTTTCTCTTTCTCTCTCTTTCCCTCTCTCTCTTTTCTCCTGTTTCTCCTAATAAAGTGATGCTTTTATCTTCCAAATTTAAAAGGAGTGAATTTATTATATATTTGTTGTATCCTCTAATAATTATTTATATCTCATTAGTTTCTCCTAAAATTTAATTTGTTAATGAAATTATTATCCAAACTAAGATCCAAATTAGTTTATACTTAAAAAAAATGCTATAACTTTGCGTGTTGTTTGTAGTTTGAAAAGCATTCTTTAAAATAACAGTTAAACTCAGTTAGAACATTTTCCCTACTTCTGGCTAAAGAAAAGACTGATTCTCCATGTATATGGAATAATGAACACAGCAGATGAGAGCAGCTGTCAAGGCGGCCATTACACTTCCTGTTTGGGCCACACAAAGCACACATTTTTTAAGAGGTAGACATATGGCCTTATATCACATTTATTTGACATCTGTAAATTAAATGCCAAAAATTTCTACCACAAGCAATCGGAATATTTTGTATCTTAGCGAATTCCACCCCACCACACACACCTCAAAAAAGAAGTATATCAGATTTTGATAGTTTCATAGTAACTAACAAACATTTTTTATTTGTTATTTCCAGCATCTATTTTGACTGAGATGTAACTCACATAATGTGAAAGAACAGTGGAGCCTTGCATAATGTCTGAGTTAGATGTACTGACTCTGTGTACCATCAAAAACAGAGCAACTCCTGATTCCTCTGAAACTTAACCAACAATTGCCTATGACTGACCAAAATGGTCAACTCACATGCTTTATGCCATATATAAGTATTATAATGAAAATATAAGGAAGTTGCCATAAATTACTTCCTATTGCCATCTGAAATTTACAGGAGGCAAACTGTTCACATGGAGGTTAGTGTCACATGCATCTTACATGTCTTAAATTTAAAAATATTTACATTCACAGCAAAAGCATCAGGAGGAAGTTATGGAAATATTGTAGCAGTCCAATATTACTGCAGTCAATTATATATAGTTTAAAATTAGTATTGTACCTTTATATTTGTTATCCTTTCTCTTGATTGAAAACAGAACCATGTGTGGTCTGGAAGCATTTGTGCAGGCAAATCTGGGTAAGTTTTAATAAAAACCTAGATAAGCCTATAGTTTATGGCACTAAACAATAGACTACTATCAGGGTAGTTTTTTACATTTTCATACATTTTTCTTAATTCTTTTCTTTTTGCTTTCTTCAGGCTTTGTACTTAGAGATTTTTTCCAAGTTACCACACATCAAGAAAATTTCTTGTGTAGATTGACCCCTGTACAGTTTGTGCAGTTCAAGAGTCTACTATATTTTTTCTGAGTTTTGAAAGGCATTCCACTGTTCCGAAACAGAGTATTTCCTCCAGTCCCCCAGATTCACTGATACCTTCTGTTATCCACTGTTCCCATGCATAGCCGGTGAAAGATTGTTTTCTGCTCCTGCTGGGCTACAGAACAAGCCCAATTCTTTAGTATTTCTTTAAATAACAAGGAAACATTTTATCAATGAATATGGAATGATTTATTAATCTGTTCTTCATTGACACCTATGTAGATTGTTTCCCCATTTTAACAATTATTTATAGTTTCTATAAACTTTTTTTTTTTTTTGCTGAAGTTTTCCTTTTGAAGTACTCTTCCTAGGAATGAAATTGTTAGCATATATGTTAATTATATGTTTAACTTCATACAAATTTGCTCATGTGGTTTCCAAGTTAACATTAGTCTTTACAATTTTACTTGGTGACATTATGGCCAGCACGTGCTGCTGTTGTTTTAATTCATTTTAGCCTTTTTAGAGAGAGACTTGTGTATTTCTTTGTAGATTTAATTGTCATTTCTCTAACAACTATTGGTGTATTGCATGATTTTGACATTGCATGGCATTGCATGATAGCACATCTTTGCTATTGTTGTTTGAGACATAGTCTCATTCTGTAACCCAATGTCTCCTGTAATGTATTTTAGCCAAGGCTGTCTTCAAACTCCCAGAAATTCTCCTGCCTCAGCTTTCTTAGTGCTAGTGATCAGCCATGTGGTCTGGCTTATATAATCCTATATTATCTTCAATGAAATCTTTACCATTGAAAATAATTTTATCGTGCATCATAAATCTCCAGTATATTTCTGATAAAAGTTCTTTCTTATATGTGTTTTTACAAGTATTTTCTCACACTATTTGGCTTTTCTTTTCAATATCATCTAAGGGTCTTCCATGGAATGGGTATATTTAAATTTTTTAAACTTAATATTTGTCTTTTATTTGTAGTGATTTGATGTCAATTTGTGAATCCTTTACTTTTCTAAGGTCATAAAAGTTTCATATTTTCTTCCTGATTTGCTTGGTTGGCTTGTTTCTTTTAATATTAACTTTTCCCTAAGATAAGCAGTCTGAGCGTAGGCTCAAGTTCATATTGAAGTCAAGTTGTTCTAGTATTTGTGGTTGAAAGATTATCTGTTCTCCACTCAGTTTCCTTTTCACTTTTATTGAGTACAAATTGAAAATGTTTTGAGTACTAATTGAAAGTGTGTAACTTTTTTTTTGATTCTTGATTCCATTTCATTAACCTGTAAGTCTCTTCAGCAATAATGTCTTTGTATTGCTTTAGAGAGCTCCTGAAAATCAGGCACTGTGTGCTGTCCAACTCTTTCCCTAATGCTTTGTTTGAAATTATAGTTTTTTTTTTGTTTTTAGATGTAAATTGTAGATGTGGCTTATCAATTTTTACAGAAAGGAATCTTGAGAATTCTATGGGACTGTACTGTCTCTAGCCATAAAATGGTATGACAGAAAACTGACATCTCAACTACAGTGGGTATATATGAATATTGTATGTCTTTAAGTTCTTCAATGCCTGTGGGTATATTACTCATGAGCACTGCATGTCTCTATGTTCTTTAATGCCTGGTTTATCATTATCATTTTAAAAGTTATTTATTTTTTTTTTTGGCAAACAAATCCTTTACACACATATTTGTGTGTGTGTGTGGTGTTGCTATTGCAAACACACAATTAAAACACATCAATTAAAAATTGATTTCTAATCATTAGATGCTTATGTATACAATTTCTGTGTACTGACTTTGTGTCTTTCAACCCCAATAAAATTCAAGAATTGTTTTATGGCAAATAACGTAGAATTTTCTACATAGACAGTTGTTCAAGTAAGGTACCCAAAGATGGCAGTTTTACTTTTGCCTTTTCGCTTTAACTTGATATTTTTTGTAATATATAGAGCTTTATTTTTGTGACACAATTGAGATCACCATTGTACTAATTTAACAAAAGGCAAACCTTTGCAATTTCATATTGTAGTAGTTAACAAATATTGCACTTAATACTCAACTCAACAATACCATGATTTTTATTTTTAAACTTTATACACATTATAAAGTATTTAAGTAATAGTATCCATGTTTTTCATGTCTACTCATTCCCTTAAAACATCACTCATTATTCATTCTTGAATATTCATATTTCTACTGCAATTGCCTTTCAGATACAATTACTTAATTTAGTATTCTTTTACAACAAATTTTCTGGAGCTCATTATGTCTTTTTCTTATAAAACTTTCATATTTTTCTTCCTGAAGTATACTTTCCCTAAATTAATAATTGGTGGAGGTACTGTATGCCTCTAATCCAAGCACCTGAGAAGCATAGGCAGGAGTTTAAGATCATCATGTTCTGTAGAGATAGTTATGGGCTATTCATTGCTACATAGTGAGATACAGAAGAAGAGGAGGAGGCAGAAGAAGAAAAAAAGGAGAGGAATGAGGAGGAGGAAGAACATGAGGATGAGGATGATCATGACCATGAAGAAGAAGATGAGGAGGAGGAAAAGGAGGAAGAGGAAGAAGAGAAAGAGAAGAAGGAGAAGGAGGAGAAGGAGGAGGAAGAGGAGGAGGAGGAGGGAGAGGAGGAGGAGGAGGGAGAGGAGGAGGAGGAGGGAGAGGAGGAAGAGGAGGAGGAGGAGGAGAGAACAGAAAAGGAAAAGGAAGAAGACAAAAATTTGGGGCTGGAAAAGTTTCTCTTCCATCATATTAAAGATTTTTTATCCATTGTTATATGGCCTCTATGGATTATCCTGAGAAAATAATCATTTTTCCCTTGCATCATGAGGAAGGAAATGAGAGTGAAGGACTCAGCATACACAGCCCTGCTGCATCAGCAAGGTCTGGCTCTTCCCCACAGCGTGCCTGCTCTGACTTACTTTACAATCTATGGTAGAATCCAGTCCAGACTTTTCATTTGTTATCAAGAAGAACAGTCTACTGGGTCATGAAGCAGTAATAGAAGAGAAATTGCATATAAAGATTTTACAAAACCATTTGCTTTATCCCAAATATATTCTTAAATTTTCACTCACATAGAGAATGAGGTCATAGGAATAGGACCTAATTCAGTACAATCAAAATATCACAGTAACATCTTTTGGGGAGATATTTTCATTACAAAGCAGTGTATAATCAGGGCACAAGTGAGTTTTTCTGTCTGATATTCTTATCATCCAGGAATTCTTTACCACAGTGCCTTAGACTCAGAGCACACAGACATGGAAGCATCGGTTTTTCTACTTTCACAACTTATTATGAATATGTAAAACACTAAAATAAGTCAATACTTGCCTTTGAAAAAAATCAGACCATAGATAGGAATCAGATCTTACCCAGGGGGAAAATCAAATTCCAGTAGTGAAGGAATCAAAGAAACATAAGATAAGGGAGGAACAGAGTGTTCTTTTTCAAGAGTAGCTGACCAACTTTGCAATCAATGCCAAGTAAGGCAATGGGCTTACTTATATGTTCATGATATAGGTAAGGAACTGGTAAAAGAGGCAAAATGGTGAGCATGCATGGTATACCTGTATGTCTGTTGATCTGATTTGGTCAAGACAGATTGGTCATCAAGCAAATGTTCATAGATGAATGTAGCTGTAAGTGAAGGTGTTTAAAGCCATAACTTCTGCTGAAGAAAGTTCACATTGGGAGTAGTTATAATGAAAGATAATTGAAGGGCTGAACTCAAGAAATATACTGCATAGGCACAAATGAATATGATGATACATCAATTTGCAAATATCTGCACATAAAACTTTATATTCAACCCTTTTAATGAACATAACCTATAAAAATTTAAATGATATTAGTAGAAAAAGTAGTACAATGTCAAGACATCTATGCAAAACCTATATTCATAAGCATGGGTTTTAACTATTACCATCAACTGAAAGGAATTCACATGAAGTATTATAATAAAAAAATGTACATTAATATGTACAATATTACCCTACTTCTGTAAAACAGTAAACAAATGAAATCTGTGTATGAGAAAGAGAAAAAGAAGAGAGAGAGAGAGACAGAGAGACAGAGAGACAGAGAGACAGAGAGAGAGAGAGACAGAGAGAGAGAGACAGAGAGACAGAGAATATATGTTCCTGAACTGGTTTATATACCCTTACGGGAATATAGGTTATCTCTGTTGTGTGAGGAAAGGGGTATTTGAAACATGAGATATTAATCTGTGTTTGTCCTTGTGTACATTTTGCATGTCCTCCTTGCTAAAACTAGCATCTGATATTGACAGGAATCCAACAGAATTTCAGTACAAAATGTGAACTAGCTTATCGTTTCATCGCTGACTCCCTGCAGCCAATTCATGGTTCATCAAGCAAACTTCTTGGGTAACTACCTGCCTTTGATAACTTTAGAACTACTCTATCTAAAGCCATAACACGAACTAGATTCTCTCTCAAGTTGTCTTTAACTCTGCACATATTTTTATACTTACAAGATTATGTATTAAATAGACTATTCAAGAAATTTTAGCCTTGAGATCTTTCTTTCTCTCTCTCTCTTTCTTTCTTCCTTCCTTTCTCTCTTTCTTTCTTTCTTTCTTTCTTTCTTTCTTTCTCTCTTTCATTTTTTGTAAACTACACTCTTTATTCATATGTAAAAACAATGAGGACATGAGATATTCATCTGAGAGAATTTCACATCCCAGTAATATTTTCTAGAACGTTCTCATCTTTTGAGGAAGATAAGCTGATGGTAGAAATGTGTCCTTTTAGCACTGCAAACTGAAATGTACAATTCCCCAAGTTGCCTTTCCATCAATATTTTTTATACTTTTTTTTTAATGTTAATCAAAGGCTTTATAAGTTTGGTAATGTTCAATAACAAGATGCCCATACAATCAGAAGTGTAACCAATACCCAACCTAGATATATCAACTATCTTTGACTCGTGGAGACACGCAAACATCCACCTCCATGTCCTCCACCCCC